>CM062090.1:16842382-17551558 GCA_031163375.1 Conogethes punctiferalis | reverse complement strand
AAGATACGATTGTACAACATCTGTTGTCTTTGAGCCGAGGTAATTTGGTAGCCTTCAAAAGATATATTATTTCTGCCCGTGATTATTTATATATATAATTTAAAAATTGTTTCTTAAAGTTAAACTTTTCTGTCGTTTATTAAAGAAATTATGTGTAGGGGGAGTCCGGGAGACTTTATTAAGTGGGGGAGATGAACTATCTTTCAAAAACCAACCAAATTTTGCTATAACCATATGTCAAGACGGTCTACCAACGTCTGCTCAGCTGCGTGGCGATTATGGGTTAAGCCTCCAGATGTTTACCCGAAGTGGCGAACAACTGGAGTGGCCTATTTCTAAAAGTGGATACCGATAGGCTGATGATGATGATGAGAGTAAAGTTGAAATAAGGGTGAATATAAAAATCCTCAGGCCAGGTGGAGTGACGATTTGCGCAGGACGGCTGGCAAGTGCTGGATGCGAGAAGCCCAAAATCGACCTAAGTGGCGAACATTGGGAGAGGCCTATGTCCACCAGTGGACCGACACGGGCTGATGATGATGATGATGATGATAAAAATACCATTTTTCATACAAACTTATGTTATGATAAAAAAATTATGACTCTACCGTTGGTTTCAGAAAATGGTTTCTATGTAGATGAACAGTAGGTTACTGTTTTTCATCGCCAATATTTATACAATACAATGTTTAAATGAGGTGATCCGGCAGAGAACCAAATTTACCGACATAGCTCACCGGATCAGTAAGCTGAAGTGGCAGTGGGCTGGCCACATCAGCCGCAGAACCGATAACCGTTGGGGTAAACGAGTTCTGGAGTGGAGACCGCGTCTCGGCAAACGTAGTGTAGGACGCCCTCAGACCAGGTGGAGTGACGATTTGCGCAGGACGGCTGGCAAGTGCTGGATGCGAGAGGCCCGGGAACGATCGAAGTGGCGAACATTGGGAGAGGCCTATGTCCAGCAGTGGACTGATGTGGGCTGATGATGATGTTTAAATTACATGAAATCAATTTGAAGTAGCAATCAAAACCTGTAGCCTATTTTACCCGAACTAGGTAGGTACACAGGCATGTTCTAGACAATTACAGGCCACCTAATGACCGATCTACGGATTTGAATACCGACCGATAAATAACGATTGTTTCTTAACTCATTTGCAAGTTTAATTGATGCGAAATTACGACGATTGTTGGCTCACGTAAATAGTAATAAATTAGAATAGAATAATAGAATAGAATAGAATAATTTATTTGATTAAATCACAACAAACACATGTTACATAATATTTATCATGCCCAGTACAACAGCTGTGGAAAGTGCCTATAGTAACATTGCAGAATGACAACTACCCTCCGCACTAGTTATAAAACTGTATTGCGGCAGTGTAGTATCACCGCGAACACTCATTATAAAATTTACAACAACTATTTTACCCAGACACGCAAAACAGTATTGCGCGCGCGCAGCCGTCAGCTCGGATATTATTGGTTGTGCATTAGCTTACAGACATAGTACATGCAAAAACATCAGAACAATAATTAATACTTCTGTGATACATTTTTAACCTATAAGTAACAAGGAATACAATTATATTGGGCAAATAATATTCTGCGTCATATAAATTTTACTTTTTAAATACATAACAAAATAGCAATCAAATTACGTACATAATATACTCACGCATCATTTGTGCAATATTCATAAATACAATATACTACTTATTTTACTATACTTATATATATTACTTGTTTTACAATAGTTATTTATACATAAATTAATATGGTATATAATATATATGTATACATATAATGCCATAGGTAGTAGGTAGATAGATAGTACGAGATGTTGTGTGATATTTATAAATGAATTTACTTATATATTCATAATGTATATTTAAAACTGTTCGCATCCTACACTCGCATGAAGTTCTCAGTAGCCTCGTAATCCAACGTAAGTAAGTATTCAGTTAAGATTTTTTGACAAGCATAAAAATTTTTATCTCGTAGGGCCGGAAGCATAATGCTAATGCGAATTTGCATTATACTAATTGTAATCAAGATGTTGATTTGTTGATGTCTTGAGACATAGCGGAAGCGGATTTTGAAATACACTTATGCAGTTAGTCTTTTCAATCGCCTAAAGACTTTTGAAGCTGGGTACGAACCATTGTTAATGGGTATCCGTCAAGAAACTACTCAGGATTAGCCCTGGAGTGTGGAGGGAAACTCTCTGCGACACATACGCCAAGGCACTAAGGTCACCGACATAGGTTTTAAAGAGAGGTAGGGCATAGCGAATCTTCGCTCGAACTGAGCTGCCCATCCGGGGTAGGAACTCCACCCTATAGAATGCCGCAGCCAAATGACCTCCGGGTCGTGTTTCTGCGGGTGAGTAGGATTTCCGGAGCTCGTGGGGGGTTAGGGTTGGGCTGGCATGGCAGTGGCAACTGACATGTAACTTACCAGTTACTTGTCAGTTGTCACAGCGACTTGGGCTTCTCTTTCGCTTTCCATCAAGCGTAGGGAAACCATTATGTCAAGCTACTATAAAAAAAAGGTTAACGAATTTCAAAGCTGAAATAAATTACAATGGACCGAACACATCTACCGCAGAGACGTTTACAGCCACCAGGTTCTACACTGGCTACCCTGAGAAGATAGTCGAAAAGTAGGCAGACCAGACTAGGAGCTAGATGGTCGGACTACATCAGAAAGACGACAGGGCCGACTCTGGATCAGAAACGCCGCATCAAGAATGATGTGGCATTCCAAAAAGGAGGAATAATGTTCTGCTGTGGACGTCATAGATGCTGAGAAGAAGAAGAAGATTGCGCATTACTTCACGCGCCACCGCTCTCGCTTATCATTTCCATCCTTAATTGGTCGTAAGTGGCCGCCGTTGTCATGCGAGGTGTCAGCATAAGCACGCACCTTTGCCCAGTGCTAAAGTTTCTATGAGTAAGCGCCATCTATCATCAAGAACTTTAAACTATGCTTTATTTGAGACGTCCATACGCTACTGCTGTTGCTTGAATCTTATAGTGCTTAAATTCTATTCCATATTGTCGTAAGTGACCGTTGCCATGCAAATAAAGAGTCACACATAAAAGTTTTTATCAATAAGCGCCATCTTTTGCCCATAACTCACACTACATACTACCGTACATACCCAAACGACACCGCTATCGCCTACAACTTGCATCCTCATCCCATCTGGCCGTAAGAGGCCGTTGTCACACCCTTTGCCGAGTGCTAAATTTCTATCAATTAGCGCCATCTATTGCACATAATTCGAACTACAGACGCGTACACGCCACCGCTGTCGCCTACAACTTGCCTCCTCATCCCATCTGGCCGTAAGTGGCCGTTGTCATGCGAGGTGTCGACATGCGCACGCGCCGCTGGCGTAACGCCTGTTACCTTAGCCGGTGGCAGCGCATTGTTTTATCAGTTCCTTGTTTTTTATAATATGTTATGTAAAGCGATGCGAGCGAAGAGCCGTGGTAGCCTACTAGTAAGATCGTCGCTTCACACACGTGAGGTCGTCGGTTCGAATCCGCGCGGGGCACGCACCTCTGGATTTGCAAAAATCTATGTGCGGAATTATACCACTAGCTTAGCGTGAGGAAACCTGCCACATGCAGTTTAATTCTGAATGTGTAACCATGATCCAAATTTGTCTGGTTCCCCCTTTCTGAGGGTTACGAAGGTCAGATGGCAGTTGCTTCAATGTAATAACCAGACTCGCTAAATCTAGGATCATGGTCAAAGCGGAACCTGGGCCCTAGAGGCACAAACCGGACAACGCTAAGAGGATGATGATGATGATTGTAAAGCGATGCGATTAGCAGTCCTCATCGAGTCTTCACTCATACATTTGGCCCGTCATGACATTTGACGACATCGATGGCACAAAGATTAGAGCGGAGACGATTTGAAGGTTCCAGATTCAAATCCCAGTAGTAGGATCTTTTTTTTATAGTAGCTCGACATAATGACTTCCCGACGCTGATGGAAAGCGAAAGAGGAAGCCAAAGTCGCTGTGACAACTGGCAAGTAACTGTAACCTGTCATGTTGCCACTGCCATGTCGCCCCAACCGTAACCCCCCACGAGGTCCGGAAACCCTACTCACCGGCAGAAACACGACTCGGAGGTCATTTAACTGCGGTATTCTAATTAAGAGAATGAGCATTTCTAAGTATTTTCTACGAGTCAGTGAGATCAGGTAGTCAAAGTGAATCTCAGACCTGAGATATTTAGCTAGTACATTTAGCTCAGACGATTATCAGCTTAAGTGGCAGTTGGTAGGGCACTCAGTAAGAAGAATATGGCCTTTGGGGTCGTAAAATTCATTAGATCTTGTGGATAGAAAACGCGGTCCTCCTACGAGTTGGACTGAGGACATAATAAAAGTAGTAGAGGGTAGGGCATACGGAATCTTCGCTCGAATTGAGCTGCCCGTCGGAGGAAGGACCTCCACCCTATAGAATACCACAGACCAATGACCTCCGGGCCGTGTTTCTGCTGGTGAGTAGGGTTTCTCCGGAAGAGCTCTGGCTCGAGGGGGGTTAGGGTGGGCCGAAGAAATGGCAGTGGCAACTGACAGGTAACTGACCAGTTACTTTCCAGTTGTCACAGCGACTTGGGCTTCTCTTTCGCTTTCCATCAGGCATAGGGAAGCCATTTATGTCGAGTATACTATTAAAAAATAAAAAAATTAATAACCCAAGACATGCCACGCTGGGCCACACAGCGCCACCTAGCCCCAAACCACACCCCAAACTAAGCCGAAGCTTGTACTATGGGTACTAGACAACTGATAAAGTTACTTAGATACATTTTTTTTTGTAAAAAAATACATATTATACATAGGAAAACACCCAGACAATACAAACAGACATGTTTCATGAACACAAATGTTTGTACTGTGGCGGGAATCGAAACCCACGACCCCTTGGCTCCAGAGGGCAGAGGTCACTACCAAATAAGCCACGAGCCTGTCAAAAAAAAGTAGGGCTTACAAAGGTCGTTACAGGAGTCTTTAAGGGAGGCCTAAGTCCTTGTAGACATCCTACGACTAATACGATGATGACACCCTCCTTCGGAACTTTATCCTTACTTTGTGGCTAGCTTACTCACCTCTATCGTGCCTGATAAAAACTATTCTGACAATAATTTTACCTTATCTACTCATGGCCACAAATTAACTTGTCCCGAATTTTTGTTAAACGTACAATCAGCCGATCTATATCGCGACGTTACTGAACTCAGTGTAGCGCTATAATTTGTGAAGGATATTAGAGAATACGTTTATGGACAGGCCACTGGTTTTCAATGTTCTTAATTGTAGTGTTAAAATATTCGACTGGACATGGGTTCTCAAAGGTTGACCTCGTCCCCGGATAGGTAGGACGGGGAAGTTTTGTGTGGGTCATGGGTTCATATGATTACTTTTGAATAATGTAGGTATATATAAGCTCAGTTTTAGTTTAGTTTGATACTATGTGATTGCCAGTCACCAACAAGCTATCATCATCATCATCAGCCTATTGCAGTCCACTGCTGGACATAGGCCTCTCCAGTTGTTCACCACTTAGGGCAAACTTGGAGGATATACCCATAATCGCCACGCTGGGCAGTTGGGTTGGCGATCGCAGGGCGCAGTTTCTCGCTCCAGTGACGCTGCTGCCCGTCATCGGCCTGTGGTATTTAGCTACGCCTTCTATCGTGATGGTTTTACCGCCATCAGTCGGTTTGCCAGAGCCTCGTTTGTTGTTCGGCAGGATGCACCACGGGCAGGTGAGGATGGCTTGGGGCGAAAAGGTGATAGGTCGCTCCCTTACATCCCCAACAACAAGCTATGTTTTCCAAGAATTATGAATAACTGTCACGGTATAAGTATAAGTAAAACTTCTAACATTACAAATTACCCGGACAGTGCCCTTAGTCCGGATTACAAAAAAAACTTATATTAACCCGACCTTCAGAATCTTTTCATATTATAAAAGAAACCTAACCCCTCCTGATGGTAAACGTTCGAGAGGTCACAGAATGGAAACAGATATAGGTAATTTTATTGACACATTCTAGAAACACTTAGGTGCAACGCAAACGGCACACTTTTTGTGCGATAGAGTCTGCGTCTGAGACATTTAAAAAGAGCGTCTAGGTCTGCCGACAGAATATTGGAAGGTGTGCGTAGAGTCTGTGAAATATTCGTGACCGATTTTTGCGCGTCGTGTGCGTTACTACATATAATTGCAAAAAAGTGCGTTACGGATAGTCAATTGTCGGCGCTGCCCCTATGAAAAAAATCTACCACATCTAGCTTTTTTTTATCAGAGCTTTCTAGACGACCTCACTCCACATGATGGAGTGAGGTCATCCTGAAAGCTCGTAAGGTCCGTAATCGGCTCGTAAGCTCGTAAGCATAAGCTTTGTGTCCAAAAAATATTAAAGGCTATCTTAAAGTGGGGTTGCAATCCAAAAAGTTTTAGTACTTATGACTTAGCGTGACCACAGCTAGTTAGGAATCCGGGGCGACGCAGGGCTCAGGAACATGTGCCTACAAGCGGGCAATTAAGGCGAGGAAACCCGCGCGATTAGCTATATAAATTAGAACAAAGTAGCCGAGCGTAGCTGTTCCCTTTTATTTGTTTGTCTGTCCGTGGTATGCTGTTTGCTAGAGCTAGGTGCAGTGACGAGCAGGGAAATAGGATAGCTGTGATGAATCATTATTAAATTGTTAATTTTGATGTTAAAGAAACCATCGAAAAACAAGCGTTTATAACACCATATTGTTGAATTGTCATCCGGTTTACATGTAAATACAAAATATCAGCTAAATAGGAAATCAGGGGTCAAATAACTTGTAAGATTTCAACCACATTAGCATGCTAACATTTAAATAAAATCTTGTAACACATCCACCACCGGGTCTGAAACTAAGGTTTTTTAAGCTTAAAGTAGCTTAAGAATTTTAACCGTATTAAAAAGAAATGTGTTTGGTCTGTCAAGAATTAACTAAAGAATGTAATGCACATTTGGATGACAAAAACAATTAGGTATAATAGGAAACTAAACACTTTTGCAAATAGTAAATAATGACTCTAACTTATCTTTCAAACTTAATTTTTTATCTTATTAAAACAATTTTATAGCACAATAAAAAGACTATGTTGATAAATAAAAGAAAGAAGAATTATTTATCAATCTCGATCCGAAATCTTTGCAAAAAGAACGACTTTAATAATTTATCTCTCTCGTTGCATAATCCGTCAAAAAGTCCTTATCCTCAATTAAAACTTTAAGAGATTTTTTGTTAAAAATAAGTTCTATTTTCGGGCGGGCCTTACCTGCCTGCTATTTTTAGGCGAAACAATTATTGTAAATCGTTTCTCAAGATACAGAACCTGTAGAATTACGAGTCACCTTTCGCCTCGGCGCTTCCTCGCGGAACCAACCTCGCCCTTTCAACGACACTTGATAATGTAATGAAACATTCAAACAAATTAACCGGAACTGTTGTATAAGGGAATATATTTACGGTTATTGGGCGCTTAAGAGGTGAACATGACATCGGATTCTGCTAATCTTCTTAATGTGACTCGTAATTACTGGTTTGTCAGAAGAAGTTTATTAAAACAATATTTTGATGTTAATGTTTTTGAAGTTTCCTTATTGGTTCTACACTTCAATGTTTTGTGGGTAGTGGTTGTCAGCTTCTTAAAACCCTAGAAAATCTGAGTTTGACCCCAGGACGGATTTAAAATTAACATCCTTTTCTATGCTAAGCATATAAACCTGCTCTGGAAACCCAGGGACTAGAGATCCCTGGTGCATAAGTTAAGGCGGAATGCCTCTCAATGAACAAAATAAATTTTTCACGGAAAACTGATATAATCTACTAAACTTTTTTGATGATATCATAATAGTCACAATAGGAAATAATGATCAGCTCTCTTGCACGTGACACATAATGTGACTTAAAAATAATTTCAAGACGTATTTTTCATTTTCTTTTTTTACAGACAGTCGGTTTAGTTTGTTGTGGCACTCCTGCTCATCAAAGTGCCTGGCTTCACGTCGAAGTGTTGGCAGGAAAAAAAGACTGACGTGCAAAGTAGCTAGGTGATTTTATTCGCAGAAACCTTCCTTTTTTCATTACTTACATTTGATTTTTCCAACGTCAAGTATCCTGTTTCCTTGTCCGCCAGTGCACCGTCCGTTTTACGGTAACGCCACCGCCGCACGCGACTACGGAACCGGTGTAATTCTGCCGCGCCGCTTCCGTATGCAGTTAATAACTTTCATTATGTGTTCTTTGTGGCAAAACAAAGGTTTTGCGCCACTGTCCCCAAGAGAAAGCGCGCAAATTTGATCCTTATTTTATGGATTATAAGTTCTATTTGGGCTTGGAAGTTTGTAGCTATATCGGTGACAGTGGGACATAAATTTGAGCTTTATTCCAGTAATCTTAAAATGCGATTTGACGTTCAGGAAACAGATTTTTTAGGACGGCAGTTGTTTTTCTTTTACATTAATATCAGAACACACTTTCCTATATTGATCCGATCCCTATGGTTTTTTTTATAGAGGCACAGGTGGGTAACGCAAGAGAGGCCTAATTCGCTGTGGCAACACTTGTCAGTAACCAAATCAATCATTTCATCGTCTACAGCATTTCGTAGTCCACTGCTGAACAAAAGCCTCTTCAGTTTTTCGCCACACCACCACCCTATGTCTGATGGAAAGCGACCGCGAGTCGATGTTACAACGGGCAAGTAACTGGTCAGTTACCTGTCAGTTGCCACCGCCATGCCAGCCCTACCCTAACACCACAACTGCTCCGGAAACCCTACTCACCGGGCAGAAACAAGACCCGAAGGTCATTTGGCTGCTGTATTCTATAGGGTGGAGGTCCTTCCCCGGACGGGCGGCTTAATACGAGCGAAAATTCGCTAAGCCCTACCTCTCTTTATTAATCAATATTTCTATCAATTTTGAAACTTTATCTTCGTTTATTTTCGCCGACTTCTCAACACAACTCTCAACATCGATTTCTAAGTAATTTCTCTAGCTCTGTATAAATTTATTTTCGTTCACTTCCTCTTACTGTAACTTCCAGGAAAAATAAAGATCGGAATAACATAGAAGAGCTTTTACCGAATGGTCGCAACTTTGGTTAAATAGAATACGGAAGGAAATATGCTTAGTTTTAGATAGCCTATAGTAGAGTACAGAGCTCTACACACAAATACATTAAGAGAAGAAAATACAGATTTGTTATTATAGTATTTAAGCGGTAGTATTTATCATCATCATCATCAACCTATCGCAGTCCACTGCTGGACTAAGCCTCTCCAGTTATTCGCCACTTTTGGGCGTCTGGAGGCTCTACCCGTAATCACGCTGGGCAGGTTCCTGTGATATTAAGGCGCAGCGCAGACAGCACACTTTTTGTGCGATAGAGTCTGCGTCTGAGACATTTAAAAAGAGCGTCTAGGTCTGCCGACAGAATATTCGAAGATGTGCGTCGTGTGCGTTACTACATAATTATCATTGCAAAAAAGTGCGTCACGGATAGTCTGTCGTCTGCGATGCCCCTTAGCTGTAAGTTTATCGTGGTCTCGAAAAATAGAAGATTTTTCTACCCAAAGATCTCTTGTAACAAAAATCCTGTAACAGTATTGAGCCCGACCCAAAAGGTGGCATTTGCTACAAAAATTCAAAAATACAAGACATAATCGCGTCAATTCTATAATCAAGAGCTGTATGCGACTACCGACCCCAAATTCGCAAAGGGACCGTTCTAATCAGACCGTATAATTTCCACCATATTAAACATAAAGAAAACAATGAATTAATAACAAAGTTGACTACACAAACAGCGTATAATAACCATAATCACAAATTAGAACCGTCCATTATGTCTGTTGATGTTAAAATTAAAAACCCTTATTAAAATGATCCCTTGCGGAAATTGCCTCGCCCGAGACCTTAGGAACATCAATAAAACTCGTCATAATCCAAAACCAGCCATTTTGATATTAACCTTTAAAATAAGCCTTGATTAATAAACAGATCTATGCTATCCCTTTGATTAAAATTGGACGAAAACAACCTTTGTGATGGTATTAATAAAGTTGAAAATATAGTTCACGTGTTAGAGGCGTATAATTTTCCAAGCAACAAAACGGTGTACAGTCACGACATGAGGTTAATCACGCATAGGAAAATCATTTTTACGTTATGTGTTTGTAATTATAGTGGGTGGGTGCGGAAGCGATGCCACACCGGCCCAAAACGACCTGGGGTCGGTTTGTAGTACTTGTATTTGGAGTTCTGTACCTTATAAAGTATTTATCTGTGTGGTTTTCGGACTTAGAAAAGGACCATCTCGCATCATATGCCCTCTGAGCCTCTCCTCCGTACTCCGAGTGGTAAGCGCGGGCGCAAACCACTCAATGGGGCGTGACGGTGTGGTAGGCGCATCCACACCGTTGCACGAGGTCCGCCCGGGGCGCACTCCAACGCGCCTCGGAAGGAGTATTTGCCATCCCCGGACCAGAAGTGCCGGCCGCTTGTCATCTGCGGCTGCCCAGAGCAGGCAGGGATGTGGCCGTATGCTTCGGCGCTACCCGTGTCTCTGCTACTTGCTGCCCACTGGCGACCCAGGAACTGGAACCCAGGGGGGTTTAGTGGGAATGCCCTCCCATAAATAAAACTTACTGTGGACACCAACCCGCCTTTCAAGCGTGGTGACTTAGCTAGATCCCCCCAAATGAAAATTGTCATTGAGAGAGGTCTATGTCCAGCAGTGGGAGTTTGCAGGCCTGACCTGACTGAGATGACCTTAAAATAAAAATATGGAACCCTTTTAAGATTACACAGTTCTACATACGTTTATCTGTTTGTCTGTCTGTGGGGATCGGGCCTCGGTATGCCACTAAACATCGTGTGCGTAGAGTTAGGTGCTGCGTAACTCTTATACGAGTATGAGGTTGTAAGACAAATAGACGTTAGTATTCAAAAAATGTAATTTTGAAAATAGCTTTTACAGAATCACTCTGCTAGCATATACATTTATAAAACTTAGAGAACAACTGATCTTAAATACAATCTCAACATTAATATGTGCACTCTAAAAGTTTCACCTTTGGCCGCAAACCTCGTTACCGGCCAGTAAATGGTTTACCGAGGGGTGATGGGGATGTAACTAGGCGTATTGTCACCCTTTGGGTTGCTTCGGCTTATTGGGGCTGGAAGGAAACCACGTTTAGGTATAAAATTGAGTAAAGTTTTGGGCAGAGACACTGCAAGTGTGTTTACTGTTTTAAAAGCATTTCTTCAGTCAAGAGTACATATATTGCTCTAAATGTGAATAGCTTTTTAAACAAATTAACCATAACAATAACATATTACACTTAAAAATGTGGGATGTAAGGGAGCCGCCTTCATCATTTCGCTCCAAGCCAACCTCACCTGCCCGTGGTGCATCCTGCCGAGTAACAAACGAGGCGCTGGCGGAGAAAGTTAATGTCATGACGTACAAGGAGTTGAAGGCGCTGGCGGAGTCCAGGGAGGAGTGGAAGTTGCTCCACCGACAAGAGCAAAGCTCTTAAATTTAGTAGTAGTAGTATAGATATAGAAGAAGATAGATATAGATAGAAGATATCGCCAAAGCCTTTGATAGGGTCTGGCATAGAGCCCTTCTATTGAAGCTACCTTCTTATGGCATCCCCGAGGGACTCTGCGAGTGGATCGCCAGCTTTCTGGATGGTCGGAATATACGAGTCGTTGTCGACGGTTCCTGTTCCGATTTTAAGACTACCAACGCTGGTGTTCCACAGGGCTCGGTGCTGTCCCCAACATTGTTTGTCTTGCATATTAATGACATGCTCCAAATTGCGAGCATTCATTGTTATGCGGACGACAGCACGGGTGATGCGCGATATACCAGCCATCAGAATGTCCCTCGTAATGTGGTTGTGGAAAGACGGGAAACACTTGTGTCTGAAGTTGAAGACACCCTTAACCGGGTCTCCGAGTGGGGTGAGTCGAACCTGGTTCAATTCAACCCGACGAAGACACAAGTGTGCGCGTTCACTGCAAAGAAGGACCCTTTTGTTGTAGCTCCAATATTCCAGGGTGTATCTCTCTGTATGTCTGAGAGTATCGGGATACTGGGTATGGACATCTCCAGCAAAGTACAGTTTGGCCGTCATTTGGAGGACAAAGCTAAATTAGCTAGCAAAAAGTTGGGTGTCCTTAACAGGGCGAGGCGGTTCTTCACGCCGAGTCAGAGACTTGTGCTGTACAAGGCCCAAGTCCGACCTCATGTGGAGTACTGCTCTCATCTCTGGGCAGGCGCCCCAAAATACCAGCTAGACCCATTTGACGGCCTGCAACGACGAGCTGTGCGAATTGTCGGTGATCCCGATCTCACTAACAACTTGGAGACGTTAAGCTTGCGGAGAGACTTTGGCTCCCTTTGCGTGTTCTACAGACTATTTCATGGAGAGTGCTCTGAGGAACTGTTTGACATTATGCCAGTGTCACCTTTTTACCATCGCACTACTCGGCGCCGCGGCAGAGTCCATCCATACCATTTGGAAACCTTTCTTTCAAGAACTGTTCGTTTCCAACGATCGTTCTTTCCGCGTACGTGTAAGCTCTGGAATGAGCTCCCAGCCGCGGTGTTTCCCGATCGCTACGACTTGTCCTTCTTCAAACGTGGTCTAAAGAGAACTCTTTCCTCACGGTAGGCAGCGGCTTAGCTGTGCCCCTGGCATTGCAGAGTCTATGAGCGGCGGTAACCGTTTAACATCAGATGGGCCGCTTGCTCGTCTGCCACCCTCAGTAATAAAAAAAAAAAAAAAAAAGATAGATATAGAAGAAGAAGATAGATAATTTGTATAACGCAAGTTGCCGCGCCCTTCAAGGGCCCATATGTCTACATACCTAACCTAAAATAAGACCTTTATACTCAATACATATTTTATGTGATGCAATGAATAAATGAATATGAATATGGATTTGCAAATAAATTCTTCATCAATCTACTGAACCTATAAAATATTTCATGATATGTCAGAATCACCGTTGGAATAGAATTACAAAAGTTACCACTTGTGACCCAAAGCTGTTTACAACGCGTAACTTTTAGCGGGGGTCAATCTTATTAGCTAAGGTCGCGTCCAACACATTATTGCGTTAGCGAGTTAAGTACACATGTGACAGGGGAATCTGGTTTAAGTGACAGAGAGTAGTGGCTGTTTTGATAACTTAAGGCAAGGTAAGAGAGGTAGGGCATAGCGTATCTACTTTCGAATTGAGCCGCCCGTCCAGGGAAGGTCAACCCTCTAGAATACTGCAGCTAAATTACCTCCGGGTCGTGTTTCTGTCGGTGAGTAGATTTATCGGCAGCCGGGGGTTAGGATTGGGCCGGCATGGCGGTGGCAACTGACAGGTGACTTTACCGGTTATCCGTTGTCGCAGCGGTTTGGGTGAAATTTTTAAATTCCAATCTATCGCACGTCAAATTATCAACAGTTCTACTTTGTTCGATCACAGTCTACCGAAAAATAATTCGTTAAATTGTAAGCCTAGGTAAAACTAGGTACAAAGACATATCGACGTACAAATAAGGTGGCCTTATCGCTTTGAGCGATCTCTTCCAGACAACCTTTGGAATGGGAAATGAAAGGATAGCTAAAAGAAGAGGTAAGGTGTCAATTAACAAATTGAACCTAATAAACTGACTGACTCGATGGCTCATAGTATCAAGTATGTTTATCAGTTGTCTAGTACCCATAGTACAAGCTTCGGCTTAGTTTGGGGCTAGGTGGCGCTGTGTGGCCCAGCGTGGCATGTCTTGGGTTATTTATTATTATTTAAAGCGATAGATAATTAAAAATTACTAGGGACAAATTACTATGGGACAGTTTATCTTTCGACAGTTTACAATCTCGCAAGATAGACAATCAAACGGTATTTACAATTTTACGGTGACATTATAATAATTTAGTGGGAAGCTCGATTATTTACGTCAAAAAAAATTTAGGTCCTTCGTACTGTGGGGTATCCGAAATACCCTTATATTCTGTGCTTTTTCATAGTTGCATGTGTAGCATGTTTTGGGCTATCTATAGCTACACTAATAATATAAAGAGGAAAGATTTCATTGTTTGTTTGTTGACACGAATAGGCTCCGAAACTACTGGACCGATTTGAATTATTCGTTTGTCTTATCACATGCAATGTATTTGTGTAACTATGAAAAGCTAGCGTTTCTTTACTGCGTGTTTTTATTATAATATAATTATAATTATATTATACGACAGGCTCGGTGGCTCAATTGGTAGTGACCCCTGCCTTCTGAACCAAGAGTCGTGGGTTCGATTCCCACCCGGGACAAACATTCGTGTGATGAACACTTGTGTTTGTTCCGTGTCTGGGTGTTAATATTTGTATTTAAGTATTTATTTGTGGTACCTTCGTTGTTCTGATACCCATAACACAAGTGCTTAAGCTACTTACTTTGGGATCGGAGCAATGTATGTGATGTTGTCTGATATTTATTTATTTATTTTATTTATATACTCTATGACACACAAAACGTTAAACACCAAAACTTTCACACCATCTATAAATCTGTTCAGTACGACACCCTGAACGAATTATTTAACTAAATAACACCGCTCATACTTAGGCCCCGTTAATTAAATTCGGCGTTTAATTAAAATTACGGCCGTGACCCCGCCCCCTTGACTCGTTGATTAAATTCAATAATTGAAATACACTTGCCTTAGTGTTGTGTCAATGTTTGTCTTTAATAAGACGTCTTGAATGGCATCTGTTGATTTGAGGGGGAATCTCGGTGTTTATAAGAAATAAGAAATAAGAAACTTTTATTACAAGGACATCACAACAACACATCGACAAAACATAATAGAAAATAAAATACACAAAAGAAAAAAAATAATAATAATAAAACAATCAAAAAGTACACAAAACCAAAGACCGGACATGGCGTTGTTGCGACGTCCAGAGTAAAAGGGTGTTTAAGGAAGGTGTAGCCAAATGGCGTCTTTAAATAAAATATGGTGAATAATAAAATGGAATCCAATGTATGCCTCCTATGGGTGAAGTCCTTTTCAGTTTCAGAAGGCTAAAATTAATAGACCACTATCCCGAAATAAGCATTGACCTGGATTGAGTTAGGGGCCATCTCGTCCCAGTCCAAAACTGGGACCAGGGACCTCATCATCATCATCTGCTTATCACAGTCCACTGCTGGTCATAGGCCTCTCCAGTTGTTCGTCACCGAGTGAAAACTTCTGGAGGATATACCCATAATCGCCACGTTGGACAGGCGGGTTGGCGATCGCAGGGCGTAGCTTCTTGCTCCGGTGACGCTGCTGCCAGTCATCGGCCTGTGGTATTTAGCTACGCCTTCTATCGTGATGGTTTTACCGCCACCAGTCGGTTTCCTAGAGCCTCGTTTGTTGTATGTCAGGATGCACCACGGGCAGGTGAGGATGGCTTGGAGCGAAAAGGTGATAGGTCGCTCCCTTACATCTCAGGGACCTAAGTATTTTCTCTTTTCTAATTTGCATGATGATTATGAGATTCCCGCCTTCTGAACCATCGATTTTAGGTTCGAGCCCCACCCGGGCTAAATATTTGTGTTTGTTCTGTGTCTGGGTGTTTGTAATTCTATTGAGGTTAATTTTTTTAAATTGGTATTGGCTTCGTAATTTTTATTTCTATAACCCGTGCTCAAGCTAGTCACTTTTGGAAAAAAGTAGAGTACCTAGGCATTTGCGTTACGGACATTAGAATAACGCAGTTCAAATCCCACTCAAACAGACGATCATGCCATGCAAAGGAATAATTTACGCACATTTGACATAGTTTACCAATCTTGAAACTGGTAATTTCGAAATAAAAATTAAATTAGTCTATTCAGAAAGATATTGGCAACATATGCCACTAAATTTGACCCCTCCATAGGCCCCAGAGGCCAAATTAACAAAATTACCATAAAAACAGATCCATAAACCGAGATTAGTATAATTTATTTTATATTTTGTCACCACTTTACATTTTACTTCCGTTCACGATAAAATGAAATGCAAAACGTGTATAACGGTTAAATTATATGTCATTAACACAGTTTTAATATGTGGTTAACAAACTGGCATTAATAGCGCGGTCAATATTTACTTACTAATTATGCACTTTATGTGCAGGTGTTAGAGTAGATAGTGACTCAAACACTTATTATCTGCCTTGTTAGTGTAGTGGTTGCCAAAAACTGAAGGTGGGACCCTTCAGTTTTTAGGTACGAGTCCTAGTCGGGTTCTAGATAGGTCATAATGTTTATAATCTGTACCCCGTGGGTGTCGTAGATAACGACTAACCCCCCTCTCATTGGGGACATTTTAACACCCAATCATTGTCCGGCATCTCAAAACTTGTCTCGACAATACTTGTTAAGTCACTCGTAAGTTTATAATGTTAAAATTCATTATCGTTTAAGTGTGTCTACACAAGGCCTTATAGATAGTACGTCATTCAGTTTCTAAAACTAATTTAGAACTTAAATTTTGCTCTGAAAAGTGGATTAAACTAATATTGAGTTGCGTGAGCTGGGGACCGCATTTATATTTATAAAGTCTATTTAACTTTCATACACTATTGTAATGGAAAATTTATAACAAAAATAGATACTTAATGTATACCATTATTATAAGTTTTGGGACATAAACAATTTTTTTTTTTTTTTTTATAAGGAGAGCTTACAGGATGACCTCACTCCACCTGATGGTAAGCGGTCGTGAGGTCCAAAAGTTAGGTCGACAGGCACAATAGAGCAAACCTATTGCGCTTGTCGCCCTCACCCTGAAGGCCCACTGAGATGCCGTTTCACGCCCCGCCTAAAGAACCCAGGATTGTAAGAGGAAGGAAACAATTTCAAATAGCTTTGTACTTGTGGTTAATCCGTTAAAAATATACTATTTTGGTATAATAAATAATTATGTACGTATGTAATATATACGTATGTATAGTGTGCTGTTTATGTAAATATTTTCGAAAAAATACATCAATCAAGGTATATGACGTATTTCATTTTAAAATCCACGTAATATTCAAATTAATTATTCTTCATAATTTGTAACAACACGACTACAAATTGTGTTTAACAAATAAAACTTTTTAAGGCATTATGAAATACATTAAGTGTTTTTTTAAATACTGTAACTGTACTAATACGTCGTATATTTACTTCGTAATAATTTTTAAAATAAGCAACCGGGACCTTTTGGTGAGTCAACGCTTGTGACCACAAGGAGAAAGTCAGTTTAATAAAATAACACAAACATCGACATGTGCACTCAACATTTTAATTATACTTTTTTAATTACATCCAACATGGAACCACACAATCGGGCCGATTTGCCCGTAAAGCTAGTTTCATTAACACTTGTCCGTGCAGCGTTATCACTTATCACCGATCGCTCATTTCCGATGTTTCTTAGGCTGTGTACGCACTTACGAAAAACGCACGTATTTTTTTTATTTTATAGTGGCTCGACATAATGCCTTCCCTACGCCTGATGGAAAGCGAAAGAGAAGCAGCCGCTGTGACAACTGGCAATTAACTGGTCAGTTACCTGTCTGTTGCCACCGCCATGCCTACCCAACCTTTACCCCCCCATGAGCTCCGGAAACCCTACTCACCGGCAGAAACACGACCCAGAGGTCATTTGGCTGCGGTATTCTATACGGTGGAGGACCTTCCCCGGACGGGCGGCTCAATTCGAGCGAAGATTCGCTATGCCCTACCTCTCTTAAAATTAATATGACAAGAGCAACCTTAGCGCAACTCCGACCCGTGTGTCACTCGCGGAAACTGACCAGGACGTTAGGTAACCCAAAATATTCCGGCCCAATGTAAAAACTGTGTTGCTTTACGGGTGTGAGACCATCGCACTACTAGACGCCGCGGTAGGGTCCATCCGTTTCATCTGGATAGGATTTTGTCAAAAACTGGTCGTTTTTAGCGTTAATTTCTTCCACGGACTTGTAAGCTCTGGATATGCGATAAGAATAACCTAGAAGGAAATGAAGTGTGAAGCTCAAGACCGCTTGGGATACCGACTTACTGTAAACGCTCTCTGCCCCATTCAAGGGACATAAGACAATAACTCGGATCAGTCGGCGTAGATAGAGCGATCTTACAGGGCGGAATGCCGGTAGCCACTGACAAGTTACTTGTCTGTTGCTGCAATTACTTGTTCTGCTGTAGCTATATTCTCATCTGTACAAAAATATATTTAAAAAAATTCATACGCCTATATCAGTTCGTACGTGTGTACAGGGCCTAACCGCTCGCAGCTTCGCGTGGCCGCGGGCCGTGTGTCATAGGCTTTGTTTAATGCCCCTTACATATTCATGCCACTATAAAACAACTTGACAATGTTATTTACGATTAGTGAAGGGCAGGCTTGGGGATTAAGGTGAAAACACGCTGGAAAATAACGCCAGTCGCTATGGCTATACGGTATGGTCTTTTCAGGCTTGAGCATACTGGCTTCTCGGCTAATAGTAAACCAAAAATCACCACCAAGTAACTCAACGACTGGATGCAAGGCGACCTATCATCTTTGTGGTTCTAGCCACTCTCACTTGCCCGCGGTGCACCCTGCCGACTACCAAACGAGGTGACTCGTGGCAGTATAACCATCACGATTGAAGGCGTAGCTAAATACCGCAGGCCGACTACGGGCGGCACGGGAGCGAGAAGCTACGCCTAGCTTGGCAATTATGGGTAAAGCATCGAGATGTTTGACCAAAGTGGTGAATATCTGGAGAAGTCTATGTCCAGCAGAGGACTGTGATGTTGATTATGATGGTGAACAACTTGTGACTTCGGTCGCGTTTCGTGATCAGTCACTGCGTCAAAATCACCTCACCTCATCTCAAAATCAGTGTCTTGGCTGTCTTTATGCCATGCCTTGACATTCACCGATTGGACACCAACTTTTCTGCATATTGTATAACATTTTTGCTTAAGTTACTCTCTAGATTTAGTATTTCCCTGTATTTTTCAATGTGCGCTGAATAAATGGTACCTATTCTATTCTATTGTTAGAGCTATCTTATAAGCCTGATGGCGGTGCCTTAGTTACATTTCACGTATAAGTGACAATTTCGTTATTTTTTTGTAATAGAAACCACTAACTCCAAATTCTGAATTTGAATTTGAGATATTTGTATTTGAACTCTACATTTTTCTTTCGAAATCTTTCAGTATTATAGCAGATTTTAGGCCGGCCAATTCTTTCACTACAATGACAAACTCTGATTATGATTAAGTCTAGGCTTTGGATAATGAGTTTACTAGTTGTAGTAAGCTAGCTGAACAATGTAAGTACTTAGTATCACTTACAAACAATATAATATTGTCCCTGTTAATAATTAACCATGTACGAAGGTAACTGCGTATCTAAACAATATCCAATACATTATTCTAATGGCTAGGACAATAGCCCGAACTTGGACATCGTAAATCTACCAAAGTATTGTTAGCAAAAACAAAGAATTCTCCGTCCCTTTTCCACGACAACTAACTCTTATATTATGTCCTTGTCTAGCGTTAATTGAAATAATAAATTATAGTTTAGCAGTAAGTTATGAGTTTCTTAGGAGCTTAAATTAATTCCAAGTTGTTTTTTGGCGAAAAACTCTTGAAAGAGAGATATAAATCAGCCCGTTGAAAGGATTTACGAAATATTTTCTAATTAAAAGAGGGCAGTTAGCTTTTGACCGCGATTTTGTTCGTGTGGCTTTGTGGCCTAAAATATTAAAGAAAGAAAATATATTTTCTTATCAACCGACTTTAAGAAATGAGTCGTGTTGCTGCCGGTGAGTAGGGTTTCCGGAGCTCGTGGGAGGGTTGGGGTTGGGCCGGCATGGCGGTGTCAACTGACAGGTAACTGACCAGTTACTTGCCCGTTGTCACAGCGACTTGGGCTTCTGTTTCGCATTCCGTCAGGCGAAGGGAAGCCATTATGCCGAGCTACTATAAAAAAAATACCACGGTAGTACTCTAAACCCACTCTAAACCCCATACCACAAAACGCTAGTAAGTATGTAAAGTCTCTGGTATCTATTTCTTTGTTTATTCTGTGCCGCTTCCACTAGCCACTACCACGGAGATACAGTTGGCTGGCCGCTTTCGAAGCCACCTTTGTGCCGGCCAACTGGGCTGCAAAACAGATTTATCTGCGGACGCATCGCCGTATGCTAATCGTTCGAATTATGCCGCAAGACTCGGACGCGATAAGCGAGTCGATGACGATCTGAAAGTGCTTTTGTAAACATTGATTTTGAAGTTTGATTGTGAATCTGGCATAATATCGCCGCAAAGGGGAATGTCCGTATGGTTTCCGGCCGCGTTGGGCCACACAGCGCCATCTAGTACCAAACTAAGCGAAAGCTCGTACTATGGGTACTAGAAAATTGATAAACTTAGAAAGGAAGAAAAAAATCGGTTTATTTGATGTCACACATCACAGATTTTTTTTTATAGTGGCTCGACATAATGGCTTCCCTACGCCTGATGGAAAGCGAAAGAGAAGCCCAAGTCGCTGTGACAACGGGCAAGCAACTGGTCAGTTACCTGTCACTTGCCACCACCATGCCGGCCCAACTCCAACCCCCCACGAGCTCCGGAAACCCTACTCACCGGCAGAAACACGACTCAGAGGTCATTTGACTGCAGTATTCTATAGGGTGGAGGTCCTTCCCCGGACGGGCGGCTCAATTCGAGCGAAGATTCGCTATGCCCTACCTCTCTTAAATTAAAGACCATACATAAGTATCAGGAATCTTTTGAGCTTGAAGCAACCAACAGTTTGTCAAAGCCTCATTAATTTCTTATTCCTCAGGATGCACCACGGACAGGTGAGTGTGGCTTTTTAGCAAACAGATGATTGGTTCTCTAATCATCATCATCCTAGCCTTATTCCCGATTGTCTCAGGGTCGGCTTCCCAAACTGAGAGATTTGGCGAGGGCTAAGCTTTTTACACAGAGCGACTGCCATCAGACCTCCGCAACACTTAGGGTAAGCTATTCCCAGTTTAGGCGTCAGAGTTATCATCATCTCTGATATGATGTAACGACTGCTATCTGAGTTGGTAAAGATAGCACCCGGGACCAACAGCTTAACGTGCCTTCCGAAGCACGGAGGAAATCGGTGTCAAATTTTGGTCACCCATCATCGGATTGACCGCGCCAATGGTTGCACAACTTTTGCGATCATTGTTAAGCGAACAAGACCGCGGCGCCACCGAGCTCCTCATTGATGATTGGTTCTCTAATATCAACAAAAAAAATGTACCTTCACATAAATCAGATGATGATCTATAATTTCACAACATCAGCGAAATTTAACCCGCCCGGGAACCGATCCGCGTACCCCATAACGTTTAACGGCTATCGTTGCTATCGTGAGGTTATAACGATTTTGATGCGACAATCGTTAAACCGAACGATCGGAGGGATGTCAATGGGAACTTGATATTTCACTGTGCTTTTGTTGGTGATTGATGACAATTTTCATAATAATTTGGGATTATATTAATCTGTGTAAAAACAATGACATTTCTTAATATGACCTTGTATAAATGTATAAAATGTCGTTATAAGGACTAATGACATTTTATCTCTGTCACCGGAAAATAGCAAGAACCGTAAGTTGATCAATTTCCTAGGTAGTTGATTAACTTCCGGAAAATAATAAACGGCAGTTGAAATGTATTATTTAACGTATGTATTTTAGTAAATTGATCTTTTTACGGGGTCTTGCCGTAAAATCATCCAACGAAGTTGAGGTGAACGTTGATTGGTTCAATGGCTCACTTGGCGTTATCCCGGCAACCAATCAGGGAACAGTGTATTAAGTTACGGGTAATAGTGCATCGTTAAATAGTACATTGAGCAACGATTGGCCCATTTGAGGACGATTTTACTTGTGTCAAAATCGTAAATTATTAAATGACTGTCAGGCTACCGTAAATTGATCAACTAACCGAAATACATTGCGTTAAATAATACATTTCAACTACTGTTTGTTATATTCCGAAAGTTAATCAACTACCTAGGAAATTGATCAACTTACGATTATTGCTATTTTCCGGTGACATCTCCACTTTTTCAACAAAATTTAGGTTCAGTTAATATCGTGATGCATCATCATTATCTGCAAGAAGCTTATAAAAAACAATTTTCAGAATTATAACAATAATGATTAGCCTTAGTCACCACGCTCATCGGCCATCACGCATCATCAGCCTATTGCAGTCCACTGCTGGATATAGTCCTCTCCAGTTGTTCGACACTTAGTGCAAACATCTCGAGTATATACCCATAATCTCCACGTTGGGCAGGCGGGTTGGCGACCGCTGGGCGTAGTTTCTTGCTCCGGTGATGCTGCTGCCCATTATCGGTCTGTGGTATTTAGCTGCGCCCTCGATTGTGATGGTTATACTGCCACCAGTCGGATGCCAGCGCCTCGTTTGTTATTCGGCAGGATTCACCACGGGCAGATGAGGTTGGCTTGGAGCAAAAAGATAGACCGCTCCCTTCCTTCGCATTCCTGCTTCTACTACCGAACCCCTTTCGAATCACATACCTAATAATATTATCATTGATACAAATATCTCGTGATAATTCACCCCCAATAATAAATGACCACGTCCCATCACTAGAATATCGCGGTAAGCGCGAAGATTATTAGTGCTTAAACTGTTTATTAGTTTGTTATCTTTACGGCGCATCTGGGGGGCAGATGAGGCATTACCTAACAGATCAGAAGTGGGGGGAGATATCCGGAGATATGGCCAATTCGCGGGGCACGGGCGAAGTTTGTTTACACACGGGAGTATTCTGGACCAAGGACAGGGGCGGTTTTTTAAACGCGACGAAACGACTTCTACATGATTAATTCGCTACGATATAGCTTACTATCAGGCGAATCGTAGACAAGCGTAAACTCATTTTGAATAAAAAAAAATAATTTCCTCTGCTTAACATTGTCTGAAAGTGACCACCTCAAGATATAGCGTTTTCTGAATTATATACCTTTAATTAGCAATAATGACGGACCCAATGGGTCATTTTGCAGTGACATTGCTTTCTGAACCTAGGGTGTACGTTCCGTCCTTCCAAGTGATCAGCGATCTATATGGATACAGTCGGTATAAGTAAAGTACCTATTTACAAGAGCATCCTATAAAAGATCCATCCCATATGTATGTATCCATAGTGAAGCCTATAAGTAATTTCCCAATACAATTTTTTTGACGAGGCGTGGGTTTCTAGAGATTTGTAACTTAAATCACATAAGAAGTAAAGAAAAGTAAAGTACTTATTCAAAAACATTAATTTATATCCTATTCTTTGATAACTTACCCCTTATTATTAATTATCCTGCACCCAAAGATTGTCTAGAGGAGACTGCTTAACAATAAGACCGCCTAATCGTATAAGTAAGTTAACAGTTTGGTGTGAAATAAAGAATATCTTTAAAGTTTCATCGAAGCGGGAATTGGCGAAAATAGTTACGTGTGTTTTCATCCCAAGTGAGATAGGCGTAAATGACGTAATAATCTGTGTTTATTAAAATTAATGGTGCCGAAAGAGTGGCATAAGACCGTAATAAGTGAACACTTAGCAGTAATATCATTTTCTGTGTCATCAAGAAAAGAGCATAGATAGTTAATATTGATATTAAGGTAGTTAGTTAGATAAATCTGGTCATTTTCCGTAAGTCCATTCCATTATATCAGATAATATAATGTTATAGAGACTATGTTATAGGCCTACTTATGCCTCGTTTTCAACGTTAGTAGCATTGCGTCTTAATCTGGCCTTATCTTAACAAAAAAGTGGGCTTGAAAGTGGAATATCCCACGAACTGCTTGCGAATTCTGAGCAGCCTTTATAAATTCTTAAGACATAATGTTACCCTACAAAAATTACCTTAGTATTTAACTTTTATCATTTTAATTGGGATGATGACTAAAAAATAATTTAATGTCCATCAGATAGATTAATGAAAAATATTGGATACGTATTTTTTATTTTGCCTCTTGTTCAAAAACTTACGAAGATACATTGATTTTAAATGTCACATGACGTCACGTTAGAGTACAAAATATACTCTAACGTGACGTAGTTAGCCCCCACTCCGTAACTTTAATGCGCTATATCTAAGTATTTTCTTGTTATTTCGACAAAACAAAAAATACGGGTCTTATATTTTTTTATTATCTAAGAGACGGACTAATTATTTTCTTCATTTTCATACCTTGTCATCATCCGAATTTAAAGACTCGTGCCTGATTCCACAGACAAACTATTTAAATAGTTTTGTGGGACTATGTCTATAGGTAACTTTGTTGGTGTAATAAATAAAATTACAAAAAAAGGAGATAAACAATACACTCATTTACAAAAACATATTATTAAGTACTTATAGTATCTCGACATTATGGCTTCTCTACGCCTGATGGAAAGCGAAAGAGAAGCCTAAGTCGCTGCGATAACGAGCATGTAACCTGTCAGTTACCTGTCAGTTGCCACCGTCATACTGGCCGGCCTAACCCGGCACGACCCGGAAGTCATTTGGCTGCGGTATTCTATACTTACATGTAGGGAAAATACCCTAAAACATTTTTTTTTTGTGATTTCATTAACACATTCTCAACGTAGAAAAACACATACCTACTCGGATTCATGCAACGCTTCATATTTATTGCACTAACCATTTGAAAGGTTGGCTTACCTTTACAGGCAGACCAGACCGACCCGTCAGATTGACACTAAGTAACCATAAGGGTTTCAGACATAACCGACAGTACCCTAAAAAGAAAGACACTTCTAACAAATGTTTCCTTTATCACCAAGAGTTAGACGTACCTATAACTTTTCTAACTACAAATGCCGTCGACAAATCCAATTTAAAGTACATCTCCCCAATTGACTGTAGGACCAAAAGTCTCGCATCAAAGGGTCTAATTGAAAGTTTCCTCCGTAAGTGACCACTAAACGAGTGGCTACTATTACAAGTGAGACAAAGTGACCACGGGAGGAACTAAAATGTATTTTTAAATGGTTAATTTGGTGTAGGGACATACTTGGGACCGTTTATAATGTTAGTTGGATTAGCCAATGTATGGAAGGTTTATTGTAACTTAAACGATAGTTACGTTTCTGGCGACAAGTAAGTAACCGTTGGTTAATCTTTCGCTTAGAAAGAACCCTTTCTGAACTTGATAGTCATTTGAACCTTACGATTTATTTGTATAATTTTATATTGATAGTCATATCAAGCTATTTATTAAATGACGTTCGCTTAAAGTGCAAATGACTGGCTCGGTGGCTCATTTGGTAATGACCTCTGCCCTCTGACCCAAGGGTCGTGGGTTCGATTCCTGCACAGTACAAACATTTGTGTTCATGAACATGTCTGTTTACTATGTATAATATGTATTTATTTACAAAAAAAAAGTATCTAAGTAAGTTTATCAGTTGTCTAGTACCCATAGTACAAGCTTCGGCTTAGTTTGGGGCTAGATGGCGCTGAGTGGTCCAGCGTGGCATGTCTTAGGTTATTATTTATTTATTACTAGCTGTGCCAGCGGCGTCGCTCACGTGGATATCGGGTTTCAAAAATAACGGACTTCCATATAATACCCATCTATACCTTGTGCCTAAGTTTTAAGTTAGACCTCTAGCAATACATTGGTGAAAACCGCATTCAATTCTATGCAGTAGTTTTCGCGTAATGCGCGTTCAAACATACAGGTTTAAATTTCTCGCGTTTTCCCAACACTTCCCATCACTGCTCCGCTCCTATTGATTGTAGCGTGATGAAAAGTATCCTATAACCTGCCCAGGAGTATGAAGAATAATTGTACCAAGTTTCGTCAAAATCTGTTCAGTAGTTTTTTTTTCTATAACGAACATACAGACAGACAGACAGACAGACAGACAGACAAAAATTTTACTGATTGCATTTTTGGTATCAGTATCGATCACTTATCACCCCCTGATAGTTATTTTGAAAAAATATTTTATGTACAGAATTGACCTCTCTACAGATTTATTATAAGGGTGGGTCGAGACGGGCTGAAGAGAGAGAGATATTCTATAGTGTGGAGGTCCTTCCCCGGACGGGCGGCTAAATTCGAGCTAAGATTCCCTATGCCCTACCTCTTTTTTCATCATGAAACTGATATGCAATGCCATGATAAAAAAGCAGTGCTGTACGTACATTTTCAGGCTAAAACATAGTACCTAATCACCTAGCCAACATAAGTACGCAGATGTTTAACGGCCGCAAACAAGCGAAGCCGCAGATAAAAGGTAGGCCTAAACAATTAACCCAATTCTCTAAGTGGAAATTAAATGAGGGGACGAATACTCGGACAGTCATTAAGTTGAGATATATATGTATATCTGTATTTACACGGCATTAGTGATACCTAAGTATAATGACTTTTATGCTTACGACCAAGGTTTCGACTACGGATGAGATACAAAGTCGCTAAAAGCGAATGTTTGAGTTAAGTTGCATCTAAGTTATAGCCGATAAGTAATGCTTACTTATTTATTGGTGGGTTTTGATTTATGTAAGTGTTTTATGTTGTACTAGCTGTGCCGGCGGCGTCGCACGCGTGTATATCGGGTTTTTAAAAATAACGGACTTCCATAAAATGGTTCCTAAATCTTAAGTTAGACTTCTAGCAATACATTGGTGAAAACCGCATTCAATCCCATGCAGTAGTTTTTGCGTGATGCTCAATCAAACATACAGATAAAATATTCTCCCGTTTTCTTAACACTTTCCTTCACTGCTCTGCTCTAATTTATTGAAGCGTGATGAAAAGTACTCTATAACTTGCCCAGGAGTATAAAGAATAATTGTACAAAGTTTTGTCAAAATCCGTCCAGTAGTTTTTTTTTCTATAACGAACATACAGACAGACAGACAAAAATTTTACTGATTGCATTTTTGGCATCCTCCACCCTCTGATAGTTATTTTGAAATAATATTTCATGTACAGAATTGACCTCTCTACAGATTTATTATAAGTAAGTATAGAAGCAGATAAGTATAGAAGAAGATGATTAATGTGTGTTTAATTCCCTCGATCTGCCGCAACTCTAGCTACCTTGATGACGGCGTTGAAGGAGACTTAGCGAACGATGTTCGTATTCTACCAGGCAATGATGTCGCAGAAGGAGGTGGGAAGAGAGCGTGAGACCGAGATAGACACGTCCGTTCTATCGGTATTTCCCTTCTCCGGACCAGGAGTGCCCACCACTTGTCATCTGCGGGTTTAGTGGGTAAACCCTCTTAATCTGGGAGGTTTAAGTCCTACACCATGCCTTTATGTGCGTCAATTCCCATAGATAGAGTAGTTCTACGATTACTACGGATTTTAAGAGAGGTAGGGCATAGCGAATCTTCGCTCGAATTGAGCCGCCCGTCCGGGGAAGAACCTCCACCCTATAGAATACCGCAGTCAAATGACCTCTGGGTCGTGTTTCTGCCGGTTAGTAGGGTTTCCGGAGCTCGTGGGGTGTTAGGGTTGGGCCGGCATGGGGGTGGCGACTGACAGGTAACTGACCAGTTACTTGGCCGTTGTCACAGCGACTTGGGCTTCTCTTTCGCTTTCCATCAGGCGTAAGGAAGCCATTATGTCGAGCCACTATAAAAAAAAGGATTTTATTATCTTAGTAATAGGGTCCCGTTTTTAACCTTCGGGTACGGACCCCTAAAGAGCTCGCTCTCCCCGCCTCTAACAGACAAACAACGCACTGTTTCATACACCTCCATACGCCGAACAAACAGGCTCCGGTTTCAATGGCGACCATTAATTAGCTAGCGCGAAAGTGATTGATCGTGTTTTTGTCCACATAATGCAATTTCCTAACAAACAGTATTGCGTTGTGTTAATGGTTTAGAACGACTTAGATTGTTTATATGTATTTTGTTGTATGTACAGTTCTAAACTCTTTCAAAGGGATGTCAGTAAGGAAGCGGGCTTGATAATCTCTTAACGCAAAATCTAAGCACCAAATGCACTATCTTCGATTCTCGTATCGGGCAAAAGTTACTTATAATTTAAGTAAATGCGTTGAACAATATCTTCGAAAGTACAATAGGGTCATTTATATGCGCACTGAGAGGCCATTAAATCACGCACAATTGCTATGTGGCTGCAAATTTATTGTTTTGAGCACAGCTTACGTCATTTTGCATTAAATTGGCTGATCTCAAGTTCAATAGCTTATTATTGGTTGTGTTTTACCGACCTCGATCGTGAATTATGTAAAGCTTGCACTTAAATCGCAAAAGATGAGAAAATTTTGAGGTTCGAGTCACTGTCGAGTGGTTTGGGACACAGATTTAAAATAATTGGTGATTCTCTGGGGCTGGTAGGTACAAGAAAAGACCTTATTAGTATCTAACTCACAAAGTAATGATATTTTATGTCCCTAAATAAACGATAAAAACACACACATATCCTTCTACTAATATTAAGAATGGTTGTTGGATGAGAGATGTTATAACCTTGTATAAATGATTGAATCTTGTAACATTTTCCTTTTTTTATGAGCATTCAGAATGACCTCCCTCCACCTGATGGTAAGCGGTCGTGAGGTCCAAAAGTAAAGCGCCTATCGCTCTCACCTTGAAGACCCACTGAGATGCCGTTTCACGCCCCGCCTAAAGAACCCAGGATTGTAAGCGGAAAGAACCACATGATGGTATTTTTGTGAATGTGTTCCAAATAAAGACTTTTTTCTGTTTTAGATATTTATAAATGTTATTTTGAATGGACGGCTGTTTGTTTCCCTTTCATTAACATACTTAATGCTTAAGCTATAATTCACAAGAACATTTTTTATAATCAATGATATTCACGCCAGCGAACCCGCGGAAAGATAATATATAATACCCAGCCTAGCCCCAATGTTTCTAGTAAACGTTATCTATACCTTTGTACATCAGGGCGTTTGAAGGGTTGCTCCTAATGACTTATCCCAGCCTATTAGGGAAGTTATAACGGCCTCCGCCATTAGAACAATCATAATTGATCTCTGAGGTGTATTTGAAGAGGTTAATGATATTTACCATAACTATTGGGCGTCGCGGTATATGCATGTGCAAATAACATCAACTCTGTTTAATAAATATCAGAAATGATTATTACCAAAACCTTACAATACAGCAATCTCCTGACTGGCCGGTGCTGCTGAACTAAGGGTCTAGGTTCGATTCGGTCACCAACTCGAATGTCGAGGGTGGTGACTGTGTACCCCCCCAATTGGGCTTTGTCTGGCATGCCGAATAACAAACGACGTTCTGGTGGAGGTATATCAAGCACGATTGGAGTTGCAACTAAATACAAACCCAGAGGCCGATGACGCAGCAGCATCACCGGAGCGGGAAGCTACGCCCTGCGGTCGCAAGCCACTAGGCAGGCGGGTTGGCGAACGCATGGCGTAACTTCTCGCTCCGGCGAGAGCTGCTGCCCTTCATCGGTCTGTGGTATTTAGCTACGCCTTCAATTGTGATGGTTATACCGACCAGTCGCTAGTCACCAGTCGGTTGCCAGCGCCTCGTTTGTTATTCGGCAGGATGCACCACGGGCAGGTGAGGTTGGTTTGGAATGAAAGGATGATGGGCCGCTCCCTAACATACACGTGCCTTTTCACCATAAAAAAAATAGTAATTACTTATTAAGTACAATACACAGTTAACCTCGCCCCATCTCCTGCTCAGCAGTTGCGCAAATGTAGCGTAAAGGCGCTGATTTATCGCAGGGAACCTCGTTGCGTCACATCGCAAAGTTCAGCGCGGCCTTTGCGAGTGGCGCGTTTTGTTGCGCCTTGCTCTTTGCAAGGGTTAACTGCCTTGCGACGGTGAGACAATGCCGGTGGAGAAATAGGGCAAATTTAATTTTTGGTGTTATGTTATCAACGAGCCATGGAACGGGTTCCTGCGGGATAGCATCCGAAACAAGGTGATTCGACAGTGAAACAAGGTCATCGACATAGCTCACGGGATTAAGAAGCTGAAATGGCAGTAGGCTAGCCGTATCAGCAGCAGGACCGGTGCTTTCTGATTACTACAATATGACATAAGAGAGGAAGGGCAAAGCGAATATTTAAGAGAGGTACGGCATAGCGAATCTTCGCTAGAATTGAGCTGCCCGTCCGGGGAAAGACCTCCACCCTATAGAATACCGCAGCCAAATGACTTCCGGGTCGTGTTTCTGATGGTGAGTAGGATTTCCGGAGCTGGTGGGGGTTGGGGTTGGGCCGGCATGGCAGTGGCAATTAACAGGTAACTAACCAGTTACTTGCCAGTTGTCACAGCGACTAGGGCTTCTCTTTCGCTTTCCATCAGGCGAAGGGAAGCCATTATGTCGAGCTACTAAAAAAAAATACATCGTCCTTCTTCAAATGTGGTGATATTTCCTTGTGATAGGCAGCGACATGGACATGCTCTTGGCATTGCTGATGTCCATGGGCATCGGTTGCTGTTTGACATCGGACAGGCTGCTTGCTCATTTGCCATCAACAGCCAAAAAGGAACCGATGTGCATTGCCAGGCATTTGCTATAAAGGACGGTTTTTAAGATTAACAAACCAGATGAACCAGATAGGACTTATCTGAAGGAAGAAATGAAGATTTAGATACAGGAATGGTCTTCCACAGTGCGTTTTGCGCTCAATTTTCTGCCTCGTGCAGCTGCTCTTTGGAATCAGCTTCCGGCTGCAATTTTCCCGAATGGATACGACCTAGGGACCTTCAAGAAGCGAGCCTACAGATTTCTCAAGGGCCGGCAACGCACCTGTGACTCTCCTGGTGTTGCGGTGTCTATGGGCCGAAGTGATCACTTACCATCAGGTGACCGTCAGGCCCGTTTGCCCCCTCTGTCATAAAAAAATGGTATGAAGGGTTCTCAAGTTCCCTTCATAAGGGAAGACATAGCATGGTTCGGCTTTCTACTGATAGACAGATGCACTGACGACCTGATGGGGATAGCGGGGATCCTCTTAAAGCAGACAGGTAACACCAGATTAATCTGGTTTTTCAACCAACCAACTACACAAAGCCCACCGAACATCTGCTACCCATCATAACAAATGTCCCCATAAACTTTACCAATCCTTCCAGTCCACTTAAAGTGATACATTGTTGCTGTTCCTCCCATAAAACACATCAACAGGTTAATGCGCCGATGAGTTATTGCCTGCATTCGGGTCTGGAGGTCTGCTCACATGTCCGTCAGCGAAACTTCGATTAATGGTAAGTACGTACAGTCATCACTGCACATTTTGAATTATTTAGCATTATTTGTTTATTACGCGCGGCTGACCCGATTACGTAGTGTTTACTTTAAATTTATAGTTTAAGTCGCTAAAATATAGCCTAGCAAGACGGCTGTGTGACTCATTATTATTATTGTTTTATAACATCGTATTGTGGAATCTTGAATAAATTCGTTTATTTTTATGAAATGGGGGCCAGACGAGCAGACTGTTCACCTGTTGGTAAGTGATAACCGGCGGCCTGTTGGTAAGTGATACCGCAGTCAAATGACCTCTGGGTCGTGTTTCTGCCGGTGAGTAGGGTTTCCGGAGCTCGTGGGGGGTTAGGGTTGGGCCGGCATGGCGGTGGCAACTGACAGGTAACTGACCAGTTACTTGCCCATTGTCACAGCGACTTGGGCTTCTCTTTCGCTTTCCATCAGGCGTAGGGAAGCCATTATGTCGAGCCACTATAAAAAAAAAATTGGCGTTTTCTGATTGTAACGAAACTTTACTGCTGGATTTCAGAGGAGGCCCCCTGGTCGCATCGTTACTGCAACATTGTAATCGCTATCCATTTTAAGCCAACTCGATGTTCAGAACGCTATGTTCCGAGGGCTTTAATGGCTGACATAGAAGCATTCTTACGGCAATATATATCTTTTATTGCCAATTATATTGCATTTAATGATTAACGTTTATTTGAGTAGCTTATTGTTAAAAGTTGGATATTGTTGAACATGCGGATGCACTTACTTTGTATGGTAATTCTCAGTTATAACGAACATTTTTAAAATTAAAAACGCGAAAGTTTGTTTGAGTTTGAGTGGATGATAGTCTTTCAAATAGTTAAGTATTAAATAATAAATATCACACAACATCACATACATTGCTCTAATCCCAAAGTAAGTAGCTTATGCACTTGTGTTATGGGTACCAAAACAAAGAAGGTACCACAAATAAATACTTAAACACAACTAGAAACACCCAGACACGGGACATACATTCGTGGGAAGAACACTTGTGTTTGTTGTGGGTGGGCATCGAATCCACGACCCTTGGTTCAGAGGGCAGGTGTCACTACCAATTGAGCCACCGAGCCAGTCAAGCAATTATATAAGGTAGAAGCAAATGAGGAATGGTTGATTTGTTTACTTGTCCGTTGCCGCAGAGTTTTGGGCTTTCTTCAGCTTTCCATCAGATGAAGGAATGCCAGACGGTGATATATGATTGATGGTGTTTATGATTTCCTGTGTTTCTGAGACTTGTGAAAAGGGGTTGGTCAAGAGAGCCCGGTACTTCCAAACGACGGCCACAAATACATTGCAAATGTCAAAATTCACTCTCGAATCGAGTCCTTATCTCGATTTCGTAATTCGAAAACTTTTAAGTGATTATCGGAATAAGTCAACAACAACATTATACTCGTACCTACTTATGGATTGTTGCGAAAGAATTACACATCATTAAACTTTTTGAATCACTTCAAAACTCGCTCGTAATTTATTTAAGCTTTATTGCACAATTAAGTATCGTACAAAGGGCAGACTTAACGACATATAGGTTTATTTTCTACCGGTCAACCATTAGGCTAAGCAGAAACAAATTTTAATGTAATTTAAGCTTTTCATAACTTATAATGTTTGCATTGAATTCATATACACTAATTAATATGTAGGGTATGATTTTAATGTAATCAGCTCTATGAACCCAAAGTCTATCTTAGAAAAGAATAGAATAACTAAAGAGATTAACAGCTGATTGCGGTTAAAATTGGGTAAAATTGCTTATTTTTTTAATTAATTGCAACAAATTAAAAGTCTCTCAACTCAACTCTCTTTTTGACTATCCTCTACCCTAAGGTTGCCTGGAAGAGATCGCTTATAAGGCCGCCTATTTTGTACAACAAAATATCTACTGTACCTAGTTCTATGTAAATTGTTTGGTATGCAATAAAGAATATATCTCTCTATCTAAAAGATCCATTTCTCTTCAAGTCAAGTGAAAATAAATTTATTTTCTTTCTTTTTCTTTGACAAAGATAACTTTGCTAATTTTTACTACTATGTACTATTTTAAAATTCCATAGAGTTATATGGCTATCGTGGATCCCTTGATATCTTCCCACAAGCGGGTTTCAAGACGTCATCAGCTGCAAATCACGGAACTAAGAAACTTTTGGCTGCTAACCAAAAACAAACAAAGTACATAAACACGTTGCTCCTGACTCCATTATCATATTCACCCGCCCACAAATCCTGCTACTAAGAAACCCTTCAGGCCAAAATCAAAACATATATCCTCGATCCTACCCTTTATTAATTCAAGCCATGCCGTAACTCATAGCGCTGTGTTGCCATAGACCACTGGTTCCCAAACCTAAAAGCAAAAGCCACTTTTTCTTGTCCCCGCTGAAGCTCCAAGGTGGCAATCTATTGTAGACCCAAAAATCAGTGGAGTAGATAAGTTTGTCTTAGGAGACGAAGTACAGTACCTAGTCGCTACGCTAGTCTGATTGCTGGCAGTGGTTGGATAGGGGAAGTTCAGGAGATAAAGAAGTGAATTATAGGACACCGACGCTCAGCAATGAATGGGCTAAAGCTGTTATTGATTATTTACCAATGTATTCATAAAATTACATATTTTATTGGCAAGTTCAGGATTTAAAATACAATGGCAACCAAAACTCCTGAACCAGGCTCGCAAACCTATGTCGCAGTAGTCAATCGTGTGTGTGCATATGTGAATTTGTGTCTTTCAAATCAAGAGAGTTCAAAACGAATATTAGTTCTAAAATAAATTAATCGGTCATGAAAGTTTGAGTACCGCTGCGGCAAAACCCTGCCCGCCATACATTACTCGCGGACAAGCGGCGGCCAAGGACGATTTATGGAGTCACGCATCGGTGGACGGCAAACTGAGGGATGCTACGATTCGGCTCTAATGGCGTACATTCGGCTTATGAATTGCATATAAATTTAAAGATAATAATATTTTATTAGTACTTTTATGGCACATTAAAATAAGAGAAGCCCAAAACGTTGTGACAACGGACAGTTAACCAACCCACTTACTTGTCATTTGCCACTGCCTTGCCTATCCGTAAGATCCTTCTTCACGCTCCGTTTAAAGTATCCCAAAGAAAGAGAAAAGAAGCAAAACACATGTTCTAGCAATGACTTCCATTTTTTTTTATTATACAGATAAGAATTTCACTGCTACTTAGCTTACTTATCGGTAATTGTCATGAAAAATATATAATTTACCAAACGTTTAAGATCCAAATGCCATCAGATTGGTTATAATAGGGCAGAGGGCGTCCACGGTACGTCACCATCCCAAGTTGTCTTTAGCTTCGCGCCTCACTTCGCTTCCAGTCATTCTTATTGCTTTCACTTCTGCAGTGACCTTCCACCGCCAGGATTCATCATCATCATCAGCCTATTGCAGTCCACTGCTGGACATAGGCCTCTCCAGTTGTTCGCCACTTAGGGCAAACATCTGGAGGATATACCCATAATCGCCACGCTGGGCAGGCGGGTTCGCGATCGCAGGGCGTAGCTTCTCGCACCGATGATGCCGCCAGGATTGCTTGAGCCTAAGTAAAACACTAATAATTATTATTAGTGTTTTACTAATTTATTTATAATCATCGCAACAATAAAATGAGCCAAAACCGGTTTTCCGTCCCAAGGGCCGAACTCGTCCCCTCTCTACGGCCACATCCTCACAAAGGCGAGCCGATTAAATTCGAAAACAATAGTAACAATTGTGCCACGAGCTTTATGAGTCGTAGTGTTGTTTTATTTTAATTCCTTTGTGCGTTCGTCAGTAAATGGATTCATTTATCTAGCAACTCTTTTATTGGCAACACTGGCGTGGTTTAATGTCCCGTGTCGGTGCGTTGTAGATTGCGATCCCTCTTATTTATATATCCTGTGGTATCTCGTGTCGTAAATATTACTACTATATGCGACCCCAGAACTCGATGTGAATTGCGGGTGTCTATGGGCGGTGTCGACTGCTTACCATCAGGCATCACATTTGCTCGTCTGCTGCCTCTTGCATAAAAAATATACATATAATATATACTTGTGTACGGAAGTTTCACTGCCTGATGTATGAATGTGGTGAGGCGGGGTGCGATTGACAAGATCATCATCATCAGCTTGAAGACGTCCACTGCTGGTCATAGGTCTCCCCCAAAGACGATTGTCATTTAGCGGGGTTGCCTTAGTTAACACGCATGGCATGCGGGCCGGTGACTGCAGTAGGTTTTGTCTTACATTGTCATGTAGATATACAAAAAATACTACTCTCTTCTTATTTCGGTAGCAGTGGCCAACCTTCAAAGATACTAATCAAGTACACAGAAGATGTCATCATCAGCCCGTGTCAGTCCACTGCTGGACATAGGCCTCTCCTCAGAAGATGTATTAAACACATAGTACATTGGTGCACTCTCTGTTCCTTCACACTCATAATCCTATGGGATAGACAAGACTGACCAACGGCTTATGTTAATGTGCTTACCGATGTCTAAGGATGCCGTTATCGACTTTTCGCGTCTAGAAACAGAAACATCAATAGGAGTGATGTTTTTTAAAGAAATCCCCAGAAACAATTTCAGATCAGACACCAGCTCAGGCACCTGCGACCACGAGACCAACAATACAACAAAATAGGTATTTACATGAGCCTCACAATACATAATCTTCTTTTTGAATCTTGATAGAAAAATCCATTAGGTTTATCTTAACCGCCGATTTTGGCAGTTAAAAAGTCAGACAAAAGCGGTTGCTCCTACCCGAGATCTCTCTCCGTTCGTGAGATACTATGGTCCCATAGAATTATGAGAGTAAGTAGCACTTTTGCTACTTGGGGGGAAACGGGCTTGAAGGTCACCTGATGGGAAGTGATCGCTTTAGCCTATAGACACCGCAATACCAGGGAGTCATAGGTACGTTGCCGGCCCTTGAGAAATCTGTAGGCTCGTTTTTTAAGGAACTTTCCGTACCTACTTACATAGCGCCAGTTTCCTTAGAGCTTAGTTAAAACCATAGGGACTTTTACAGTATACCTACTTGTATTTATTTCCCGTATGATATAGACTTAACGTAAGCATTTTTGAAACCCGGTCAGTGCACTGAGCTACCGGAATAGCTGATCCGCCGAAAGGTGACGCCCGATGATATCCGCCTCGCTCCAATTTCCTCTAATAACAATACGAAACGTTACGTAACGCGCCCTAGCTTTGTTTACATACTCCCGGTTTATGACAAATGTACTGCTTTGAATCACGCTATGGCCACAGTGTAGGGGTGAAACAGTGATATAGCTGCTGTTAATAACTTTTTTTTATACAACTAAGGTGGCAACGAGCCTAGGGCTCACCTGATGTTAAGCGGCTACCGCAGCCTGTGGAAGCCTGCAACATCAGAGTAATTATCACAAGTGCGTTGCCCAGCTTAACCCCCTGCCATGGCCAATTTATGGGGCCCTGGGCTGAAACTACTTAGGGCCTACCTAAGTACTCAACTACGAGTAATAGCCATTTCAAAAACACAGAAGGTGAACAGAGAGATGTTTGAATAAGCCGTTGCTTGTTGATGACTGATTGCTAATCATCACAATAGCACATCGTTATGTGCTTTTGTATGTAAATATCGGTGGAAGTAAATAGAGGTGTTTGCCCAAAGTGGCGAACAACTGGAGAGGCCTATGTCCCGCATTGGGCTGCAATACCCTGATGATGATGATGATAACGCCACATAACATGAAGAATACCTAAAGTAACTAGTTGTAACATGTCGTACTGTTTGTTTATCAGACTGTGGCGCAGCTATAAATAACAATTTAGCCGCATTGGCTGCTCCGAATGACATAATACCAGCCAATACTCATTTCAATTAATGCGTATTGCTCGTAAAATGTAATTGGAAACCAGATAGGTATAAAGATACCTATACTTTTGTGTCCTATTAGATACCTATAAATGTCGCCTATTGGTAGGTATAATAGGTCCATCATCATCATCATCATCAGCCTATTCCATTCCATTGCTGTCCTCTCCAGTTGTTCGCCACTTAGGACAAACATCTGGAGGATATACCAATAATCGCCACGCTGGGCAAGCGGGTTGGCGATCGCAGGGCGTAACTTATGGCTCCGGTGAAGCTGCTGCCCGTCATCGGTCTGTGGTGTTTAGCTACGTCTTCAATCGTGATGGTTATACCGCCACCAGTCGGTTGCCAGCGCCTCATTTGTTATTCGGCAAGGTGGCTTGGAGCGAAAAGATGATGGGTCGCTCTCTTACATCCCTTACATCCATAATAGGTCCAATATTCAATATTTTGACTAATTTTGTTAGATTAAAAAACTCTACATTGTATTGACTGGATATCTCAGCTGTAATATTGTATGATGAAAAACAAATTACATTGTAGGTAGGTACATTGAGTTCTGCGGAATTTTCATAGATAGATTATCACAATAACAGTTCCATTACTTTAGATATAATGTCTGTCCGTGTAACACAATACCGGTGGCTATATTAATAAACATACATGCAATAGTTAGGTGTGTGGAGCGGCGATAAAAATGGTTAATTATAATATAACAGAACGGTTCATTTGAAACGATTGTAGTAAACAACAGTCGTTTATTTGTTCTAACAGCTTTTGTTCAGGAATAAACTGTTTATAGATATGAACACCTATTCATAGAAAAATTATAAATCTACTTTCCGAACATGACGGTAGTATAATCTTTATATTTAATTTTAAGAGAGGTAGGGCATAGCGAATCTTCGCTCGAATTGAGCTGCCCGTCCGTGGAGGGACCTCCACCCTAAAGGATTCTATAGAATACCACAGTCAAATGACCTCTGAGTCGTGTTTCTGCCGGTGAGTAGGGTTTCCGGAGCTCGTGGGGGGTTAGGGTTAGGCCGGCATGGCGGTGGCAACTGACAGGTAACTGACCAGCTACTTGCCCGTTGTCACAACGAATTGGGCTTCTCTTTCGCTTTCCATCAGGCGTAGGGAAGCCATTATGTCGAGCCACTATAAAAAAAAAACTTTTACTTGACTTTAACTTTCCTCCAGTACCTACTATAAATTTGTGCTAAAAAGAACGTTTATCTATATTTGTACTGACGATTATTTTATACCTCTATGTAAGTGGTCATTCAAGGCTATTAACTCTTTTCTATTCTGTATGTAGTATTGTAATTTACGTTCTCTCACATATCAATTTATTCCAGCTTGCAACGGACCGTTCGCACACCATAATTAAGACGATAAAACAGAGTTTAATTTAGTTTTCCTATGCGCTTCCTGCCAATCTAGGTCACAAGCGCTGTGTTATAACAACAGAAGGCATTTTGTCGCGAATGAGCGGTTTTTGCTTATTAAATGTTTAATATTTGCTACTTATATGTTCTGGTTTTGTTTAATTTCATTTGTAATCGATTCTATTTTAAGCAGTTTATTAGTGTTAATTTTCAATCGATATTAACTTCTACAAAACAAAATTACGGTTTAACTCGGGTGCTTAGGGTAAATATAAATATCAAGAAGTTTCTGTTAAAACGTACGCGACCACCCAGGCTCTAGGGTATGAGGCTGAATCCCCTGTCGACGGCGAGCGGTGCGGTGGTAATTTGTCGTGTTATATTAATTGGAGTATTAAGGGTCAAAATAAACATCTTTTCTTTCCTCAAGCTTAAGCTTTGCAAATTTTTATCTCATTTCACTTCAACCACAGTGACCGACTTACGAAACCACACACTACCAATTGTTCTCCGCCAGAGGTCGCCGACCCCCGACCTGCAATAAATCCATTGGCCAATCTCCGTAGGTCTGCGACTCTAATTATCAATTTCCATGTAATTATCAATATTCCAGCGCGGGCGAGCTACGTGCGCCGGCGCACGCGTTGGGGCAGGTCAATAACTTGCCGCGGGGTGGCCACACGGGGTGGCTGAAACGGGACTATAGATAGATACCTACTCTTTATTTTTTTATTGCTATTAGAGGCAGACGAGCAGGTGGCCTGTCTGATGTTAAACAGTAACCGCCGCCCATGGTCAACAGCAATGCCAGGAACACAGCCACGCCGCTGCCTAAATATTGCACCATAAAGTTAACTTAAAACTAGACGAAAGTATACATCCATGTACAAATTAGGCGGTCTCGGCGATCTCTTCCAGACAACCTTTGGGTAGGGACTATCTAGTGTTATGAGGACATTTTGTATTTACAGTGTTAATGATAATTAACATCATCAGGGGATGTAAGGGACCTATCACCTTTGCGCTCTAGGCCCTTACCTGCCCGTGGTGCATCCTGCCGAACAACAAACGAGGCTGTGGCAACCCCACTGTTGGCAATATAACCACCATGATAGAAGGCGTAGCTAAATATCACTGGCTGATGACGGGCAGCAGGTTTGACTCATAATCGCCACGCTGGGCAGGCGGGTCGGCTCACGCAGGGCGCAGCTTCCCGCTCCAGTGACGCTGCTGCCCGTCATCGGCCTGTGGTATTATTTAGGTATCCCTTCAATTGTGATGGTTAGGCCGCCACCAGTCGGTTGCCAGAATCTCATTTATTATTCACATTCACCCCTACATCCCATGCAATACGTGTTACCCTTTATCATCATCATCATCAGCCCACATCAGTCCACTGCTGGACATAGGCCTCTCCCAAGGTTCGCCACTGTGCTCGATTTTGGGCTTCTCGCATCCAGCACTTGCCAGCCGTCCTGCGCAAATCGTCACTCCACCTAGCCTGAGGGCGTCCTACGTTTGCCGAGACGCGGTCTCCACTCCAGAACTCGTTTACCCCAACGGTTATCGGTTCTGCGGCTGATGTGACCAGCCCACTGCCACTTCAGCTTACTGATCCGGTGAGCTATGTCGGTAACTTTGGTTCTCTGCCGGATCACCTCATTTCGGATCCGATCTCGCAAAGAGACGCCGAGCATAGCCCTTTCCATAGCTCGCTGAGCGACCTTTAACTTGTGGACTAGCCGTACCGTGAGTGTCCACGTTTCGGCTCCGTATGCCATATCCGCTAGAACGCACTGATCGAAGACTTTCGTCTATAGGCACCTAAACTTCAGCATAAAAAAAATGTTTGTGGTCGTGTCTGATATTTTGGCTCCATCGATGGTCTCCTCTCCACCAAACGAATGGTGCGCGCACGCACGCGCATTTATTTATACCGCGCAAACAATGCGTGCGCATAAATGCGCCGCCATTTTCACAACCGATAACATTTAGCCATTTTGAACAACAATTATTTACACCGATCAATATAGCGAAGCGTGGAGAAGCATCTCAATGACCAGCATGGTGGTGGCAATTTTATTTTTATAGTAGCTCGACAAAATGGCTTCCCTACGCCTGAAGAAAAGCCCAAGTCGCTGTGACAACAGGCATGTAACTGGTCAGTTACATGTCAGTTGCCATCGCTATGCCGGCCTAACCCCCCACGAGCTCCGAAAACCCTACTCGCCGGCAGAAACACGACCTGGAGATCATTTGGCTGTGGTATTCTAATAGGGTGGAGGTCCTTCCAGGGATGGGCGGCTCAAGTCGAGCTAAGATACGCTATGCCCTGCCTCTCTATAATTATACCTATCTAATACTAAATCCTATAAAAGTAGTATACAAGTAATGCACATGGCTCTATTTTAGACAATAATATCAGGAGACTTAAAGTTATAATATACATATACTTAAATAGAACACATTATTATATATTTTCATATTTCACATGAAAATATATTCTAGTTTCTAACTTTTTAGATTGTGATTTTTAGTAGTCGGGTTTTAGTTTCAGTAGTTGCTTTTTTTGCTTAAAAAATTCTGTTATGATGCATCCAATCTGGGTGGTATATTTATCTGATCTTCGTGCCACGTCATGGCAAATACGGAACCTTTTCAATCTTTTTTAAACCGACACTTGCAATTTTTTTCAAACATTTTCACAAACAATTAGATAATTATAGTTCAATGACACCCCCCACTATGCAAGCCGAAATGCGTTTGGAGCGGCTCCAAGTTTCACTACACCGTACGTTGGCACTTGGTTTGTATGTCAAAGGTCCGCGAGAAGCGTGCCTTCATGAATAACGTCAGATGGCAGATATTTTTGACAAATATATTTATGCAATTATCTACTGGGTAGAGCTAAAAGCGATGGACGTAACTCACTGGATTAAAAAGGAAGGAAATAAGTTTTGGCGCACAGGACACACTTTACATGGAATTAGGATTACATTTCAATCAACAGCCTTGGTCCATCCACTGCTGAATCACATATAGGATTACATTTAAATAAATAAATAACCCAAGACATGCCACGCTGGGCCACACATCGCCATTTAGCCCCAAACTAAGCCGAAATGTGTCTGAAGTATTTTATTTCGGAACGAAGCATTAGGAATTTCGAAATTCAAATTAGCATCTTCGATAAAAAGATATAAATAAAATGAATCTTCGAAATATATTTACGCCCATAACTTTTGAACGAGTAGTCGTTGGTGTAGACCAAATTGGATGATGTTTTATGTATTCGTTATTGTTAGAAAATCATCATCAGTTTATCGCAATCCACTATTGGACATAGGCCTCTCCAGTCGTTCTCCACTTTGAGCAAACATCCCATCCCATACCCATAATCGCCACGCTGGGCAGGCGGGTTGTCGATCGCAGGGCATAGCTTCTTGCTCCGGTGACGCTGCTGCCCGTCATCTGTCTGCGATATTTAGCTACGCCCTCAAATGTGATGGTTATACCGCTACCAGTCGGTTGCCAGCGTCTCGTTTGTTATTCAGCAGGATGCACCACGGGCAGGTGAGGTTGGCTTGGAGCGAGAAGATGATAGGTCGCCCCCTTAATACTTAAGCACCTTAACCTAAACTTGGCTAGTCTTCTTGGAGATTCGCCTCATAGAAATTCTGGAGATTCGCCTCAGAGAAATTCGGTCAGCTAAGTTTTTTTTTTATAGTGGCTCGACGTAATGGCTTCCCTACGCCTGATGGAAAGCGAAAGAGAAGCCCAAGTCGCTGTGACAACGGGCAAGTAACTGGTCAGTTACTTGTCAGTCGCCACCGCCATGCCGGCCCAACCCTAACCCCCCACGAGCTCCGGAAACCCTACTCACCGGCAGAAACACGACCCAGAGGTCATTTGACTGCGGTATTCTATAGGGTGGAGGTCCTTCCCCGGACGGGAGAATTCGAGCGAAGATTCGCTATGCCCTACCTCTCTTCAAGTAATAAAACAAGTAATATAGTTACAAACGCTTGCGAAATGCGTTAATTTGCAGCATGTTTTGATCGTACTGATTGCAACGCTGATACTTGCAGTCACTGACCTGCCGCAAGGATGCAATTATACCTACCACTCCTGCACTAACTGCAACCAATAACCAACTTTACTTATACACAAATAAAACACATTTTAGCTCGCTATTACAATTTGTGCTTATCGATGCAATAGAGGCCTAAGCGGAGTGGTGATTGAGTGCAAATTGCGATGCGTTTGTTGCTGACTAGTCGTGAGACGTCGTATGCGACGAAACGCGGCTATATCTATGACTGATTAGCTTAGACTCGGTATGTTTTATTGATGTTAATGTGGAATTATGATTTTAAAGTTGTTTTTATACATACACTAGTTGGCCCCCATTTTAGGGAAGTGGGGGGTTAGAAAGGGGGGAAAAGTAGCCTATGTTACTCTCCATCTCTTCAACTATCTCCACTTAAAAATCACGTCAATTCGTCGCTCCGTTTTGCCGTGAAAGAAAGAGAAACAGACAGACACACTTTCCCATTTATAATATTAGTAAGGATCATAGTGACCTTCTGTCGCCTGATGAAAGTGAAAGTGATGCCTAAGTCGCCGCAATCAATCAATCAATCAATCAACAGCCCTTCTCAGTCCACTGCTGGACATGGGCCTCTCCAATAGTTTGCCACGTTTCACGATTTTGGGCTTCTCGCATCAAGCACTTGCCAGCCATCTTGTGCAAATCGTCGCTCCACCTGGCTTGAGGGCGATATCTACACTACGTTTGCATAGACGCGTAGGTAAGTTGCTAAGGCAACGGACAACTAACTAAATCAATCATTTGTAGCCACAGCCTTGCCAACCCGTAGGATTCTTCTTACCAGTCCCGAAAGGCAACCGAAGTCAGTTCACGTGTATGTGCTCATGTCCTGGCATTATTTGAACCAAATGGCCTTAAACTAAGGTTTTCCCTTGTAATGTGAGTAGGAAGTACTAGATGGTAATTGGTAGCGTCTCCAAGAACACCCAGAACCAAGAAAATTCAATGTTTTTTTTGTGACCAAGAATCTAACCTGGGTGCAAGTTTGTTTCCTTTACTTCGATAACTGTGTATTTTGTTTTCGATTCGATGGCTATTGTCGACGGAATTCGATTACGATTCCGATTTCTGAACAGGTGTGCTGGAACGTCACACGCTTAGCTAAGAAAAAAATTGAAGCGATTCTTATTTTAGTTGACGTGAACAACATAAATGCCATAATAAAGTTAAACTTCAAAACTTGGGCTCCGAAAACTAGGCTATCCCAAGCTAGGTCGTGATACAAGTCTAGGTGTACCTACATCTAGCAGCTATACACCCGCCATAAACATAGGCGAGTAACCTGCGCGCCTGCGACCTTCGCCCGCCATCACAATATCAGCATAGGAAGGACAGTTGTGTACCACTAGCGAAATAGCGCTTTGTATAGCACAGTAACCTTTTTTTAAAGTAGCTCGACATAATGGCTTTCTTACGCCTGATAGAAAACGAAAGAGAAGACCAAGTCGCAGTGACAACGGGCAAATTATTGGTCAGTTGCCCGCCATGCCGGCCCAACCATAGGCCCCCTCGAGCTCCGGAAACCCTACTCACCGGCAGAAACACGACCCGGAGGACATTACAGTATTCAAAAGGGTGGAGGTCCTTCCCCGGACGCGCGGCTCAATTCGAACAAAGAATCGCTATGCCCTACCTCTCTTCGTTTGGTTCACAAAGAATACAAATCATCGCTCTATCTCTTCTCATGGCGATCTTTAGCAACGACTAAAGGCCTTGAGATTTCAGCTTCTCAGCTGATGGTGGGGATGTAAATATAGCTTCAAATATCTTTGCCACTGCGCTTTTCAATAAAATTGATATTCAAATTCAAATCCATTTAACAAGAATGTGGTTAATAAAAGTATACTATGTAGGGATGTATGGGAGTGACCTATCACCTTTTCGCTCCAAGCCATCCTCACCTGCCCGTGGTGCATCCTGCCGAACAACAAACGAGGCTCTGGCAAACCGAATACCACAGGCCGATGACGGGCAGCAGCGTCATCGGAGCAAGAAACTACGCCCTGCGATCGCCAACCCGCCTGTCCAGCGTGGCGATTATGGGTATATCCTCCAGACGTTTACTATAGGTGGCGAGCAACTGGAGAGGCCCATGCCCAGCAGTGGACTGCAATAGGCTGATGATGATGATGATCATGTATGTATACCTCATGTGGTACAATGTTCCACCGATATCTTCGTTAGATTCAAATATCTTTGCTATTACTGTACTCAAGCACTAAATAGAAGCTGAATATCTTATGTTCAAAATGTTTTATTAAGCAAATTCAAAATACGCGAGTAAATACAGTAGTTCACCTTCAATAAATTTCAACTATAAATTCTAGTATTCAACCACAACATTGTTTTGATCTATAATTTATTATAAAGCAGAAATACCTAATCTATCTTTATGAGGGAAAATAAATTTATGTTATTTTTGTTTACAACTGACGAAGTAGATTTAGTAACCATTCTCTTGAAATTTTGTGCGCAAAATATCAAAGAAACTAAAAGGATTAGGATTAATCTGTTTTTATTTACTGGCTGCCTCGTTAGTCTAGTATTTTTCTTTTATTTCTTATAGTAAATAGTACTACAAAGTACGGAAAGTGACACGGTGAGGAGACACCAATTGTTGGTGGAAATTCTGAAAACTCGCACAAAGCGCCTCTACCTACATTCTTTGTGCAAACGGCTAAATTATGGAACTCTTTACCGTGTGCGTTGAGAGATTTAATTGAGAGCCGTACCTGCATAGTAAGTAGACAACGGGCAAGTAACTGGCCAGTAACCTGTCCGTTGCTACCGCCATGCCTGAAACCCTGCTCACCGGCAGAAACACGACCCGGAGATCATTTCACTGCGGTATTCTATAAGGTGGAGGTCCTTCCCCGGACGGGCATCTCAATTCGAGCGAAGAGACGCTACGCCCTATCTCTCTTAAACATAAATCTAAACTCTAAATAGCAACAGTCTACGTAATACTAACATAGCAATTAGCCGCCCAGCAACAGAGTTCAACGCACTCAGATCGTCCCAGATCCAGTCTGCCGACTGAAAGGGTATTCAGCAGAAAGTCAAATGGAGCCGAGAAGTGTTCACGTGCTTCAGTCACGTGTCGATCGCACCGCACGTTTCGCTAAAATACGCCGCGAAACGTTATTGCCACAATTTCGCAAGTCACCTACATTTTATCGTCATCTCATGTTAGTTGAAGACGTAAACGCCTTTGATCAGCTAGATCGCTTCCTTAAAGCATAACACTACCTAACTATACGATATTTCGATTTTAGATTCGAGTCACGAACATTAGGCCACCATCTTAACATGATAAGCACGGAGATGTTTAACCGCCATTTTTGACTCCAGAACAGCTTCGCCAACTTTGAGGCCTCCTGGTCAATAGCAATTGCGAACACCAGACTTACTACTCTTTAGTAAAACGCTTGCCTTTTTAAAACAGAGAACAGGCGTCTCCGTCGTTTGAGTGGACGGACGGACGCAAAGCTCTTGCACTCTGCATCAACATGGTGAGGAGGCGGGAAATACCTACTAAAAACCCTAGGCCCTTCAACCTAGGTCGTACATTGCGAGCGACCCGAAGGATTATAATACTAATAAAAGAAGGGTGCGTCTACCGTACCGTAGTGTGTGGGACTCACACCTCCCAGACTGGGAGGGCATACCCACTAAACCCCCTTGCGTCGCCAGTGGACAGCAGCTTGCAGGGACTCGACGCATACGGTCGCATCCCTGCCTGCACTGGCCAGCCGCAGGTGATAAGCGGCCGGCACTCCTGGTCCGGGGAGGGCAAATACCCCTACCCCCGGCTCTGTGGAGCCATAGAGTGCTCCGCAGGCGGACCTCGTGCAACGGTGTGGTTGCACCCACCACGCCGCTACGCCCCTATGAGTGGATCGCGCCCCCGCACTCACCACTCAGGGCACGAAGGAGAGGCTCAGAGGGCATACGATGCGTTGTATGCCCTCCGGCGACGCCCGGGCCGGGGGCGGCGTAGAGCGGGCGCGTCTACCGCGGCCTCACGCTCTCTTTCCGCCGCCTCCTTCTGCGAGATCACCGTCTCGCAGAATGCGAGATGAAATGCCAGGTCTCTGCCGCAAGAGTGGTACGTGTTGTAAATGTCTGGGGTAAGTAAGTCAAGTGTCATAACTCATACTTATTTGCGCGTCCATGTATCTTGATGTGGAGTCACGTGTGCACGGGGTCACCGATATTATATCACCGACGCGTCACAGTTATATCAGTCGGCCATAAATAACTCCGTTGTTTACAACCGGGAGTAAATAAGACAACACAATGCCTTATTTATGTACCTACGTAATAAATGAACGGTTGAGGTGATTTATTTTTTGTAAATGATTTCAAAGTGCGCAGTGCTAAAGACTGCCTCGATATACTAGCTTTTTAGGGTTCCGTAGCCAAATGGCAAAAAAACCTTATAGATTCGTCATGTCTGTCTGTCCGTCCGTATGTCACAGCCAGTTTATTCCGAAACTATACTTACACTCCGAAACAAACTTTGACAGGCTCCTCTGTGCCCTCTGCCTTCTGAGCCAAGGGTCGTGGGTTCGATCCCCGCACATTATAAACATTTGTGTGCATGAACATGTCTGTTTGTATTGGTCTGGGAGTTTTCTATGTATAATATGTATTTATTTTAAAAAAAAAAGTATCTAAGTAAGTTTATCAGTTGTCTAGTACCCATAGTACAAGCTTCGGCTTAGTTTGGGGCTAGATGGCTCTGTGTGGCCCAGCGTGGCATGTCTTGGGTTATTTATAAGAGCTACATTATTGAAATTTGGTACGTGGATGTATTCTGTAAACCGCATTAAGATTTTAAAAGAAATGAAACTCAAAATTTTTCTTTCATCAAACCTATACGTGTGGGTTATCAATGGATAGGTGTTTTAAAATCATCATTGAGGTTTCTAACATATTTTTTTTCTAAACTGAATAGTTTGTGCGAGAGACTGGTGAAGTGGTAAAATGTGAGGGCGGGTTAACGTATAAAGTCACTCCCTTACATCCACACATCACAATGTGTGTGTATTGAACACTCGTAATTTTGTGATAACACCGTATTGAAAATTAACTATAAAAAGTTAATTACCTATAGTATCTAAGAAATCTTCAATTCAAGGGTCACGACAGTTCGCGAACGCAAACGGTCTGTCGCAACAGGTCCCCGACCTACCCTGCGCAAGCGCATACGACGTACAACTATGAATTATGGCGCGATGTCTGTTTTGAAAAGATAAGTGCGTCTGGGAAAGAGTTGCCGCGATAATACTTATACTTGGCAATTACGTAATTGTACTGGATGACGAAGTAAATGGAGTAAATAAGGGTCAATTAAACAAAATAAAATATCCCATCAAAAACAGAACTGGCCGATGGCAAAAAGCAGTCATCGGTGTGAGAAGCTACGCCGTGTGATCGCTGACCCAATAGGAATGTTTCCAGAGTCAAAATAATCAGTAAAAAAGAAACTTTTCTTTTCATTATAATTACATTATTATTTCCGTCCGGCCGTATTTTGGATTTTAAAAATATTGGACACGTATTTTTCCTTTTTTGAATTAAACAAAAAATAACAAAGATACATGACATCAAAATATAGTAGTGGGGGTCTTTAATGTCACTCAGTGGCGAAAAAACTCCCACTCTTTGATGTCACGCGTAATTTTAACGGGCTATATCTTTGTAATTTTTGGTCTAATTTACAAATGAAAAAATACGTGTCTTTTATTTTTGAACAAACTAAAAGTCGGACTAATTACATTTTTACGGCAACTGGCCAATTTTCCAGCGTGGCTATTATGCCCCTAAGGGCAATTCCTCCAATGTTCCAAAATCGAGCAAGGGAATAATTGAAGAAGCCTTTGTCTAGCAGTGGACTGCTAAGGGCTAATGATGAAACGCTGTTGCTCATTTCCTGGTATTCCTTTATTCGTCTTCTACGACACCAAGAGGATAAGATGGGGGGGGGGGGGGGGGGGCATATTCCAAATCCCTTTAAAGAACCTTAGTGGTAGGTACGTATACCTACTGCTATACGTACTCATTTACTACGCCGAAGTATTGGCGAGTAACATGCCATCGGCATGCGTCTCTATTTGCGCAGGCGCCGGTACACGCGCCGAGTCCGAACCAGCTGTGCAAAGACTGACTAATCCATTTGGAGCTGGTCGCAGGAAATTGTCGAACGGTTTCGATAGTAAAGTGGAGGTGTTGTCAAGAGAAAGGTGACCTTATTATGTGGTGCAAGGGTACACGTTGTTTACTCGGGAAGCGGAGGTGGGCCGATTAGTCATGCTTTTTTTTATATAACAGCATATTAATGTCTGCTGGCGTGATGGAAAGCGTAAGGGAAGTTCCCCAGCGCAAGGGAACTTGCCCGTTGCCATGGTAACTTAACTTATTTAAGTAGTTAGTTTGCCATACACTTTACAAAGCATTATACAGAAGGATACAGCCTTACAATCATTCCTAAAATTTATAAAATACATAGTAAATACATTAAAATCATTTAACAATACATAAAACAAAGATTCATATTTTTATTTCAAACTAAAATTTTAACAATTGTAAAAAGCACCTAAAAAATACGCTACTACAGGTCTAAAACTAAACATTTTGTGTACATTTCATAAGCTCCTATAATATCTAATTCACCCCTTTCTATATAAAATATCTAAAATCTTACTAATTATTTCACGATTCTGTATCAAATAGCAGAATCTTGAAGTAATCAAACACAGGCCAAGAAAAAAAAAAGTAGTTAGTTAACTTAGTTAAGTTACCATATACCCTCCCATTTCGGGAGGTGTGAGTCCCACACACCATGTCACCTCCCCCCGGAGGTGGCATGACGGTGCCTAATGCATTCTCCTCTAAAAAAAAAGTTAAGTTACCATGGCAACGGGCAAGTAACCTCCTGAGATGATTTCTTGCCAGCTGCCAACTTCAACCTCAATTGCTCATGCATTATAATCCATCAGCATTTATCAATCCACTGCTGGACATAGGCCTATCCCAATGTTCGCTACTTTGATCGATCCACAACTCTCAACCGAGAAGAAAGAATTTATGCGAAAGCAATGTAAATTTGCGATCGCCGACCCGTCTGCCCAGCGTGGCGGTTATGGGTATATCCTCCAGATGTTTGCCCAAAGCGGCCAACAACTGGATAGGCCCATGTCCAGCAGTGGACTGCGATAGGCTAATGATGATGATAAATGTAAAATTTCGTCATTTGCCACCACAATCCATGATTTAAGACCAATTGTGCTGTACCTTCGAAAGCAATTCTCTTGACAAATAACTCTCAAATTAATCATATTCATTACCGACCCAAAGTCGACTAGGCTTATTTCCAAACCGTATCTCCCAAAAGGCCCAAAACTGCATCAAAACATGACAGAGAGGACGTATACAAATGGCGTTGGATACCGATCGCGATACCCTAATCTATGTCAAAATCAAACAAAGACCGTTGCCTTGCAGAGATATTAATAGCCATTTGTAATATTTTTTCCACCCACGATAAACGCTTATAAAACTGCATAATAGTTATTATAATGCTCACTATCGCAGTAATCTTGACCTTGCTTAATATTGTGCTCACACCCAAAATCCGTTGTTGGGAAAAACAAGTTGTATTTTACAATAACAAGTGACTATTCTAGCTTTTGTAGGGATTATGACATCATTAAATGTCTATTATTGTATTTAATGAAGTAAACACACGAATTAATTCTATTATGCATTAGAGATTTGTAAGAAATAACAAACCTGCCGAATAACAAACCAGGCGCTGGCAACCGACTGGTGGCGGTATAACCATCACAATTGAAGGCGTAATTACCACAGACTGATGACAGGCTGAAGCCTCACCGGAGCGAGAAGCTACGACCTGCGATCGCCACGCCCACCCAGCGTGGCGATTAAGGGTACGTACATCCTCCAGATGTTTGATGCGAACAACTGGCGAGACCTGTATCCAGCAGCGGATTGCAATAGGCTGATGATGAGATTTTAAAGTGTGATTTTTTGCTTTTGGCAAATTTGTTTGAAATAATTTATCTAATTTGAAATCATATTGGTGGAATTCGAGCCACTACCGTCCGCATGGAAGTCAACACCGACGCTCATTATCATCATCAATATAAAGACGCCCACTGCTGGACAAAGACCTTTCCCATCCTACTAATATTATAAACGCGAAAGTTTGGATAGATGGATGAATGTTTGTTCCTCTTTCACGCAGAAACTACTGAACGAATTCTAATGAAACTTTACAGGAATATAGTTTGTACATCAGATTAACACATAGGCTATGTTTTATACGAATATTCACGCGGGCAGAGCCGCGGGCAGCAGCTAGTTGATAATAAAATTGTCATGTGGGGAAATTTGGCATAGTCACCACGCTTGGCAGGCGGGTTTGTGACCGCAGTAGGTTTTATTTGTACACAGGTAAACGCTGCTGCCCGCTTCCTGATATCCCCTCAGTTGTCTTCTTCGATGCTCACTAGCCGATTTATATTTATGGCATAAAATTAAAATTTGAACTTAACCGCTTTTCCATCGAAAACATTAAAAGGAAATAGATGATGTAATAATTTTCTCACAACAATATTATTCACCTCAGAGAACAAACTGGAATCAATGAAATAATTAAAAATAAAACTACAATAAATAATTCACCGACAATGACTACGTTTTCAGTATGTGTAAACATGGCGCTGTTTGCTGTATTCAGCTGCGCGCGCGCATAATGAGAATGTAGAAAAATATTCGCTGAATTTGTCATTACACAACAAAGGATTCGACTGTAGAAATATATCAAGAATAGCGCAACTAGTGTTTCTACCGATACCTGTGCGTCGTTTCCATTAATTTTTTGACATAAATTAGACACATAAGAAAAGTCTTCGACGCTAATTAAACATCAACGGGGTCGAATTGGTTAATAATAGAGAAAATGCATTAAAAAGAGAGGTAGGGCATAGCGAATATTCGCTCGAATTGAGCTGCCCGCCCGGGGAAGGACCTCCACCCTATAGAATACCGCAGCCAAATGACCTCCGGGTCGTGTTTCTGCTGGTGAGTAGGGTTTCCGGAGCTCGTGGGAGGTTAGAGCTGGGCCGGCATGGCAGTGGCAACTGACAGGTAACTAATCAGTTACTTGCCAGTTGTCACAGCGACTTGGGCTTCTCTTTCCGCACACAAGGCCGTTCTACGCTTGATACGTTCTTGCGAATCGTCCTAATGTTTGCATAGTTGTTGCGAACGATTAATCAATAGTTAACAATGCGATAAAGCAACGGTTTTGTAAGAATAGGGAAATTAGCATTTGTAAGCTAAAAATAACTGTTGTTTACAACGAGTTTGGGAAATTAGTGACACGTTTGACACACAATAGGGAATATTCATAATTTTTTTGTGTTTAGTTTGGCGAAAGATTATTTTCTGACAGTCAGTAAGAAAATATTTTGTATAAATGTTGTTAAAATTAACCAAAAATTTCAAGGAAACAACACTAAATGTGAATTATGTTCTTTATGGCCTTTTTTACTTTCAGGGTGGCGAAACTTTGCCCGCTGACGACATCAGCAATGCCGTCAATCAGATACAACCATTTGACTGGCTCAGTGGCTCAATTGGTAGTGACCTCTGCCTTCTGAGCCAAGGGTCGTAGGTTCGATCCCCACACATTACAGACATTTTTGTGCATGAACATGTCTGTTTGTATTGGTCTGGGTGTTTTCTATGTATAATATGTATTTATTTACAAAAAAAATGTCTAAGTAAGTTTATCAGTTGTCTAGTACCCATAATATAAGCTTGGGCTTAGTTTGGGGCTAGATGGCGCTGTGTGGCATGTCTTCGGTTATTTATTTAACCATTCCTACTCCGAGGAAAGAACTACATTTATGTCTCAACCATATTTAAAGTAAGACATTGTCATGGCGATTAAGAAACACTTTCTTCGGTAGGAATTTCGTGCCGGGCTTGCTAACCCCTAAACAATACTAAACTTGGTCTCTACTTTATTAATACGACCAGCCAAACTATAGAACTCCTTGCTGGACTCTCTCTGATTGCACACCGTATGGTATTTAAAGTTTTGTTTTTCGTAAACTTATGTCCCCATTCTTATTTCCAACTATTAATTATCACGCGTGTAAAGCAAATTTGAATACCTCCTGAGGACCTCACTCTACAATAGTGCCCTCTGGCGAGCACAAAATCGATACCATGATCATCAGCCTATCACAGTCCACTGCTGGACATAGGCCTCTCCAGTTGTTTGCCACCTTATTCAAACCTGGAGGATTTACCCATGATGACCACGCTAAGGCATGTAAGGGAGCAATCTATCATCTTTTCGCTCCAAGGCATCCTCACCTGCCCGTGGTGCATCCTGCCGAACAACAAACGAGGCTCTGGCAAACCGACAGGTGGCGGTATAACCATCACTATAGAAGGCGTAGCTTAATATCATAGACCGATGATGGGCAGCAGCGTCACCGGAGCAAGAAGCTAACGCCCTGCGATCGCCAACCCACCTGCCCAGCGTGGCAATTATGGGTATACCCTCCAGATGATTGCCCAAAGTGGCGAACAACTGGAGAGGCCTATGTCCAGCAGTGGACTGCAATAGGCTGACGATGATGATGACCACGCTGGGCAGGGCGTCCTGGCTCCTGACGCTGCTGCACGTCATCGGCCTGTGGTATTTGGCTACAATTGTGATGGTTAGACCCCCCAGTCGTTTGCCAGAGCCTCGCTTATTATTCAGCAGGATGCACCACGATGAGAAGAAAATACGTCGCTCCCTTACATTCCACACAAAAACGATGACTTTGACGTTAATCGATCGATAGTGATCGGTACGGAAGAAAAATCGATCTATGTCGACCAATGATTGATTCTTACTTAGATAGATAGATAGATAATATTATTCTTTATTGCACAAAAACAAACATTTATAGACAAGGTATTACAATAAACTAGTGGTACAATTTAGGCGGTCTTATCGCTAGTAAGCGATGTCTTCCAGACAACCTTCAGGATTTTAGATTGAGGATCGATTGATTAATCTGGTAGCATCCTTGTAAAACTGGTCCAAATTTGTCTGGTTCCCCTTTCTGAGGGTTACGAAGGTCAGATGGCAGTCGCTTCAATGTAATAATCAGACTCGCTAAATCTAGGATCATGGTCAAAGCGGACCCTGGGCCTAGAGGCACAAACCGGGACAACGCTAAGAGGATGATGATGATCCTTGTAAAACTGGGGTACTCACTAAGAAGGAGATGAATTCCAAGGTGTGTGCCCGTGGAGGTATCAGCTCATCACCTTGGTCCGAGAGGCTGGCTGCAATTCGAATCTATTTCTTATTCGTTGTTAATCAGAGTGACCTATTTACGGTATCGTATCGCGGCACCATTACGTATCTCTGTTGGCGATAGACATTGGCTGTTCGCATAGAAATATTGCTATATTTTATTTTAGTATACTCGTATTATAGTACAATGTAGCATATTTATTATATTCGATTATTACGTATAATTATCAATTACATACTAGGTATTATCTTTGACTGTGTTTCTTTTTGAACACTCACCGCACACGAATCTGTTCTCTGCATAATTTAAAGGTTAACTGGTAGAGAATGCTCCTACCATTAAGGCCGCCTTTTGTGCCATTTTGTGTTATAAATTTTATAAAAAATAAATATTTAATATTATATTTTAGTTTTCGACTGTTTTCAGGTAGCTTGAAGTGACGTAAGATTTGTAATTGTTTGTCTGGAGAACCCAAGGTTCGTCATTATTTATTGGTATTTATACTATTGCAAAAACACATATTTTTCCCGTCCGCGACGTTGACGGTGACGAATAAAATTAGCGGGGAACGATTGAATACTGGATGGAAGGGAGCGAACTATCATCTTTTTCAAGTCACCCTCACCTGCCCGTGGTGCATCTTACTGAATAACAGGGCATATTAAATATATCATCATCATCAGCCTCTTGCAGTCCACTGCTGGACATAGGCCTCTCCAGTTGTTCGCCACCTAGGGCAAACTTCTGGAGGATATACCCATAATCGCCACACTGGGCAAGCGGGCTGGCGATCGCAGGGCGTAGCTTCTTGCTCCGATGACGCTGTTGCCCATCATCGGCCTTTGGTATTTAGCTACGCCATTCATCGTGACGGTTTTACCGCCACCAGTCGGTTTGTTTGGCAGGATGCACCATGGGCCGGTGAGGATGGCTTGGAGCGAAAAGGTGATAAGTCGCTCCCTTACATTATTATAGATTTATAGCACAGCGATGCGAACTTCTAAGAATCCTCTTATCGTAAAATTATGAGTTCGAATCCCACTCAGGGTAGTCAACACCATTGCGTAAACATCGGATTATGAGAGTCTAGAAATAGACCTTCTATTTCAACAGTTTACGAACTTTTGACGCAACGAATAATAGCTGCGTTGCATAAAAAAATAACAATTATTATTATTTTTAAAGTCGATTTGGCGAGACCGCCATTACACCTATTTTTTCTACACGTAATAAGTCCGGTTTGAGCCGAACCAGATATAACCGGTTCAATCAACCTAGTTCATTATCTTCCTTTTTGCGAATCGCTCGCTCTATCGTCAACATCTCTTTGTACAAATATAAACTGTATTTCTAATGTACACAGAGTTCATTTTCGTGGTGTTACTTTGTTGGCGTTTACGTCGTTTCGTAAGTAAGGATTAATTTATTCAAATAATATTATATTTACTGGCAACGATAAAGTAAATTCAAAATGGAGGTCGTTTTGCCCGTGTTATCTCAAGTGTAGGCCTATTAATTGTTTTATGCATGCACAGATGGATCTAATTGATTTTTGTGGCATATTATTGTTCAGTTTAGTGCACAAACTGGTCGGTATCAGTTAAATGCAGTTTATACCGTAAAGTAATAAAATAAAATCACTATGTTTAACAAAATAATAACAAATATCTGTCTGTTACGTTGAATATTTTAAAGGCAAAAATTTTATTCATCCTAACTGGAACACGATAGGTACCCATGTAAATTGTAAGGCATACTCAATTATGAAAATGATCTGTTGACAAAAAATTCTCAGCACCATGTTTGACGCACGTAGAGATTGCTTTCCGGCATCGCTCTTCATGACAAACTTGCCATCGTTACCGTCTCGACACTTGGCAGTCCACGACTATGCGCTTCTGTCACAAAGGAAACAAACTAACCTATTTGTTTATTTAATCTTTATTGCACAATTAAACTGTGTACAAAAGGCGGACTTAATGCCACATAGGCATTATCTGCCAGTCAACCATTGGGCTAAGCAGAAACTATTTTTAAGGTAGTGTAAACTATGGACTGCTTTGTCGCCAGCGGTATTTGAGGACCGACACGACCCTCAAATCTTCAAGAAAAGAGCTTTCTAAGATCATACCTTGACATGCTCGGTGGCTCATTTGGTAGTGCCCTCTGCCTTCTGAGCCAAGGGTTGTGGGTTCGATCCCCGCACAGTACAAACATTTGTGTTCATGAACATGTCTGTTTGTATTGGTCTGGGTGTTTTCTATGTATAATATGTATTTATTTACAAAAAAAAAATGTATTTATGTAAGTTTATCAGTTGTCTAGTACCCATAGCTTCGGCTTAGTTTGGGGCTAGGTGGCGCTGTGTGACCCAGCGTGGCATGTCTTGGGTTATTTATTTATTTATTTTATACCGGTTTAAAGAGAGCTCTTTCCTCACGGTAGGTAGCGGCGTGGCTATGCCCCCCTATTGCTGATGTCCATGGGCGGCGGTTACTGCTTCAAATCAGATAGGCTGCTAGATCTTTTGCCAGAAATATCAATAAAAAAAAGTCCTCGCGAACTAAGTTGGTGACACCAGTTATTACGCTAAATGATACGCTTTGGCGGGACCACCGCCATGCTAGTTTCTCCGTGGAATTTATATTTCACGGATTAACTGAAGTGTGTGATTTGTGTTTGTGAAAAGTCTAACTATTAATGCTCTCCGATATCATAATGGTTGGGTATAAGTAAGTCTTACGAGTAACAGGTACATTTCATATAAGTAGACCGGCTCGATAACTCATTTGGTAGTGACTCCTGCCTTCTGAACTAAGGGTCGTGGGTTCGATCCCCACCCGATACAAACATTCGTGTGATGAACATTTGTGTTTGTTCCGTGTCTGCGTGTTAATATTTGTATTTTATTTTTGGTACCTTCGTTGTTCTGATACCCATAACACAAGTGCTTAAGCTACTTACTTTGGGATCGGAGCAATGTATGTGAAGTTGTCTGATACTTATTTATTACTAGCTGTGCTCGTGGAATAGTTATTTTTTCGCCGTTTTTTTACATTTTCCGTTATTTATTCGCTTCTAATAGTTGCAGCGCGTGATGTTATATATCCTAAAGCCTTCCTCGATAAATGGTCTATTCAACACAAAAAGATTTTTTTCCAATTTCAGACCAGTAGTTAATGAGATTAGCGCGTTCAAACAAACAAACAAACTCTTCAGCTTTATAATATTAAGTAGTTTAGATTATTTATGTAATCAGGGGTAGGGTACATAATATACATATTAAGATACATAGTTTTAGGGGCGAAAGCTTTCCGCTCTTTTGCATTCCGGCGTTGATGATAAGACCGGCTTGGCTATCATCATAGTCATTTCATCTCAGCGTACAAACGTCCACTGTTGGACATAGGTCAATGCCAATATTATTCTTACTTGGCTGAGTGACAAGACCTGGAGGCGGGTTGGTGACCGCAGTAGGTTTTATGTGTACCCTAGTAAACGCTGCTGCCTGTTTCCTGATATCCCCTTAGCCGTGGTCTACGACACCCACGGGATAAGATGGGATGATCCTATTCTAACTGCCGTATTCACAAACCTTACTATGCGACGCGCGGAGGCACAGCGCCCAGAATCCTATAGGTTTTTGGTTACCTGTGCGTTCGTGCGACGCACAGTAACGTTTGTGAATACGGCCGTAAGCCACACGGACATCAGTGTTTCCAATTCAAACAAACGAATTCCAAAATTCCTTTTAAACGAATCCTTCCCAAAACTGAAACTGTTTTGTGGACACACTCGTATAGCTCAAGGTTTTCGTTAGTTATCTAATAGAACACCAAATACTATTTTTATCCTATTATCACTGAGGTAGATAAGACAATAAGGATCTATAGATAATGTAGCGTGGTCTTCTTTTTATTAAACATCCTGTTTTTCAAAGTTATCGAGACTGTAACCATGATTATCTAAATCCGTTTGCTATGAGCCGACAAAATCTATTTTTTAAACACAGCACAGCATATTTGCCTTCTAAAGGAAAAGCGTAAGCTATATATATTTCACCGGCAAAGTGTGTGAAACTTAAGGTTACCAGATCAATCGATCTCAAAATGTGCGGTAGACTTAAGGTTACCGGTAGACTTAAGGTTACCGTAATCTCAAAGTGTGCGGTAGAATTAAGTTTACTATAACAATCGATCTCAAGTGTGTGGTAGATTTAAGTTTACCAGACCAATCGATCTCAAAGTGTGCGGTAGACTTGTGGTTACCGTACCAATCGATCTCGAAGTGTGCGGTAGATTTAAGTTACCAGACCAATCGATCTCAAAGTGTGCGGTAGACTTAAGTTTACCAGACCCATCGATCTAGCATCGATGGACGGCTGAACCAATGAAAGCTACTTTTTTGTGCGCGACAGTTGATGCCATTGTAGGGTGAAGTCCTCAGGCATAGCCTAGCTATGGTTTATAAGCTTGAAAAAAAAACGATATACGTTTCCAAAAGATAATAGGTAGACCCTCGGCGAGGAGCTCATTCCATAGGCTTAGTGTGCGTGGCAAGAAGTTTCTACTAAAACGGACCTAGGGCCAGCCTCATCTATCACTCGTGCTCTAGGGTATGAGGCTGAACCCTCCGTCGAGGACGAACGGTGCGGTGGTAAAATATCGCCATAGGTATTATCTCAAACAACTTCTTAGAACATTCCCTATTATAAAAACGATGGATACCACATAATGAGGAACTGTCTCCTCTCTGACTTAGCGGCTCAATACAGTTTGCGCTCTCGGGATCGTCAACCATCCTTATGACGCGTCTCTGCACAGTATCGAAAGGCTGCAGCTGGTATCGAGGTGCGCTAGACCACAAATAAGAGCAGTAATCTTCCCAAAATGTGTTTTACTTCGCAACTCTTTCAACAGTGACCGATTTCTTATAATCCTTAGCAAGCCGGCATGGAAACAGTAATCCCACGGCACGCTTATTTCGACGGTTCACAAATATTAGCTCAAGTGGTATTGCGGCGGTGTAACGCCTACACTGTGTGCACAACAACTCAAGAAGACGCCATGATTACAGGCTTATAGGTGATGCAATGATTTCAGAAGCATGGATGCATGTTACTAGGTAATATTCAGGCTTTACAAAGCAGTACCCAACTACTTACATTCAGCTTTTTATGATTAGAAATGTATGTAAGGGAGCGGCCTATCATCATTTTGCTCCAAACCAACCTCACCTGCCTGTGGTGCATCCTGCCGAATAACAAACGAGGCGCTGGCAACCGACTGGTGGCGGTATAACCATCACAATTGAAGGCGTAGCTAAATACCACAGGCCGATGACGGACAGCAGCGTCACCGGAGCGAGAAGCTACGCCCTGCGATCGCCAACCCGCCGCCGAGCGTGGCGATTATGGGTATATCCTTTTGGGTTTGCCCTAAGTGCCAAATAACTGGAGAGGCCTATGTCCAGCAGTGGACTGCAATAGACTGATGATGATGACCATTAGAAAAAAACACATTTGGGTATTTTATTATGAACATTCGAAGCCTTTAATTATTCATAAGGAATATTTTGGCATGCAGGAACGTATATCATACTATTATTATATTCGTACTATCTAAAATAATTTCTAATATATAACCATTGACCAAAACAGATGGCAAACATACTTCATAGGTAACGCTTTTAAAAATCCAAAAACTAAATTAAACGAATGATTTCCTCCACCAGATACAAGCAATTATTTTTCAGCTGACGTCAAAAACGTCATGAATTCTTTCACAAAATAAAATTCACGGAGTCAACGTCTTTTGACAGCTGTCAAGTCGTATCTCGATTGTCGTGAGAAGGAGCGAAATGTCATTCTAATGACTTTCTCTTAGATAACGAATTAAGGACGTTGGGGTTCTTTTAAGGGGTAGATAGATAGATATCCTTTATTGCACACCACACAGTTGACATAAAATGAGGTATAATAGACATTTGAGTACAATTTGGGGGGTCTTATAAGCGACCTCTTCCAGAATTCTAGATTTCATCTTGATAGTTGGAGGTCTTCCACGGTGTGTTTCGCGCGCAATTTTCTGCCTCGTGCAACCGGTCTTTGAAATCAGCTTCCGGCTGCAATTTTTCCGAGTGGATATGACTTAGGGACCTTCAAAAAGCGAGCCTATAAATTTATCAAGGGCCGGCAACGCACCTGTGACTCCCCTGGTGTTGCGGTGTCTATGGGCTGAAGTGATCACTTACCATCAGTTGACTTTCAGGCCCGTTTGCCCCCTCTATCATAAAAAAGAAGAAAATCTTAAGATCATTTCCTTAGAGGATCGTTTAACCTCGTCCATCGTCCGGTGACGCTGTTGCCTGTCATCATCGGTCTGGGTATTTAGCTACGCTTTCAATCGTGATGGTTATAGGTATCGCCACCAGTCAGAGCCTCGTTTGTTTTTCGGCAGGATGCACCATGGGCAGGTGAGCGTGGCTTGGAGCGAAGAGAAAATAGATCGCTCCGTTGATTTAGTATTTTTTGTCTTTGACTTGACCAAATGACCTCCGAGTCGTGTTTCTGCTGGTGAGTAGGGTCTCCGGAGCTCGTGGGGGGTTAGGGTTGGGCCGGCATGGCAGTGGCAACTGACCGGTAACTAACCAGTTACTTGCCAGTTGTCATAGCGACTTGGGCTACTCTTTCGCTTTCCATCAGGCGTAGGGAAGCCATTATGTCGAGCTTCTAATAAAAAAAACTTTTCAAGATTATTTTAAGGCGTACTCGTCACACCGTGCATCGCCGAGGTCATCAAAAACTAGACTGGTGTGTCCAAAACTAACCTCAAAATCTAAGATGGCCGACGGACGTTACGTCACGGCAGTATGGCGCGGGTTACCGAGTTTCTATTTGCCGAGCAAAGAAACGAATACATGGAGGCGCCGCTTTATCTGTGACTTAAGAAATATGGGATGGGTGACCATGAGCGTGGGTGGTGGAGGACAGTTTAATAAGCAATTTCTATACGATGGCTAGTAAACAGATGAATTTATTGTGCGATAGTAGCTAACTTGAAACTTGAGCTACTTTGAAATGAGGGGTTTTGGTTTAAAATTCTTTCTGTGCCAAGGGTCATTGGACACAACTTTGAACTCTATTCCGGAACTGTCTACATCATCTCAATCAGTCTTTTGTCCCCGTTGTGTCTGGGTTTAGAGTAAGGCCACCCCATCTTGTCCCGTGTGTATCGTGGAAGACGACTAAGGGATTATAAGAAAACGGGCAGCAGCGTTTAGGCTAACAAATAAAACCTACAGCGATCACCAACCCGCCTGCCAAGCGTGCAAACTAAGGCGAATGACAATTGTGATTTGGGAGTGGCCTATGACCAGCAGTGGATAATGTGGATATTTGCAGGCTGATAAATGATCATGATATTAATTCTAATACCTTGAACCTGGGGACCGGGGATTCCACTCATAGGGGCGTAACAACGGCGTGATGGGTGCAGCCACACCGTTGCACGAGGTCCGCCCGGGGAGCACTCTCTTGCTCCCCGGATCCGGGGGTAGGGGTATTTGCCCTCCCCGGACCAGGAGTGCCGGCCGCTTATCATCTGCGGCTGGCCAGGGCAGGCAGGGATATGGCCGTATGCTTCGGCGCTACCCGTGTTCCTCATGAAGGTGCCTAATTTTTTTTTGGAGACCTCAAATCTTAATTATGCGACTCAAGCGCGAAATTTATCATTAAGTACATACCTAAATTAAGTACATACTTGACGTTGCGGCTGTCTTGCAGCCAACAACCGTGGAGAACGACAATTTATTGCGACACATTAAAATAAAAACCTGATGAAAGATATTTAAAAAGTTTAAATTGTCCTAAAAATCGAAACCGATGGTCACCGCACACTTCCCGCGCGGGTGTTGTCTGAGGCGCAACTTTCTAACTGGCCCGACCTGTCCTCTGATATAATAATTAGTAACCACACAAACATACAACATATACTTTCTTGTCTTGGGATCTTGCCCCTAACGGAGATATAACACTACGATTTCTTATAACATCTAGGAATTATAGAGCATATTATATAGCGTTGCACCCATGGTCTTTGGAATCAGCTTCCTGCTGCAACTTTTCCGAGTGGATATGATTTAGGGACCTTCAAAAAGCGAGCCTATAGATTTCTCAAAGGCCGGCAACGCATCTGTGACTCCCCTGGTGTTGCGGTGTCTATGGGCTGAAGTGATCACTTACCATCAGGTGACTTTCGGGCCTGTTTGCCCCCTCTTCCATAAAAAAAAATGTGCATTCTCTACCGCATCTATCACGGGGAATGTTCTGAAGAATTGTCTCCAGCTGAGTTTCTTCACTGCACCACACATAACCGATTGCAATTCCATCCTCATCATCTCGATGGTTGGCGATCCTCCACAGTACGCTTTATGACAAACTTCTTGCATCGCGCATTGGTTTTGTGGAACCAACTCTCTGCATCAGTCTTTCCGAACAGCTACGACTTGGGAGCCTTCAAGAAACGAGCGTACTCCTATTTGAAAGGCCGGGAGCAACCCCAGAAGTTGATCTGAGTTGCGGGTGTCCATGGGCGGTGTTGACTGCTAACCATCAGGCATTACTTTCCATGTCTGCCGCCTCGTGCATATAAAAAAAATATAGTGGGCAAAAGGGCGCGTTTTTATGGTGCCAGTTCCGAGAACTCGTGCTCACGATGTGTTTTGCTTTTTCTTTAAATAAATAAATAAATAACCCAAGACATGCCACGCTGGGCCACACAGCGCCACCTAGCCCCAACCTAAGCCGAAGCTTGTACTATGGGTACTAGACAACTGATAAACTTACTTAGATACATTTTTTTTGTAAATAAATACATATTATACATAGAAAACACCCAGACCAATACAAACAAACATGTTCATGAACACAAATGTTTGTACTGTGCGGGAATCGAACCAACGACCCTTGGCTCAGAGATTAATTTGGTTACTTGACTGTTTGCTGCGACTTGGGCCTCCCAAGTCCCTCGTATTCACTTTCTATCAAGCGAGAGGAGGCCACTGTACTGTACCACTATAAAAAAATACCTTACCTCGGATTTGAACCCCCATCCCCACCTATCAACACAATATTTCAAACAAGGATCCCCTATCAGCATCATTAAAATTCCCAAATTGACCCGACTGAGAACCGAACCGTTGCAAGTTCGTTATCATTTCTTTCAAACAATACAGAATATTGTAATTCCAATCTAATTTGAATACATTCCGTTTCCCATTAAATGCTGAACAAAAGTCGATGCGATCGATTCGGGGAGATAGGCGCGGTGCGTGAACAAGTTATCTCCTGGACTGTTATCTGCGCGGGCGCACGCAAGTATGTTAATGAGAGAAAAAAAACTGCCAAGCGTGAATCTGATAAGTGTTTTATGTTCTGTTAGTATGTGTGATGCGAGGTATGTGTGAGCGAATTGCGTGTATAATTCAGAAGCAATAAAAACCGCTGTATAGTTTAATTGAAATCCACATCATCATCAGCCTATTACAGTCCACTGCTGGACATAGGCCTCTCCAGTTGTTCGCCACTTAGGGCAAACATCTGCAGGATATACCCATAATCGCCACGCTGGGCAGGCGGGTTGGCGATCGCAGGGCGTAGCTTCTCGCACCGATGACGCTGCTGCCCGTCATCGGTCTGTGGTATTTAGCTAAGCCTTTAATTAATTGTGATGGTTATACCGCCACCAGTCGGTTGCCAGCGCCTCGTTTGCTGTTCGGCAGGATGCACCACGGGCAGGTGAGGTTGGCTTGGAGCGAAAAGATAATAGGCCGCGTCCTTACATCCCTAATCCAAATAGACACTTTATTGTATTGTACACCATAAATGTTGACTTAAAACTTGGGAAGTATACAATTGTTGCACAATTTAGGTGGTCTTAGCGCTACGAGCGATCTCTTTCAGATAAACTTTGGATATAGAACAGTTTAGACCTGTTGCCGTAAAAAATGTAATTAGTCCGTCTTTAATGTTCAAAAATAAGACACGTATTTTTCATTTGTAAATTAGACCAAAAGTGACAAATGTATAGCGCGTTAAAATTACGCGTGACGTCAAAGAGTGGGAGATTTTGCCACAGAGTGACGTAAAAGACCCCCACTCCTAAATTTTGATGCCTTGTATCTTTGCTATTTTTGTGTTTAAATGAAAAAAGAAAAAATACGTGTCCAATATATTTTTATAATGTAAAATACGGACTAAATATAATATAATTATTTTGACCCTGGAAACATCCCTTTTTTTTTTTTTTTTTATGAAATAGGGGGCAGACGAGCAGACGGCTCACCTGATGGTAAGTGATAACCGCCGAATGATGGTAAGTGATAACCGCCGATCCCTAAAATAACTGCGAGCGTCCATCCCAAGAACACCACCTTGGTGTTTTCTGACCCGAGGCCATTTAGAAGAGTCAATTTTCTAAATAACCCAACCAGGAACCCAGAACCGTCCTCAATTTATTCTCCACTCTAACCATTGCGCTACAGATAGAGATTACTAAAAAAGTCAAGGGTATGAGATTAGGGTTAGACCGACCAGATGGTCAGACATCAGGTCAGACACCAATTGGTCGACTTGAATAAAACTAAAAAAAAAACCTAATCATGAAAATTTCATAACACACAAATGTTCTAATAATGTAACCGTGTCACAATGAAACGTGGACCAGACCTCGAACCCCGACCCCTATTGTGTGCTAAACGGCGCCCACTGAGTCATCAGCGCAACAACTACAGTATGGGATGGTCGGCGTTGCCTCAATAAACCAATGATCATCATCATCATCAACAGTTCATGTTTACCTACTAGTGGACTCGAACATACCTACCCTAAATCCTGCTTCTAAAACTACATCAAGCTTTGCCAATTTAATATCCCATTCGAGGGATGTAAGGGGGCGGCCTATCATCTTTTCGCTTCAAGCGAACCTCACCTGCCCGTGGTACATCCTGCCGAATAACAAACGAGGCGCTGGCAACCGACTGGTGGCGGTATAACCATCACAAATATCACAATTGAAGGCGTAGCTAAATTCCTCAGACCGATGACGGGCAGCAGCGTCACCGGAGCGAGAAGTTACCTGCGATCGCCAACCCGCCTGCCCAGTGTGGCGATTATGGGTATATTCTCCAGATGTTTGCCCAAAGTGTCTAACAACTGGAGAGGCATAGATCCAGCAGTGGACTGCGATAGGCTGATGATCGCATGATTGTTAACAGAAAAAAATATCTGGAATTCATATTAGCAATGTGTCCAGCATTCAACATTTTGATGACTTCAAATATTCTAAACTCGAACCATAGACAAGAATAGACGGTCCCCTCAGTGATCTATGGCCTTGTTTATCGCTAGACCAATGACCTTAAGCGCATAGCCGCCATAGGAAAATCTATCGCAGAAACACAAAAATATACTTGCATGTGTAACCTTGAGGTGAAACAGTTGGCTAAAGGAAATGCGACTTTATTGTAACGGAGTAGAAAAGTTATTAGTTGAAAGTGTGTTGATCTGAAAGAGGTAGGGTGGCTGCTTTTTGAGAGTTATTAGGAGTTTAATGGGACTCTTGCCATTTTAATAAATAATAAAACCTAACATCTTATGAACGGTTGCTATTCCGCAGAAAAACGATTCAGCTTCACATAAAATTTAAATTAATTACTTTTATATTTCGAGAGGCCTAGAGTGGCCTCGAGTGGACTGATGAGGGCTGATGATGATGATACTTAATTACTTTCCAAAATTATCGTCCCGAAGTGTTTCTGATGACAGTATTGTTAGAATATCTACTTCTACATACGATACATCTTTTATTTTATTTAAACTTTTGATTTTTAAACACATTCAAGTTTCAAGTAGATACAAATCATCTTTTGAACTTTTCATGCGATTTAGGTGGTTATGATATGCCTATTCCCATCTACTAACGTTTCCCAGAAGTTGTAGTAATAATAAATCATGTGTTTTTTTCGCATTTCGATAAAAAAAAAACTTCATCAGTCCCATTTTACAACTTCGACGTACACACCCTACTTGAAATGAATTGAAAACATGTTTACAGGTCTCGCCCGTTCCTAAGTGTTGTTTTAACGGTTTAGGAGACCGCAGAACATAAAGTATTAAACATATTTTGTAATAAATAATAGATAGATAGATGTACTTTATTACACCGTACAATTGACTTAGAACTACGTGTAAATAAAGAATAATTGAAGAGAGGGGTAAAGTAGTGCGAAATGAAATGAAATGAAAATTATCTTTATTCAAGTAGGCTTATGACAAGCACTTATGAATCGTCAAATAATGCAAGTACAAACAATGAATCTACCACCGGATTCGGAAGGTCGTTTTCTACCGAGAAGAGTTGGCAAGGAACTCGGTAGTTAGTCAGTGCAGAACTGATTACAATTAAGATAAATAATAACTCTGTGTGTTTCTCTGTGGTGTTCTAAAAACCCCACAGCAGTAGCGGCGTTAGGGTAGGGCGAGGCTGGGCGACCGCCCGGGGCGCCGGATAAAAAAGGGCGCCGCAGGCGCCCTTTTTTATCCGGCCCATTGTCTTGGTTCGAGGAATCCCATAATTAGGCGAAAATACTTTATGTTGGTAACACTTGAATTTAACGAAGTATACAATTGTTCGTTCGGAATTCATTTTATCGGGAATCCCCGATCATGAAACACACATTGCCTATCTCTTTTTAACCAATTGATTTATCCGAAGCGAAGCGAGGAGCGGGCTGCTAGTTATTATAATAAAGAGGTAACATTTTATTATTTAACTAAATGTTGGGCGCGGGGCGGGCGGAGAAATATGTGGCTTCTAAAAATGTCTAATTCCCATACGTTGATGATCGTGATTTTTTCGTACAAATCTGTGTACTCTCACAAAACACAAATATTTTGCTGCCTTATCAACGTTAGCTTAATTTTACGACCTTATTTCTATACACGGGAACTAAGTTCGAAAAATATAAGTAAAAATTGCTATCCCGAATATAGCGCGTGTTTGTTATCCTTTTTAGGGTTCCGTAGCCAAAATGGCAAAAACGGGACCCTTATAGATTCGTCATGTCTGTCTGTCTGTCTGTCCGTCTGTATGTCACAGCCAGTTTATTCCGAAGAGCTGTAAGAGCTACATTATTAAAATTTGGTACGTAGATGTATTCTGTTAACCGCATTAAGATTTTAAAGTAAAATCAGAAAAATTTTTGTTCCTCATACATGGAACTGAAACTCAAAAATGTTTTTTTTCATCAAACCCATACGTGTGGGGTATCTATGGATAGGTATTTGAAAATGATGTTGAGGTTTCTAACATCATTTTTTTCTCAGATGAATAGTTTGCGCGAGAGACTCTTCCAAAGTGGTAAAATGTGTCCCCCCCCCCGTAACTTCTAAAATATGGTATTAAAATATGGTATGAGCTTCACTTTTATATACTGTGCTTTTCAATCCTCTTTCACCTCCCTATCTGAAAGAGCGTTTCAATTTCTTGCAACCCACCGCGGATCATGGTATGCGTTCCTGCCGTGAACTCCACTTATCGTTTCCATCTCATCTCTCTAAATCCTACTCCCAGTCTTTCACTGTCCAATCCATCCGTCTGTGGAATTCCCTTCCCCTTTCTATCAGACGTTCCCAATCCCTCCCAGTTTTTAAGCTTAGGCTTAAATCACATCTCCTGTCTCTTTAATTTCTACATTCTTTCTCTTCTATCATATCTAAGTACTTAAATTCATACTCAAATAATATTAAATAATAATAAGTATCTATGTATATTAATAATAAAGTATCTTATTAAACTATGTACCTATGTATGTAATATGTTATTATTATGTATATTTTATTTAAGTGTATTTAAATATATTTATATGTATATGTGTATGTCTATGGAATATATACTTCTTGGTATATTTATGTAATAATTTTACGTATTTAATATAAAATAGTTAGATAGTTTTGCACTGGGTTACCCATTTCCTTAGTCAATCTGGTTTCCTCTACCTGAAGGTTGTCTGGAAGAGATCGCTATAAGCGATAAGACCGCCTAGATTGTACTTTGTGTTGTTTGTAATATGTTTCCTGTAATGTCTGTGTTTTTGTGCAATAAAGAGTATCTATCTATCTATCTATCTATATGGGCACTATAAAACTGAAAAAAATATATGATGTGTATTACTATGTAAACTACTAACGAAATTAGTTTTAATGAAATCTAGACAGTAGTTTTTTTTAAACATCATAAATCAAATTACCAAATTTTTTTCATTCAATCAGTGGTACGGAACCCTACGTGCGCGAGTCCAACTCGCACTTGGCCGGTTTTTTTTTTGTTTCACCAGGGATAAATGCAGTTTACGCATACCCGCTGCCCGGGGGAGCAGCAGGTTATGTGGGACTCGCTCCGCGTCGGCAGAGAATACCCACTAAAAAACCCTGGTTGCCACCGTCAAATGCGCCTTGGGTTGTGGCGACACGGGTCCTTCACCATAACTCCGTGAAGCCACCAGCGCTCGTCTGCTAGGCAGACTCGGCTTGGCCCCCCCACTTGGGGCAGCCTAGGGATCAGTCCTGTAAAGGACGTCTCTCTCCTCCAAGGACGGGGTTCGTGCGATACGTGGCCGACACCCCCGTGCCGACCTCGCGGAACCCCGTCGGGCGTGCAGCCGCCGCCGCAGGGTGGATTTTTATTGTGGTTTTCTCCACTTGAGCTCGCGCCTCCTGGTCCCGACCGAAGTCGGGATAACAGGCGGTTTTTTAATGTGGTTTGCTCCACTCCGGCCGGCCAATTAAGGCAAGCCCCCTGGTCCCTCCTGCGAGGGGAAACAGGTTGCCCGGCGAACAATCCAAAATGGACCTATCCGACGGTCACGAGAACCGTGACCGATGGACCCGCCGAGCCGCGGTGATACACCGCCATCCCACGCCCTCAGGCAACGTCTTCTACCAAAGTGATATCCTCGCTCAATAGCGTTTTAATGTTTATTATTAAGTCTTAAGTTTTCACGATTCATACAAAATGGCAAAAACGGGACCCTTCTAGATTCGTCATGTCTGGTCTGTCTGTCTGTCCGTCCGTATGTCACAGCCAGTTTATTCCGTAACTATGAGAGCTACATTATTGAAATTTGGTGCGTAGATGTATTCTGTTAACCGCTTTATGATTTTAAAATGAAATCAGAAAAAAATCTAAAACTTTTGTGGTTCCCCATACATAGAACTGAACCTCAAAAAATTTTTTTCATCAAACCTATACGTTTGGGGTATCTATGGATAGGTATTTGAAAATGATGTTGAGATCCCCGACATCATTTTTTTCTAAACTGAATAGTTTGCGCGAGAGACTCTGCCAAAGTGGTAAAAAGTGTAACTTCTTCTCGTAACTCCTAAAATATAGGCATGATAAAAGTGAAAAAAAATATATGATGTGTATTACTATGAAAACTACTAACGAAAATTGGTTTGAACGAAATCTAGACAGTAGTTTTTTTTTAAACGTCATATATCAAATTACCTAATTTTTTTTCACTTAATCGGTGATACGGAACCCTACGTGCGCGAGTCCGACTCGCACTTGGCCGGTTTTTTCGTATGGGATTGAATTGAAGTTGGAGGGCGCTGTCGAAATCTCGCCCAGGGCGCTGGTAGTGTTAAAACCGGCACTGCCCCACAGGGTGGTCCTATTTTAAATCCGGAAAACATACGAGCAACGGTCTGCTTCTTATTAATACAGAACCACTTAATGAATACTACGTATATTCTTGGTGATATTTTTATCCTCGTGATAAGCTATCAGAATTTCGTACATCTGTTATTTAGTGTTGTCACGTATCAGTGAACGGTGTCATGTACTTATCTGAGTAGGTACTTGCGTATTGAAGTAGACTGGACGGAGCCATGAATTTGTATGGGAAATATTTTTAGAGCTGATGTAATTCGTTCATCGGCCTGTGGTATTTAGCTACGCCTTCATATGTGGTGGTTATACCGCCACCAGTCGGTAGCCAGCGCTGTCGTATGTAGAGCTACGACAGTACTGTCGTATGTAGAGCTATAAAATTATGCTTACTTATATATTTTTTATATAAGGGATGTAAGGGAGCGGTCTATCATCTTTACGCTCCAAGCCAACCTCACCTGCCCGTGGTGCATCCTGCCGAATAACAAACGAGGCGCTGGCAACCGACTGGTGGCGGTATAACCACCACATATGAAGGCGTAGCTAAATACCACAGGCCGATGACGGGCAGCAGCGTCACCGGAGCGAGAAGCTACGCCCTGCGATCGCCAACCCGCCTGCCCAGCGTGGCGATTATGGGTATAGAAGAAGTTTGCTCCAATTGGCGAACAACTGGAGAGGCCTATGTCCAGCAGTGGACTGCTATAGGCTGTTGATGATATATTTTTTGTTTTGCAGAGCAAGATAAAGTGGCAGGAAGCTGGTCATATCAGTCGCTAAGCCGATAACCATTGGGGTAAACAAGTTCTGAAGTGGATACTGTTTTTCGACAAGCTTAGGGACGCCCTCAGGAAAGAACTTGATGCGTGAAGTTTGTGAACATGCAAAGTGGCCAACAATGAGGGTTTTCTAATAAAATAAATCCACCAGATGGCACCACATAAAAGGCAGGTCCGACTGTAACGTGATTGGTTCATTTTGACATGGCACTGACATTTACATAGCAACTGACCAATCACATGATAACTACCGCAGGGCTACATAGCCCTATCTATCGGATATTTCATTTTGAAACACCCTTTGCAGTTCCAGTGTTTCCTTCCTTTTATAATCCTATATCCTTAAAGGTAAGGGTAGGTTCTTTATTTTTACCTCTCGATCGCTTTCCAGCAGAAAGTATAAAATGAATAAATTAATAGAGAAAACTCACACTTGACGCCTTTTAATCTACAACGAAGTACTTCCAGCGAGCAGGTTACCCCAAATTAATCTGATCCCCGATGAAGCCGTAACCGGCTAATGGGCGTAATGACCAACGCTGTAATACGATACCTTTGTCAATTCGATTATAGGCGAGAATAAATAAAAGCTGTTCAAATTCCGTTCAAGTACTTTCTGAATTTTATACCAATTTTTCATAGGCAAATACGTGTACGGTAGGTAATCTTTGCAGGGTGAACGACCAGTGACATCCAGGTCGTCAGGTTTTGGACTAGTTTTTTTTTTTTTTATTGATTTATTGGACTACCAGCATAAGATACAGTAGGTACACAATACTTATGATTAGATTACAATTGTTCTTAAAACTAACTGCACTTACAATAACAGATAATCTCAGCATGCATAAATTATGGTGGTTACAAAAATATAAAGAAAAAAGAAATACATAAAATAAAAGGCAGAAAAGAAAGGTGATTTTTTATTTGTAAATTAGACTAAAAATTACAAAGTTATAGCCCGTTGAAATTACGCGTGACGTCACTCGGTGAGGCATTTTCACGGGAGCGAGTGACGTCAAAGACTCCCTTTCAACTTTTGTTGACGAGACGTCAAGAACTTTTGTTGCCTTGTATCTTTGCTATTGTTTATATGAATGAAAAAAGGAAAAATACGCGTACCTTATGACTATTAAAATATATCACTTAGTCTATAATAAAGATTAATTGATTTCAAAATTAAAATATGTATTTCAGTGGCACACTCTCCAAAATCTAATTGATAGAAATCCGATAGACCAGCATTTTTTGCCATTTTAGTTAGTCAATTTCTACTTACCTGTAAACAAACTGTCCATAATAGCATCCCATTTGAAAAGCCGACCTATTTACCGGCGCACGCGCACGCATGTCATCTCAGATTTAGACGCAATTATTAATAAGTCGTGTTATGTCAAAAGATTTACATAACCAATCTTGAGAACATGACCGCACAATCAATTCTATGTACAGTGTGTATTTACATACATTTAGAGTTCAAAATCGCTTGGCAAATGTACAGTTGTGTGCGTAACTAAATATCATTGAGTGAATCTGTGTCAAGGTAACGTGTGAATGAACTTTGTGCGTGTGTGCGCGGGCGCACGGTTGTGTGCGTTGACAATTAATATGTGCTACACTATCAAGTTTGTAATAGACTGTGAATTTGTTGTTAAGTCGTTATGTTGCTAATAAGATGGCGATTCGTTTAATTTAATGAGAATTAGTGTTTTGTTTATTATAATGATATCTCGAAATAGGATACCTATAAGATATCTGGTAACTGACTGGTGGCGGTATAACCATCACGATTGAAGGCGTAGCTAAATACCACAGACCGATGAAGGCAGCAGCGTCATCGGCGCAAGGAGCTACGCCCTGCGATCGCCAACCCGCCTGCCCAGCGTGACGATTATGCGCATACCATCCAGGTGTTTGCCCAAACTGGCGAACATCTGGAGAGGCCTATGTCCAGCAGTGGACTGTGATAGACTGATGATGATGATAAAATATCTATTATTATATTTTGATGACTTTTGGTCTAGTGGTAGTGTAGTGTAGACCTCTGACACAGTGGCCGCCGGTTCGATTCCCGCACAGTACAAACATTTGTGTGCATGTCTGTTTGTCTGTCTGGATGTTTGTTAGTTATCTATAATAGCCAAAACTTTAAATAATTTGATTTTTTACTGGTCATGCATACGTTCCCGAATACGTTCCTCTTTTTGTATTTTTGAAGTCGGTAAAAAAGAAAAAATGGTACAGTCCGAGTCCTATTGGAAACTTTTAATCAGTTGTAACACCTCAACTTATGTAGAATGTCGGGACTTATGGTAATTTAAAGGAAAATTTTAAATCACTGCGAAAATTTATAATCTTCCGGTCGTTGCCAAACCAAAAATCCATGCTAACCAAAACTTAAATCGATCCTTACGAATGTCGCAGCCAGTTGTTTGAAACAGAACTTTGATCGTTCGTCCAGAGCTTTTATTTGTATTGAAAAAAAAACAGCTTTTGACGGTTGTTTTTTCAATACAAATAGGTCCATAGCATACCCCGCTTGGAAGGTATAGAGAAATATCAGGGGGTAAAACCTGCTGAATAGCAGACGAGGCTCTGGCAGTATAACCTTCGCGATGGAAGGCTAAATACCACAGGCCGATGACGGGTCGCAGCGTCACCGGAGCGAGAAGCTACGTCAAGACACAAGACATCGTGTGGCATGGTGGTCTGTGGTATTCAGCTACGCCTTCAATTGTGATGGTTATACCGCCACCAGTCGGTTGCCAGCGCCTCGTTTGTTATTTGGCGGGATGCACCTCGGGCAGGTGAGGTTAGCTTTGAGCGAAATGTTGATAGGCCGCTCCCTTACATCCCGTCTTGCGTTTAATTATTAAATGAAATAAACTAGTACCTACTTACACACACACACAGTGTCCAGAACCTGTCCGTACGTTCTGCTGTCAGGTATACAACTAAATGTCTACTTAAGCCTGTTAGCCGCGACATACAAAACTTGAGAACAGCAATCCCCTTGTTTTCAATTTCCAAACGCTCAACGCATTCAAATTCAAATCTAATCCGGCAATTTAAATACAAAATCGTCGAAATCGGAACGCCTCTGTCGAATTTGTATTCGACATTATGTTGCTTGTACTTAAATAGTTTAATAAAATGTTTTGTAGAACTAACAGGCTGGCATTGAGTTTATTCGAAAGAACCAAGGTTGTTCGTAATGCGATGTTTTAATACAGTTCTGTACTGTTCCTGTTTTTTGAGGCCAATTTGAATGTGAGCAAATGTATAAGTTTAGAAAGGATTGCGTTATCTGTAAGAGAGGTCCTATCTCGGCACATCTAGCGTACAATTGATTGACTTGGTTCAGTGGTGGTAAACGTTGCCTCTTCTAACACAGGGGTCGTGGGTTCGGTACCGCACAGTATATACTCGTACATCTGTGTGCATGTATGTGTATTAATTGCTATCAATCAAAAGCCTTGGTCGATTCACTACTGAACGAAGGCCTCTCTTCATTGGAGCCACTTTTCTCTTTCCCGCTATGTAAATGGGTCAGATGAAAGTATTTTATCTGACCTATTTAGTTAATTGGTTATCTAGTACATATAGCACAAGCGTCGGCTTAGTTTTGGACTAGATAGCTCTATGTGGTGTTTTACCAAAGGGATATTTTGGGAAGGGAACCCTTTGTCAGAGGTACCTACACATAGCGACTAAACCAACAGAAGCCCTTCTTTTTCATCAGCTTCAAGCAAACCCAGGTGCATCGCTAGCGGCGTGCACACGTGTCGCCGCCGCGCGTGTGTGCGCGCCGCTCTCTGCCAAGATCTATTTGCGCGCGCGCATCGCCCGATTATGCGCACGATCGCGTCGATCATACGACTGAAGTGTGGGGGTGGGGGGGGGGGGGGGTGATTTTGGATAAGATGGATGAACATCGTCATGATTTTTCAAGCCAATTCTAGCAGTTAAGTGCCTAAGGCTGCTTATGGCCTTAGGCACTTAATTGCTAGAATTGGCTTCCCCAATGATACTCATCTCTCGGCAAATGTAATGTAGGACGCCGTCAAGTCAGGTGGAGTGACGACTTGCGCAGGGCGACTGGCAAGTGCTGGGACCAGCACCAGCATTGGGAGACCAGCTGTGGACTGATAGAGGGAATATCAGGAAACGGGCAGCAGCGTTTACCTGGGTACAAATAAAACCTACTGCGGTCACCAACCCGCCTGCTGAGGGTGGTGACTAAGACAAAACCATCTACCCTAACCTCTACCACTACTTTTAGGAAAATACCCTCGATTGACAATTGTCATTAGGGCAGCCCTATGTCCAGCAGTGGACATTTGCAATCTGATGATGATGATGATTATCATCATTCGCCTGCCCTGTTTACATTAACTGGGGTCGGCGGTCGGTCCATACAAACCAATAAGCCACCAACCTAACTCCACCTAACCAGCTCAAACTCCAAAGCCGAAGCTAACTAGCCGAGTGTAAAACCTGATATTCTCTGTATAATTTCGCAAATAGCATCAATCTAAAACAGTCGTGCAATCAAGAGTCATTAAGGCATATCATACAATAAAATTAGTGGAGCAATTGGTCCCTATTGCGAAGGGTACTAGAGTCTGAATTATCTCAATTGACTTGCAGATAGAAGCGTTGAGGTCGCTGTCTACTGGGTAGAGCTATATTAATTAAAATCAAAAGCTAAGCGAGTAAGACCATGAGCTTAAGAGTTAATGATGAGACAGCTTGTGACAACCGCAGTGTTTGCGTTTTGTTGACAAATCGAAATTAAACTGCTGTATGTACCTATGTACCCAGTAAGTATGCTCTATCACCCCAATCACCACCCACCCTTCTTTATTTTTCCTCAATGACTACGATGAAAGACAAGGCGGCCTTGTCATCATCACCGAGCTGTTAGGAGAGCAAAAGACTCTCACATCTATCCAACCCCTAGTCACGGCCATAAGCTCAGCTAGTGAACACCTCTTTTCACACGTGGATCATCAGCTTGCAAACGTCCACTGCTGGACATAGGCCTCCCCCGATGAAAATCGTCAAGTGGGTTGGTAACCGCAGTAGGTTTTATTTATTAACGCCAGAGAAACGTTTCCTGACTCCTGATATTTCCTTAATCATCTTCTACGACACCCAGGGGATATTATAAGGTGGTCCTATTCTAAATCCGCAAAACATTCGGAACTCCCAGTTCAGAAGCCAAATATGATTGAGATTTACTGCCTTACAAAGATGCTGTGAAAGACGTAGCTAAAGACCACAGGCCGATAACGGGCAGCAGCGTCAGCGGAAAACTTACACCCTGCGATCGCCAACCCGTCTGCCCGGCATGGCGATTATGGGTGTATCCTCTAGATGTTTGCCCTAAGTGGCCTATGTCCAGCAGTGGACTGCAATAGGCTGATGATGATGATGAAACATGCTGCAGGCAGAAGCAAGGTAGCAGGCGGCAGCAGTAGACGAGAAGATAGACGCGCAGCGATCCCAAGCGACAGCTGTCTACGCGTTCACAGCTATCTCAGTAGACACAGAGCTTTTCCTTAACTAATTGTAAGATATTATTTTTAGACGCGGAAATGTTCAAATTGGATTACCACAGCACATGCGTGGACGCAATTATGACGTTGAGACAGTGCACGCGTGAATTTGTTATGTTGCGTTATGTAAATACGCGTAACGTAATTAAGGCGTATTTCGTGTGCTACCGTTCGTGGGCTTACGTCTGATTCGCCCTAGAAAGTTGTGTGCGTATAATGGTGGAAAGAGATATAAATAATTAGAACCTCTCTTCTTCCTCTTAGCGTTGTCCCGGTTTGTGCCTTTAGGCCCAAGGTCCGCTTTGACCATAATCCTAGATTTAGCGAGTCTGGTTATTACATTGAAGCGACTGCCATCTGACCTTCGTAACCCTCAGAAAGGGGAACCAGACAAATTTGGATCATGGTTACACATTCAGAATTAAACTGGATGTGCAGGTTTCCTCACGATGTTTTCCTTCACCGCTAAGCTAGTGGTATAATTCCGCACATAGATTTTTGCAAATCCAGAGGTGCGTGCCCCGCGCAGATTCGAACCGACAACCTCACGTGTGTGAAGCGACGATCTTACCACTAGGCTACTACGGCTCTCATATAAGAGTAATAATTAAAACCTAAACTAAACTAATATGTACAAATATTAAAAATCTTCTTGTAAATGTAATGGGGCAGAAAGCCCATTAATTTCTCACGGGAGTTCAAAAGTCCTGCAACGTTGAAATGTTTTCGAATACTTTTCGAACTTTCACTTCTAAACCCACTTGTCCGTATAATAAAAGCTTTTTTACCGTAATAATTTATTTAAAGGCTCTACGGATGAAGGGAAATGTTTTGTTAAAAGTTTTTCAATTGTATGTAAGTGAGGCTTATTAACAATCAAATAGAATAATGGATGTATCGGTGAAGTATAATTTGTTTGCAAAATAAAACAAATTGTCGGGTGACAGATAATATAAATCACATTATTATTTGCTGGTGTTCAATGAGGGTCGCAAGAGTTGACAAACGGATTTCTTGAGATTTCAGCTTCTCAGACAGGCCAGGTAAGGGTTACCCACTTGGCTGGCAAACATTGAACACTTGGCAAATCATCATCAACAATCATCATCATCATTCGGGCTCAATTTAACTTTCCACCAAGCAAGAGGAAGCTGCTGTGCTAATTTTTGTTCCTTAATTAACATACCTGTTTGTATTGGTCTGGGTGTTTTCTATGTATAATATGTATTTATTTACAAAAAAAATGTATCTAAGTAAGTTTATCAGTTGTCTAGTACCCATAGTACAAGCTTTGGCTTAGTTTGGGGCTAGGTGGCGCTGTGTGGCCCAGCGTGGCATGTCTTGGGTTGGGTTATTTAATTGACAGTACCGGGAACCGAACCAGGGACCATCTGGTTAGACTTATCTTTAGATTAAACTTGAGCCTCGAACCCAAAGCCTCTTCATAATTAGAAGGCTTGCATGCACCAACAAAAAACCTAACTTAACGATAAACTTCATGAGTTTCATGAAATTATACATAAGTAAGTGATGCCATTTCGAGTATCCGTATAGATGCAGTGATGAGTATGACAAAAGGAGTACATATATCAATTTTCCTGTTACCAAACGAAGTCAGTATAAATACTCAGCCCAAGGCAAATGTGTTCATCAACAATCTTTTAAAAGGACAATGATGACCTTCTAAAAATAACTCTGATTCTACTTCAACAAATAAAATTATCATTTTTATATGATCCTTATTGTCATTCTAAGTTGTATTCGTTGTTTTTCTTAAAGTTTCTGTATCTAAAGAGTTAAACGGGATTCTACTTGTTTTAATTTCTGGCATCGGTCTTGTTGGTCGATTATTATATGAAAATCTTTTCTTTGACAAAGTTACAATTTATTTCATAAAGTTACAATGTAACACGAATGTGCACAGTGTATATCACTATTTTGTATTCCATGGAGACTAATCTTCCCTTCCAAAAAATCTTTATCACAAACAGTTGAAATTAAACTTAGAATTTTCACTTGAAAGTACTTTCAACAGCATGCAAAAGCCGACACTAATAAACACAATAAAAGAATAAAAACAAGCTTAACGACCCGTAACCATTCACGATTTGCATTTTTTTTTATGAAAACATTAACATTATACAAAAAACTCGATGGAAATTAACAAAAATGGCCCAAAACAATCTTATTACCGTAACAGTGCGATTATAGAATTATTCAATCCACTATCGCTACTCGGAACAAGTAAACACTATAAAATTTAACGGTAAACGACTTAGCTTTTTAACTACAATAAGAAAATCTTCCAGGCAACTCATAAAAAGCCTTTATCCAATTCCCGCTTACAAAACAACAGAAAAATCCACCCAGATGCGAAAACGATAATGGAAGCTGAATCTAGCATCGTTGAAAAAATTCCAGATGCATTTGGCAATGTAGTGGTAGGAGTTAAATTTAATGGTAACCGGCTTGGCTGTACACGTTTACTACAAGAAAGAACTCTAAACGACCCGTGCCATTAACCCGTGAGAAGGCGCGCTATGAGCATTTTGCTCACACAAAAATTTAATTCAAAAATTTTATGTCTTTCCCTTGCCACACCAATTCAAGCAGTTAGGTACCTTCCTAATTATTCACCCCCTTTCCCCTGACGCAATTCTCGATCAGCTCAGTGGCGTTGCGACCGCGCAGCAAGGTGTTTTTGGAGGCCGTGTACCAACTTGCGGCAATTTGCTCATCACGCGCCCATCCGTGAGTCAAAATTATTGAACTTCGATGAATTTTAAAAAAATATTTATTTAAAATTACAATTTTTACTTTAGTTACTACTAACTAAGACTAAGGTAGACCTAATAGTGAACATCCTTGACTCGATGCCGACGTCTTTTATACTCGATGATCTGGTGTTTACGTTGCTCATGATGCTTCTATAGCCTTATTGTTCCCTGTCTGTTCCTTGTTCTGGAGGTTATCCATCCGCTCTCGTTTAGTGGTCCAGGGAGTTATCAACATTGGGGTCATAGGGATTATCTCTTTATCCTTGTTTACAACCAGTCCATTATTATGCAGACTTACAATTGGTTCTTTATATAAAGTTATTATTTTATTATCATGACCCTGAAACTGTATGGGTTGACTATCCCCCTCCAATTTTGAAGTACTAGGTTTTATACAAGCCTGGAATCTGAAAAATTTTAAATATATCATACTGACTATAACTATTATAGTGACAACTGAAATCCAACTATATTGTATGATGTCATGAGTTTCTTGTGTAGCTAATGACTGTACTTCCTTCAACTGTTTTATTTTAGCAGTTATTTTAGACTTGTCGTAAGTTAATTCCATTTCAGGTATTGTTTCAGCTGTTGGTATTTCCACATTAGTAACGATGATTTTCTCACTGGATTCCTGAGTCTTGAATATTTTTATTCCTGAAATATTTAGTTCACAATTTTCACCATATAATAAATAAGATCCTTTCGCCCAAATTGTGTCTGAATGTTTATTACACTCTATTTTGACCTCCGTGGTTTTATTAAAATACATGTAAATAGCTTTCGCGGATATCTCTCGTATTTCTTCTGTTGGACAGATTATGGGTATTGTTTTACACTTTGTGCCTTCTTTTTTCATTAATATTTCCATTTCACAAGTTTCTTTCATAACAGGATTTCCTTTACAGATGAGAGTGTTGAGTTCTCTGCAGTCCTCCACTTCATAGATTTCTTCCTTATTGTAAGCCATTGTGACCTTTTGCATGAGGGGATAGGTACAGGTAGGTTCGTTTTGGATAATGGGTACAATTTTCCGCGTTTGGAATATTCTATCCTTAACTAAAGGTATTTCTATTAGAAAATAAACAATTCTATCTATAATTTTACTTGTTACCTTAATAAATGGTTCTATATCATTTATATTGTTTGATATCATAACATTTTTAGGTATTAATTTTAAAGTATTCTCTAAAACATGTGACTTTATTATACTATAGTGATACATTTGGTGTTCCGAGAATGTTAATGCAGTAGCTAACCTCTCAGATATATCTTGTAATGTTTGACTTTGCAATAACAAACTGAATGCTATTTTTGTCTGAACTTTACTATTTGTTATGCTTACATATTGTTGATTTATTTCCTGTTGCATTTTAGTTATCTTACTAACTTGTTGATTATATTCTTCTAATGATTCATCGGTTACAGAAATCTGTTTATTATAAGCTACTCGCAATGTTTCTAAATCTTTTTGAATGTTATTTAAGTCTTCCTGATCTAAATTTCCTGTTATAGCTTTTAATATAGATCCTAATCCATTTATTAATCCTCTCTTATTTCTAGTTTTAACTTGTATATCTAAATGATTACATATTTCACTAACATGATCTATTATTATTTTAATACGTTGGTATATATGCTTAACTTCATCTAATTTAGTTTGAGATAAAGCTTCTCTAACTGATGTTTGAATCGATACTAAATTTTCCGATATAGGCTTAATATCTAACTTATGTATTATCGTCCATTTTCCTTCTATCACTCTTGTTGGTTTAAGCTCCACCAAAATTACATGTTCATTAGGTGTCAACTGTCTGAACTTGTGACAGATGGCGATGCCGCCTCTGTAACAATTAATTCCTCAATATGATATGTTCGTCCATTACTAAGTTTATATCTATTGTGTGGCTCTATTCCAGTGATTTTAAATGAACCCAAAAATCTAGGCTTAGTCTTGTGTCTATCTGCCATACTATTCTTTAAATATACAGTATCCCCTATTTTATATGTTTTTAATTGTTTAATTCTTTTATTTGTAAATTTATTTCGTTCTTCTTTCTTTTTCTTAATTAATTTATGAATGTCTTTATTTAGATTTGTGACAAATTCCTTTTGTTGTGTTGTATAATGTTGAACTACTACACGTAAATTATCGAAACTCCTAAGTTTGGGTTTTCTACCAAAATGAACTTCAAACGGTGTCATATTTATGGTGCTATGTGTCGTATTATTATAAGCATGTGTAATATAATATATTTTCTGTATTTGTTCCAAATCAGACTCGCGTTGTAATCTATATAATTCCTGAATTGTGCTATGTAATCTTTCTACATCTGAATTGGATTTATGATGTTGAGGAGTTGTTGTATGATTAATTATATTATATGTTTGAAATAATTCATTTATTATTTCACTACAGAACGATTGTTCTCCATCATGTATTATTTTCTTAGCTGTTCCTATCATTGAAAAAATTTCTAATAATGTGTCATACACTTTACTTTTTTTCTGTTGGCTTAACCAAAGCATATTTAGAGAATTTGTCTATGATGGTTAGATACCATTGTTTTTCTAAAGACATGAAATCCATATGCCACACTTCCATAGGTTCATGCGGTGTTTCTGTTTCATAGGCTAACGTAACATTCGGATGTCTATTGTATTTTTCCTTTCTACAACTATCACAGTTAAGAACAAGTTGTTTAATTTGTTTTTTCATATTCTCCCAATAGTATTTCTCTTTTAATTGTTTATGTAAACTTTCTATTCCTGCATGCCTATTGTTTTGCAAATGATATTGTTTAATAAGACTTAATTGCTCTTCTTTTTCTGTTATTTCTATTAATGATTTAGTAAAACGCGATGGTTTAAATTTAGTGTGGTCGAAATATTTTCGATACACTTCAGAAACTTTATAATATAACTCATCGTTGGGAATAATAAAAGCATACTTTTCGTGCGGTAGATATTCTAACATAAATTCCTTAATCACAGCTTCTTCATTATTTGGCGGGATATAAAAATACCAGATACCATTTTCTCTAAATGCTTTTTTATACGGAGCAAATTCAAAAATAACTCTATGTAATCTCTTTGGTGGATAAGCATGTATTATTGGGATTCCTGAATCACTATCTCTTTGATTTGAATGTTTTGTTTGACTTGAAGAGTCTTTTGTATTTTCTGTATTACTATCCGACAATGCTAGATCCTCTTCTAAGTTGACTTTCATTGAACCTAAACTTTCTTGACAATTTAAAGATTCATTTAACTTATCTCTATGTGAAGGACCTGCTTGTTGAGATAATTCATCACTTTCGGTAATAAATATTTCTATTCTACTCAAAGCGTCTGCGACATTATTATCTTTGCCTTTGACATGTTCTATTTCGTAATCATAGTCTTGTAGTTTAAGTTTCCATCTAGTTAATCTTTGATTTGGTTCCTTGAGTTTAGTTAACCAAATAAGAGCTTTATGATCGGTGTGTAAGGTAAATTTTCTACCATAGATATAGGGTCTAAATTGAGTTACAGCCCATAGAATACCTAACAATTCTTTTTCTGTAGTATTATATTTTTGTTCTGTTTCTGATAACGTTCTAGATGCATAAGCAATAGGATGACTTTCTTGGCTTAGAACTGCTCCTAATGCAATATCAGAGGCGTCCGTTGTAATTACAAATCTTTTATTAAAATCTGGAAAGGCTAAAATCGGGGCATTTGTGAGTAAATGTTTGCAAGTATTTATTGCTTCTATATATCTTTTATCATTTATATTTATTGTTGCGTTCTTTTTAGTTGCTTCCGTCAGGGGTTTAATTATCTTACTTAGATTTGGTACAAATTTTCTATAATACCCAATTAAACCTAGAAATGCTCTTATTTCTTTTAAAGTTTTAGGAATAGGAAATTTCTGAATTGCCTCTATTTTTGATTGATTTGGCTTAAGTCCTTCTTTATTTAAGACATGACCTAAAAATTCGATTTCTTCTTTCATGAAAACGCATTTGTTTTTATTCAATTTTAAATTTACTTTGCGGAGAGCTTCAAAAACTTGTTGTAATTTATTAATATGGTCTTGCTTTGTTTTTGAATAAATAATTATATCATCTAGATAAACCAGACAAATATTGCGTCTTATCTCATCTTTGAGAACAGTATTCATCATTCTTTGAAATGTTGCGGGAGCATTCTTGAGACCAAAAGGCATTCTCAAGAACTCATAATGACCATTTGGTGTACTAAATGCTGTTTTCTCAATGGATTCATTATCCATTTTAATTTGGTGATAACCAGAAGTTAAATCTAAAGTTGTGAAGTAATTATTACCTTGTAATTTAGAGAATAGTTCCTCTATATTTGGTAAAGGGAATTTATCTGATTTTGTTACTTCATTTAAACGTCGATAGTCTATGACCATACGCCATTTTTGTTTTTCCGATTGATCTAATTTTTTTGAAACTATGTGAACAGGTGATGCCCATGGGGACTCAGATTGTCTAATAATATTTTCTTTTAACAACTTATCTACTTGCCTATCTACTTCTTTTTGTTGAGTCTGTGGAAGTCTAAAAGGGCGTTGATAAATTGGTTCGTCTGACATTAAATTAATTTTATGTGTTACATGGATAGTAGCACTGTTGGTAACGTCTTCCGTAAATAAATCCCCATAAGTTTTACAGAGATCTTCTATATTCAAAGAGTCTTCCTCTGTCATATGAAAAATTAAAATTTCTTTTTGTGGTAATGTTAATTTACGTTCTTTTAAGTCAATTTTTGCATCTATTTGTTCAATCATATCTGTTCCCATTAAAATATCATATTTATCACTGAAATCAAATACATGAAAAGTTAATGGGCCTTTATCCTCTCCAAAATATCTACACCAGAAGGGTGTTTCTATTAAGCCGTCATGAGATGTTACACCATGTGACGTTCTAACTATAAATTTACTTGGTTTCCAATATTCTGAAAAATATTCGGCAGTTTTATTTGTCATGAAGGATCGTTGACTACCCGTATCTATTAAAATTTTTAATTTCGGATAATCAATTTCAAAGTATGGTAAATATGACTTTACGTGATTAAATTCTATGATTCTTTGCCTTGATTGATATTTTCGTCTAAAAAATGATTTGGGGAATCTGATTCCTCATAAAATTCTTCCTCACCTGAATATACAGGATACACATCACTATGTTTTTCAGGTTCTTGTTCATCTTCTGGGAGATGAAACACTTCCTCAGCCACAAAACCTCTACCTAAATTCACTTGTCCGGGCTTCAGCTGCGGAGCTGTGCGCATTGACACGTCTTCGATCGGACTGACCGGTTTCGCTTGATTATTAATGGGCCTTTGTTGAAATTGCCTGCCTTGTTCAAAGAACCGATGTTGCGGTTTATTGAATGTGTTATTGTTTGGATTGGGTGTCCACGGATATCGTTGATGATAAGGAACGTTTGTTCTAAGAGCCTGTTGTTGAATATTTAACCTTTGATTAATAGATCTTTGTGTCGGTGGATAAGTATGTTTTGGTTGGTTTGTATTTGAATACATTTGTTGATTATAATTGGGCTTTGTCGTGTATTGTGTATGAGGGTACTGTTGATTGATTATTCTTGGTGGAGGTAATATTTGAGAGAACTTTTGTTTGATGTTATCAAAACGTCCTTCAGCTTCTAGTTGTAATATTTTTGTAGTGGTGTCATTAAAATTGCAATTAGACACATATATTTGATCATGATACGGTAAGCTATTGCGTAAGGTATTTTGTGCAGTATTAATATAAGGTTCCATTACTTCATCTACCAAGTTTGTGTTCTCATATTTGTCCATTAATTTACTTTTGATAAAAAATAATTTTTGTTTTAACTCAAAAATCAAGTCTTTATATGATCCTCGTCGCTTTACATTTGATAATTCTATCAATAATGTATTAAATTCTCTATTATCACCACATTCTTTCTTAAGAACAACTATTACATTTTGCCATATAAATTGATGATCTACCATTGACACACTAAGCGATGCTTTACCTTGCAATTTGCTTAATAATAACATAACATTTTCAGGTTTTTCACCTACGATATGCAACCATTGTTTTGCACTATTCAAATAATTATATAATGTAAAAGGTTCTCCATCATACGAGGGAACAAAACTAATTAAGGTTTTGGGATCCATAGTAGTCACTGGTATTAAATTTGTCAAAATACTCTCGCCACTAGGGACTATTTCTTCACTACGTAAATTAACGGAGCTTAAACCATCCGAGGTCTGAGGACCGGGATCGGATTCACTATTAACTACCTTAGGTCTATACAAAAATACAGGTGGTTTTAGGGAAAAGGATTTTGAGGATTTAGAAAAAGGATTCATGCGTAGGCACTTACAATAAGAGCACAGCGATGACGTTCTTCAACATGTCTTCGTTTTGACTAATTTCTTTGTTGGGATGCCCAGTTTATAGATTTGAAAATCTTGCGTGCAGACTCGCTTCGATGTACGGGATGTTTTGATCACGTTGTTCGGACACGATGACTCACGAAACTGGGCCCCACGTTGGGCGCCAGTCAAAATTATTGAACTTCGATGAATTTTAAAAAAATATTTATTTAAAATTACAATTTTTACTTTAGTTACTACTAACTAAGACTAAGGTAGACCTAATAGTGAACATCCTTGACTCGATGCCGACGTCTTTTATACTCGATGATCTGGTGTTTACGTTGCTCATGATGCTTCTATAGCCTTATTGTTCCCTGTCTGTTCCTTGTTCTGGAGGTTATCCATCCGCTCTCGTTTAGTGGTCCAGGGAGTTATCAACATTGGGGTCATAGGGATTATCTCTTTATCCTTGTTTACAACCAGTCCATTATTATGCAGACTTACAATTGGTTCTTTATATAAAGTTATTATTTTATTATCATGACCCTGAAACTGTATGGGTTGACTCGTGTAAGTATTTATTTTTGTGGTTTAAAAAAGTTAGATTTTTATTTCTGCCATATTATTTCATTTGTATGATTTATATTAGTTGATTATCATGTAAAAACTTTTTAGTAAATGTTATTACTTTTTATTTTTCTTCTAGCTACAGTACAGATACATAATGGACGATCGAATGCAAGGACAAATTCGTCCGTGGTTGGAAGAGGATTCTGGTGATGAATTGGATGCAGATCTTGAAAATGGGGAACAATATCGTTGACACCATAGAAAGCGATAGTTCTGTCATCCGTAGTCCTCACGAAACGCAATCGTCGAGGGAAAACGATGCTGATATAGAAGGCCAAAAAAACTATGTACTTCGTGCAAGCAATTACTTTGCACTGAACATGTAAAATACATGTGTTTAGTATATTTCGAGAGGCACATTAGTGTAGATTTAATGGATGAATAACACTTTTTAGTTTTTGGTATGTAACAATTTTTATCGTGATTTTTATGAGAAGTGCCAAAAATTTTTATTAATACTTACTAGGTTGTTTTGTTATTTGCGTTAGAAGTTGCTATTATATTTAATAGTTTTGATTAAAATACTTGTTTTCTTACTTACTAAACCTTGCGTTATTTATTTAAATACATTATAAGCCAATAAATATAGAAACGCTAACAATATGAACGTTTATAATAGTGTGAGCAAATTGCTCGCGCGCGCCTACTCGTGTAAGAAAATTAGGCGCGCCTTCTCACGGGTTAAACTTTATACATTTCTGACAATAAACACTGAAGCAAAAACGATCCCCATTCAAAAGCGGCAATGGAAACTAAATCTAGTGTCAGTGATGAAGTTACACAAGCATTTTGCGATATAGTGGTGGAAGTTTTGAGAGTGAATCCAGACGGCCAGTTGGCGGTGGTAAACAACACTATTAAAGATTGTGCTTCAATTGAGGATGTGCGTTTTCCAACTACCGACACAGTGTAATTCCAGCTGTAGTGTAGATCCTACAAACAGACACAAAGTCGTTTTGTGCCCGTATAGAGATGAAATAGAACGGTGCTGAGTATTTTTAGACGTTGCTAAGCTGCACTGTTTCTAGTTAAAAACTGGTTAGAAATTAGCGTGTTGTTTGCGGCAAGGGAAAAGTTTCCGATACTTACGAGTGGTGTGGTTCTTCCAAAGCTATATATACATTTTAGATTAGTTTTTCAATTACCTACGTATTCTGAGAGAACTTTGTAGTAAATAACATTTATTTGCAAAACAGCTTGTTTCAAATTACGACTTTACCATACAATGGGAAATCTGACATGAAATGTTAGTCTGTGGAGGAGTCAATATTACTTAGGTTTTAATTTTAGCGTAGAATCATCCTCATGTTATGCTCAAAACACGTTGAAATCATACTAATACAAACCTAAATATACCTATGTGTGTATGTATACTTATTTTTCAACGAAAGTGTTATTTCCATCAGATATTAAAACGTCTTTGTGTAAAGAGTAACTATTCAACATGATTATCAACTACCTCTTGAAGTCTACTGCTGCTCATATGCCGCATAGAACAAGTAACCTTTATTGTTTAAAAAAAACCTAATCAAAAAGTTATAGTTAGCAACTTTTTAGTTTCGCCACAAGTTCGCAACCCAAAGACTACTATTTCATGTCAAGCTACCAATAAATGTTGCTAAATACCAAACGACAAGTATTGTGAATTAAAATTCATTAATTTTAACAAGCAGGGCTTAGGCACAGAGAAACCAGTAGCAAAGGACGTTGGATTTCGTGTCACGAACAACGTCGGCTGACAAACAAATAAATTAACAGTCAATAATAAATTCGTTCATTCGGGCAAAATTTATCGTGCTCCTTCCAACACATTTGCTAGACTAAACTCGACTCTATTAGTGGGTCGCTTAGGATGTTTATAGTGATAGAGATGTGTCCCTATAAGTTTGCTGTCATCATAAAGGGACCTCACTTATGATATTTTTAGCTACGCGCGCGTTGGGAGCGCTTATATCGAGTTAGCCCTACGACATCTACCTATGGACAAATAGTTGATTACAAGGATTGGCTTTGTATGGACAGCGCTTAACGTTTTTGTTTGTGTAACACTTGAATAGTCTTGATCCTTGGGTTAATTTATTCGAAAGAATTCAATAGATTTATTTCGAGATCTTAAGGTTTGGGTACTCGTAGGTACTCGTATGTTGGGGACGGAAGTCTTTGGTCGTCCTGGTAGATATAAAGAAACTAGTGGTTTTTCATTTGTGTGTATGTCGATTAGGTCATAGTCTATGATTTTTACTGAAAACCAGCAATAATGCTGGTTTTTAGTAACAAATAGCTAAGTTCTTCTGTATCAAATAGCTAAGTGAACACCATTTAGGTCATATTGCGCAGAGATGCTATTTTTTTTATTATGTATTACTAAACATTTTATATTTTGTTTTAGGTGTTATGTGTTCCAAATAAAGCTTTTTTCTATTTTATTATATTTTCCTCATAATTTGCTTTTCTTTCCGTGACAGAAGACATCATTGCCTTTCATTTATATTCATACATAAATATATATGTATTTGCTAAGTTTTGTAATTTTTTGTGTTATCTTTAGAACGGATAAAGGTTTTTCTATTCTACTCTATTTTCCAAAGAATTACAAGACATTATGTGTCTCACTGTTGATCGCGATAATATTCCTACCGCCTTCATTGAGGTCATGAAAATCGCATTAATACTGCGCTTGCGCCGCTATTAGAATCGCATTAAAATCTAATAAGTGCAGTAATGCACACGAGCTGAACCGTTTGGATGGTGAGTTTCAAACGTGCAACCGGTTTATAGATACAGCATACAGCATAGGTGTCAAGGTTTTTATGTTTACCCAGGTTAACGCTGCTGTCAGTTTCCTGATGTTCCCTTAGTCGTCTTTTACGGTACCTACGGGATGAGATGAACAATAGAAATTATGATGTGGGTTAATCCATCGAATTATACTTTTAGTTAAACGGTATAACAAATTGGACAAAAAAAGTCTTAATTGAGTATCAAAATTATTAAACCCTTGTAGACATTTTTCTCCGGTACATTGTGTATCCTTCAAGAATGCTTCAATATTCTCAAAGGCCGTCAATGCTATACCTCTAGTATTACGATCGCTTTCCACCAGGTGACCCCAAGTTAGCTCACCCTCTCTGTCATAAAACCACTCGCTATAGTTCACTTGTTGCCCCAGTTTTTAGCTTTAATTAAAAGCCCCCAACTTTCATCCGCTACGATCGAAGTTAGGCTATTCTGTTTAACAGCTCCGGATATTATTTTTATGTGCGCAAATGGAATTGGAAATTTGTCGACTTTTAATTCGTGTCTGAATTGTTTCAATTAAAACTTCAATCGTGAATTGGCATCCATCGTTATCGTTATGCGGAATGAAACGCACAAAGTTTCTATGAGTAATTTACAGTTAGTATCAAAATATATTGGTCTCTCCAGGATAAAGATAACGGCATGACAAAATGCACCCACATTCAATTTGTCAGCTCCACCTGTATTTTCTAGTTCATTCTGCATGTCTTTATATTCATTCTGCATGTCTTTATAAACCAGTATAAAATTTGAAACCTTAGAAATACAGTTGTTAACTTTACAAGAAATTTCTAGATCGTAACCACCGCTGAATCATTTTCCTCGTGAAATCTGTAAATATTTTTGCGTTTCGTGGGAAAGGTACTATACCTAGCTAATCCAATTCTATGTATAAAATTTGCGATAAGACCGCCAGAATACAACTATTGTAAACTTTCTTTAGTTCTAAGTAAATAATTTGGTCTATATTAAAGACTATTTGTCTATCTATATATTTTAACCTAGTTTTACTTGCATGGTTCGCTCTAATACTAGTATTATCGGCTTCACCCTCAGGACTATTCCCTCTCATATTACAAACACTTCATCAATCGAAACACCTATTTCACCAACATTATCACCGTGATCTATTACCTCACACTTTAATCACAGTTTCAACATAACTTGCATCGGCCCATCCACTATCAGCTGATAAATGGTGATATCAGACCGAATCAGCTGATAAGTGGGGGGCAACGGACGGGACACGTGGCGTCGTTTACACAACTCAGCTGTTTCTACTTGCTTGGAGATGCACAGCTGACAAGGTAACATTGTGGATGGAGACAGGACAATGTAATGTTTGTTAGTGAGATAAACGATTTATCGTTCACACAGGATGAACATTCCTGTAGTGGTGTTGCTTGAACTATGCTACTTTATTACCTAAAGCTGATTCTGTCTTTTGAAATGAAGGTAAGTAGCAAGTTCTAACCCCTTCTGTTCTGTAGTGGAAATGCAGTTATTTTTGTTTTTAGAAAATTGATCGTACTTGACCCCTCGACTGATGTTAACTGACTTTAGAGCCTACGATGGAGCACGCTCGTCCAACAAAATCTATTCTTGCCTTGAAAATCTGAAGTGACTTAACTGACCAGTGAAAGGACTCTATTGCTAAATAATTACAAACAATCTGTCATTAAATTGATTTAGTGAGTTGTTAAGGAGTGCTAATTGAACGGCTTTATCGTGGATATTCTTGTAATCTTCAATCACCTTGTTCAAAAACATTGCAGACTTCTTAATCGTTTGTATAAAAAGTTCTGTAGTTATTAAGTAGATTCTAGAAATTCGTTCCATGGCACTAAGTAGACACATATTTTCCGTCATAAGCAGTGGTAGGTAACCGACAATTTTTTTATAGAACAGAATCCATACTTCCATACTAATATTTTAAACGGGAAAGTGTGTCTGTCTGTATGTTTGTCTTTCTTTCAGAGCAAAACGGAGCGCCGAATTGACGTGATTTTTCAAGGGGAGGTAGTTGAAGGGATGTGGCCCAACGTGGCATGTCTTGGGTTATTTATTTATTTATAAAAAAACAATCAGCTCTGTTTAGTCTGCTAGAACAAGTTCCATATTGGCTTGACTACAATCGAAATAATGATAATTTTGATCGATAATAACAATGCATACAAAGCTATATATAAGTGCATATTATTATGTTCCGTTTGTTTATTGCACTCCGATATCAGTATGAAAATAACAACTATTATAATAATAAATGGGTGTGGCATGATAATACCCTATGTCGAGCTTGGTAAACAAACACAGTGGTACTTGAATTGATATAATGTTTATATTACAATGTGGGGAATAATGTAACTAATTATTTCTTGAGATTTCAACTTCTTAGGTTCTTCTGTTATGGTGGTAGAATTTATATGCCGCCGATTACTAATAATATGTAGCGAAATACCAGTGAAATGACTTCGATTTTATTTTGGGAATAGTCAGTGTACTTATAGCCAGACCTAACTTACAGGGAGGCATGGTGGTGGTGACAGCTGATTGGTGTGGTTGCCAAATCGATATGGGCTTTTTTTTCAGGCGATGGGAAGCCAGTATGCTGTCCAACTATAAATAAAATCGGTGTAAAATGCCATAAGTTTTCAAAGAAGCCTCCAGATGTTGAAGTAGGTAGAGGATACCTAGTCAACAAGAAGGGATAAGTTGTTGCCCTAATGGTGGCGTTTAAACCAGCCGGTGACAATGTCGTTCCGCTATCTCTCGTCACAATGAGTGGCTGAAAATTGATAGATATCAGGTGCTTATTCCGGTAAGATCTGGATCGCTGTCTGATAGCGCTATCTGGCTGATAGTGGGCCCACGGCCCACGCAGCGGTCACGCAGCCGATATATCTTCAGATAGCACACATGGTTCTAGAATAGAAGATCATGTGTTTGACATTCGGCGAAATCAAAGGCTTAATCAAATAGTTAAGTCGTTACAATGTATGGCACTTCACACAGACATGAAGGCTATCGCGTGTCAATTCGCCACCAGAGGTGCTAGTGTAGCGTAAGGTCTCCGAAATGTCAAATTACATTGGTTCTGTGGGTTAAACAAGTTTATTTCGGAAAAGTAAATAATTTTGTGAAATTTTGGCACAGTCGGCATTCATTTTGGAAAGTATGAGACACGGCTCAATGATTGTCTGCAGTTTAAAAGCGAAGCCGAGAAAATGAGGTGTGTAAGCTGCGAGTAAGGTTAGCGGTCTGAAAGAAAAGCTAGTTCACTGGTTTGTTTATTAAGCGTTAAGAAAACAGTTTTGCCTTTCGGAAACTTATGTCATCTTTCTTTTATCGAACAAACAGTTAACACATGCATAAAAAAAACCTTAACAGCTATGCCCGAGGACCTCTCTCCCACACTCACAGTGACGCCCTCTGGTGAACACAAAGACGGTAGCCCTCATTGAAAAAAGGGACTATTCAGTAGTTGTAGTCTATGTAGTAGTTTAAGGGCAGTCGTAAGACTGCATTAGGCTGTTGAGCGACGCAACGTTCAGAAATTCTTATCCTTGGGGAACATGTTTCCTTCTGCGATATGAGATTCTTAAAACGGAGCGTAAAGCATTAGTTTTACAAGGCAGTATGGTGGTGTCACTGACAAGTGATCTGCCGGTTACCAGCCAGGTTGTCGCAGCGACTTGGGCTTCTCTTTCACTTTCCATCTAAAGAAATAGAAACAATAACTGTTTATTTATTATAATTCCGTTTAATATTTTAAGTGACCTGATTAAATAATGCGTTTTAATCACTTAATAGTCTTAACAAGTTTAATGTGAAATAAATTATTTTGTTATCGAAAAGCTAGTAGGTATGTGGGTCAGATAAATAAATAATTCAGTGTTTTCTTTTTCTGTAACAAATTAAAGGCGGTTTAAACTGCTTTACTGCTCGTGTGTCTTGTATATAAATTGTCTTGAGTCTGGGTGTACAGGGATGTGTAAGGGATTTTTTTTTAAATAATTCCATTGAAATATAATGGAATTATTAAATCCCTGGTTGCCTGAAATTGATAATATTCAATTGTAGAACTTTTTAGTTTTTATTTATAGATAATAAAATTTTAGTGAAAGTGTAATTGGATAATACTCGTAATATTTCACTAAAAAATAATAAACTTTTCATGTACATAAGCGATGTTCGAATGATTCTTTTTTACACCTTACTACCATCTTAATTTATCATTAGTTGTAAATAGGCCATTTTAGGTACACTAAAACATTCCATCAAAGGACTAAAAGCACTTTCCAACAAATCCTTAATGGTTCGTATAGATGTTGCGTTAGTTCCAAAAATCGCCAAGAGATGGCGCTAGTAGTCACGAAAGGCTCTTTAAAGAAATTAAATTGGCATAGCAACTAGAAAATATAACTTGGTTTATTACATTAATTAACGTTTAATGCGCACAGATTTAATTATTGCTTTATGTGATCTAATAGTTCTAACTATTAATGTGTGAGTTTAATTACAATTTCGATAATAGAACAAGTAGTTATTTTATTACTTACTGTATTTCTAGTAATAATTTTAATGTTCTTTACAAAAAAATTATCAAGGTGTAAGTGTGTTATTAAGGTAAATAAATATTTAGTCTACTTCAGTGTAGAAATAGTATTTCAAATACTGAAGTAGAATTTATGTGTCAGTGGGTATTCTATTTATACATACATTATAAAATTAAGAACATGTCCTGGCTAAACGAGCAACGCAGAGCTGAAACCGCTGAAGCGAATGCGACGAAATTTTGCATACATTTATGACGTAGGCGCCCGCTAGGAAGGAATTTTTCAAAATTCACCCGCTAAGCTTACATGAAATTTAGTTATTTTTTAAATAAATTTCATAATAAATAATAATAAATACTTAAATAGCTTACCTAAAACATACCAAGCCCACACAGCGCCATCTAGTCTCAAACTAAACCGAAGCTTGGACCAATGGGTATTAGACAACTGATAAACATACTTAATTTTTTTAACTAAAATAAATGTTATACAAAACATCCAGACCAATAATACAAACAGACATGTTCATGCACACAAATGTTTGTAATGTGTGGGAATCGAACCCACGACCCTTGGCTCAGAAGGCAGAGGTCCCTACCAATTGAGCCACCGAGCCACTCATTTCTGCACAAATAAAAGCCCACAAATCGCCTTAGCCCAATACGAAGGGGATTTCTGGACAAAAATTCCTAATATCCCCTGCGCTGGGGATCATCATATGGAATTTCTGAAATAAGCCAAAAAAAATATTTATGGGTTATAGGCCGCTCCGTTACCTTGAAAACTTAGGTGAAAGTTATTCAAAAATTTATCGAAGGCTTTCGTCCGATTGATGTGTATCACTCTGTACCTAAAAGTAACATTAATAATATGAGAATTGTATCCATTAGGGCAAGCCAATTACGGTTTTGTCCGCAATCCTTTAGTTACGTAACAGTGTGCGTATTCGTATATTTGGCGGTAACCATTTTGTGCAAAAGCTAATTTCGAGTTGGGCTAAGGCTTTCTAACCGCAGAGCAAACGACGTGATTGCAACAGATCAGGGCTGCCAAAGAGCGCAGCTGCACACCAATCACAATCAGGTTAGCAGTAATGTTAACATTTATATCTAAAAATACATGGGTATCTTAGAAGAAAACTAAGGGATTTTTTTTATAGTGGCTCGACATAATGGCTTCCCTACGCCTGATGGAATGGAAAGCGAAAGAGAAGCCAAGTCGCCTATTCGCCACGCTCAAGAGTCACCGCACTAACGTTGACAGTTGAAGTTTGACGTAACGGTGACACTGACAGCTGTCATCGAGTTCCCGCGGATTATCACTTGCTCTCTCTCTCTGGTTGAATGAATGTTTTTGTAATTGGATTGTGTAAATAAATACTTTCAGATTAAGATAAAGTTTCTTAATAATAGGTATAGTCAGGTGACTATTTATATAAAGAGTTGGCAGAAAACTTTTTTTAAATTAATTTGTGCAAACGAAAACACATCGAGAAAATAAAAAAAGTAAGTATCTGCAAGTGTGATTCTTGAATTTAAAACAATTAATTAATTATCGGTTTTTAACCGGTTTCTGTGGAAACTATTTTACGTAACCGTGAATGGATGTAGGTATATAATATACATTCGTTATCTTTCATGTAAATTGTAAGTGACTGCTGTAAAAATAAAGTAGCTAAATGTTTTTTTTATTTAGATTACCTCATTGCATCCTGTCTGATGTGAAGCAAAACCGATATCACATATATCACATATAACGCGGGAGTATAGAGTTATATTGCTTTCGTCGATACCTTGAGAACTATTCTTCCCGCAAGCAAGTTAATTTTCAAGATCCCTGATCTTCACCACAAAATTATACGAAAATGTACTATAATTTTTGTTATATGGGATTTACCCATTATGTGATAAAAAGGAAATCAATCGAGGTAATTGTCTAAACACATTTTATTTAGGTACTACATCCAAATTATGTACCTCTAAACAAGTACTAGACCATAATTGCTGATTTTTATTTTGATACTGCAGCTGATATCACCTCTGTTCTTCAGATGAAGAGTCCCAAGCTTAAATTTTTAAGCAAAAATACATGTTGACATTAGCAGAAAACAAAAGACCGGTTTTCGGCACAACCCTAGTGATCGTATCGTGACCATAAACCTCGTGGGGTCGTTACCGGAATAATCGATAGTTTATTGCGTTGCACATCACTATTGCCGGTGGAAATTGTTTTTTGTTCGCGCGGAAAATGTTACAAGTCATTGGTTGCCGAAACATGACTTATGACCATTTTGGGACCGTTGCTGTTTCTGTAATAATGGTTTTTGTATATAGCAAGAACGTATTGAAGGAAAAGGGGCAAACCAATATTGGTAGGTTCTTGCAACCTCATAGTTTACTATCAATAGATACATGAAATTGGCTGGCTCGGTGGCTCAATTGGTAGTGACCCCTGCCTTCTGAACCAAGGGTCGTGGGTTCGATTCCCACCTGGGACAAACATTCGTGTGAAGAACACTTGTGTTTGTTCCGCGTCTTGGTGTTTAAATTTGTATTTAAGTATTTATTTGTCCTTCGTTGTCCTGATACCCACAACACAAGTGCTTAAACTACTTACTTTGGGATTAGAGCAAAGTATATGATGTTGTCTGATATTTATAGTGGCTCGACATAATGGCTTCCCTACGCCTGATGGAAAGCGAAAGAGACGCCCAAGTCGCTGTGACAACGGGCAAATAACTGATCAGTTACCTGTCAGTTGCCACCACCATGCCGGCCCAACCCTAACCCCTCACGAGCTATTCTATTTTTTCTTCTGTTCTTTCTGATGCTAGAAAAATTATAGTCCAGTTAAATGGGTTTTAAAATACAAGCACTTACCAAAAACATTAAAACGTATAAATCAATGAACACGCAAAGCCTGGGCTCGGGGTAGTGCCGAACGGAAATTGAACCAGTTACAGGTGCGCAGTGGCACTGAATTATTACTATGGAAGCCGGGTTTAAATTCGGCCCGTTCGACTCCTGATTAATATCGGAGCGGACACAGTGTACGGTTTGACAGTGAGGATTTAATGGTAACCGTCCAACCAATACGATCAGAGTCAATTATCCGTGCAGTGACGGATAAACAAAGCAAATCACCGCTCCATAACCTCCTGGGTGTAGTAAATAAATAAAAAAATAACCCACGACATGCCACGCTGGGCCACACATCGCCACCTAGCCCCAAACTAAGCCGAAGCTTGTACTATGGGTACTAGACAACTGATTAACTTACTTAGATACATTTTTTTTTGTAAATAAATACATATTATACATAGAAAACACCCAAACTAATACAAACAGACATGTTCATGAACACAAATGTTTGTACTGTGCGGGAATCGAACCTACGACCCTTGGCTCAGAAGGTCACTACCAAATGTGCCATGGAGCCAGTCAAAAGTAAGAGTCAACAAAGGGATTACTTGGAATTTCAGCTTCTCATCCGTGGCGCGACAATTTGTGCAAGATGGCTGACAAGTGCTGGATGTTAGAAGCCCAAGATCGAGAAATGTGGCAACAATTCAAATTCAAATAGTTTATTGCAAACACTGGTAAATAACAGGGTGGTAAAAGAACTATGTGTACAGCACATGCACATATCTTGTGCTTCATATATTTTGTTTTTGGATTTCAATTGGAGTGGAGTGTGTCCAACAGTGGACTGTGAAGGGCTGATGATGATGATGATCAGTGGCTATCGTAAGATGACTAATGGAATATCAAGAAATGGGCAGCAGAGTATCTAAGGCCTCCCCAAATTACCATTGACATTAGGGTAGGCCTATGTCCAGCTGTGGACGTCTGCAGGCTGAAAATGATGATGAGTTTATGTGAAAATCTTTAACCTGCCGGCTATATTGGCTTCCCTTCACCTGTGGGAAAGGGATATTTATTATCTTTGTCGTCTTTTGCGACACTCACGGGATGAGATGGAGTATGGAGTAGTCCTTAAATCCAGAAACCACACGGAGAAACAAACATATAAACTCATTTTACAATATTTTCAGTTAGGTCGTTATTTTATAAAAAGTGCGATGCGATGTTGTCTGAAGAAAAATATGATTTGCAGTTGCCTCGCTGCCACTAAGAACAGTATGCCAGTATTCCATTAGAGATTGTCGGTTCATCTCAGAACGAGTTAATATTATATACTTAGGCCCAGCATTCGTACCCGACGTATTTACGACCGGCTCGCTTCGGCCTGATAATGTTTAATGCACATCAATTGACAAAGAAGTGCCCATTGTGCTTGCTTAATTACCGTAACTGCATATGTAGTTTATGGTACACCCAATAGGGATTGTTTATGGTCCTTTATCAAGCATCAGAACTGCTTTGAAAGCCTATGCTCGATGTTTTTTAGATCTTATCCTGTAAGAGGTGGAGCCGAAGTTGTCATAGCTCCCCAGATTAGATAGATAAGGAAGCGGCCTATCATCTTTTCGCTCCAAGCCAACCTCACCTGCCCGTGGTGCATCCTGCGAATAACAAACGAGGCGCTGGCAACCGACTGGTGGCGGTAATACCATCACGATTGAAGGCGTAGCTAAATACCACGGGCCGATGACGGGCAGCAGCGTCACCGGAACGAGGAGCTACGGCCTGCGATCACCATCCCGCCTGGACAGCGTGGCGATTATGGGTATATCCTCCAGATGTTTGCCCTAAGTGGCGAACAACTGGAGAGGTCTATGTCCAGCGGTGGTCTGCAATAGGCTGATGATGATGATGAAGCCGGGGCTATGGGCACTAGAAAACTGATAAACTTTACAAAAAAATGTAGTTATCTAAATAAGTTTGTCAGTTGTCTAGTACTAGATGGCGCTAGTGTGGCATGTCTTGGATTATGAATTAATATGTTGACCTAGGAAAATAAGTATTTTAGTGCGACAGAGAGAGTTATACTTCCATTATTTGCTTAGTATGTTTTTGTTACTAGCTGACCCGGCACACTTCGTTCCGGTGTAGTGTCAATTTATGTCGAGCTATCTTATTTTCGCTGTATTTGTTTTCATATTGTTTAGTTGTAATGAAAGGATGTCGCCGCCTTTTTAGAGCACAGGTGACACGATGTCTAGTGTATTCCTTCCTTACTTCATTTTTAATGTAAGAAATTTGGTTAAGTAAGAAGCAGTGATAGGGAAACATCTACAGACATGTTGTGACAACCAGCAACCACTTCATCATCATCAGCTTATTGCAGTCCACTGCTGGACATAGGCCTCTCCAATTGTTCGCCACTTAGGGCAAATATCTTTAGGATATACCCATAATCGCCACGCTGGGCAGGCGGGGAACCAGGTATGATATTACTTGCCATACAACTTCCATAGAAAAATCTGATCCCGATCTGAATCTGAAGAAGGATCCGGGACTGGCAAAGTATCTCGTCCATTTTTAGCCTATTTTGATATATTTTACGACTAGCTGTGCCTGCGACTTCGTCCGCGTGGAATAGTTTCTTGGGTATTGATTTTAATGACCCCCAGTGCCTGGCAGCTGGCAGCGGCGCGGCGCAGATCTCGGCGCGCTTTATATACCCGCGCAAACGTACAGCAGGCTCGACGTGATTAGTTAAATCGGCGTAACTTTTTTATTTATGTACCGATTAACATGAAACAAACACTAAATGTTAAGGGAAGCTTCTAGCAATATATTAGTGAAAACCGCATCTTAAGCGGATACGCGGTTTCTGAGATTAGCGTGCACAAACATACAGACAAACAGACAAACCGACAAACAGACAAAAATTCCAAAAATCATTGTTTTGGGTACTATTGCATTAATAAAGGCCTCCCATAATATTTTTTCACATATATCTTCCATGTACAGACAGCGATTCGTTACATTTTTATTATATGTAATAGATAATAGAAGATAGATAAATTATTCAACACTTAAAAATACTTTTGTTGTATGTCTATTGTCAAGTCAAACATAAAGACAAGAAAAAAATTCTACATGTAGGTATACAGACAAAATATACTTTGTAAATACCCACTGGAAACAGTAGTGTCATCTTAGAATAGTTTTCTTAAAATTTTTCGTGTTTTTAATTATTTTTCATGTTTTTCTTTTCTTTTCTGGGTATCACCTCTAAACTCTTTTTAAATTCCCAAATTGTGATAAGCTTTACACAATACATAAATACAAATAAATAAATATCAGACAACATCACATACATTGCTCTAATCCCAAAGTAAGTAGCACTTGTGTTATGGCTATCAGGACAACGAAGGTACCACAAATAAATACTTAAATACAAATTATAAACACCCAGACGCGGAACAAACACAAGTGTTCATCACACGAATGTTTGTCCCGGGTGAGGATCGAACCCACGACCCTTGGTTCAGAAGGCGGGGGTCACTATCAATTGAGCTACTGAGCCAGCCGTCCGCAATATCCATTAACTTTGTTCTAAATGTATAAATTAGCTACTTCTATTATAATATTGGCGTCGGTTCGTCTATTCAGTACGTACGGATATAATTCAACCTTATTAACACCGGTGATTCACGCCACATTGGTTTAAAATTAACTGTCGTTGTTTTCAATCGCATGTATTTACTTGAAACTCGCTTGCCTGCTTGTTTATATGTTGAGTCATTTCTTTTGTTTCACTTACGGTAGATTTTTCTATATATACCTACTTGTTTACATAAATATAATTATAGGTGAGTATTACTATTCATAACGAATAAAAATAAAATTTAATAGCATGGCACAGTGATAGATCGCCCCCTTACATCCTGATGATTTGTTGCTAATAGCTAATTATTATTTGTCGTCGAGTCTTTACATCATCGATCCCACAATGCCTAAAGACGAAAGTCTTTGATCAGTGCGTTCTACCGGTCATGACATACGGAGCTGAAACGTGGACACTCACGGTACGGCTAGTCCACAAATTAAAGGTCGCTCAGCGAGCTATGGAAAGGGCTATGCTCGGAGTCTCTCTGCGGGATCGGATCCGAAATGAGGTGATTCGGCAGAGAACCAAAGTCACCGGATTAGTAAGCTGAAGTGGCAGTGGGCTGGTCACATCAGCCGCAGAACCGATAACCATTGGGGTAAACGAGTTCTGGAGTGGAGACCGCGTCTCGGCAAACTTAGTGTAGTACGCCCTCAGGCCAGGTGGAGAGACGATTTGCGCAGGACGGCTGGTAAGTGCTGGATGCGAGAAGCCCAAAATCGAGCACAGTGGCGAACTTTGGGAGAGGCCTATGTCCAGCAGTGGACTAATATAGGCTGATGATGATGATGAACTATTACTATTTGATACTGCAAGTTGCCACGAGCAGGCGTGACGTATGCTTGAAGTCGTTATGACTTTGCACGGCAACAACATGGGGAAATAGAATAATAATGTTGTTTATTTCCCTAAATAAGTCAATACAATTTCACTCAGAAACAATACTCATCCAACATACGCACAATATTAATCACATTTTGAGTATATATTTACTCGAGTATCCAAATAATAGTGTGTTGCTTCGTAGTCTAAAATAATATTATAAAGAGGAAAGATTTGATTGTTTGTTTGTTTGATACGAATAGTTAGCAATAACAGGGGAGTGTCCTGTATCAAAAACAACAGGTCTTCTTATACTGGTTTCCACTTTCCATCAACATCAATAAAAGTAGTGACGACATAAGGTCTAGAAATAAAGTATAAATTAGCTCATACCATGAATATGTAATAGGCTCCGGTACATATAGCCGTTTCTTTTCCGTTGGTCGTGGATAGACAGGAGGTAAATGGGAACGGAAATTCTCAGTTGCCAAGGTGGCAACTGAGAATTAAGGGACCATTATATTCAAATAAATTCTTTTTTTTTATGCAAGAGGCGGCAGATGAGTTAATAAATAAATAACCCAAGACATGTCACGCTGGGCCACACAGCGCCACCTAGCCCCAAACTAAGCCGAAGCTTTTACTATGGGTACTAGACAACTGATAAACATACTTAGATACATTTTTTTTGTAAATAAATACATATTATACATAGAAAACACCCAGACCAATACAAACAGACATGAAATGTGATGCCTGATGGTAAGTAGTCGTCGTAGTCGACACCGCCCATGGACACCCGCGACTCAATCTAATTTAGTTCTGGGGTAGCTGCCGGCCTTTTAAATATGAATACGCTCATTTGAGTTCTGTCGTTATTTTATTAAGACTATCTCATTTTTCTCAAGCTTTGTTAAGTACGACTTCAATAGAGAATGTGCGCCCTGCGATTGCGAACCAGCCTGCCCAGCGTGGCGATTATGGGTATATCCTCCAGATGTTTGCCCTAAGCGGCGAACAACTGGAGAGACCTATGTCCACTGCTGGACATAGGTGATGATGATGATAATGATTAATAAGCTTTGTACGTGGGAGATATTAAAGTGTACAAGCATGTATTGTGTGTACAACAGATGCACTATCTGCTTCTTCAATCTAGGGATCCTATGGGGCTAAGACAATCCGGAGGTCCCTAGACCTCCGGAGTGTCCAAGAGCCCTAGCTCTTGAGTAATATCTGGGACAAAACCCAGTAAAAAGTTTTGGTCGGACCGGGGCTTTGAACCCGGTACCTTTTCGAACTAACAATGGCAGTTTCTTGCCGGTTCTTTTAGGTAAAATCCACTTTATGAACACGACGGTAGAATTTGTATCTATATTTTTATGCTTACTTGACGATTCATAAGTGCTTATTCTAAGTCTCTATGAATAAAGATATTTTCTTTTTAATTCTATCTTTTCACTGAACTCAGACCAAAGAAGCAGAAGCATTTCTCAAGCCTGTAGGGTGGTTCTTTGGCTATTCCTAATTAGGTACTCCCGCAAGGTATACCTTTGCGGGGACAATTAGGAATAGCCATGGATATCGGTGATAAGACTGCACTCTGTAGGTACTATCAAAGCAGGTATTGACGTGGGGCCGGCTAAAACTGGTTTCGGAACCGGTCCGTACCAGTTTTATGCTCGCCTATGGCAGCTTGTTTGTGTTCTCGACTAGTTTATGGTAATGTATGGAAACACAACGTGTTCTCTTTGTTTTTCTACGGCTATCTGTTTGACATTTTTCATGTTTTTTTATGTATGCGTAGTGTTTGTCGTGAATCCATTTTGGTCTTTTTTTAGAAATGTTGTAACTAGAAATTATGGTTTCAATTCGACGCACCCCTTTCCGCCAAATGGCATAGTATCCATTTTCCATTATTTTGAGTCAGACTGAGGTAACTTTAGGGATAATTATGTGTACCTATTAAGTGTTCATGTGTCTTTAAAGGCTTGTCTGAAACTTGTAATCATACTTCAGGAGGGGTTTGGAAAATTAAAACAAAGAAATTCCATTATTGAAACTATGTATTTTTTCAATAATTTCTACATTTTTTACGGTCTATCAAATAAATATCAATTATAAACAATTGATACATTTATTATTATTGTTAGTTTTGTATATGTCGATTCCAAGTTTAGAAGTAAAATGTTTTTGTAGCATTTTTTAATATCTTTTTTGATGAAAGTGAAATCTAGTACTATGATATTGTGCGTTTTAAACACTGGACCCTACAAACATTTAGATTTCGTTTAAAAACGGTTAGTCTATTGATTTACATTTAATGTAATAATTAAACTGGATGAAGAAAATGCATTCAACTGCAATATTAGCATCGTGTCACAATGTACCGTCAGTACGGTACCGTCTCATCCACTGGACTCTCACGCAGCTTTGCGCGGTAGAAAACAATCTTAGAAAAAATTACAATCTTTTATATTAACTTAAATAACTTAATACTTTTTATAACTATAATAATATAACCTGAGATCTTTGCAGGCGGGCGCGACGCGGGCGCGTGGGCGCGGCAGACGCGCGGTCGCCCGCTCGTCCGCCGCGCGGCCGCACGCTCGCGCCGCCCCGCCCTTTATTGCCTCCTTTCGCTCACGGCACTATGATACAGCTCTCTAACCTTATAATCTGCTCGCGTGTTCTCTCGTTCATAAAAGTATATTTTTTCTCATTTAAATTTTATACATTACAAAAGTAGTATCACAAACAAATGTACGAACTAGTACAATTACAAAAAACGTACACATATCTCCGACCTCCGCAGAGATCGCTCTAATAAATACAATTACGATACATGAAATATACGAACTCTACTCAACTTCAGATAGAATTGAACTCGAAACAAAAAATAATACCTAAGACTAAACGATCAGGGTATTCAGTATCACTCGCGCGGCGGCGTCTGAGATCAGGTGCGCGCGCGCCGCCGCGCCACTCACGCGTCCAACCGATCCATAAAAATATCCAATAATAAAATACAAACAATCGTAATGATTAACGTTAGCGGCGCGGGGGGCGGGCGCAGCGGTGGGAACGGGAGAACGTTGAAGGGTGGGGGGCGAGATCGTCGCTTGCCGCCCGCGCCGCCGCACGCGCCGGCCGCCGGCCGCCGAAGCGCGCGCTTTGCCGCGCAAAGCGGCGTTCGCACGCCCGGCGCGCCCCAGCGCGTCTTCCGCGCTTACACTATAACTATACATTACATATCACGCTGTGCTTTTTTCTCTTATTAAAAATATATAATAATTAATATACATATAATATTGATATCTGTTAAAATAACGATACGTAGACATCGAGGAGGGCAGTCAGTCGGCTCGCTCGCGCGGTATCACAGGCGCTCATTCCGCCTGACCTCTGAACAGTTTCTGCTTTTCTATCGTGAACTGTGGACTGATGATGATGGTGCCGCCTCGCGTTAAATTTCTGGAACAATACAAAGACACTGTTAGTTATGGTCATCATTAAAAATAGCGGGTAGGTCATCTATATCTGATAATTTAATCATTATTTTTATTAAAGTTTATTTACAAAGTTTTCAAATAGAAGAAACCTGTCCCTATTTTTCTAGTGAAAATAGAAGTATTGGTTTCCAATGTAAAGTTGACTGTAATAAAAATAGAGAAATATCTTTACAGTTAATTATCCAAGTTAAAAGATATGAAACTCACTTTAAAAACTGCGGCAACAGACTCGTCCAATTCGTAGAATCGTGTTCTAAGTGTAGATGTATTTCATGTGTCGTGAGCGTGTTGGGGTCTATCTTGAAGGCGGCGAGCCTCCTCCCGGCCACGTCCACGATGACGGCCGCTCCTCGGGACCCGCAGGGCTCCCCCTCCGCTAAGGCCAGGGCTTGTCTCGACGCTCTCGCCAGGAGCTCTGCTGGTACTAGGACTTCCGCTGTGGCCAATTCGCTGGCGCCCTTGGCCGCTCGAAGCTCTCTCTCCAGCCTCTGAGCCAGCGCCGCCTCCGTCGGGACCGGGATAGGCGCGTCCCGCCACGTTGGTCCATTCCATGCTAAAACAATAGAAAGCCACATTCAATTTTGGAACATTCCAATAACCGAAATTTTTCGAAAACAACAAACCACCTTCGAATTTCAAAATTCAACATTGACAGTTAATTCTAAATTCAAAAAAGGTTTTAAACGGATTCCAAATGGAATCTTATTTTTAAGAAATCAGAGAGTGAATCGGATTGCATTCAAGGGCAAGGGAGCGCATCGGCTCCGATCAGCTGAGCGGTCAGCTGTACGTGACGCTTGGCAGGCCGCGCGGTAAGCCGACCGCACTAGAGCCATTATCGCGTGGCAAAGGTGCGCGCGCCGCCTAGCAACACCAACCGGCTTTCTACCATTTCCCTCACCACCGCACAAAATAGAAAGTACACTCACCTTTTTCACTGTTGAATCCCACATTAAACTGATTGGTGACCGGCAGGATCTCCATATTCTCCAAATTTTTACTTATATTGTACACTTTTAATACGAAAATTTAAAGCGTTCCGTTCCGGAACTTAAACGCTAGAAAAATATCACAAGTCTCTTTTGTACTGCGAATGCGCACTGAACAACCGGCTTCACTACCGGCGACTAGTATATAGTGAAGAGATCGATGGGAAATGAAATGTCCGGGTTAACACGACTGCATCAGATCTGATCTCGTAACCTCAGGGCTTCGTCACTCGCCCTTGGCTCACTGCTGGACCCACCCGACCCTGTCGTTGTGTGTGACGGACTGGCGATATCGGGAAGCGCACGGTGTTTATATAGCGGGCCGCGGGCGGGGGTGCGGGGGGCGCGGCCGAGGGCGAGCGCGGGGCCCCCGCGCGCCAGTTGCGCCCGAGCGTTGCCGTGGGAGGTCGTCTCCACGCCGCTCTGTGCCGGCAAAACGCCGGCCGGTTCTTTGTTCTAACCCCGCGATCCCAGTAGCCGGTAAACCCTCTCAATCGAAATCCAAAAGTGTTATTTATAACGTGCGTGCAACCGTTTTCTGTTTCACTAGCAATTACTAGAACGTTCTCTTTGTTCGTATTGGATCTGTGATGTGGAAGTTCTTACAACGATTGTTGGTTTGGATTTTCAAATACGAAACTATTGTTTCGAACCGTCTGTTGTAAGAACTTAAACAGGTTTACTAAGTTTGTTGTAATCTTAGGATTTATGTGGATTTAGTTTTAAGTCTGGTAGGTAGGTTTTGTTTTGTTACGGCATGATGAAATCGTATCAGTTCTGTAGTGGATTATGGAAGTACTTGTATATCAGACGTCGACGCTTTGGCTGCTAGAGTAAACCTCGAGTGTTCGACTGATAGATAACAACGATAAACTATATTGTTTTTTTATTGTTTGCATTTAGAAGTACTAAAAACAATGCTTTTAATTTATTAAACTTGTTATCTTGAAATAATACTATTTTGCTCTAAAGGTGTAATTCAGTAGGTATAATTACCAAGATAATGACAAATGTAAAAATTGTCTAGTGTAGGAACAAATTGTATGACTGTGATAGTAGCAACATCAGAGTTGTATGACAAATCAAAGTTGTATAAGCAAAAGCGGAAATCAAAGCAATGGCTATTGATATCGCTGGCTCATGATGTAGCATAAACAAAATGAATTCTTTGAGATCAATAACAACTTATGTAACTGAGAAAAGTTCACTAATGTATAAAACACCGGCGCAGTGTATCGATAAACACCGGTAAATAACTCTGAGTAAACCCAACAAGCGAGTTGCATCAGCCTTCGAGAACTCAAAAGAGGTCGTAAAACGAAATTGATACAGGTTTTAATCTTGTTTTTAAAGTGTGTTATATTTAAAAGTCAAAATTAAATTCACTTGAAATTAATGACGCTGATAAGGTATCTGAAAAAGAAATAAAGGGTTTTTGTATTATGTTAAATTCAATGGTTCAAAAATACAAAAGGTAGGCAGGTGACATTAAAGACGACTCAAGTATAGTAGTGGTTGAATTATGTAAGTATTTACTGAGAAAATAACATTAAGTTGTTTATCATCAGTATCGTTATTATCACAGAAAGATTTACGGTGATATCTTAATGGGAGCAGAGCCAAAATAAATTCACCTAATTTTCAAAATCATTTGTAAGTAAGTAAGTACGATTTAAAAACTGTTTGATTTCGTGGCATGCTCTCTTTTCTAGAAAATGCCACAACCCCTGTCAGTATCAAATTCCATATAAATGTTACCAGAACATTCTCAGTCATTGAATTGCACAAAGTTTTTATCTAAATTAAGTATAATCTAAATGTGAATACAAACATAACAGAGTAAATTGATAGAAAAGTTGAAAAACAATAAGCGTAGCAACAGAATCGTGCACGCAAAAGTAACACACGAACAACAAAAAAAGTTAGACAAAAAAGAGAAAAGAAAAAAGAGCGGCCGGCCGGCCGGTTGCTACGCGAGCCGGCTTTTTGGCCTTGGCGAGTCATGACTCATGAGTCACGGAGCCGGCAGTCGTGACCGGGCAGCCTATCTGATGGAGCGATGATTTCGGTTCGATGCTGCTCGGAAATCGATTTACCAATACAAAGATGTACAATATCGATTTGGTAATTGAAATCGGATTAGATTTTCTAATCTGAAATTTTGAATTTTTTAATCGAATGCAAAAAATATCGCCTCGAATCATCCACACTTTTGTCTGAAATCATTAAAAACTCATAATTGTCCCCACCCCTTTTTAAAACCTACCCTAAGCTAGAGCGATTCCCAAAAGTAATACGCAATTCGTCAGTTTCATTTCTGTATTTTTAAGGAAATGATGTTTTTATGTATAAACTCTATTTTTTTATCATTAAGAATCAAGCGTTATCAAAGTCCACACAAAGCACTGGGTATCTAGTTGAGTTATCTCATGTACATTCGTTTATCACACGCCCGGTTTGTTTACTCTGTGGCTTCGAGCTTAGTGTATATTTTTAAGTTTAAGTGTTTACTTTAAAATGTACGTAAGCTAAAACCAGTGTAAAATGTCTTTCGTACATTTTTCTTCATTATAAAGTTTTAATTCTTTATCCGAAAATATGTTTGCTTGTAGAAGTGACTATCTTTAGCTTGTGATTGTGATTAACCTTTTGAAAATCCTAATTATCTTGTTAAAGCCTGCCTGATGATCTGCCTGGAAACTTGGTCTTACGAGGTTAAATGGTAAATAATACAAAAAAAATAACAGAAAAATTTCAGAACGCTGCAACTAGCAATGAAATATAAGTCAGTTCTTGGTAAATGCGAATTGTAATATCCATTGTTGTGACTTTTCACATCACTCAGATCTATACTATCAAACACGATGACGTGGCTTGCATCGCAACTAACGTTATGTGAGACCAAAAGACCGATAACCTTTGAGATTCGCGGCGCCCGTCTGTTTTCAAAACATACGACCACATATATCTATTGTTTTAGACTTAACGTAACTCACGTGTTTTGAAAGCGATAATTCTTGAATCTTGCGAAAAACACAGAAAATTCTAGACTAAGATTTTCTAAAGTGTATTTGTTTAGTTTCTTGCCGGTTCTTGTCGATAGAAGCAAATTTCAGATGTTTTGTTTTGTTTTCATATGACAATTTATAAATGGTTAATTCAAGCCAATATTAATAAAAGGTTTTTTCCGTGGTTTTTCTATTCTACTTATTAATAGATTTAAATGATTCAATGTCCATCCGATTTCCACGCTAAAGCAAAAATCTGTAAGAAGTAGGTAATTTGAGATTCGATAAATTTCCAACATAACGTAAAACATCTTGGTCGGAAATTGACTAAAAAACCTGTATACGACGTATCACATCTCAACACAAGATCCCCAACCTGTTTCGTAAGCTACAGACGGACAAAGCGACCCTTCCTCCATTTCCCTCGACAACAAAAGAAAAAGTTAAATTCGGTTAGCAACAAAGTCCCGCGAAGGCCTGTCACGACTTGTCCCAACCTGCCCCGGGACTCGTTCTGACCTGACTCGTGTAAGAACTTTTATTCAACTTCTTTCGAAACTATCATGATTTCGAATCGAAATTTCAATACACAATTGAAATCCATACTTATGTTCAAGTTGCTAAATGAAAAAACAACGGAATCAACGTCGAATATGAACATTAAATTTTAATTAGCTACTCCATAATGCATTAGGTGGGTTGTTGCTTTGTTATTCGCCATATACACTATTTATAACTAGAACCAAATGTTTGATCAAACGCTTATGTTGAGTTAAGCTGCAAATTTACTAGCACTAAATTTTTATCTTTATTCTCAGCGGTGTAAGCATCGTTTTTATTCGACAGGGTATCGTTGATAAAGTAAATGTTTGTAACAGTGACGGTTTTAGGAGGTTTGCTTTTGTGTTTATCGTTTATAAAGGAGCCAGCGCGTTCGTTTGGCCGGGTATCCTCATTTGTATGGCAAACGTTTGTCGTAATCAGTATTCAAGTTAAGCGCTGTGCCAAGTTTAGGCAAGACTCATTAGCAATTTTAAAGCGGTTTTGTTTACGCTCAGTTTCTTAGTCAGTATGACACGTGTGTCCACTGTCGTACATTATTGTTACATTTGTAAGTGTTTAGGTACCATAAAATGGAGAGTTAGAATTTTAAATTTATGGTTATGTATCTGAATAAATTGAAAGGCTTGCCAATGTACCACTTAAGGCTTGGCATTGTTATTTATTTATTGAAGCTTATTTTTTATAACACTTCTGCAGTGCACACTGTCATTGACTTTTCTTGTTAATTTATACCTTTTATTGTATCTTTTTAATTATGTACCTACTTGAAATGTATGAGAGTGACAAATTTAATATGTTTAAGCATTGATGTTTTTAAATGTTTATATATGTGCAAACATTTAAATTACCGAATAAATGAATTATTTTTTAAAGCTTGGTTTTATTTGTACAATAACCCTGAGATGTGCAATAATATACCTAATAACTGAACACATTAATAAAATATTAAGGGCCGAAGACATTGCTAATGTAGGTTATCTGAAATTTAATAATTTTATTATCTTTAAAATGTGTGTGTGCAGTGACCAAATTTATCTTAGGTCATTAAGTTATCCCATGACATAGTATTTTACAATTTAGATAATATTTATTGTAATTATTTAGATTAACTGCTACTTTATCCACTTTGCCCCACTGGTGGGGCAAAGTGGTCTAGTTATAGGTGTCATATGTTCAATTTAATTCCTTTTTTCTGATTAAACATTTTGAGCAATACTGTTTACCGGGGGTGTGCTCGACTTTCCGAAAAAACAGTATAATTCCCTAGGGATCCATGCTTTTACCGGAATAGACTTGAACATATGTCTTTTCGAAGCTCATACGGTTTTTATTAAATTGTGATGGCAAAGTCTTGCAAACATATGAATAGCAGTTATTAGAAGGTAATTATTGAAGTAGGTATACAAGTTTTCGAGATTCAAATTAAAAAAGTGTAGTTAGAATATGAAACTTATTGAAAAAAAGCAACAGAGAACACAAAGACATGTACTTTACCTATACGAGTATATCTATTGCAGATACTATACAAGACTAGATTCACTGAGTTTCCTCCCATAAGGATATCATAATTAAACATTTATATGGATAATTGGTTACAGATCGATATTCTTTATATCACTCTATATTTCAAATTAACTTATAACTAAGTAGGTATAGTAGACATTTATACTTTAGTGAAAAATAACATGAAATTAAAAAATAACAGGCAAGTAAGCCTAATGGTGAGATCCATTGTAATGTTTAAAATTATCCTCTTAAAGATTTCGAAACAAATATTACAGTTGCTTAACACGCCATTATTCTTACGATTACTTTGAAGCTTGCAAACTCTTACAAATTTTCCAACATAGAAGACTAAGCCAATACACAAGTCAAGGCAATTATAATACATCACGTTTAGTCTTATAATGTTTAAGTTGCAAGACTTCCAATTATCATCTAAACATGATCTGTGGCTGATTGAGAAAAAAGTACCAGGAATGCATGAAAGTCGAAGACCAAAGTTTAATTTTAAGAAAATGTAGTTAGTATCTTATTAACCAACATTAGGTAAGTTAAAGCAACCTATACACTTCCTACACATCTATGAGATCCTGGTAGTTTTCTCTCAGTCACTGCTCATGTTACGATGAAAATTGGACATTTTACAATGGGCATTCTGCGACCAAGCGATACATCGCCGTCGAACACTAAACGTTGACTAACAAAAGAATATCCGTCCATTATAAAAATGTACTTACATAAGACGTGTGGTAACAAAGAACAATTGTAATGCGGTTCCAAAATATAGTTTTAGTTAACAATGGTAACCGCGAAATGTATTCTAGTGTTATTTAAATTAGGGGCGAACAATTGTGCCCTAGGACATGCGTGAGCGAAGCGTATGCGGCCAAGTAAGGAGTACCAAGTTGGCCCTTTGCCAACACTTGCCGAGTTCAAAAGTATCACTAAAGGTTAGCCAATAGTCACGATCTTGGTCTGAACTTTCTTTATAGGTTTAATAAATTTCCAACGGGTTGTAATTCGCTGGAACATAATAGCGCTGTCGAAAAGAACAGCAATATTAATGTTGCGTACAGTTCAGATAACATCAGTGTCACATTAAGATTATTGTCGTGAAACGTAACAAACAGACAGACACTTTCGCATTTGTACATAATGTGACTGTTAGGTAATGCATATTTGATGATTTTCGGATATACTTTTCGGAGTTGAGGAAAATTTGGACTCAAAATGAAACATGATTTGTAAATTCTTGAGCTATCAATCCCATCAATGAATAAAGTTATATTATTATAGAAGTAAGTGTTTGTTAAAGAAAAGCAGACCTTAGAGGCCGAGGCAACTGGCAACACCCAAAATTTCTTGTCAGTTGCCACCACCATGCTGCTTCGTAGCGCGACGTAACACATTAACCAATTAAATCTTCATTACCTATACATAATGATATCTTTAGTATAACGTATCTACGCAAGTTGTTCGAACAAGCACCTATATATTAAATAGATACACGCAAAAAATATACTATAATTTAAGACAAACTGTCAAACATATGTGCATAATTTATTGGCATATTTTTTGCAGGCAGATCTAAAATGTGCAGACTTTTTGCTTAAAGTAAAAACATCGGCTGGCAACCGCCCCGGGGGTGAACTTGAGACCCCATCCAAATTGGCAGAACATAAAATGGTATCGTATAATGAGGAGTTACGAGTAAACTGATACTAATAATAAATTGGTATAAAGAAAGATTTCGTTTTTTATCCAAATCAAAAAGAAAAAATCTCCTCAATTCGATGTAGGCAAGAAATACCTCAAAACACTGTCATTTTTGTATACCGAATTCAAAAATTGTTTTTTTTGTTCGTTTTTAGAGATTCTACTGGGTTAGGTTTTCTTTTCCTAATTCTTTCATTGCGATGACTCTTTGTGTAGGGCTTTCTTGCAGAGACGAAGACTTCGGGTTCGATTCCAAGCGGATCTATTTTATTGAGAATCAACAAGAAACTTGAGAGAGAATTTAGGTAGGTAAGTTCAGATAGGGTTCAAATGACTGTAGATTTTTTTATTTTTATTTTAACTGGCCCAGTGGTTTATTTGGTGTGTAGCGGTTCTGCCTCATGAACCAGAGGTCGTGGGTTCGATTCCCACCTACGCATGTTTTTTTTTATAGTGGCTCGACATAATGGCTTCCCTACGCCTGATGGAAAGCGAAAGAGAGGCCCAAGTCGCTGTCTCAACTGGCAAGTAACTGGTCAGTTACCTGTCAGTTGCCACTGCCATGCCGGTCCAACCCTTACCCCTCACGAGCTCCGGAGACCCTACACACCAGCAGAAACACGACCCGGAGGTCATTTGGCTGCGGTATTCTTTAGGGTGGAGGTCCTTCCCCGGACGGGCAGCTCAATTCGAGCGAAGATTCGCTATGCCCTACCTCTCTCAAATGTTTTGGTACCGAACGATTTCTTCAGCAAAAGTGTTTAATATGCTTGCTTTGGCATCAGATATTTTAAAAAACCTACTAACTGCTCTCGCTTGGAGGGAAAATACTAAACATAATCTATGGTCGTAAAAAGTCCCAGCTTCGCGACTGCAAAGCTCATTTTAGATAGCATGCACGAGCCATTTGCGAATATCAACCGCCCGATATTGCAGGCTTACGCTCTGAAATGGGCCACGCGATCTTGACCCTAAACGAAGGTTAGGTCAGGTTACAAAGTGAGTTACACTTAGAGGAGAAATCAAAGACTTGCGTTAAATGAATTGAAAAGGGTTTAAGAATGTGATTGAAGTCGTGATTGGAATATGAACGAAGAAGTAGTAAAACTCTCTTTAGATCGTGTGGTATCCGGATTTAGAATAGGACCCGGTCTCATTCTGTGGGTATCATAGAAAACGACGGGAATATAATTGATATATTGATATTGATATAGTTATTGATATAGTTGATATAGTTATAGTGTTTAATACATAAATAAACATTTAATCGAACTTCTGTTTCCTAAACTAGGACTAAATCCTGTATCTTATTCAACAGTCCTTCCTCATACAATGTTTGGTTCTAATAGTACAACTACAAAAATAACTACAATACAACCAGAATAACAATAATACGGTATTATGCAACATTTTGTATATTTTTTTAAATTCTTTTCTTAATTAAGGGATAATGCAACGTGTAGGGTGAGCGTAGAGTGTGTGTGTGTGTGTAAGAGTTTGTGTTTTGTGAGTCGGTGAGTGTGTGTGATTGTGAGTGTCAAGTTTTGAGTGTATTTAGTAGGTAGTAGTGAGTGCTGTATAATATAAGAAAACGGGGAGCAACGTTTCATCACCATCATCATCAGCCCGTATCAGTCCAGCAGCGTTTAACTGCTGGCCAGCTATGTCCAGCTGTGGACGTTTGCATTTTAATGATGATAATATGCTCTTACGATACCCACGGGATCTTTTCGATCCGCCAATTAATTGAATACTAAAACGAATCAAATAATTAACTTCCGGTCTTTACGTAAAAATATTCTTATAACTTCACAAATAAAATACCTTAATAAAACCATCTGTTTTTCACGCCTCTTACTTTGTTCTAGGAAATCAACATGTTGTGAAAGTATTTCAATGATTTGGCTCTTGTCCAAAACGCATTCGGTTAAGATTTATGGTTAAATAACCATTGCCCTGACGGTAAATATTACGCATCAGGAATGATAACTAAATTCGTAAGAGATATAGTGATAAATAAATAGACAACCCAACCCAAGACAGGACATGCCGCTCTGGGCTACACCATAATCGCCACGCTGGGCAGGCGGGTTGGCGATCGCAGGGCGTAGCTTCTCGCTCCAGGGACGCTGCTGTCCGTCATCGGCCTGTGGTATTTAGCTACGCCTTCAATTGTGATGGTTATACCGCCACCAGTCGGTTGCCAGCGCCTCGTTTGTTATTCGGCAGGATGCACCACGGGCAGGTGAGGTTGGCTTGAAGCAAAACGATGATGGGTCGCTCCCTTACATCCCTTTTGTCAAAAAATCCCACTATACAATATCTTCTGCATATTTAACCAGTGTCCTTGGAGATCGGTTGCCATGTCCAAAATTCGGTCAGGGGGTATAATTACTGTATAAATTATTGTATTGTTTAAGGAAGCTCCAAATAATATTACATTCTAACAATAGTCATATAGTTAGTTGTTTTCAACTCACCGACCTTGGCAAGACCAATTTGCATTTAAAGTGAAACAATTGTATTTAAAATAACTTCGGATTGGATTAGCGCTGGCAGTTGTTATCTTTTTAAATAACTACCTACTTATGTGTGTATAAATTTATCTTCTTAGATATTACTAGCTGTGCTCGCGACTTCGTCCGCGTGGAATAGTTATTTTTTCCCCGTTTTTTTTTACATTTTCCATTATTTCTTCGCTCCTAATAGTTGCAGCGTGATGTAATATAGCCTAAAGCCTTCCTTGATAAATGGTCTATTCAACACAAAAAGAATTTTTCAATTCGGACCAGTAGTTCCTGAGATTAGCGCGTTCAAACAAACAAACAAACAAACTCTTCAGCTTTATAATATTAGTTAAGATATAATATAAGTGAGGAAACATCAGGTCTAGAGCCTTAAGAAACTTAACGGATTCCTACAAAATTGGTAAATATTAGCGATATGGGGGAGGACTTTTCCGGTTTTCTACGCAATGGGATAAGGTAGGCTAAAAAAGGTGAGGAAATAGGAAATTATATTTGAATTCGCTGTTCTTGTTAAGGCTGATTTTTCAATCGTCGCGGACAACTAACAGACAGAAAAATAGGAAATGACTGATTGTCTGTGTGGTTTCCATATTATGTTGAAAGGACCGCCCCATCTCATCCCGTGGGTGTTCCAGAAGATTTCTAAGGGAATATCAGGAAACGGGCAGCAGCGTTTACCTGGGTACAAATAAAACCTACTGCGGTCACCAAGCTGATGATGATGATAATGAACTGATGATGATGATGATAATGAACTGATGATGATGATGATAATGAACTAGTTGATGCCCCCAATCGTAGTTCTGAAATTGTTAGGAAGACCGTTAGTATCAAACAATTTTTATTCATTGACAGGGCTTTTGTTTCAAAAGTATCAAAGTCAAATAAAGTGTCACTTTAACATAAAAATAATCAAATATTTACAGAACCGTCAATGCCATTTGTACACTTGTCCACATTTTTCGGACAAAAACGTTTAAAATTAATAATTTCCGAACAAAAGTTTCTGTTGTACAAATCCAGCTATTGTTTCCTGCATTATGTATTCTTATAATAAACATTGTTATGTACGAAAACTGAAGGCCAGCTAACACATGTCAACTTGCGGCTCGTGTAAGAGACAATTCACGTGTATTTACTGTTAAAAAATATAACGTTTAGGTACATACATACTCCCCACACATGTGTACTTCTTTGTTTCCTGCATACAAAAAAATAACTTCACAAGATTTTGACTTAGGACCGGATGAGAAGAAATGACACGACATACACACTTTTTTTATGACAGAGTGTGCAAACGGGCCTGAAGGTCACCTGATGGTAAGTGATCACTTCAGCCCATAGACACCGCAACACCAGGGGAGTCACAGGTGCGTTGCCGGCCCTTGGGAACAGTCGACACTACCTAACTGTCAAAATGACTATTGACAATATTGACAATCAAATTATTAAGCAATCGAATACCTACTTGATCCTAGTAATTAAGTTTTTTTTTCATCATCATCATCAGCTTGGAAACGTTCACTGCTTCTCCAATGACAATTTTTTTCATTACTTTTGTTAATTGTTTTTTTAACCTACTTAAGTTTAATTTCTATGTAAGGTTGCACTTGGGACCCCGGACTCTTGGCTAACAAGGCAAAATCATAATCTAAACACGATCATTAAAAATAAAGATCCGTTGGGCATTAAATATGCAAAATAAATTAGTAAAACAAAAATCACATGGAGCTGCCAAGTCCTCTCTTCCGTTAACCGTCGTAAAGTCTATAAATAAGACATCACACGCAACATCATCAGTTAAAAACACACAAATTATGCCCACAACTGTCACACTGTCCAAGCGATTTCCCTGAACTCGTCAAAACTACAACAGTATTACGTCACAATTACAACTATTGCGTCACAGGATGCTTCTAGAATAGGGATGCCAAAAACATGAGGACTCAGTCCGGGACATTTCAAGAAAAATTATATAAGAAATAAGTAGGGATGCCACAAGTATGAGGACTCAGTCTGGGACATTTAAAGAAGAATTATAAAATGCAGAAATAAGAGAACTTTTTTCACCAATTATCCAATTATTATTAATAATAGTGTGTGAACGTCCACCGCTGGACATAAGCTTCCCTCAATGTCAATTATCATTTGGAGAGATTTATCATAGTTACCGCGCTTGGCAGGCGGGTTAGTGTCCTTCTTCTTTCTTTCTAAACGCTGCTGCCCATTTCCTGATATTTCTTTAGTTGTCTTCTACGACACCCACGGGATGAGACAACTTTAAAAGTTTAGTCCATGACTAAACACAAAACGTCTTTTAACACAACCATTTACAGCCAACAACTCGACCCGGGACATGTCCCGGCGTACAGGGACGTATGGCAACCCTATACTAGAAACTAAGACCTTGAACGTCCCGGAAATTCCCGGTGCAAAGTTTGAAGAGAATGAGGATTTTATTTTCGAATTCTTGTTTCTTATTAGATAAATTGCATGACGCGTGGTTCAGAGCCTTGAATAACTTCTGTTGCTTTGGACTGATAGTGGCTATGTTTTGTAAAAGGTATGCTTATCATTTCGTTTCGCTTCAACACGATTTATATCGAAATGAGTAGGTATCGAAGTATAATTTACCTTAATCCTGTTATTATAAATCTTATCTTCTATACTCTTCTATCTTCTTCTATCTTCTTCTTCTTCTATATCTATACATATAATAAAAATCTAACGAATCGCTGTCTGTACATGGAAGATATATGTGAAAAAATATTATGGCAGGCCTTTATTAATGCAATAGTACCCAAAACAATGATTTTTGGAATTTTTGTCTGTTTGTCTGTTTGTCTGTATGTTTGTGCACGCTAATCTCAGAAACCGCGTATCCGATTAAGATGCGGTTTTCACTAATATATTGCTGGAAGCTTCCCTTAACATTTAGTGTTGTTAATCGGTCCATAAATAAAAAAGTTACGCCGATTTAACTAATCACGTCGAGCTTGCTGTACGTTTGCGCGGGTATAAGTATAAAGCGCGCCGAGATCTGCGCCGCGGCCGGCTGCCAGCTGCCAGGCACTGGGGGTCATTAAAATCACTACCCAAGAAGCTATTCCACGCGGACGAAGTCGCGGGCACAGCTAGTATTAAATAAATAAATAACCCAAGACACGCCACACTGGGCTACACATCGCCATTTAGCTCCAAACTAAGCCAAAACTTGTACTATGGATACTAGACAACTGATAAACTTACATAGATACTTTTTTGCTTATAAATAAATACATAAAATTTATATATAGAAAACATCCAGACCAATACAAATAGACATGTTTGGGCATGACTCAAAGGTTGGCAGGTAAAGAATGCTTTAAGCATTAAGTTTGCCATTTGTTTTTGCAATTAAGTTTCTAATATTCTCCGTAAACTATGTCTGATTGATATTGTCTACTTTAATAGTATCTGTGACAATATTGTTTAACTTTATCGCCATTTTAGCACCAACCATAAAAATTAAGTCGTATTTTAAAAGTTATTACGTGCCAACATTTTAATCTCTCTCGGCAGCCGTAACTCGGTTAACCCCTTCAGATTTCCATGTCCATAGACCGTTTCATGTGATAATGGGAAATGGCGTGTCAGCTATAAATACCTGTTAAATTATCTTGGCGATTTACTAATGTATTTTAGTTTGTATCTTCACGGTAGGAGTTAGTGCCCCCGAGGTATAAATCAGCCGAAATGGCCCAAAATGTTGGTAATTAACCCGCGGCCTGATGAGAACGGTTAATTGGACTGGCTTTGGTGGTAAATAAACGAAACTAATTTTAAAAGTACCTAGCTTTGTTTTGAAAACGTACGGGTAATCTGTAATGGGTTTTTTAACGTGCATAAGATAATTGATACATGTACCATGACACACGAAATACATGGATCCAATCAATTCTTCAAATAAGAGAGGTAGGGCATAGCGAAGCTTCGCTCGAATTGAGCCGCCCGTCCGGGGAAGGACCTCCACCACCACCAAAAATCAGACAGCATCACATATCTACATTCATCCGACCCCGAACTAAACTTAAGCGCTTGTGTTATGGAAATCGAAATCTTAAAGTTAAAGTGTCCCCTAAAAGCGGCTCTTAGTATACGAGACTGTTGGTGAAAACAGCAAGCCTCGTTGTTAGACCTCACTTAGTGCCTAACGCGGCGAACGGTAGCAAACCGGTTGCGGCGGACCGGTAACCGATCCGACAAATAAACGATCTCGGCACCGCTAGCCGGTCACGCGCGGCACAAAAAAACACAACCAGTATTATTATTATGATGGGCACAGTACGACGGTAAGCAGTGCCTTGCGTTTGGTATGGGGCGAAATGCATCGTATGCCCTCTGAGCCTCTCCTTCGTACCCCGAGTGGTGAGTGCGGGGGCGCGATCCACTCATAGGGGCGTAACGGTGTGGTGGGTGCAACCACACCGTTGCACGAGGTCCGCCTGGGGAGGACCCTATTGCTCCCCGGAAACCGGGGGTAGGGGTATTTGCCCTCCCCGGACCAGGAGTGCTGGCCGCTTGTCATCTGCGTCAATTTATTATTTATTTATTTTATTTATTTCGGGAGGTGTGAGTCCCACACACCATGTCACCTCCCCCCGGAGGTGCCATGGTGTGTCTGTGTGTGTGCCTAATGCATTCCCCTCTAAAAAAAAATGGTATGGGGCGAAATAGTACTACCGAGGGAGGTCTCTCGTAAGTAGCGACTAATAACGCCTTGAGAAAGACGACGACACATGTCTTCATGTGGTTAGTGGCTATGTCCTCCCGAGGAATACTGCCCGCTCTGTTGCATCGAGTCCCTTCGGGCATCCTGACTGCGTTTGTAGCGGGACACCGTCGCGTTTAGTATTATCCACTAAATATAGCAATCGTTTGCAATTCCATCCTCATCATCTCGATGGTTGGCGATCGTCGATTGGACGCTTCATGAGGAACTTCTTGTCTCGCGCCTCGGTTTTGTGGAATCAACTTCGTGCGACAGTGTTTCCGAACAGCTACGACTTGGTAACCTTCAAAAAACGAGCGTATTGATATTTAAAAGGCCGGCAGCGACCCCAGAACTCGATTTAAATTGCGGGTGTCCATTGACTGTGAAGACTGCTTACCATCAGGTAGCATACTTGCTCGTCTGCCGCATCTTGCATTAGAAAAACCCAGGTGTCTCGTACCCAGGGCCCTGGTGTATGCGTAAAAGCATTCCCGGCGTTAAAAAGTATGAACATTGTTATAGGACAGTTCATGCTCCGATGAATCACACACCAATAATTTCTCTCTCTCTTTCTGTCTTAGAAGATCTAAAGGCAGGGATAGCCATCAACTGGATGAGCGCAGTGTACGTGCTGATCAAGCAGTTTGACGCGATTTGGGAGAGTTCTACGTCCAGTAGTGGACTTCAGCAGGCTGATGACGAATGCTGAACCAAACTGGTCGTCAAAGCAATCATTATCGTTAACTTTATAGACACCCAATATGACCTTTACACGACTCCCTATCAAGTTACTGCTCATTCCTCTAGTACTACGCCCGTAATAACACAAACGGTGTTGCTAGGCAGAGAGATCCATTGTTCGCTTTTTACCTAGTCAGTAATGATGGGGTATTTTAACAATGTTCCTTTACGGGGTCGCATGTATTGTTACAATGGTAGCTATTTGATAAGCTGGCGGGAGACCGCTATGCTTACTTCAATCGGTTTTGTATGTAGGGAAAGCCGTATAGAATCTGTTTTCTTTGTGTAAGTAGTGGCTGCAGACTGCGGCTTTGTCCGCGATTATGTGAAATGGTTAATATCTTTATAATTTTTCGCATACTAGACTTTGCCCGAGTCAATATTCTTATATCTTAGCCTAAAACTGATTTGTGAGCTTATATTTCTGTGCTTGCGAGCGTGTGTGTGTGTGTATTTGTTTGTGTGTATTTGTTCGTGTAGAATAGAACCTTGCCTTGTTTTTGACGTCAGGTGTTCTGTTTGCGTGTAATCAAGGTTCAACAATCATTTAGTAAGTGTATTTTTACAATTGCGCCGATTCAGATTAACCACACTTAAAAGTTATCAAGCTTATTGTATATCAAGGAACCCTTGTAATAGTATGATCTTTTTCCAAACACTAGCTTGCAGGTTTCTCTACGCCATCGCGCCAATTTGGTTTTCTCTGTGTCATGACAATGGACGTTTGATTGATTTGGTAACTTGTTCGTGCCACGTCTTCTCTTTCCACCGGTCGAGGAGACTCTGCTGTCCACTACAAAAAAACCGGCTTCCGTACAAGTTCTAAGCAAACTAGAAACTATTATTGCATCACCGCTTCCTAACGACCGCGTCTCCTGCCGGTGGCGATTGACATACCGAACGCTCCTTACACGGCTCCCATTTACATTCGGGTGTTAAAACGCTTTTAACAATTTGCTTACAACATTATCCACTGACCTTTTATGTATAGCCTTTGTGTGACTACAAAAATAGTAAACAGATTTATCGTTTGTAATTGTTATTAACGATCGGGCTTAGCTTCGGATACGGTTTCAGTCCTATTTGGTAGGCTTGTTTACCATTTACGATTGGGGAGATTTTTTTTCGTAATTCACCTGATGGTAAGCGAAAGAGAAGCCCAAGTCGTTGTGACAACTGGCAAGTAATTGGTCAGTTACCTGTCAGTTGCCACTGCCATGCCGGCCAAACCATAACCTCCGGCTCCGGAAACCCTACTCACCGGAAGAAACACGACCCGGAGGTCATTTGGCTGCGGTATTCTATAAGGTGGAGGTCCTTCCCCGGACGGGCAGCTCAATTCGAGCGAAGATTCGTTATGCCCAACCTCTCAAGATACAGAGAGATAGACAAGGAACAGGTCAAGATTAACTCACACTTCTAGCGCATACAAGATCGTTCTATCCTTTTCACATTTCCGTAATACAAACCATATTTCCATTTGATTTCCCATCAAACAAATAAACCGCTAGTCATAAACAAGTCCCCTATAAATAATAAATCCATTCATTCAACGGGACATATTTTTTTCTCAAAAATAACCATTGAAGCGTGTTTCGGACGGCTGGAGGCAATTCTTCTCAATTTCTCGCCCCCCAATCCGTTTCTCGGTGACATCTCCCCATAAACAACTCAATGAGGGACCAGTGCCATAGACAATGGAGATACAGAAGTCTTCTTTTCTTTTGAACGCTGGTCTTGCCATAAGTTAGTCAGCAAGTACACTAAAATGAGTGCAGAACGATTTCGAAAAAAATAACTGCTAAATTATCACGCTTTTTAGTGACCGTTCACAACTATAGGTGGCAGCACTACGTAGTTAAACTAGGGTAAAACATTCAAATTTATGAAACCAGTTGGCAGCACCATCGATGTGCACGTTCCCTATCCCATACAATCCTAATTCATTTGACTGCCACGTTAGTATTGGGGGGGATATTAGACCTCCCTGGATTAGGAGTAGTGGCCGCTTATCATCTGCGGTTGGCTAGGGCAGGCAGGGATGGGGGGTTTAGTGGGTATGCTCTCCCATTTTGGGAGGTGTGAGTCTCAGAGTCTCACACACCATGCCGCCTCCCCCCGGGTGCGGCATGAAGGTGCCTAATGCATTTCGCTCTAGGACCAAATCAAATCAAAATACCTTTATTCACATAGACTTAAAATAAGCACTTATGAATCGTCAAGTAAAGAATAATGTAAGAATGTAAAAAGTAATCTAAAAATGTGAATAAAAGCAATTTAAAAGAAGCTACCGCCGTGTTCGGAAAGTAGATTTCTACTGAGAAGAAACGGCAAGAAACACGGTAGTTACTCTTTTTAAATCGCCAATTGTTACATGTTTTGGTATTACATTTTTTTTTTAATATTTTAAAGTTAAACAATGCAAAATAAAAGTTGAGTCTATACAATGCAGAGTACAAAAAAGCTACTCAAATTTATTCAGGAAAGATGTCGCATTTTTGAAGGACATGCGCTCAAGAAGCATCATGACTTTTGGTCTACTAAGTTGTGGATCGTCTGCGCTCTCATATTCTATGTGTCTATGAGCCGGGGTGGACAGATGCCTTTTTATTTTTAACACTCCACCGATCGGTTTGCATAATTACATCGCGGGGTAATTCACAGTCCTGTGGGGTTCGTTATTCGATTCCCGGCGTTATAGTCGCGGCCCATTGAGTAATTTAATGACTAAAAAAGGAATTTATTTCGATTGCATGTATTTATGATTTGACTTATGCATTTTAATGACGATTTTGGGGGATTGTTTAGGGTGTGGCCTTTTGGGCGCGGTGGGTTCGATGGCGCTTAACGCATTAAGGGTTCGATACCCTGTGAGGTCAGTTTAGGAAACGAACTCTTCTGATGCAGCTCGGGTCAGCAATCAAGATCATTAGCCTACAAACGCCCACTGCTGGACATAGGCCTCCTCCAATGACTTGTCATTTTGCTGGGATTTGCCTTAGTGACCACTATTGCTAGGTTAGTGACCTCATTAGGTTTTTTTTGCCTTGATAAACGCTGCTGCCCATTTCCTGATATTCCCTCAGCCATCTTCTACGACACCCACGGGATGGGATCATCATCATCAGTCTATTGCAGTCCACTACTGGACATAGGCCTCTCCAGTTCGTCGCCACTTAGGGCAAACATCTGGAGGATATACCCATAATCGCCACGCTGGGCAGGCGGGTTGGCGATCGCAGGGCGTAGCTTCTCGCTCCGGTGACGCTGCTGTCCGTCAACGGTCTGTGATATTTAGCTACGCCTTCAGCTGTCATGGTTATACCGCCATCAGTCGGTTGCCAGAGCCTCGTTTGCTATTCGGCAGGATGCACCACGGGCAGGTGAGGTTGGCTTGGAGCGAAATGATGATAGGTCGCTCCCTTACATCCCCTACTTCCCTACATACTCTGGTTTCCCTTCAATACGTGTAAATCTTTCGGGATGGGATAGGCACAGAATAGGACTTTATTCTGAATTCGAAAACTGCATTTTACTAACGAAACCGCATTTGATAAACTAATAAAATCGCTTATGTCAAAATCCGTATGCGCAAAATGTCTACTATACATAGTTTTAAGTCAATTGTTTTGTGTGCAATAAAGAATATCTGTCTATCTATAAAATGTCCCTATACTAAGTGAGTTTGTAAGTAACCGTTGATAAGGAATTTGTAATTCATGTGCCGGGTTAAAATTGATCGCATAAATTCGCCATAAAAACCTTTTCGACATGTGACATTAAAAAAAATCGCCGTCACCACACAAACGGCTTATCAACCCGACCCGAATGATTAACCTACCATTGGACCTACATCAATAAGCCTTGACAGATGGACGGACGGAAAATTATAGGAATATTTATATAATTTTTGTGTTGTTAGGGTTTCGCCTTACTGGTGGTCAGGTAAAAGATATATTATATTACCTGTTAAAATGATGTCGGATTATAAAATTAAACATGTGAATAAAATACATACAATAGAACATCGGACCTTCTAATTTTTTAAAGAAGTAGGTTTATTATACGTACGAATTATATATTTGAAAAAAAAATTACCTAGAATTTGTGTATGCTTGTTACGCATTTCCTTGGCAATATAGTAAAACAAAAAAAAACATTATTTTTATTATTTTATTTTTTGTGGAACGTACGACACAAAGATTACCTACACACGAAGAGCATCACATTCACATCACATTACAGTTACATTAAAAAAAATTGCGATACCAACATACATTATGTTTACTATCGTGCGTTTAGGTTCATTTTTATCTATATGAATAAATTAAAGTTTAAATGGATGTAGTTATCATCCTCTAGGTACTTACAATAATGGAAATGATTAGTAAATACTTTAATGAAACACCCACAAATGGGAGAAAGCAAACATCTCTTTCTTAGAATAAAAAACGAAGTTATTACACATTTTAATCCTTTAAGAGAAAGCAAACTGACCAACCTACGCATCGAACTGGCAGCCCTACCGAGCCAGCTGCCGGCCACCCTTCCATTTGTAACCAAGCGACGCGTCCTTGAGCCGTCGCCATGGCAACGGCTACCTCACGTCACAGACACCAGGAAAATACTGGCCTTATACAGTAATTGCGATACTTCAATTGAAATGGTACTAATTTCTAATTATCCTAAATGTATCCCTCACACAAATATACAGTATGAGAGATGTAAAAGAGCTGCCGATCATCTTTTCCCTCCAAGCCAACCTCATCTGTCCGTGGTGCATCCTGCCGAATAACAAACGAGGCGCTGGCAACCGACCGTTGGTGGTATAACCATCACAATTAAAGGCGTAGTTAAATACCACAAACCGATGAAGGGGAGCAGTGTCTCCGAAGCGAGAAGCTACGCCCTGCGATCGCCAACCTGGGCAGGCGCAGCGTGGCAATTATGGGTATATCCTCCAGATGTTTGCCCTATGTGGCGAACAACTGGACAGGCTTATTCTAAAAGTAACACGATGCTTTTTCGTAATAGACTGACTTTATTTTTCATAGACACAATGACAGTACATATAACATCCGTAGATGGCGCTACTAAAATACAGACCATAGACATTAAAAACTTATATTGTTATCTACATTTTAACACCTATGAACTAAAGAAGGTAAAATAAACTCACAGAAAGTGATCTGATCACCGGTCCATCAAGAAAAATAAATGCATACAAATCCGACTGTTTTGTAAGTGTTCGTATCAGAACAGTTGAGCTGTGAACCGCCCACATCCAATTAGTACCAACACTCTACTTGGTCTTGATTTAGCCGTATTAAAGAGTCTAATGCGTACACAAGATGATTGGTGGGACAAGTTACAAGAGAAGGCTAATAGAAGTAGTTTGTTCTGCGATGATGTCGAATAGAACGAGAGTTTAAGAGAGGTAGGGCATAGCGAATCTTCGCTCGAATTGAGCTGTCCGTCCGGGGATCTCCACCCTATAGAATACCGAAGCCAAATGACCTCCGGGTCGTGTTTCTGCTGGTGAGTAGGGTTTGCGGAGCTCGTGGGGTGTTAGGGTTGGGCCGGCATGGCAGTGGCAATTGACAAGTTACTGACCAGTTACTTGCCAGTTGTCACAGCGACTTCGGCTTCTCTTTCGCTTTCCATCAGGCGTAGGGAAGCCATTATGTCGAGCTACTATAAAAAAAAAGAAAGTCATGTCAGCAAAAATAGCAGTATCAGTGTCTTGCAGTTCAATGCTGGACAAATACCCCTAAATGACAGTTGTCATTGATGATCATCATCAATTGTCTAGAGACGTTCAATGACCTCCGGGATAACTATCACAATTGAAGGCGTAGCTAAATACCACTGTTACGGCTGGAGCTGGCGTCGAGGGGTGTGGTATCAGTAGGTAAAAATTGGGGCTTCTGGATCAAAAGAATTCATCACACGAGTTTTCATCACTCATCTATTCATTCAATTATTCACTTTTCATCACTCAGTCAGACTGAGTGATGAAAAGTGAATAGTTGAATGAATAGATGAGTGATGAAAAACAAAATGTGATGAATCCTTTTAATCCAGAAGCCCCAATTTTACCATGAGGACATTTATAGACAAGGTTGTATGCATTTAAATGAACTTACTTACTAATTCATGGATATATGGTTAAATAAAACCAAGTTTTTATATATAGATATTCATATCTTTAATATAATAAACTACAATATTTTTTTATGAATTTTACTCAATAAATCTTTTGTACATCTATATATTTCATCACACAGCATATTCTCAACCACATGTTGTGCACAGACACTAGCTTTACAATTACAAACAGTATTCTTCAATTCTTCTATTTCAAATATTTGCAATCTTATTACTTTACATTGTGGATTAACCTTTCGCGGTTTTTTTACATATGAACATAATATTCCTTCTGATCGCCTCTTAACTGCAACCGCGCCGCCACCGCTGTTGCTGGCCCTGCTGTTCACCCGTTCATCTATTTCGAAAGGCGGTTCACGCTCGAAGTAATTGATTACATTTTGACGGAGCAGTTGGTCGGCCGGTATCGGTGAGTAGCTACCGTACATTATGTCGTTGGATCCCTGAAACGTGAACATAAAAACTTATTATATACCTGTATTATAGTATATTATGAATAGTATCTACTGCTAAAAATGTGGAATACATTGACTTACCTCCATATTTCATGAAATGCCAATTTAAGTTTACCTGCTTGCAAGACGGATGCTTTTTAAAGTGTATTTGATTTTAATAATACCCCTTTATATATAAAAGAAATGTATTGGCTCATTGTCTTTAAGGTTCTAAATAGCACATATTTTAATGTTGACTAAAACTTACATACCTAAATAACGTAGACAGTAAAGGTACAGTTAACAACAAAAGCTGTTAACTGTACCAAAGGCTGATAGTATTTAAAATAGACCTTAGTATTAAATACTTAAGAATGAAATGTATCATCTACTTTGCTGGCATATGATACATTACTTCGGCTACCCGTACTTCCTAAAAACAGTAATGAAAACATCCAATCAAGTGCTAACTAATATAACATCGAATATGAACCTTACTAAAAAGAAATTTAAGTATATATTGTTATACTTTAATACTATGTAATTAGGACTTTATGCTTATTTACACTTTCTTACACTCATTCATCCTAACCATATAGGCTGGATGGACTTTGACCGTAGTGAGAGCATACATTGCATTTGAGACATATTCTGATTTTCCCTAAATGGAAAATGTACCACGTGGATATAGTATATTTAAACCGGGGATGAGCCCTGAAAGTGCACAGTCTGATCCAGACCCGACCTGAACTCTCAAATAATACACCTCTAAGTTGTTCCTGAAGCAGAAAAACATGTAAGTACCTATTACAAATCTTAATTATTTCACAGATTTATCGTTCATCTATTCATTTATTAAAGTTTAAAAGCTAACTTGAAGAAATGAATAGATGAAAGATTAACTTCATCGATTCACTGAACCTTCTATTTACTTTATTGAGAATACATTTCTAAGTTTTAATTTATATTAATACATTTCCAGGTCGAAAACTTCAACTCGTCACGCTTCGGACTGCTCTGATGAGGAAGTGAACGTCGTGGAGGCATCCTCGAAGAAACACTCCCTAACTTCAAGGAAACGCAAGCATGAAAAGATTGCACCCGCCCAGCCACCGAAGAAGTACTCAAGCTGCGAGCTATTTGGCACCGACAGCGAAGACGAAGACGTCGAGGCTAAATCAACCGCTCCTGGTAATAATTATTCAACACATATGCATTCATATGTGTATTCATACTTTACAGTAAAACCAATTGTAATTCAGAAGCATGGTATCACCTTAAGAAGTTTATTGAAGTAGGTCGAAGACAGACTAAGCAATGCACATTGTTTTCTATGTTCAATGAGGATCGTCCACTTATATAAATGTTTTATTTCAAAGATCGGGAGTTGAAACGCAGCAAGAAGATTAAGAAGCCGTCAATATCACCCTGTAGCAGTACTGCCCAAGCCTCTGAGGTGCACCGCGACGCAACTCCCGAGCCTCGCAAGAAGTCATCAGCCAGAGATATAATCGGCAGTGACAGCGACGATGAGCAGTGCTTGCCGAAACCTGGTAAAAAGCCTACTACAGCGATTTGTTCCTACTTTACTAAACGTGTACCTCACGGTGTAGTACGACAAACTAATTTAGAAAAGGTGGGCTCGCACTATATCGAGCTGAAAGTTTACAAATGTGAGGAGATACAGCATATTCAACCAATGAATAGATGGCGTCATGCCATCATTGCAATTAAGAATAAATCGGATGTAAACAGTGAAGCGTGGGAACATTTAACCCGATTCATAAAGGCGACTCGTCAAGAATTTAAAGGCTGTCGGCCTGATATCATTAGCGGATATTCATAATTTAATTACTTTTAACTATTCTATTCATATTTACAGTTTTCCTTATTTTACTTGTATTACTCTCCTATAAACCTACATAATACTATTGGTATATTATTTGTAATCATTGGTATATTTAAGATAGCTATATTATTATTATATGTAATAAATAATGTAAACAATTCTATTATAAATAATGTGTTTTTATTTTCCTACAGTTTTCACACACCCAGCTTCGCTTGTACAGTCAGCTACTCAAGAGAATACAATTATTGATAATACAATTGAATGCGAAAAATGCCAAATTAAAATGAATCGAAATGAATACAGATATCATAAGAGAACTAATTTACATAAATCGAATTGCTTATTAAAGACAACATTTAATAATATTTATGTGATCAGTACCGCATTTAAGAAGCGAATAGTCACTTATCGTTTAAGCCCTGATCAGAATACTAAGTACATTACACCAGAAGAGTTTATAAGCCATAATAATAAAGATATCATACAATTAATTGACTTGTCATTAAAAAAGCATAACTGTATAAAACTAAGCTTTGAACTATTTGCATATTTTACATTACCAAAGACTGATAAGCAGGATCTTAAGTCTTTTAACACAAGATATGAAAGTGTTTATAAATCCACTGATTTGAATAATATTTTATCAAACTTAACAGAACACTTAAAAATGAAATTAGACGATTTTCAGCATTGTGAATCTGGGTGGACGATTTTGAATATAAGTCATTTAGAAATTAATATTAATAAATATTGTCCTTTGAGAGGTGGGACATATATTGATCTACCTCTTTCTATTAAACGATCGAAAAGTTGTATAAACATCAAAAATACAGATAACCATTGCTTTTTATGGAGTATAATTGCTGGCCTGTATCCTTCTAAATTTAATGTATGTCGAGTAAAATCATACCCACACTATAGTACTGTTCTAAATATAAAAGGCATGTCATTCCCGCCTACATTCAATGATATAAGATTATTCGAAAACAATAATCCTGATATAAGTGTTAACATATACGGACTAGACAACAAATGCTGTGTAACAGGGCCATTATATTTAACCAAGAATCGAAAAATTGATCACATTAACTTACTGTATATTGAAAGTAATAATAAAGGTCATTACTGCTTAATAAAAGATCTCACTCGATTAGTGCAACGACAAATAACTCATCATAAAGGAAAAATATACTTATGTGAATCGTGTCTACAATATTTTACAGATAACGCTAAGTTTAAGTCACATAAATGTAATGGTTTAATACAGGTTTTACCAGAAAAGCACACTATATTAAAGTTTAAACACTATGAAAGACAGCAAAAAATTAATTTTGTGATTTATGCCGATTTTGAATGCATTTTATTGAGTTACGAAGATCGCAATTCAGCAAATACTGAAACGTTGAAGAAGCATCAAGCTTCATGTTTCGGATATTATATTTGCTGCTCGCATAATCCGAATCTAAATAAATATGTTTCATATAGAGGTATTGATTGCGTCCAAGTGTTTATCAAATCATTAATGAAAGATTGTCAACTCATTCATGAAACGTTATCGAATAATAAACGTATGTCCCCTTTAACACCTGAACAAGAAATTGAATATCGAAAAGCCACTGTATGTCACATATGTCATGAACTATTATTCGATGATAAAGTGCGAGATCATGATCATGTTACATCTAAATTTAGAGGAGCTTCACATTCTCATTGTAATTTGATGTATAGAGTGTGTTCATTCATACCAGTAGTATTTCATAATCTATCTGGTTATGACGCACATTTATTTATTGAAGAATTAATGAAATATGAAGGTCTTGTTAAAATTATTCCACAATCACAAGAAAAATATCTATCTATTACAAAAGTTATCAACTGTGCTAAAAGCAATCGCTCTTTTGAAATCAAATTCATTGATTCTTTCCAATTTTTAAGTTCAAGCCTCGACATGTTAAGTAAAAGTTTATCTGATAACGACTTTGTTCATTTATCAAATTATTTTATGGATGATAAACAATTTAAATTAATTAGAAAAAAAGGTATATACCCATATGATTACATTGATGATTGGTCGAAATTTGATGAAATGCAACTGCCACCCAAACCTTGTTTTATGAATTCTTTAAGCGGTGTGAATATTTCTGATGATGATTATGCACACGCATTAACTGTTTGGCAATGTTTTCAAATATCAAACCTTGGAGAATATACAGATTTATATTTGAAAACTGATGTGCTACTTTTGAGTGACATATTCGAAAAGTTTAGAACTACAAGTCTCTTATATTATAAATTAGATCCTGCTTATTATATAACATCACCAGGTTTAAGTTGGGATGCAATGCTTTTTTATACTAATGTTAAATTGGAACTGATTAGTGATATCGAAATGTATGAAATGCTCGAAAAAGGTATTCGTGGTGGACTTGCACAGTGTTCGTTACGCCATGCTACAGCTTCTAATAAATACTTACCAGACTATGATCACACAAAACCGTCATCATATCTGATATATCTAGACTGTAATAATTTGTATGGTCATGTAATGACAAAAAAATTTCCTATTGCTGAATTCCAGTTTTTATCCTTAGATGAGATAGATAAATTTAATGTAATGGATATACCTGATGATAATGACTATGGTTATATTCTAGAAGTTGATTTACTGTACCCTGATCACTTACATACTTTACACCAAGATTTACCTTTTGCTGTGGAAAAAATTACACCTCCTGGAGGTAAAACTAAGAAGCTAATCGCAAATATGTACGACAAATTTAATTATGTTATTCACTTCATAACTTTAAAACAGTGTCTCAGACATGGTTTAATATTGACAAAAGTACATCGCATTCTAAGCTTTAGACAGGAAAGTTATTTGAAACCGTATATCGATCTTAATACTTCTCTAAGACAGTCATCGAAAACAACATTTGAGAAAGATTTTTTTAAGTTACTAAATAATTCAATTTTCGGCAAAACTATAGAAAACAAAAGGAAACAAGTGGATGTCAAACTTATTAGTAGATGGAGTGATAATACTAACGTTACAAATAAACATCTAACTGCTCAAAAAATAATTGCAAAGCCTAACCTAAAACGTGTTAATATTTTTTCAGATAACTTTGTTGCTATTCAATTAAATCGAGAAAAAGTTATATTAGACAGACCTATCTATATTGGTTTCTCAGTTTTAGAATACGCTAAACATCATATGTATCAATTTCATTACGAATTTATAAAAGAAAAATATAAAAATCGAGCTCAGTTATGTTACACAGATACTGACAGCTTACTGTACTTGATATTTACTAAAGATTTCTATAAAGATATGAAAGAAAATATTTCTCAGTTTGATACAAGTAACTTCCTATCAAATAATGAGTATAATATTCCAAGAATAAATGAAAAAGTACCGGGATTATTCAAGGACGAAATGGGTGGCGACATTATAACTGAATTTGTTGGTCTACGAGCTAAATTATACTGTATAAATAGCATCAATTCCAGTATAAAAAAGGCAAAAGGCATAACCAAAGTTGAAACTCAGAAATTGAAAATGTTTGATTTTAGAAATACTCTTTATAATAGAACAAGTACAAGATGTAACATGAAGTTAATAAGATCTATAAAGCATATTTTGTATACACAACAAGTAAATAAACAACTTCTTAATGGAAATGATGATAAAAGACAAGTGCAAAAAGATAACATTCACACCCTTCCATGGGGTCATTGCGACACCATTTTTTGATGTCTGTATTCATTCTTTATTATATAATTTTTTTTAAACATTGTGTTTCTCTATTATTAAAAGATGAGGCAAGTTATGGTTGTTAAGTTATTAAAGCACTGTGTACTGAATGGAATAGAATTTGTTATTGTGATATACTATACATATTCAAAGTGTTATTAATATAATAATATAGTATTGAAATGATGTTGATTTAAGTTCAAAATGTATGTTTAAATTATTTTTATTTCGTTGTATCATTACTAACTGCTAACTGTTATGAATGCTATGCAAAAAATTTTATTAATAAACGTTCGATAAACCAATATGAGGTGTTTTCTTCAACCTATATAAAGACGAGTGCTATATTTTTTATTTCATAGTTACAATGAAGTTCATTAGACAAGTAGAGTCTTTAGAAGTCAATAATATAAAAACAGAGCATAATTCACACATAGCTAAACATAGTACCTTATTACCGAATACAATACGCTGTATAATATGTGGGCCTTCTAATTGTGGGAAAACAAATGTTATGTTAAATTTATTATTACATAAAAATGGTCTTAAGTTCGAAAACATCTACTTATACTCAAAAACGGCTTATCAACCAAAGTATTGTTTTCTAAGACAAGTTATGACACAAGTTCCTGATGCAAGATTATTTATTTTCAATAATAATAAAGATGTGATTTCACCTAGTAAAGCTGCGAAAAATTCTATTATAATATTTGATGATGTCGCATGTGAAAATCAAAAAAGTATTCGTGATTATTTTAGTATGGGAAGGCATCGACAAATAGACTGCTTTTACTTATCACAAACATATTCTAAAATACCTAAGCAATTAATACGTGACAATGTAAATCTTCTTATACTTTTTAAACAAGACGATATTAATTTAAAACACATATATAACGAGCATGTGAATACTGATATGAGCTGGTTGGAATTTAGAAAGCTTTGCTCCACTATTTGGTTAGATCGATTTAGCTTTTTAACAATACACAAAGATTGTGATCTAAATAATGGAAGATATAGACAAGGCTTTGATGTCTACATACACTTTTAATATGAGTATTATATAAACAGTAAATAAGTTCTTATACAGGTTATTTGAAATAAGTTGCTTGGAAGGAATGGTTGATTTTAATATTCAACCAATGGATACAGAAATTAAAAATCAGCTGATTAAATCAGTAGATAATATAAAAAATAAGATAAAACTAATTCAAAATGAAGAACATGATACAAATATAAAGTTTAAAAAGATATTTAAGCCCATAACAGATAATTTAGAAACAATAATCAATGCAAACGAACATGGTAAGCCCATGCTAAATCTCTCCATTGATATGAGTAAGAATAATACAATTGATGATCAAAACTGTTCCCTAGACTTCGAAAATTTTAGTAAAAACGTACAAGCAGATTCGAATGAAAGTTTAGATTATTACGGTTATAGTGATGAAGATAACAGTATTTGCAATAAAATCGATGATACTCTAAAGTCACTTGATAATGAAAGAAATGAAGATAAAAGCGTGTGTAACAATATGAATGATACTTTAAGGTCACTTAAGAAAGAAGAAGCGATAGAAATATATGGAAATAATATAAATGTTCCCTTTGGAATACGTAGTGAAAACAAAAACTTGATGATGGGAAACTCTAAAGTTTCATTTTCTTCAACGAATGATTCCACAAAAATGAAAAGAATACATATAGTGAATATAGGTAACATACGCTATGAATTGACGCCAGGTTTGAAGGAACTTCTATTGCGTAGTAAGCCTGACTTAAATATAATAAGTGAAGGAGATAAAACTACGTATAAAGATATACTTCATGCTACAAATGCTCATAAACGAAACTTTAAACCTGATGGTCAAATAAAAGGTGATAAGGGATTTAAATACATTAAAATCATCAAGCCACTATTTTCTCGAAAATCCAACACAATATCAAAAAGTTTAGATACAAATTTAAAAAGTGGTGGATACATACCGACTTGTAAAAAATATAAAAGTAATACAGATTACGTGTTTTGGGATGATCCTAATGAATTAATAGATAGATTGAAGTTATTGTTAGCATCAAAAAGCGCTGGTAATACTAATCATGACAATGAAATGTTGTCTATAATTGAAGAACTGAAGGAAGCTGGAATTATTAAAGAATAAAAGACTTGGTTAGACACATTTATAATTAGTAGCAAGAGAAACATTGATCATGAATGTAGATAAAGTTGATGATCAAATTACCGATAGACAAATTAAATATACTCACATACAAATTGAAGATATACCATCAACAAGTACCGTCAAATATTCCGTAAACTTTGATAATGTTAGCAATGACAAATTAAAAGCTGAAGTTTTAGAAAAAATTGTGGAGATAAACAAATTGATTGATAATTTAACACAAAGATTAAAAAAACTTGAAAAGAGTATAGAATTAAAAGATCTGGCAAGTAAATTAAATAAACATTATGAGCAAAGCAGACGTAGTTAATGAAATCTGTAGAAATGCAAGAGTCAATTACCCTAGAAGAACTGTAATCCTTAAAGATATAGATGATCTCTGGCAAGCTGATTTAATAGATATGCAAGCTATGTCCAAAGTGAATGGTGGCAACAAATACATACTAACAGTTATTGATTGTTTTTCGAAATTTGCATGGGCTGTTGGATTGAAACAAAAGAATAAACTACAAGTATGCAAAGGGTTTGAAACGATATTACAATATGGACGAACCCCGAAAAACCTTCAAACTGACTTTGGTAAAGAATTTTATAATGAACAATTTAGAAAAATTATGCAAAAGTTCAATATTAATCATTATTCTACTTATTCTTCCAAAAAAGCCTCCATAGTTGAAAGATTTATTAGGACATTAAAGAGTAAATTGTATAAAGAGTTTAACTTGAGTGGTAACTATAAATGGCATAATGAAGTTCTTCGTAAAAAGCTGCATGAATACAATCATACAATACATAAAACTATCGGTCAACCTCCAGCATCAATTTCCGAGGATAATAAAACGAAAATTTTTCAAAGATATAGGGACTTGGCTCGCTCCAGAAAAGTTCCTGCATGTAATAAATTTAAAGTTGATGACTATGTGAGAATTAGTAAATACAAAGCCTGTTTTGACAAGAGTTACACACCGAATTGGTCGACAGAAATATTCAGAATTATTAAGGTACAGAATACTCATCCTACGACTTATTTAATAGAAGATTCTAATAAACGTCCAATATTAGGAGCTTTTTATTCACAGGAACTTCAAAAAACAAAACATCCTGATGTATATTTAGTTGAAAAAATATTAAAAAGAAAAGGAAACTATGTCTTTGTGAAATGGTTAGGCCTTTCACCGAGTGAGAATTGTTGGATAAATAAAGCGAATGTATTGTAAATTACTTATTTTTCAATTTATAATGTAATGAAGAATGTAAAGTCTAAGGAGAATGTAATTTAAGGAATTGTTCTTGGTTTTATATCCATTCGTTCTCCGACATTGAAACAGCAAAGACTGTTACAAGTTAAAATTATTTTTTGTAATCAACTTATTTGATAATAATGAAAAAGCCACGGGCCTCATTTAATTCTAAAATAAAATCAGCAGCGAGTGATAAAAATGATAATAATTTTGGCGTACCATCTTCGGGTGCAGGATTAAAGAAAACATTTAGAAACATTGTATCACATACTAAAAAACAAATTAAAAAATTGAAACCAAAATCTAAGAAGATTCTATTGAAATTAGCATATGCAACAGCACAAGAATTAGCATCAGAGCTACCTATAAATATACCGAGAGTTATACCTGTGCCAAAAACTGGTGGCTTTTTACCCTTAATACCAATATTTGCCGGCTTATCTGCTGCTGGTAGTTTAGTTGGAGGTGCTGCTGGAATAGCTAAAACCATAAATGAATACAAAGCTGCTAAAAAGCATTTGTTAGAAATGGAAAGACATAATAAGCGATTAGAAGCTGTTTGTATTGGTAAAGGATTACAACTCAAACCATATAAAGATGGATTAGGGATTTATGTAACCAAGAAAAAAAACTAAGTTACAGGCTACCCAAAAGAGCATTAACTAATGTTGATATTATTAAGTACTCAAATAATATCCCATTTTTTCGTGGTGTATTTATGAGAGATGAATTACCAGATAAACCTTTTCCTATGGAATGTGGTGTTATAAATCTAGATGATTCGAAGAACTCTGGTACTCACTGGGTAGCCTATGGAAAATTTTATGACTACATCGAATATTTTGATAGTTATGGTAACTTAAGACCACCAAACGAATTTATACAGTATGTAGGCTCGAACGTGCAATATAATTATGACAATTTGCAAAAAAATAATTTATATAACTGTGGTCATTTATGTTTACAATTCTTGAAGACATTTTGGATTAAACATAAAATAAATTACAATGCTTGAGGTACTGAATACTATATATAATGGATAATACAGTAATATATGAACATTCTAAATCTGTCTGTTAGAACTAGAAGATATTTACTTTGGTGCGGTACATATACGCGAATGTGACTAATTTCAATTATTTTTAACCTTTAGCTGGTGACGTGATTTTAATTTTACGTAAGCACTGACGTGGGGGCTTCAGAGGCCCGTACTTAAAAATGATTTTTTTTTGAAGCTAGAGGTTTAATTTGTCCTGATATTTTATAATTACATTAAATAAATATAGTTCTTATAAAACAAACAAAATTATTAAACGTTTTTAATTAAAATAAGTCTTCTTTTTAACAATTAAATTAAAGTTAATATTTTTTAGGCAGAAATGACTTGAGATCAGGAATCACCTTAAATGCTTTATTTTTTTCAACAAAACAAACAAATTAAACGTTATTATAAAAGTTCAATAAGAACTGTAATAAACTAAATAACAAGAACCGTGGTACTATAGATAAAATAAAAAACTGCAAGGCATGAAATCTCACAATTTACGCACAATCTGGGCAAACTTCCTTCGCACATTGAAGGCAAAAATGCTTTTTACATTATGTAACATGTATGTGTAGACTTCCTCTGAAGCTTCAGTAGACACGTATGGTACCTTCTCCTTTGTTTTACATCGTCTGCTGGAACTTCTGGACTGTCAGGCATAGCAGACCCTATCACTCGCGTCAAACTACCAACAGATGACAGTGGAACATCGTCTTCCCATAATACTTGTTTCTCATCATGTTCTTCAGATTCTAAGTTAGTGTAAAAATCTACGTCATGTCCTCTGAACCGCTAGAATCCTCATAATGAGGGTTTTTGAAAAAAAATTCAGCAATGCCATCACATTTTCAGCAGGTCCGACTGGAAGTAATTGGTTAATTTTGACATGGCACTGACATTTACATAGCCACTGACCAATCACATGAATGCTGGCCGCAGGCTTACATGACACCATCTATCGGATATTTCATTTTGAAACACCCTCATTGTTCAAGTCAGACCCAAAATTACTATCACTGGGCATAGCAAATCTTCCATATATACTAATATGTAGGGGTATCATCCTTATTGGATGACCGTTTTCTTCCGGATGATGTACTAGGTTCCATTTTCGAAAAGCTAATCAAATATTGAAAGAAAAAACACAAAAAATGAACATAAAGCACTTTTCAAAAAGTTACGTATATACTGACGTGGGGTCTGAGAGGCCCACAAAAAACTTTAAAACGAATTTACTCACCGAGTTTGCGCGCGACAACACATTCACCAATTTTATGGCCTCTAGCTGACTAAACTTGAAGGTACTAGAAGTCGCATATGCGTAGCATGCGAGAGAGGAGAGTAATCCAATATTTTTACTTTGGCTAGGCCTGAGCGGCCCCCACGTCACCAGTTAAAGGTTAAATCAATAAAGTACAATATTAAGATGCTAGTGTTTCATAAATATCCAATGGTAAAAGAAAAATATAATATTTCACGTTCTATCATTAAAGACAGCAGACGTGTCAGCACTGTTAAGAAAAAAACCATTTCAAAACAAAATAAAAAGTTTTTACAAAGTCTTGGATTCAAATTGTAACATGTTGCAAATAACTGATCTACCATACCATGACAACTCTATAGAGAGCTATGAAATACATAGTTATAATCCCTACAGCAGCAATTTCAAAGACAATGATGAAATAAGAATACCTATTCATCAGCAAGATTTATATGTACTACCATCGCGCAGTTCTCTTTATATTGAGGGGTATGCTACTATCACTAATAAGGATTCTGCAGGAAAATTAGTAAAAAAGGATATAAGTTTTATCAACAATCCTATGTCATATTTATTTCAAGATATTCGATATGAATTAAATGGTGTAGAAATCGATCGCATTAAGAATGCTGGAATTACCACTACAATGAAATCTTATATCTCAATGAATGAAGGTGAAAGTAAAGCAGCAGCAGTTTGGGGCTGGAATACAAATGGTACAATACTAAAAAATGGTCATTTTAATGCTATTTTTCCATTAAACAAAATACTAGGCTTTGCTGAAGATTATAATAAAATTATTATTAATTGTAGACATGAGCTTATACTACAGAGAAGCAGCTCTATCATAAACTGTGTAACAATGGATACGCATGATAATTTAGTAATAGATATTCATAAAGTTCAGTGGCGTGTTCCGCATATTAAAGTTTCTGATCGTAATAAGTTATTATTACTCAAACATTTAGAAAAAGATCGACCTGTTCAACTGGCGTTTAGAAATTGGGATCTTTATGAATACCCATTATTACCGAAAACTACTAAACATTCATGGTCAGTCAAAACTGCATCTCAACTAGAAAAACCAAGATTTGTAATTGTTGGCTTGCAAACTAATAGAAAATGTAATGTAACTAAAAGCTCTTCCATATTTGACCATTGTAATGTAACTAATCTCAAGTTATTTTTAAATTCACAATACTTTCCATACGATTCATTGAACCTGAAATTTGATAACGGGAAATACAATATATTATATGAAATGTATGCAAACTTTCGTCAGTTGTATTACAATGCTGGCGCCGAGCCGTTGTTAGATTTGGTTCAATTTAAAGAAAAAGCACCACTGTTTGTAATTGACTGCTCAAGACAAAACGACTCTCTTAAAACCGGCCCAGTCGATGTCCGGATAGAAATTGAATGTTCAGAAGTAATACCAGATAATACAACTGCGTATTGCCTCATTATAAACGATCGTCTTTTTGAATATAAACCTCTCAGCAACATTGTAAGGAAAATATCATGAATGTGATTGTAGATGTTCAAGAATTTAAAAACAAACGGAATGAGTTCATTCCTAAAGAAATAGCAATTCTATGGAATAGACGCATGTTCGTATTGTTAATAAAACCACCATACCCATTTTATGATTTAACGAAAGAAGAACGTTTACAAGTTAATTGGATTGAAAAAAATAGAGGAATTTATTGGAATGAAGGATGGATACCTTACTGGAATTATAAAAATATAGTAAAAGATTTTTTAAAAAATAAAAACATATATACTAAAGGTCAGGAGAAAGTATTATGGATAAAAGAAATTAATAACAACAAATATGTGTATAATTTAGAAGATATTAATTGCCCTAGTTTAGTAAAATTGTATGATGAATACTCAACTTCACCTGATGTATTAAGCTGTATACATCATGAGAATATTTGCGCCTTAAAAAATGTATTTTGCCTGTATAAGTGGTGTCGAGATAATAATGTATTATTATAAGAGTATGTAATAAGTAAAAGGTCGAAATAAACATTGTGATTTACTAAATACCTATTTTATTTAACCCTTTTTGTTTTTATGGATTTATCTTCAAAGATCGAGAACTAATGTTTAGTAACTTAAATAACAATTGCAACCTTATCAAGCGCATGGACTATTCACCTTGTTGTGTATCACATTACAAAAAGCGCTCGATGCGATCCGCTAGCGCTCGGTCATGAGCGGTAGTCTGCCACCTAACCCGACGGCGAATGCATGCTCCTTCTTATAACATTCCTACCTATGTTCAGACGTAAAGAGTATTTATACATAATATCTATCTAACGCAGTAACATAATATTATATGAATATGACTTATGAATGTTAGCACATATGATAAACTCTACCTTATAGGAATTAGACACTAAAGTGAGGGAGAGTTTTTATAGACATGGATTAATTCAAATAATCATAAAAAAGTTCTCGAGGTAAAATTGGGGCTTCTGGATCAAAAGAATTCATCACGTATTTTTTTTCATTGCTCATCTATTCATTCAATTATTCACTTTTCATCACTCAGTCTGACTGAGTGATGAAAAGTGAATAGTTGAATGAATAGATGAGTGATGAAAACTCGTGTGATGAATTCTTTTGATCCAGAAGCCCCAATTTTTACCTACTGGTATCAAAGCAAAGAACGGGAAACCACAAAAACACTTTAATAGTCCAGCCGTAGTGGACTGTATACTTCAAACTACTTACAAACGATAAACAAAAACCATAGTAACACTTATTACTCTTAAAAATACTTCCAAATATAAAACTATGTACAAAACGTATTAAAAAGGTAAAAACATATAAAAAAGGTCGTTCTGTCCGCAACAACCACTGACAGATGACGGGCAGCAGCGTCACTGGAACTGGAACGAGATGGTACGACCTGCGATCGTAAACCTGCCTGCCCAGGGTGGCGATTATGGATATCCTCCAGATGTTTGCCTTAAGTGGCGAACAACAACTAGAGAGGCCTATATCCTGCTCGAGACTGTAATACAATTTGGACAATTTGTCTAGGTGGGGCTTCATTGATGCCTCTGCCAATGTGTGTGCGTGCGGTGTCGTCCCACAAACTATGGCACACCTACTTCAGTGCCCCGCGTGTCCGGACTCCTGTCTGCACGAGGACTTGCTGACCGCCAGTGATAGAGCTATCCGCGTCTCAGAGTTTTGGTCTCACAACATAATTATAATCGTTTTGTCATCGACTCGAGAGAAGAAGAAGACTGTAATAGGCTGATGATAATGATCATATCTGCCAGAAAAGCGTGTCGTCCAAAACACAATTATCAAGGGGAAGGTCTATGTCCAGCAGTAGACGTTGGCTGATGATGATGAAAACCAGATCCTAACCTTACCCGCCAGGTAACAGAGCAATGACACATTCTGCAACAATTAACTGCTTTCCAACCGTCTTGTTTACTCGCTCATAACAAAAGGTTCGCGTTACTGTGAGAACGATGACGCGAATCTAAAAATAACATTTTATTAAAATGCTAATGGGGACGAGAATAACGTTCTGTCTTTATGTGCACATTCGCACGTACGGCGTTAATGTCTCAAAATTTTGAAGCTAATTTAGCTGCTGAAAGCACTTGCAACCTTATTCGCCGAATCCGTGCTTAAAATATAACGAAGTAACCGCTTTTGTTGACTATAATTTTGGACTAAATTTATGTTAATCTGTGGAACAGATAAGTCTTGGAGTGGGATGAACCGCTTTAGGTAGACGTAATGCAACGTAACAGGTCGACTGATGACCTAAGACTGCTAGCAGAGACAGGGGAAGTTCACACAAAAAGCGGTTATTTGCTACAACCTTCTTCTTCCATCAGACATCTTTTGGGTAGTGGACAGCAAAAATAAATGTTCCTTTTTTTCTTCTAACAATTTTTCACAAGTACAATCCAGGTGTAATTAGGGCGACTGTGGTGATCAGTGCTATCATCATCGTGTCGTATGGCTTACTTCTGCTCGAGTCCTCGATGGTCAATATCCAGTTGGCGAAGCCAAGTCTTCTTCCTTAGTGTCTATTCCAGTTGTAATTGTTTGGCCCTGCAGCTACTAAGTGGCGACTATCAGCATTTTCACAAATTATGCCCGTTTTTGAGTTATTGTTGTTGTGCTACTTATCCACAACTCGCAGAGTTTTTTGTTGATCATCAATCAAAAGCTTTGGTCCGTCCACTGCTGAACGTAGGCGACCTTTAATTCACGCCACATTTCTCTATCCCGGGCTTCTCCCATCCAGCAACTGCCAGCAGTTCTTCTAAGGTCATCCGCCCAGCGGGTTGCGGGGCGTCATAAACTACGTTTGCCTAAACGCGGTGTCCACTCCAAGATTCGTCTGCTCCACCTATTGTCTGCTCTACGGCAGACATGACCGGCCCTCTGCCACTTCAACGTACTAATTCTTCGGGCTACGTCGGCAACTTTCGTCCTTTGACGTATACGGTCGTTTCGTACCCTATCTTTCGTGTTGTTGATGCCAATCCATAATTTACTACATTATTAGACCATCTGTGCTAACACCAACATCACACGTAACACTGACGTCCTTCTCAACGTTAATTGAACAAAATACAGTACATTTCTCATCAATTTGTCTGCCATTTGCATTTTAAATGTAATATTTTTAGACGCGTGATAGTGTCCGGAGGAAATTTTCATCTCATTTACATTTGAAGTGGTTTCTAGATGAATATTACGTAGTTAATTAAGGAAATGCTTTTTTTTTTCTTTGAATAATACTTAAATTTAGACTCTGCTAACCGGATTAGCGAGATGAAGTGGCAGTGTACTGGTCATATCAGCCGCAAAATCGACAACCGTTGGGGTAAACGAGTTCTGGGATAGTCGTTTGTCATCATCCAAATCGGCTGGCGAGTTAAAGTACGGCTTGCTGCCCACTGGTGACACAGGGGAAGGGGATCACTACCAATTGAGCCACCGATCTAGTCGGTTGTTGTGATGTTTGTTGAATGGGCTGTCCATTGGCTTCGAGAAAAGGTAAGTAAGTACGACGCTACACGCCTCTAAATTCCCGTTATTTCCATTGTTGAATGACAATCATACTTTTAGCTATATTATCTATTATATTTATTATTAGTCAGGAAAAATCGCCAGATTATCGTACGATGTCAGGCGACGTCTTCGTCGACACTTGTCAATATCTACTTATAAGTGTATGCAAGACTTCAAGGCTAGATTGTATTTGAATTACAATTAGTTAGCTAATAATAAATTAACTAGTTAGGTAGCTAGTGCAATTATTAGGTATTATGTCACTTGACAACTGTTGTCACGTAGTAGGTAGTGCTGGATAGTGTTTTTTTATTGATAACTACTGTTGTTTGGTTATCAGCAGCCTATTGCAGTTCACTGCTGGACATAGGCTTCTCCAGTTGTTCACCACTTAGGGCAAAAATCTGAAGGATGTACCCATAATAAGTAAGAAAGCGAAAGAGAAGCCCAAGTGGCTAGCCGGTCTTATCGCTTATAGCGATCTCTTCCAGACAACCTTCAGATAGAGGAAACCAGTTTCACTAAAGAGTAGGTAGGTAACAGAGTAACATTTCATATTTTCCGCTCAAATCTTCCTCCTTGCTCCCACAGAAAGTGGGTGTGTATGTTTGTGCGTAGCTGTGTTAGTATGCAACCGTCAACTGGCCTGTTATTGTTAATTAAATATGAATACGTGTGGGAAAGCATCATTTACCGTGCGGTGATAGTAAAGATTACGAAACACCGATCCATTTGTTCCCGTGGGTGTCGTAAACTATATCTTGATAAATAATAATAATAATAATAATCCATTTATTTCAGAATTCAATCCATAGGGTATACATCAAAATAAACAACTATCAAAATAATGAAAATTATAATAGAAGGTAAAATAGAAGGCAGAAGAGGAAGAGGGAGGCCAAGACGAACATTTACACAACAGCTAAAGGAGAAAGTTAATGTCATGACGTACAAGGAGTTGAAGGCGCTGGCGGAGTCCAGGGAGGAGTGGAAGTTGCTCCACCGACAAGAGCAAAGCTCTTAAATTTAGTAGTAGTAGCCAAATGACCTCCGCGTCATGTTCCTGTCGGTGAGTAGGGTTTCCGGAGCTCGTGGGGGGTTGGGGTTGGGCCGACATGGCGGTGGCAACTGACAGGTAACTAAACAGTTACTTGCCCGTTGTCACAGCAACTTGGGCTTCTCTCTCGCTTTCCATAAGGCGTAGGGAAGCCATTATGTCGAGCCACTATAAAAAAAAAAATAGTTGAAATGGCAGTGGGCCGGCCATCATCAGCCGCAGAACCTACAATCAGCCTATCGTAGTCCACTGCTGGACATAAGTATTCGCCACGTTGGGTAAACACCTGGAGTTATACCCTTAATCGCCACGCTAGTCAGGCGGGTTGGCAATCGCAGGCGCCTCGCTCCGGTGATGCTGCTGCCCGTCATCGGCACATGGTATTTAGCTACGCCTTCAATCGTGATGGTTATACCGCCACCAGTCGGTTGCCAGCGCCTCGATTGTTATTCGGCAGGATGCACCACGGGCAGGTGAGGTTGGCTTGGAGCGAAAAGATGATGGGACGCTCCTTTACATCTCATCGAGATAGAAGTAGCTACATGTAATATCGGAGGCTTAGACTCACTTTGTGTCGATGCGCCATCGTGATAACTAACACAAACATTACAATGACACAAAGTGCGCGCGGAAACTCAGGTACCCAAATACCTATTCGAACACTTGAGTGGCGGTCGGAATTGTACCTAGGTATTGTTGTGAACACAGGTAAGAATCTAGGTTTCTCTAGACACAACCCTGCCTAGGCACCGAATGTGACCTAGATATCGGTGGCTAGAGCATCGGTGACTCATGCTCCACTGGCGCGTAAAATTATTAATATTTATTCAGCATATTCATGTTCGAAGCTGTATTGATAAGTTTTTACTGTGTTTTTATTGCTAAATACGATTTTAATAGGGTATTAATAATGCATAGTAAATGTTGGATGCTTGGCTGTATTTGATGTTAGTTTGAAGATCAAATGATAAGTTTATGGTGCAGGTCCCAAGGACTCGCACGGTGCGGTTTGCCTCTACTTTCTTGGTGCGAACGGCAAACTATGGAACTCCTTGCCGGACTCTTTGTTTCCAGAGACATACAATCTTGATGTGTTCAAAGCAAGAGTGAATCGGTATTTTCTGTGTAAGCGTGCTCCATCGTAGGCTTCAATATCACTTAACACCAGGTGAATTGTGGCCAAACGCAAAAAAGTGTGTAAATGTTTTGTACAATCCTAACCAAAGCCGCATAGAAATTGAGATCAAAGGATGGCTTGTAGCGAAAAGCTGATGGGTCGCTCTCTTACATCATCATCATCCTAGCCTTTTGTCGATTGTCTCAGGGTCGGCTTCCCAAACTGAGAGATTTGACGAGGGCTAAGCTTTTACACAGAGCGACTGCCATCAGACCTCCGCAACACTTAGGATAAGCTATACCTATTCTCAGTTTACATACCATCTCGCTCGCTTATCGTTTACATACCGGTCGCTCTCTTACATACCATTATAAAAAATCTAAAGCCACTACAACATAGCTTAGGTCATATCAGTAGATGACCACACGACAAAGGCAGATTAAATTGACGATTGATATGCAACATCAGACGCATATAAAAACGGATCTATGATGGGAATCCTTCAATAATGCAATAGTTGTCAGTGTCCGGACAATAGCAATTGTTTTCGTACGTCCTTGATATTATCTGAAACGCCGCAATAACTGTTGTTATAAATAAAATAAAATAAAATAGTTTATTTCAGCAAATAGATTCACTAGTAATACTTTTGCACGTCAAACTTTTTTCCTACCAGCACTTCGACGTGTAGCCTGCTGAGAAGAAGTGCCGCAACAAACTCAACAGTTAGCCTTTTTTTAAAATATATAATACAATACAATAATATCGTTTTAAAAAGCGCAAGCGAGCAGACTATCATGTCCATGTAATATTGTCATCCATATAATCTTGTACTTTATAATAACCTTTTGACATTAAAATGGACTTAATGCGAGATTTAAATCTATGTATAGGTAGATCAACAATATTTTGCGGTATTTTGTTAAACATTTTTACACTTTGTCCTATGAATGAGTTACCAGTTTTACGAAGCCTGAGATTGGAAACAAATATACAAATATTTAAATACATATTACAGTAGGTATTCCTGCATGTTTAGTGTAAGTTTGGAACTTTGTGAAATGTGGGTAGGTGTACTCAGCGAAACAATGTGAAGAATCAATCGCGTTTCGGCATTGGTGTATTGTATATTAGCCAGAAAAATAGCGTACCTACGGGCTAGAATGGCGGTGACAACTGTGCAAAATGTGATTGGTTAGTTTATTTATCTTATGCCGTAGCCACTTGGACTTCTCTTTCACTTTCCAGCAATTGGCTGAGGCCCCTAGGCTACTAAAAAAAACTCTTCTGTCTAAATTTTATGTGTGCTCGCCACCCTGATCGATCTGGGCTTCTCCCATCCAGCATTTGCCAGATATCTTGCGCAAATAACCACTGCACTAATCATGAGGTCGTCCCCTCCGTTTGGACTTCTCCCAACTACAGAACTTGTTTAGCCCAACGGTTGTCATGTCTGCGACTGATATGGCCAGCCCACTGCCATTTCAACTTGGTAATCCGGATAATTAAAAAAAGAATACCTACACATCTAATATGGTATCAGAAGCTTTTAGAGTAAATCCTTTCAATTAAACATCCAAAGGATTAGAGAAACTGCCACGAAGAACATAAATTCAGTACGGAAGCAAAAATCATCACCCGATGACGATTCTATAGAAACAATTGTGAAATCATGATTAATTAATATTACACGTGTGTTGCAACATTTAAAACTATTGTGAAAGGTGCCTACAAGGGAAATACCATCGGACGACAATAATACACTTAGCAACGACAGGAGCGAACATGTTTGGTGACGCATGCGCAGGCGCACGCGTGGCTAACCGACTCTAATATTACCTACTAAGATAACAGCCGGATAGAAGGAATACTATAATAATAATTGTATAAATAAAAAACTGTATTGAAAAATACTGGAAATAGTGAAGAATATAGAAAAGGTTAAAAGATTTTTAAAACTGCAATTTTATTTCCTATACCTACTCGTATATTCGATGATCCCATGCCATTGTTAGGTAGATTATTTTTATTGTAGCACAGTATAGTAACAAGCTATTATATTTCTAGTAAATGGAAAAAAAAGTTGAAATCCCTGTGCCGACCCCCGCAATGAGCAAAAATGTATGGAATCTTCTATCAATTGCCATCGTAGTTTGTAAGATAGGTTCCTCTTTATGTTTTCATTTAAAATATGGCAAGATTGAAATATGCTACTCCAGCGTACTAATCCGGTAAGCCATGTCGATGACCTTGGTTCACTAACGGATCACATCATTTCGGATCCGATCCCTTAATGAAACGCCGAGCATAGCTCTTTCCATATCTGGCAAGTGCTGGATGCCAGAAGCCCTAGATCGATCAAAGTTGTGAACAATGGGAGAGGCCTATGTCCAGCAGTGGACTGTAAGAGGGTGATGATGAATAAGGCGAAATTAATTGGCTCAGGATTAGGCACTCCGAGAGACGTCGCCTATAGGTACTCATCAACAAATTCGACCAGTCTGCATAAAAGTCACTGACTAACATTTCCGACTAACACGAACTGAATCACGTCTCACGGTTAGCAACAGAGACACGGGCGCTACTCGGAATCGAACCAGCGGTCGTGCCAAGGCTGCGTTTACTAAACATCTGCTGCCGCTATTGTGTTGTCACGGAGCGTCACCTTTGCTTTGATGAAAGGTCATGTTTCAGAAATCTTCATATCAGCACACATCGGCTGATATCATTCTATATTTTATCGCTGTGTGGATTCCGGGATGTAAGGGAGCGGCCTGTCATCTATTCGCTTCAAGCTAACCTCACCTGCGCGTGGTGCATCCTGCTGAATAACGAACGTGGCGCTGGCAACCGATTAGGGATGTTATAACCATCACAATTGAAAGCGTAGCTAAATATCACAGACCGATGCTGACGGACAGCCCGGCGTGGCGATACCCATAAGGTATATCTTCCAGATGTTTGCCCTAAGTGGCGAATAAATGGAGAAGCCTATGACCAGCAGTAGGCTGCAAAAGGCTGGTGATGGTTTTCGGACTTAGAATCATAATCATCAGCCTAATTCCAGCTGGACATAGGCCTCTCCAGTTGTTCGCCACTTTGGTCAAATATTAGAGCGTATTGCCCATAATCGTCACACTGGATTTGGAATATGATCACCTCATCTTGAGAGATTAGCATACCTCGGAAGGAAGATGTGGTCCCACATAAGTGCCCCGCGACTCTCTTTCAGTCACACCTTCCTCGATAGTATTCCATGCCCCATCGGTCAAACACGGTTCATGTATTTGCCGGTGAGCAGGGTTTCCGGAGCTCGAGGGGGGTTAGGTTTGGGCCGGTATGACGGTCGCAATTGACAGGTAACTGACCAGTTACTTGCCCGTTGTCACAGCGAGTTGGGCTTCTCTTTCGCTTTCCATCAAGCGTAGGGAAGCCATTATGTCGAGCTACTATAAAAATAAACTCACTTTGATAGGTAATTCCTACCAATGTCTCTATAGGAAATTATTACGCACGACAAGATTACCAGCAATCAGTCCCTTGTTACGCCCGATATTTGCAAATAAGCGCTGCTACTATCATTACGGTTACATAAATCATTTCGTTGACTCACTGGCAATCGCGGAAAAAGACCGGGTTCGAGGCCCGGCTACCGACAGGCTTATTGGCTTGGAAATATGACATAATACAAGCCTTTTATGTTGCCGACTAGGTGATTCAAACGTAATAATTGAAATCCTTTGTATTGCTAGGAATTAATAATTAAGTATTTCTATAAATCATTGTATCGTGCGGTATGTTCTGGGATTATAATTAAAGCACTCAACCGCATGTAAGGGAGCGGCCTATCATCATTTCGCTCCAAGCCAACCTCACCTGCTCGTGGTGCATCCTGCCGAATAACAAACGAGGCACTGGCGACCGACTGGTGGCGGTATAACCATCACAATTAAAGGCGTAGTTAAATACCACAGACCGATGACGGGCAGCAGCGTCACCGGAGCGAGAAGCTATGCCCTGCGATCGCCAACCCGCCTGCCCAGCGTGGCGACTATGGGTATATCCTCCAGACGTTTGTCCTAAGTGGCGAGCAACTGGAGAGGCCTATGTCCAACAGTGGACTGTAATGGGCTGATGATGATGATGATGACTCAACCGCACCCTCGCATGTAATATTTTCATATTTATACCTAAGCGTAAGAGAGGTAGGTAGGCATAGAGAAACTTCACTTGAATTGAGCCGCCCGTCTGGGCAAGGACCTCTACCCTATAGAACACCCCAGCCAAATGACCTTCGGGTCGTGTTTCTGCCGGTGAGTAGGGTATCCGGAGCTAGTGGAGAGTAAGGGTTGAGGAGGCATGACGGTGGCAACTGACCAGTTACTTGCCCGTTGTCACAGCGACATGGGCATCTCTTTTGCTTTCCATCAGGCGTAGGGAAGCCATTTATGTTGAGCTACTATATAAAAAGCGTGTGTCTGCAAAAATGATGTACCTAGTAGAAATACGTAAGTGTATGCAGAAAAGGGACGGTAGCCTGAAAAAGCTGGTAATTGTTGGCAACACCCGAAGGCAAGAGAGATTGAGCATCTCAGATGAAGGGAGGGTTTACCCGCCTGGTTGGCAACCAATGCATACTCGGCTATTTCGGGAAAAAGACCCTGTTTTGATATCAGTCTACGGAAATCGGCTCAAGTAACTAACTAACTCATCATTCTCCTGCCCTTATCTCACTCCAGGTGGGGTCGGCACAACATGTTTTCTTCTCCAAGCTTGTCATGTTGTAGGGGGGGTTTTGGCAAAGTTTTATAGCCAGCCGCCGCCAGCCTGACGCTAACCTTCGTTGGGACTGCTTCCGTTGGTGATAAACCCTTCATCTGCGGGTGCCTTATACAGCTCAATGTTATGTTCAGGCAACAGTTCTCTTAGCCGGTCTGGATCTTATTTACTAACGGAATCTAAAATCTCAACAAGTCCCTTACGGCCGTATACACAAACGGTACCCAAAGACCTTTTTGGACATTTTGAAGGATTTTGGGCACTGTGGGTCCGCGCGTCGCATAGTAATGTTTCTGAATTCCGTCATTAGTCTACTCTTGCGACAACCACGGAAAGAAATGGGGCGGTGATTTCAATTCTCTTCCGTCATCGCACGAAGATATATTATCGACAGAAAGATTTCTAAATCAACCAGATTTCTAACATTACCAACAACTTTTAAAACATTTACCAATCAAACCGCGTTAAATATTATAAATTCAAATGAGTACCTACAACACGGCTGGGCTAGACTTTCCATTTCGGTCTAGCACTAGACAAATTGCAGGTTATAAAAACTGGTAGGACTGGGTTGGCTTTCTCTCCGGTGAGGTCATCACGTGAGGTAATGGCGGTAAATTACTGCTAAATATACTTAGGACTAATATTAAGTTGTAAGTGGTGTCCGTTTATCTGTAAAAGGAATTAATTAGTACCTACTTAGGTATATGAAAGTTCTAAGATGTTCGAAACAGATAACATAACTACTTAGGGCCAAGGGATCGGGTTGATGCATTAGGTAAATTAAGCACTTTTGTTATGGAAATCGGCATGTAAGGGAGCGGTCTATCATCATTTCGCTCCAAGCCAACCTCACCTGCCCGTGGTGCATCCTGCCGAATCACAAACGAGGCGCTGGCAACCATCACAACTGGAAGCGTAGCTAAATACCACAGACCGATGACGGGCAGCAGCGTCACCGGAGCGAGAAGCTACGCCCTGCGGTCGCCAACCCGCCTGCCTAGCGTGGCGATTGTGGGTATATCCTCCAGATGTTTGCCCTAAGTAGCGAACCACTGGAGAGGCCTATGCATCCAGCTATCCAGCAAACTCATAGAAAGTGTTCTGATCACCGATTTGTACTTGTATGAAATTCACGAATTAGTAGGTATGCACCATCTGATTCTGATTTTTATACTTCAAATGCTACATGAAGCTTCGTAAATTCTTATCTTTCATCATCATCGTCATCATCAGCCTTTGGCAGTCCACGGCTGGACATAGGACCCTCCAAATATTCGATACTTTGCTCGTTCCTGGGCTTCACGCATCCAGTACTTACAAATCGTCGCTGCACCTAAATAAATATGACACCCAAGGATCTCAAAGTCTCTTTAGACCCCACTACTAGTCACTTTTACTAAAGGGAATTTTGTATTTTCCTCTTTTCCTACCTTTTCAAGCGTTTTATAAGAGAGGTAGGGCATAGCGAATCTTCGCTCGAATTGAGCCGCCCGTCCGGGGAAGGACCTCCACCCTATAGAATACCGCAGTCAAATGACCTCTGAGTCGTGTTTCTGCCGGTGAGTAGGGTTTCCGGAATCGTGGGGGGTTGGGGTTGGGCCGGCATGGCGGTGGCAACTGACAGGTAACTGACCAGTTACTTGCCCGTTGTCACAGCGACTTGGGCTTCTCTTTCGCTTTCCATCAGGCGTAGGAAAGCCATTATGTCGAGCCACTATAAAAAAAAAATTTGCATCATATGGTAAGTTCATCGTTTGAAAGGAAAATAGGAACAACATTCCGATATATTAAAGTGGTTTCATATGACGGAGCCAGTCTTTTCCATGAAGCGAACAGAAGGTCTACGTTGATGCTACGTTATTGGGCACCATAAAACCGCCGGTTCGTTCCGTCGCCTCCGACCCTGCATCATACTCACAGAGTTGCGTAACTTATGGCGAATGTTGCAGACGGGCGGTTGAACGGAAGGATTTCTTTGATAGTTGTCACTTTTATGAGGCGATAACTCGCTTAAAGAACAGATAAATATCAGTCAACATGATATACGGTATGTATGTCATCCCTGTCTTATTTGGTAGTGACCCCTGCCTTCTGAACCATTGGTCGTGGGTGCGATTCCCAACCGGGACAAACATTCGTGTTGGTTCCGTGTCTGAATGTTTGTATTTGTAATAATTTTTTTTACCTTTGGTACTTTCACTCCTAATACAAGTGCTTATGCTATTTACTGTAGGACTGGAGCAATGTACTTACGTGATGTAGTCTGGTACATTGACCGTATCCCAAAATTAAGAAACTCAAAGCAAACATTTGTTTTTTGAAAATTACTTATAATGAAATTAAAATCTAAATCTTTACTACAAGCACTTATGAATCGTCAGATACATACATTTATACATATAAATGACTCTACTTTCTGGTTCGGCAAATGGTTTCTACAGATGTAAGATTTCGATCAAATCTCTACGATACATTTTTAGCTTGAAGAAGTAATAAGCTTCAAAGAAACTTTCACATAAGTAGTACACACTCGTATACGAGTATTAGTAGGTTTTCAAAAATGTATTAAGGTCTTAAACAACTTCCGCCAAGAAGCGCGGCCCAACCGCCCGTCTGCAAACCAACCACCCATCGCAATCGCACAAATGATTCCAGAATTTACGTCCCGACGCAGGTGCCCACACTTTACGACAGCCATACATACATACAATTGTTGTATGTCGCATGTCATACATACGGGTTTCATTATCTGCCGGTTTACGGCACCGGGTCCCGCGTTAGAACCTGATTTGGAGGGCCTTAATGAATTTTGATGGGAGTGCCGCTATTGAGGAGGTTTTATTGGTTTGTTTTGAGGGGTCTGGTAGAGTTTACGAGGGCCGTTTGCATGGTGAGGAGTTAGCTGAAGTGTTTTTATGTAGTAGCACACCATTGTGGTGTCTCGTCGCTTGATGGCGAGTGAAAGAAGAGACCAAGTCGCTAAAGGACTAGTAACTAAATCAATCAATTGAAAGTTGCCACCGGCACACTCAATGGGGATGTTTCCAGGGTCAAAATAATTACATTATATTTAGTCCGTATTTTAGATTATAAAAATATATTATACACGTATTTTTCCTTTTTTCATTTAAACAAAAAAAAACAAAGATACAAGGCATCAAAATTTATGTGTGGGGGTCTTTGACGTTACTTAGTGGCGAAAAAACTCCCACTCTGTGACGTCACGCGTAATTTTAACGGGCTATATCTTTGTCATATTTGGTCTAATTTACAAATGAAAAAATACGTGTCTTTTATTTTTGAACAATCTAAAAGACCGACTAATTACATTTTTTACGGAAACAGGCCCATTATCCTGGTTATACACTGAGTGGTCGTGAAACGCGAGTGAAGTCACTTTACGGGTGTTTGGAAGAGTGAGCAGTGTACGGTGGCGTGAGCGACCGTACACTGAAAACACCGGTATTTATACATATAGGAACCTACCAGCGGGTGAGAACTGACATATCAAGACGTCCCTTAATCGATTCTTACGGCACCCACCCACACGGGAAGAAATGGGGCGATGGTCTGTATTCTTTTCCGTCACCATACTAAGAAGAAGCTATGGGCATTGTGCCATTATAAAAAGAGCATATGAACATAAATATTCTTCCAGGGTCTTCATACAATTATACCTACAAATTAGTACTCGTTAATCATAAAAATAATACGTCTTCAAACATAAAACAAGATTATTAACACTACCTAACTAGATAAAGAATTTAGCAAATTACGAGTCTCGTAGTGTGACTTAAGTTCCGTAGATAATTATAATTTGTCACATTTTTATTAACTTGTGGTAATATCGGAGAGATGTTATTTAATTTAATTTTTATTAGGTATGTTGTTGTAAGCAAGATTGTGGATTTACCCACTTAGCTAACGACCAGCGTTTACTCAACGAAATATTGGTGTACCTATAAGCAGGATAATCAAGTTTGGTAGGCAAGTTTTTTTTTTACTCAAGAGGCGGCAGACGAGCAAATGTGATGCCTGATGTAAGCAGTCGACACCGCCCATGAGGGTGGCAACTCAAATCGAGTTCCGGGGTCGCTGCCGGCCTTTTAATAAGGAGTACGCTCGTTTCTTGAAGGCTCCCAAGACGTAGCTGTTCGGCAAGACTGACGCAGAGAGTTGGTTCCACAAAACCGACGCGCAAGAAGTTCCTCATAAAGCGTAAGGATCGCCGATCCCGGCACAGTACAAACATTTGTGTGCATGAACATGTCTGTTTGTATTGGTCTTGGTGTTTCTATGTATAATATGTATTTATTTACAAAAAAAACTGTCTAAGTAAGTTTATCAGTTGTCTAGTACCCATAGTACAAGCTTCGGCTTAGTTTGGGGTGGCCCAGCGTGGCATGTCTTGGATTATTTATTATTATATTTTCCCACAGAACTCTAAAAGCCGTTGAGCAAAAGAAAGAGCATACATCATTTCCTCGTAAGATATCAGTGTATGATAACTATTCATTATGTCATCGCACTCAATTAGATTACCTAATTAGGAAGCTGACGCGAATAACAACCGAATTGTTAGCGATTTCCGCGTAGCAATAATTGTGTGTATCTATTTATGACGTTGAAGAAATTATATGATTGCGTCATGTTTTCATTTTCAATGTGTCATTATGTTTTCAGTTCTTCAACCCACCTTTCCATTTATTACTGTTACTGCTATAACTATAAGTAATTATTTTTGGTTACCCAAGATACAGGCTAAGCCTAGTTTGGGATCCCCTGATCCATTCATTACTCCTTAGACTTGTGCAATTTATATAATTTTATGATTAAACTACCATCAACTGTATAGTCTAGGTATGTTTTCTGATAGTAATAAAGCATTTTTCATTTTCAAAGCATTTTTCATTTTCATTATCCACCCATCCCACTGCCACTTCAACTTGCTTATTTGATCAACTACCTCAGTGAAATAAATAATCCAAGACATGCCACGCTGGGTCACACCGCCATCTAGTCCGAAACTAAGCCGAAGCTTGTATTGACGGTACTAGACAATTGATAAACTTACTTAGATACTTTCTTTTTGTAAATGAATAAATAGCAAACACCTTGGTCTGGACCTATACACACAGACATATTCATATTTTATGTTTTTTTTTTTGTGAATGGACTCTATCACGCGTCATATTGTATGTATAAACATGTCTGTTCATGTTTGTACTATGCGGGGAACGAAACAGCGTCCACTAGGTACCACTGAACCACAATAGCCGTTAAATATTGCGTCATGTTTTAATTTTCATTATATTTAGCTTACGTTTTCGAGTAGCTACGATATCTAGTTTCTTATTTCTTTGGCGGATGACTTTGTTAACGATCATATCCTTTCCTTTATCCCTTTTCTTTAGCTATTGTCCTCTACCTGAAGGTTGTCTGGAAGAAGACCGCCTACATTGTGCCTACTAGGTATATGTCTGTATACTCTTTCCTGTATAACATATACAAGCCGTGGTAGCCTAGTGGTAAGATCGTCACTTCACACACGTGAGGTCGTCGGTTCGAATACGCGCGGGGCACGCACCTCTGGATTTGCAAAAATCTATGTGCGGAATTATACCACTCGCTTAGCGGTGAAGGAAAACATCGTGAAGAAACCTGCACATCCAGTTTAATTCTGAATGTGTAACCATGATCCAAATTTTTCTGGTTCCCCTTTCTGAGGGTTACGAAGGTCAGATGGCAGTTGCTTCAATGTAATAACCGGACTCGCTAAATCTAAGATCATGGTCAAAGCGGACCCTGGGCCTAGAGGTACAAACCGGGACAACGCTAAGAGGATGATATACAATAAAAAATATCTATCTACCTATTTTTCAGAGAAACACCAAGCATAGCTCCATAGCAACATTAAGCATGTGGAACAGTACATACCTACACACCATCAGAATTCACGTTTTAGTCCTTTACAGGTTACTATTAAATTAGATTAAAATTATGGCGATAATACAGCAGAAACATTCCTGGAAACTGCTCCTACAATTCCTAATAATCACAATTCAGACACTTTATTTTATTGCATCATCAAAGGCAATGATTCATGTAGTTCAACTCAACGGATCGCAATAAATATTTTCTGTAATAAATTGTGACTTTGTACTTATAAATGTGCATTTATTAGCCATTAATCAGGCGAGATCTCGAACGGTCTGGATAGGAAAATTTGTAGATACAGAAATAAGCAATCTATTGGGAACCGTTACGTATTATATTGGTGTAGTTATCAATATGCGAGTAGTACAGAAAGAATAGACGCTTAAACCTTGAATAAAAAGATGCGTGCTTGGTCAGAGCAGCTGCAGCCTATTAACCTAATCCCCAAATGTTTTACTACTTACTTATAGGCAGGTTTGATGCAATTCGACTAGTTGGAAATATATTTCTGATATTGAAGCCCAAAATGGTGGATACTATATAATCGTCGTCTTGCCAGACGAAAATCATAGACAATCAGACAGAGAAGCTCAATTTGAAGAGTAATTATGTATATTTCTTAATAATAATAGTTCTTAATAATAAAGACATAAACTCTGACGTTGATTGCTTTTATAGAATTCTGAACAATATAATTGGAAATAATACACCTTTAAAACGAATTGGCCAGTCCAATTACCCGGTATGGTTCTCGCAGCCACTAAAGGAGTGTCTCAAAGAGAAACTTCGTGTGCATAAAAAATTTAAGAAATATGGAAACCCTAGGGACTATGATGAGTTTCAATCGTTACGTGCCAGGTCGAAAAAACTTATTAAGGCGTGCCTTGGTTCATACATAGCCAGTGTGGAGGATTCTTTAACAGAATCCACTAAACTATTCTTCTCTTATCTTAAGAGCAAAAAAGTTAATCCATCAATCCCTAACACCGTCAGATATGGTTCCAAGAGTGCTACTGGCGGACAGGCGGCTGCAGAACTCTTTTCTGAATTTTTCTCTTCAGTTTTCATATCGGACAGTGGTGGTAGCGTGCGGAGAGCGGCGGAATTGCACCCTGGCTTGATCCTATCGGCGGTACGTATTTCAGAAAAAGACGTACACAGTAAGCTTGTAGCCCTGTCGCCCAACAAAGGAGCCGGACCGGACGGCATTCCGCCCAGCTTCGTAAAGCTCTGTGCGTCAGCATTGTCCGCACCGCTCTGCCTAATTTACAACAAATCTCTGCAAAGTGGCACGTTTCCTAACGTGTGGCAAGAGGCTCACATTGTCCCAATATTTAAATCGGGCGATTCCAATGACTGTGCCAATTACAGGCCTATAAGCATACTGTCATGCTTCTCTAAGGTTTTGGAATCTATAGTATATGAGCACCTCTCTTATTATGTTAAGCCATATCTCCATCATCAGCAACACGGATTTGTTGAAGGCAAGTCGACTGTCAGCAACCTGTTAGAGTACACCAACTACATATGCAAAGCATTTAACGATCATGGCCAGGTAGACTCCGTGTATACTGACTTTCAGAAGGCATTCGACAGGGTCAACCATGGAATTTTGCTGTGTAAGTTGGAATCTTTGGGTATACACGGCAGTCTCCTTCGCTGGCTAAAGTCATATGTGTCAAAGCGTAGTCAATTGGTTGCTCTTAAAGGATATAAATCCCAGCCGGTCTCTGTCGAATCTGGCGTACCACAGGGTTCGCATTTGGGTCCCTTGTTGTTTGTAATATTTATAAACGACTTAATCCCTAAGCTCGAGAGCACTTCCTTGTTATATGCTGATGATCTTAAGATATTTCGTCGCATTGATTCGGTCAGGGACTGTATCGGGTTGCAAAAGGACATAACTGTATTATCTGACTGGTGTAGGGATAATCGAATGTGTCTCAGTATTGCTAAGTGCTCGGTCATATCGTTCACGCGCAAGCGGTGCCCTATCATCTTCGACTATAGTATTGACAACACAAGGCTTAGAAGAGACTCTGTAACGCGCGACTTAGGAATTTTATTCGACGAAAAATTAAGCTTCATTCATCACTACGAGATGCTTACTAAGAGGTGTAATAAGCTGACGGGTTTCATTTGCCGCGTTTCTAAGGATTTCAAGTCCCCTAATACTCTTCTAACATTATACAAGTCACTGGTTCTAAGTCATCTTGAGTATGCCTCAGTGATTTGGTCACCACAGTACACAACCCACATAGACAGGCTTGAATCTATCCAGAGGCGACTTGTCAGAATCCTAACACTTAGGTCCGGCCTTAAAAGAGAGCTTGTAACATACGAGGATCGATTACGTCACTTTAAAATAAGGAGCCTGGAAAAGCGACGGAAAATGCAGGATTTAAATAACTTACATAGGATTATATCCGGCTCAATGTCCACCACGCTCTTATCGGAGATTGGCCTAAGAGTGCCTAATAGGTCTTGCAGACGTGAGTGCCCCTTCTCACTTCCCTTATGCAATAACAATGTCTCCTCCCACAATCCCATTATAAGAATGTGTCGCGAATACAACTGCTTGGTGAGTCAAGTGGGAGACAAGCTCGACGTCTACAGTTCATCCATCGGAAAATGGAAATACATTTTGTCTGACATCAAATAGTGCTGCTTTTCATTAAATTTCTTGTTCTTTTTTTTTTATTTGTAACTGTGGCGCTTAACTTCAAACGGAGGTAACTCCATTTTCCGAAATATTGGAGATTTTGGTATCAAATGAAAGCTGAAAAAAAATTCTACATATCCTTTTTAACATAAAAAGATAAATCCCATTATATTTCGAATAAAACGACCAGAAAATCGTGCTTTTTTAACAAACTTAGACAAATCCTACTAGGCGTTTTTATCAAATGAAGGCAAATCCTCCTCAACCAATCAGCGTGATGCATTTTTTCAATATGGCCGTTAATAAATGCATTGTAGTCAAAAGACGGTTATCTGCATTGCGATTTTTTAATTATTTAACTGATTTTCAGTTGATTACAATGGGTAATTTAGTGAAAACTGTGTCCCGAGTAAAGCCCAAAAACGTTTAAAACATAAAAATTAAAGGTTAACAACGGGAAAAGGCAAAGAAACTGAAAGTAATCTACTACTTTGCTTTTTTTTTAACAGATTTTGACAGTTGCGCTAACCCAGGGTTGTACAAGTATTATTCCTCACAAAGACTTTTATTTTGTCGTGTTACAGATGTTGGTGAAATATTTTTCTACTTTATGTTGATGATCAATCATGACTGGCAATTATTACAATTGCAAAACAATATTGATGTCTTGGGCCCTTCTACAGAAAATGAAAACGATCGTTCGTTGAACGGATCGCGTATTTTTGCCCCATAAATCCCTCTCATTTGTCCCTCCCGTGTTCGAATATACGAACTAAAATTCGTCAACGTCGATTTTCAACAATTTAATTGATATATTAGAACACGGGAGGTACAAATGAGAGGGATTTATGGTGCAAAAGTAAGCGATCTGTACTTACGTTAGTTTGTGACCTAGTAGTTAGCTGACCCAGGTCTGCATTTTACGTTAGTTTATTTTGCACACATTAAAATTAGCTACTGGGTAACTCTACTACTAATCTAGTCAACATTGAGTTTTATACATAATGCCGCTTTTCAAAGTTCAAAGCTTACATTGGCTTTTATAATTTCATTTGTCAAAATTGCCCACTATTTCAGGAACCAGACATTTACGAAAGAGGACCTACTAAGCAGCCAAAATGTGGTTGGTCGTCCTTCGAATAGAAAATCATTTCCACATTTATTGTGGCTTACCTATAATCTACATTCCGGCATATCTCGTATTTACGTATTTATAACATTATTAGCTGATTTGGTGACAGCCCTTGAATGTTTGTAGAAGAAATCTAACCAAAAGTAGATTTTATCAAATCTGGGCAAGTCCAGTCAAGTTTTATCATAAATAGGCAAATCCATGCAGTATTATTTCAATAACGGGTAAATCCAGCCATGTTATATCAAACATAGACAAATCCAAACTAAAAACGCATTTTTCCATTTTATTCGGCGTTTAATTAATCTTTTTTATGCTTAATTTAAATGTTTAGTGTCTATTGCAAACGAATAACCATTTTTTTTTAAATTAAACTGTGTATTTTGGCCACAATCAGTTTTTCTCAAATAACTCAAATTCACGTTCGCTGGAGTTACCTCCGTTTGTAGTTAAGCGACACAACTCTTGTTAATGTACCTATTAATAATTATAATGTATTGTCTAGTGATTAAGATAATTATCTAGCATATAATATAATATAGTGTATGCCTGTCCAATTGGTTGCATTAGATATTGTCTAATGCAACCAACTGGTTATGGGTATTTTATGGATATTATATGCATTTATAGGTTTATATATATATATATATTTTTTTGTCTTTTATTAAAAATTGTCATCTATGCTCGACGTAGTCAAACATGCTGTTCACACATGTTGGTGGAGATGCAGCCTAACTTGTGTCGTATTAGCTTGTATCACTAAAACTGTAACTACTGTATGTCTGTTGTGTGTGTCAAATAAATAAATAAATATTCTCGTAATCAAAAAAATCTATTCTTACCTAGCCACAACACAACTGTCTGTGACATGTATTTCCTGGATGGGGAAGGAACACACGACTCTGTAGTTCTCATTTTAGAAGACAGTCGCCACCAAATCATCCACCTATCCGGTCTCTGTGTGGGAATCAAACTTTATTTATTGTACGTCCTTCAAACTCTAAGAAAATATAACAAAGAAATTGACGAAATGCATAACCTACAAGAAACGTGCCTGAAACCACGAAACTCGATAAGAAACATCCAAGAAAATTGAGTCATTTCCTAGTGAAACACCTTATCGCCGAGCTACTGCCTGGTCGCCTGACGACAGTGACTCAGTACTGCGGTTAACTTCACCAGTTTCTTATCTAACTTAAACAAAACGTCCATGCCGCTAGCATGTGGTATTTTGACAATACGAGTACCTACCTACATGTAACGATTTCTATTATGTAAGTATAATTTTTTTTTATAGTAGCTCGACATAATGGGCTTCCCTACGCCTGATGGAAAGCGAAAGAGAAGCCCAAGTCGCTGTGACAACTGGCAAGTAACTGGTCAGTTACCTGTCAGTTGCCACTGCCATGCCGGCTCAACCCTAACCCCCCACGAGCTCCGGAAACCCTACTCACCGGCAGAAACAGGACCCGGAGGTCATTTGGCTGCGGTATTCTATAGGGTGGAGGTCCTTCCCCGGACGGGCAGCTCAATTCGAGCGAAGATTCGCTATGCCCTACCTCTCTTAAATGTGGTATTAATGAAAATAAACTGAAATTGCTTATTGGAAACTTGTCCCCACAAACTAGATTGTGCGGTCTTCAGCTTCAGTGATATCTGGAATCTATCTATACTTATAATAAATCTGTAGAGAGGTCAATTCTGTTCATGAAATATTTTTTCAATATAACTATCAGGGGGTGATTAGTGATTAATACTGATGCCAAAAATGCAATCAGTAAAATTGTGCAATCAGTAAAATGTCTGACTGTCTGTATGTTCGTTATGGAAACAAAATTTACTAAACAGATTTTAACGAAACTTGGTACAATTATTCTCCATACTCCTGGGCAGGTTATAGTATACTTTTCATCACGCTACAATCAATAGGAGCAGAGCAGTGAAGGAAAGTGTTGGGAAAACGGGAGAAATTTTTACCTGTATGTTTGAACGCGCATCACGCAAAAACTACTGCATGGAATTGATTGCGGTTTTCACCAATGTATTGCTGGAGGTCTAACTTAAATTTTGAGTTGGAAGTCCGTTACTCACGCGTGCGACGCTGGCACAACTGGTCCTAAATAATGTTTGTAGAGATCCACTACAGGTCGCTGAGCCAGCGGAGTAAGTAAGTATGAAACAAATAGTGCACCTCTGTTTGCGCACACACTGGTGCATTTTAATATCTCCTGGCTACTGATTTTTTTTTATAAGAAGAGCCTGCAGGATGACCTCACTCCACCTGATGGTAAGCGGTCGTGAGGTCCAAAAGTTAGGTCGACAGGCACAATAGAACAAACCCATTGCGCTTGTCGCCCTCACCCTGAAGGCCCACTGAGACGACGTTGAAGTTTCACGCCCCGCCTAAAGAACCCAGGATTGTAAGAGGAAGGAAACACATGAGCTGGAAGGGCACTCCATGACTTAATGGCACGGGGCAGGAACGAGGAACTAAACCTCTTGATTGGTTGCTCTGACCGAAATTCGGTCACGATAGTATTATAACTTATCAACGCAAATCCAGATTAAACCAGATACAATGCCTATAATAAATCCCCAACAAATTACAATCGAGGACACAAATGATTGGAAGCAAACGTGAGAAAATAAATAGGGTGCGGTGAAACCGGTATCAGGCAGATTACGGCAGCTGATATCTGCCCTACTGCGTTATCTGCGGGTATCGGGCGAGCAACATCGTCCGACTGATAGGTCCCGGCTTGCAGCGGCTATCAGCCAGATAATTAGGTGACCCGTCTCATTGTTTTAACATTAATAAGCATTTTAACCCACTTTGAGAAAGTTTCTTTTTATTACTGTGGGTGGCAGACGAGCAAGCGGCCCATCTGATGTTAAACGGTTACCGCCGCTCATAGACTCTGCAATGCCAGGGCACAGCTAAGCCGCTGCCTACCGTGAGGAAAGAGATCTCTTTAGACCACGCTTGAAGAAGGACAATAGTAGAAGGTTTAATTATCAATGCCATGATACTTGCTCTGTGTTCAATGCTCAATATATTTGTCACTTTGCTATGTTTACGCTAGCCAGACAGGCGAGAGAGCCGGCTAAGAAACCGAAATTTCAAGAAGTTCCTTAATCGAATCGCAGAGTAAATTATGGGGTGGTGATTTGTATTCCTTATCCATCATCCCACGAATAATTCCTGAATTGAGAGAGGTAGGGCATAGCGAATCTTCGCTCGAATTGAGCCGCCCGTCAGGGGAAGAACCTCCACCCTATAGAATACCGCAGTCAAATGACCTCTGGGTCGTGTTTCTGCCGGTGAGTAGGGTTTCCGGAGCTCGTGGGGGGTTAGGGTTGGGCCGGCATGGCGGTGACTGAACTGACAAGTAACTGACCAGTTACTTGTCCGTTGTCACAGCGACTTGGGCTTCTCTTTCGCTTTCCATCAGGCGTAGGGAAGCCATTATGTCGAGCCACTATAAAAAAAAATTAAAAAAATTCCTAACGCATTTAATGTGAACTTTTCAATGTCTTTTAAATGCTTTGAAATATCTGTCAGGTCAGCTAGTACTTCAAATGAGGCATCGGTTCTTTGCGCTTGAAGAACATTAAGCCACCATCAGAAACCACTTGTCGTTATTAATCGCCAATGTAGTTAGGAATTAATCTAGATGAAAGATGAGTACCGTCTAGACAATGCTTAGGTATGTCCTAATGTCCTAACTCTCATCAACCGGTCGTTGTCCCGTTGCATGTAACACCTCAGGGCTTTTAAGATAAATACTTTTTATTGCACATCAAAAAAAAACACTTAGAATTAGACAAAGTATGTGTGGGGATGTAAGGGAGCGACCTATCACCTTTTCGCTTCAAGCCATCCTCACCTGCCCGTGGTGCATCCTGCCGAACAACAAACGAGGCTCTGGCAAACCGACTGGTGGCGGTAGTTTTACCGCCACCATCACGATAGAAGGCGTAGCTAAATACCACAGGCCGATGACGGGCAGCAGCGTCACCGGAGCAAGAAGCTACGCCCTGCGATCGCCAACCCGCCTGCCCAGCGTGGCGATTATGGGTATATCCTCCAGGAGTTTGCCCTAGGAGGCGAACCACTGGAGAGGCCTATGTCCAGCAGTGGACTGCAATAGGCTGATGATGATGATGTGTGGGGGTGTAACAAGGAAGTTACGGGTGCGTTGCCGGCCCTTGAGAAATCTATAGGTTCGCTTTTTGAAGGTCCCAATCGTCATTGATTCTAAACTGTGTTTTCAGACCGATACGACCTTCAAATCTTCAAAAAAAGAGCGTAGGTACCTACCTCTCTCTTAAAGGCCGGCAGCGCAGCTGTAACTCCTGAAGTTGCAGATGTGCATGGGCGGCGGTTATCACTTACCATCAGGTGAGCAGCATGCTCGTCTGCCCCTTATTTAAAAAAAAATACATCTGGAGGATATACCCATCATCGCCACGCTGCCTGGGCAGCCAGGTTGGCGATCGCTGGAAATTGAACGAAACTTAATTAAGCCAATAAGCATTATTGTATATGAAGTACTTGAACGACGCTTACTTAAACATTACACAATCGCATTTACAATAATAATGCGTGTATGTACTTTATACAAACACAAACTGGTTTGAGGAAATCCTTTGTCGCTTAAAATGTTACTGGGTCAAGGTTTTTGGTTATTTATCCGTTTTTGTTTGCTTCCCGATATAAATATAGCTAGTTTGTTGAAACGGCCGTTGGTGGCAACAGACGGCAATGTGTAAATATTGCCGTCTGTTGCCACCAGTAGCCACAGCGACAAATAGCGATAGGAAGATTCCTTCATTTGTAAGAATCCTCTTTTTCTTTGTTTCCTCTGTATAGGGTGACAGAGATTTTGAATGGTGTGTGTTGCCATCAAATGCTTTAATTCAATCTATTTTAAGAGAGGTAGGGCACAGCGAATTTTCGCTCGAATTGAGCCGCCGTCCGGGGAGGGACCTCCACCCTATAGAATACCGCAGTCAAATGACCTCTGGGTCGTGTTTCTGCCGGTGAGTAGGGTTTCCGGAGCTCGTGGGGGGTTAGGGTTGGGCCGGCATGGCGGTGGCAACTGACAGGTAACTGACCAGTTACTTGCCCGTTGTCACAGCGACTTGGGTTTCTCTTTCGCTTTCCATCAGCCGTAGGGAAGCCATTATGTCGAGCCACTATGAAAAAAAAATATCTTTAAATAAATATACTCTGTATCTGATGTTACCATAGCGACTTAACAAGCTTGGTGTGGCGTGGCAATCTATTTATACATGCCAGCTTGTTGCTTCATCAAGTCAGCTAGGTACGAGTAAATGCCTCATCACTTCAGTCGTCAGTGTTCAAATACCCTGGAATCGCACTAGTTAGGTACCCTATACCATACCTTTTTTTAACCCCCCACGAGCTCCGGAAACCTTACTAGCAGGAACACGACCCAGAGGTCATTTGGCTGCGGTATTCTATAGGGTGGAGGTCCTTCCCCGGACGAGCAGCTCAATTCGAGCGAAGATTAGCTATGCCCTACCTCTCTTCATTCTCTTCACCTACTCACACAGCGCTCCCAACAATAATAAAAAAAAATTATATGACCGGGAATCCAACCAGGTAGGTACCATCGTTTTTCAACACTTGATCCATCAAGGTCGACTTATATTAACAACTTCCTTTATTATGTAGGTACACTTTATTGTTATAAAACTAGGTATTAATTTTGTACCTACATGCGCTGTCTTAGATCAACTTAATAATTTCCTTATCATCAGAATATTCTCGTGTCTCTTTGCTAAGCCATAGCAGACATATCGGCACCTGAGCTCCCGTACACTTGACACCTTTATTACCTAGAAAATAAGGCTCAAAATAAGGACTGTATTTTTTGATGCAACTCATGAAACTTACCGTTGCATTCAACATGCTTTCATTTGAATTCCAACCTTAAGTCTAAACGTTTAAGAGTCGTTTTGAATCGATCTAGCGTTGTAACAATCGATTGTGTGTCATAGACAGTGAAGGCGATTAGATTTTAGACTTTATTCGTGTACAGTTAAAGTGGTTGTTTCTTTGGCGAGCAAGTAAGGTTACCGTAAGTGTGACGTCACATCACGCCACCAGGTGATCAGCGTATAGGTATAATGCATCATGCCATTACTGCTAATGGATCATGAAGGCGATGATGAAAGAGATCGGAAAATGAAGGATTTTATAATGAAGGTAGGTACTTAAATAATTGTCGACCTTGGTGGCTGAATGTAGGTAGGTATTGAAGGTTTCGAATCCCGAAGATAGGCTACCTATCCGCTCGGGTTCGGAAATTTTGATTGAACGTCAGACTAGTTGTACTTTTAGGATAATGTTAAATTTTTGTAGGACATAGGACAATGTCCAATTTGAATAAATGTGCGAAATTTTTTCCGAAACGCGGCAGAAATAGGGAATCAATTAAAAGCAGAAATGATTGTTGTACATTACAACATTTTTTTATTAGCTAGGTAGGTATGTCAGAGAGGACAAGGCCTGAAATTAACCTGATGGCAAGTGATCACTTTAGTACAGAGACACTGCAACTTCTAGGGAGTTACAAATTAAACCTTGAAGTAGGTATCTTTAGGACCGATATGGTTGTGGTGAGTGATTTAGAGCGACTTGGACTCCCTTTCAGCTTTCTATCAGGAGAAAGACGTTTACTTCCTATACAGCGTCTATCTATAGACAGATATTCTTTATTGCACAACCAAACAGTAAACATAAAACATAACAGATAGGTATTATACTATTAGACATATTGTAGGTACTATTTTAGGTTTCAAGAAGCGAACCTATAGATTTCTCAACGGCCGGCAACGCACCTGTGACTCCCCTGGTGTTGCGGTGTCTATGGGCTGAAGTGATCACTTACCATCAGGTGACCTTCAGGCCCGTTTGCCCCCTCTGTCACATTTTTAGTGCTATTGGTGGTAAACGAGCAGGCAACATGTAAGTTTTTTAACAGTAAACGCCGCTCATGGATATCAACAATGGAAATTACATAGACACGTACCTACAGGAATTATTGTAGCTTAGCTTAGTTAGTACTAATTTTTTAAGATAAATAACTAAGATAGTTCTTAGCTTAGGTAAGAAGCCACATTAGATAAGTCTATCTCTACAAATATAATTGCTTTCAAAGCTTAACCCAGATAGAGCGAACAGGTAAAATCACATTTTTACGAGCATACGACTAAAAATATTCATCGGCTGATCCAAGTATGGCCTACGTGACTCCCGGTGAGAGTCTGAGGGAGCGAGACGGGATGAGGCCGGGAGACGGGCGCGGGACAGAGACGGGAGAGGGGGTAAGGACCGCGGCTATTCCCGTTTTTGCCATTGGGTTTTCCAGGGTTGATTTTGGGGCGATGTAATAAGGGTTCCAATGATTTGTTATACGTTTTTATTGGAGTAGGTGGATTTAGATAAATCGCTCTAAAATCTTTTTTAAGTGTCACTTTTTGTGGAAATAATAAAATAAAAATTGAGAAATCCAGAAACTGATCGCCAAAAGAATATCGAGTATAAATCGGACTCACCTCTATTTAAATAGATAGGAGGAGGTTTTTAAATACTCACGTATATGCTTAAATCCCTCTGTTCCTTCACACTTATCTAAGTAGGTAAGCTTAGCTAGGCATCATGGACAATTATGACATGTTCAATTAGATACCGCTTCTCGGCAAACGTAGTGTAGGACGCCCAGATAGATAGAGTGACTGACGACTTGCTAATGACGGCTATTGCTGAGTGTGATAAGCCCAAAGATCACTCAAATTGGACCAGCAGTGGACTGTTAAAGGCAGATGATGATGATGATCTTAAATTCTTAATACTCAAAATGTTAATTATTGCAAAGCGTAATCTTTCTCACCAATGTTCAAAGTTCACACAGACATAACATATTTACAGGAACAGCTAAATATAAACAACATTATCAACAACCGGTGTCATATGTTATGTTCTAATGTCATCAATGTTAATTTTTGTAAATGAAGGAGAAACGTGTATCTAATAATAGTTAATATTAAGTTATAGCTGTAAATTATGAAAAAATATTAATTCATTACGTCTTTAACTATCGTCACAAATAGTTAGATTACCTTTGCACTTTTGTTGTTGATTCTCGATTTGATCTAGGTATGAATATGTCGCAGTCATCTGGTTGAATCTGCTATTCAATTGAATCGCTAGCGCGTTCATTGAATGACGACATTCAATTGAATGACTAGACCGAACGTTAACTAAACACGCGTCACTTAACGTTCAACTAGGTAGCGGATTGAAACATAGCCCTTTGAAAAGAGCGGACGTAAAAGCAGTCAGGTGATTGTAATTTAGTTCGTTCTTTTCCCACGCGGCGTTAGTAGTCACCGAAACAAAATGGCGTCAAAGATGATCAAAAAGATATGAACAGTGTTGATATTTTTTTGTTTAGATTTACTATAAACTGACTGATTCGTAATAAAATAGTGTGACAGCATGGATTTACCTACTAATACGCCGCCGCCGGATACTTTTAAAGAAAAATTATAAACTAAAGTTGGTTTTTACCCATTCAACGACTATGCTAAAGTGACGATTAGTCAAGACGTTGAACGTTTTAATCAATAACTTGACGAGTTGTCCTTTAGGCATTCAATTGAATGTCGTCATTCAATGAACGCGCTAGCCATTCAATTGAATAGGAGATTCAACCAGATGACTGCGACAAATATACATTATTTCTTCTATACTTATAAATCTGTAGAGAGGCCGATTCGGTACATGAAATATATTTTCAAAATAACTATCAAGGGATGATTAGTGATCGATACTGATGCCAAAAATGCAATTAGTAAAATATTTGTCTGTCTGTCTGTTCGTTATAGAAACAAAAACTACTAGACAGATTTTAAAGAACCTTGGTACAATTATTCTTCATACTCCTGGGCAGGTTATAGTATACTTTTCATCACGCCGATTAATAGGAGCAGAGCAGTGATAGAAAGTGTTGGGAAAACGAAAAAAATCTAATATGATGAAATCGCTTTATCTGCAAAGTCACGCCATATGATCAATAGATACTGTAATCCTATTCATATAATAGCTGTTAGCATAATTTTATCATACTTTAGTGATACCATGTTAGTCACAATAAACACTCATGTATTTAGATCAGAATTTGACATAGCAGATAAGATATCCGAATGGGTCCGGGATCTATTCATATAAGCACCAGTGTGATTTCATTTCATAACTAAATTTACACAACAAGCGTAGGATAGCGCTCGATAACAAGCGAGATGAGCTGAAGGCCCGAAAACCAGCGGCCATAATTTATAATATTGTTGGAGGTGTCCTAACATGCATAGATTGTGGACGAACTTTTGTCAACAAAATCGGCTATGCTAGTCACCTCAGAGCACACCAACGACGCTCCCAGGAATATTAGTCGCCGTGGCCGAATACGGTCTGGACAATATATAAATTTACACACACATATAGATGAAGATTTAACTAAGTAATCATGATATTGTCGATGACTGATAGAGTTTTAATTCCACACCAAAAAGTTGACCATTTTGGACCTCACGACCGCTTACCATCAGGTGGGGTGAGGTCATCCTGAAAGCTCTTATAAAAAAAAATTAAACCTATACAAAGTAAGTATACAATTTTTGTACAATTGAAGCGGTCTTATCGCTATTAGAGATCTCTTCTAGAGAACCTTTATGTAGAGAATATTACGTAAATAAGATAGAGCTATCTTAGATGTCAGAGTGGCAACTAACAAGTGATTGAATTCGTTCCTGGACCGTTACCCCAGCGACTTGGGCTTCTCTATCGCCTTTCATCAGGTGACGGGATGATATGCTACTTAAAAAAAACTGAAATGGGAATTGGACAGGACTAGGAATACCAGTAACATGAAAAAACTAATAAATTACTCAATATTTTATTTGTTTTGTAACCACTTAGCACTTTCTACCATAAAATCGTCAATAAAAAAAGAACAATGATGAACAAAAAGCCATTGTACAGTGTCGTTGCTCTTAAAATGCACTTTTCGACTCGAATTGGGAGTTCTCACATTACCGACTTTTTACCTCTAGAACGTAAAATCATTAACAAAAGGCTGTAAACAAACAGTAATTGTCTTTGCACAAAATTTCTCAATCCTGCCAAAGGAAAAAGGACCTTGTAGTCTTGTTATCGATAGGGGAAAGTGAGGTAATTTGTTTGCCAGTTCGGCGTTCGATATTGATAATGAAAATTTGCATCGTGGTTTGTTGCACGTACGCCAAATAGTAAGCCTTGCCCTCAGGGTTGTACCGATAAAAGTCGACCAAGCTAGTTAGAGGCGGGAAACAGAATGCGGTTTAGTTATATTTTTTTCTAATGACATTTAATGTGAGTTTTGTGTAGTAGATACCTATACTCGTAGTTGAAATAATAATTATATTGTAATGTAAGTAAATTTCTTATTTGTTTCTAATGCCGCGTTTACACGCTCGCGTTCAATACGACATTCAACGGGCACGAACACAAGCACAAGCAGGGCTGCTCGCCGAGCTGCTTGCCAGGCTGCTTGTCGGGCTGCGTGGCACGCGTATAAACCTAGCATAATGATATTTGAGAGAGGTATAGCGAATCTTCGCTCGAATTGAGCCGCCCGTCCGGGGAAAGACCTCCACCCTATAGATCCTGGTAGTTGGACACATTATCCGGAGGTCATTTGGCTGCGGAGATATTGTGTACCTACTTAGTAACGTTAGGTTTATGTGATAACTAAATTGAGACCACAAACAAAATTACAAATGAGTTTTTTAATAAGTACTTACTAGCAAACCCGGCAAACTCCGTTTCGCCACAAGATGGCTTCTTTTATTCTGAATTTTCTTTGCTATGAACCTCACGGAGCCCGAGACCTTTCCAACGAATGCAAACCCGTGGAAATCGGTTCTTGCGTTCTGGAGTTATAGCGTCAGGGAGGAAAACCCGACTTATTTTTATATAGTAGATTATTATCCAAAGAAAAAGCTATTTGTGAAAGACTTTATTTATCATATTTCAAAAAGCAGCGCGTTGACCCGGCGATAACTCAAGAGCAGTATCTATTATGCAAAATCTAATTTCACGCCACTTTCAATCCTGTCCGCGGTGTCGCTCTCGGATCATCCATTTAAACCTCCGCTGGTTTTTAACAGCTCAATTTGATGTATTAAGCTCGGCTTTTATTTCTGTCTCTTCAGTGTTGCCATTGGCTGAAAACCAGAAGTATCTTTTTGGTATAAAAAGTAACGCGAAAGAAGAAAGATAGAAAATAAGTTTATGGGGCGCAAAGTATGTGTACTTTGCGCGGAATTACATGGATTCGGCATTAGATTGTATTGATTACACGGTAAGTTAGGCGATTATGGGAATAGCAGGAAAGGGGCAACAGCGTTTACCTGGGTACAAGTAATAAAACCAACCCGCCTGTAAGTGTGGCGACTATGGCAAGTCCTTCCGAATGATGGTTGTCATTGGAGGAGGCTATGTTCAGCAGTGAAGATTATACTATACAGGTTGATAATGAAAGTGAAAGTAACATGATAAGGCCAAAAATAACATAAAATTCTATTTAAGAAACAAATTCATAGTCAAAAGTAACATGAAAGGGTCAAAAGTAGCATAGAAATGATTCAAAAGTAACAACAAACAAAAATCAATAGTCAAATATAACATGAAGGGGTCAAAAATAGCATAAAATATTACAAAAGTAACAAAGTTTAAGTAAAAAGTCAAAGTCAAGAGTAATATGACATTGGGTTATTTCCAGAGTCAAAATACTTACATTATACATTTTTATTTAGTCGGTTAGATTCCAAAAAATATTAGATAAGTGTTTATTCTTTTTTCAATTAGACAATAAATAACGAAAGATACAAGGCATCAAAATTTAGTAGTGGGAGTCTTTGACGTCACCCCTTGCGAAAAATACCTTTGTGATTTTTGGTCTGATTCAGAAATAAAAAAAATACATGTGTCTTATATTTAAATAATCTAAAAGACGGAGTAGTTAAATTTTTTACGGCAACAAGCCCATTGTCATTCATAAGTAACAAAATGTAACAAAAGCAACATTCTGGCAACGCCGTCCCTCTCCGTAGCTCACGTCACGTACAAACGGCCACGTCTGACGATTTACGAGGATTACTCGGATGTTTTGTATCACCGAAACATTTAGTGGCAGTACATGGGGACACGGGCTTGGCATACCGAGGGGACGCGCGAAGGATTGTTTTTGAGAGACTGCGCTTAAAGAAAACACTTTTGCTGACTGGTATTCCCTATAGATGGTGCTTTTATATTCGTTGTTGATAGTCGCAGTGTTTACGGAGTGAGCAGATGTGTGAGACAATGATGCGATGATAAAAGAACAAGACATGCCACGCTGGGCCCATACAGCGCCATCTAGGTCTCAAGCTAAGCCGAAGCTTGTACTATGGGTACTAGACAACTTAAATAAACTTAGTTAATTTTTTTTTTGTAAATACGTACATATTACATAGCATACACCTGTTGCAGTCAACTGCTGGACGTAGGCCTATTCAGTTGTTCGCCACATAAATGTATTTACTGTGCGGGAATCGAACCCGCGACCATTAAGTCAGAGGCAGTATTCACTATCACTGAACCAATCCGGTACTCTATATGCTGTCTTAAGTGGTGCGTTGTGTACAATAATCTTATCAATGGATGATCAGTTATTTCGGGTTCGATTCCCTCCAGTCAATTAATTACGAAAAGTAACTTTCATAAATTAGGTACATAGTTCTTGCGTTTTGTGATACATCCCCAGTCATTGGTACTCGCACATTTTTATTAAGTCGTAATTGTTCCTTGTACGAGGCATAGGCCCCGACATAAGTCCAGCAGTGGACTGCGAAAGGCTGATGATGATAATGATGTCTCTTGTTTTAATTTGTGCGGGATAGGTTTTTTTTACTTCACTGTGCAATGGCACTCCATTGTAGATAAGTAACTTGAAACATAAGGGGATTTTCCTTCCCTGCTATAGGATACAGGGATTGATTTAGTCGATACAGTCTTATTTTGAATACACCTACAGTAAACTGCAATTAACAATGACTTAGGTTCTCAGATAAAGCTAAGACATAAGGTCAGCTGTGATTTAATAGGTGCACAGTGCAATTACTATAAATTGTCTATAAAAGATATAAATGTACCTACGTGATACCAGCCTCGATTTGCTGAATCAAAAACAACAGTCAGCCATAATTTACACGGGTAGATATTTTCCTATTAAAGACAGTTATTAAAATGGCTGTAGTTAAATAGATATTATTTATTGCAAAAATATTTTAAGAGAGGTAGGGCATAGCGAATCTTCGCTCGAATTGAGCCGCCCGTCCGGGGAAGAACCTCCACACTATAGAATACCGCAGTCAAATGACCTCTGGGTCGTGTTTCTGCCGGTGAGTAGGGTTTCCGGAGCTCGTGGGGGGTTAGGGTTGGGCCGGCATGGCGGTGGCAACTGACAGGTAACTGACCAGTTACTTGCCCGTTGTCACTGCGACTTGGGCTTCTTCAGCGCTTCATCAGGCGTAGGGAAGCCATTATGTCGAGCCACTAAAAAAAACAAATATTACATTAAGATTCTTTGGAATCAGATTTCAGCTGCGACTTTTCCGAATGGATAAGATATAGGGACCTTCAAAAAGCGACTCTACAAATTTTTTAAGGGCCGGCAACGCACCTGTGACTCCCCTGGTGTTGCGGTGTCTATGGGCTGAAGTGATCTGATTAAAAAAGTAGGTACATCACTTTATTAGAATACACTTTAGGCTACTAGTGATATCTTCCAGACAATCTTGAGGTAGACTCTACCTGTTAGAGGTAACAAATTTCACCGAAGAGATGAGCAAAGTCGTGCTAAACGGTTACTATTTAGTTTGCTGTTACTAATAAACTTTACATAAATTAACTAAATAAACTTTACATAAAAAAAAAACAGAATTATATATTACATATACATCATCATCATCAGCCCACATCAGTCCACTGCTGGACATAGACCTCTCCCAAGGCCAAGGTTCGCCATCGTGCTAAATATATACATAATATATGTAAATGAAATTAAAAAGGAGCCGTATTCAGAAGTTAGATTCGAGATCAGCAAGGGAAGCCAACATATCCTGTTGATAAAAGAAAATAAAAACAAATAACAGCACGATACGACCAAGGTCTCCTTATCTGTATAGACCTAGATGGGTTCTGCCAAATGCGACTCTGCTGCCTACAACATAAGACCGAGAGTGAATCAGTTGTTTGGACTCGCCGACGTCCAATGGACCGGCTGAAACTTACGTAAGATCTATTTAAAGGCGGCGACAGGTTGTCTGTAGAATATTACATTACAGTACACGCGATTGCCTGTGTAGAGTTGCCATACGTGACGGTACGCCGGGACATTTCCCGGTTTGAAGCATGGATCCACATCTTTGCTAAGGCCGGCCCCAGAATTTGATATGAGTTGCCATGTCCATGGGCGATGGGCTTACCATCAGGCGTCACATTTGCTCGTCTTCAGCCTCTTGCATAAAAAAATAATAATAAGGATTGTGGTTGAAAATGGGGATCAGGGGCCATGGGGACGGGGTTCGAATTTACCTGCGACCTGAACTTTGATTTTGATGTCTGTAATTAAGCCTTGATGGTTAAGTTGTAGTAGACGCCGAGGACCAAGGTTCAAATAATTTGACATGTTCTGACACGATCAAATAAAGATGTGCATTTCAGAGCCGAAACACTCATTACAATAAGTGATTTCTTCTCAAAACACGCCTGTAGAATGCATATGGATTGCGCCAAATAAACTAGTTTTCTTTCTTTCTTACCTACCTTTACTTAAATGTATCTCGGAAGTTTATCAGTTGTCTAGTACCCATATTACAAGCTTCGGCTTATTTTCGGGCTATTAGATGCAGTGTGGCCCATGGTGGCATATCTTTGGTAGTTTTTCTTCATATGTCCCGGTCTTACTAAAACTCATGGCAACACTATACCAGTGCGTCACTGTCATTGTTTCAATTGGCATCGATGACAACCGGGGCTTCTTACTAGTAAGTATTATGCCTTTATCTATTCCAAAGTGCGGGCCCATCTTCGTTTAAGTATTTCATTCACGTCTGACTGATAGGAATAATGGTATGAAAATTTGAGCACGTAATTTATTCAAATTCGCTTGTGACTTCATTCTATCGCATTTATTTTAGGCACGACACTTAATGATTGTATTTAAAAAGTCATTTCAAATACTTACTTGAGTTAATTACACTGCCAAATGGGATAAGAGATGCTGAATGGTTTTTTTACTATGCTACCATGAACGTCCGAAGGGAGCGACCTATCATCATTACGCTCCAACCCAACCTCGCCTGCCCGTGGTGCATTATTCCGAAAAACAAACGAGGCGCTGGCAACCGACGGGTGGCGGTATAACCATCTCAATTGAAGACGTAGCTAAATACCACAGACCGATGACGGGCAGCAGCGTCACCGGAGCGAGAAGCTGCGCCCTGCGATCGCCAACCCGCCTGCCCAGCGTGGCGATTATGGGTATATGATCCAGCTGTTTGCTCTAAGTAAACAACTGGAGGCCTATGTCCAGCAGTGGACTGCAACAGGCTGATGATGATGATGATTCTTACTCGTATACAAGACATGAGACTACCACAAAGTAAATACTATGTTATATAGCTTCTAACTTCAACATTGAATGCCCATACTAATTCAGAAGTACAATCGACTGGCCTAATTAATGACTGTATAAGAGGTTATCTTGCGGTTTAATGATCACCTATTGTCTAAGGAAGTAGCCAACCGCAGTGTCACCTGTTTTACTTAGCAATGAGTCAGTCAGTGAGTGCGTCTACGCTAAATGACAATGAAAAGAACGGAAAAAATTCAGCACTGTGTTCTATTGCACACTGAAGTAGTTATTACACGACCCTAAATTCAGGGCACTGAATACCGGGTGGGCGGGGACCCTAGTTAGTGTGGCGCTTATCACACTACACTGAATGTCGGTCCCTAAATCAGTTGATATGCGATAATCACCCTTAATGTTATTACGTTACGCGATAGGCAGAGCGGTCAGGTAGCTAGGCAGCCCGATCGCCCTAAATCGGGACCCTTACCCAAAATCTTATTAGACCACCCTTATTCAGAGTTAGAATCCCTGAATTTAGGGTGGTGTAATAAGGCTTTTAGGTACAAGAATACTCAAACTATAAACTACTAGCTTTTGCCCGCGACTTCGTCCGCGTGTTTAAATTTATACATACAAAAGTTTTTTCCCGCTAACTCCCGTTCCCGTGGGAATTTCTCAAAATACAGCCATAACTAAACTTTATATTTACTAAGGTACCTGCATGCCAAATTTCAAGCGTCTAACTTAAGCGGTTTAGATTTTTCATACAAAAGGATTTTCCCGCTAATTCCCGTTCCCGTGGGAATTTCGGGAATTCCTTTCTTAGTGCACCCTTACGGTACCTAAGCTACGTCCCTTCCAAATTTCAAGTGCCTACGTTTAGCCGTTTGGGCTGTGCGTTGATATGTCAGTCAGTCAGTCAGTCAGTCAGTCAGTCAGTCAGTTTCTCCTTTTATATATATAGATATTGCACTTTTTTTAATAGGGGTACCTATATTTAATATGGGTAGTTATGTTTTGCTCGCAAAGTTTATCAATGTATCAGAGTAGATACTTCACTATCACTTTTGGTACCTACTAAATACCTAAGTACTATAAAACTAAATAGCTTTTATTGTCTGTCTGTCCCTATGTATGCTTATATATTTAAAACTACGCAACTGATTTCGATGCGGTTTTTTTAATAGATAGACGGATTCAAGATAAAGGTTTATGTGTATAATATTATGCTAGGTATTTCACCCGTTCGAGGGGCAGGTCGCTAGTGAATAATAAAATCCTTGATCAGAAACGGCAACAATATTGCTAGGAAAATTCCCAACGTAAGTAATTGACTGTGATTGGACCATTACATATCAAATAACATTGACTTTAGGTAGCCTAAGTTACCGTAATTAAAGTCTAGATCGTTCGCGTGACTAAAACAAGAAAAAAAACAAGGCAGCTGCTGATTTGGGAAGCTGTAATGGCCAGAAAAAGTTTAATGTGACCTTGAGCTTTTGCGATTTCATGATTCGGTTAACTTTTTGTGTCAGTTTCACGGTGCAACGGTTCATTAGGAACATTTTGGTGTTAATTTCGATCCATTTGTATTTTAATCGCTTTGACATTTCCTGTGAACGTTGTGTGACGTTTGTGCCACTTGAGAGACCTTCGGTTGTGATGTCAAAGTCATACGTACTCTCATTAAAGTTTGGGAATATGAGTTTATGTGAAAAAACGATTTATAGACCGCTACGTACGTATGGCGATGGCAACTGACAGGTGACTGGCCGGTTACTTGCTTGTTGTCGCAGTGACTTGAGCTTCTCTTTCGCTTTTCATCACTCGGGCGTACGGAACCATTATACCGTTCAATTATTTAAAAAAAAACCTATTCGACCACTTTTTCACATAAACTCGTTTTTCCAAAATTATGAATTTGGTCATTATATTCCCTAATATTATAAGTAGCAGATGATGTCTAGGGGCCTTTTCCAGAACTCAATATAAACTCAAAATAATCCAAAGCATTAATATGTACGTACATTTTATCACTTTGGTAAGTTGAACAAAAAATATGGAAAATTGTATGTAAATCGGAACATTCTTACATCAAACCCTGACCAAAGTCATCAATAAAAAAACAACCAAGAATGTGCAAAATGTCCGCGTTTAAAAATATTTCAAACGAATACTCAGAAAATCCATAGCAATGACACAATGAGGAATGAAAATCTTGCACGTATGGGATTCTTGGTCTCGGATCAAACATGAAGCTGATGCAATACGCGTCAACATGTCTAGTTTAACGTAATGGCTGACGCAAGTCTCTCATATTTATTTAATCTTTGTACATTTGAAAGTGCCAAGTGTAATTTGTAAACACCTATAATCATTGGACAAGATATTAAATCTATTTTCGATAACTTTTGTAATTAAGGAAACATATTCAAGATTTAGGAAAACGATTACACCGTCAAAGTTCTTGGTTCTCCTTAGTAAATTCTATGTACTATGTTTTATTGATAATTAACAAAACACAACTATCTTGTTATATCTAAATTGTTTCGTAAACTAAGTAACATGGGATTTTATTGTTTCTATCAACATAAATTCACTCTAACGTTAGTCAGCTCCGGGAGTTAATAATTTCCTAAAAACTCTAATAAGATATAACTAGATAATGCAGTAAAAACTAACTAAGTCGTCTTCGAACATCTCAGAAACATGAAACCAAAAAAAGAATAACGCATACACTAAAACGCATAGCAACTTATGCACAAATGCAGCAAAAACGAGTATCGGAATAATTACTCAGTGGCGTGATCTAGTCCACTTTGCTCTAATATAACGCATTACCGACACCAACGTCGATTCTTATCAAACAACATACACTGAAGCTGTTAAACCAACAGTTAATAACATAAACGATACAAAAGCAGACGTGGACGATGCTGAACATAAAGATATATCAAGAACGTCCGATACAATTACGAGCAGCTAATAGCCGTCATTAAAATCAATTAAACCCGTTGCGATTATCACAACTGCTCACTATACAATGCTACCATTATAACTATAAGCAATCAACTACTTGTAGAAGAGCAGCAATGTAGGTCGTGACAACAGAACGAGTTTCTGTAATGAAACGATAAGAAAATGTGTTGGTAAAAGGATCCGTGCTGCGAGGCACGTAGACAGTCGGACCGTTCTAGATACACTGAGTGATTGCTATTTAAAAAACGAGGAAAACTTGAGCAAAACAGAATCTTGCATCTGGTGTACGTGAGCACCAGTGTCTCATGGTATGATTATGGAACTTTTTGCGTCTGTGACGTATAGAGCAAGACTGCAAAATGCACAATTGCACATAACAGGTTCTTTTGTTTTTCCGATAAAAACGGAACATCCTGTCCATCTGTCATAGTCAATTTGACGTGTATAATGTTTTTTATGTGTCCAATTTCCAAATGAGTTTAATTTTCTGAATCTGCAGGACGAGTAATTATAAAGCAATTGACGATAATTGCTTTGGATGTTACAACGCTGTGTTTTAAAAATAGATTTAGTGTATTTTTGGATAACAAGTTGTTTATGGGTGTAGCGACCGCAGAACACTTTGTTTTCGAGACTCCTTTAAAGATAATTCGTTTATTTTTGCTATACAATTAAATTTTCATTGTGCGAGTTGGATTTTGAATTTTAAAATTGTTGATGTACCTACATGGCACATCGCTACACTAATTCTTTTCAACTGGCGAAATCGACTGATGATATAGTAAAAGTCGCAGGATGGGGCTGGACGCAGGCAACTTGCAATCTTCTTCAAGACTTCTACAATGGTCGCCGTAAAGACCTTCGTCCTGCAGTGGACATGGGCAGTGTCCTACGGCTGAATATGTAATGACATTATTAACATAACTTATTTGAAGGAAACAAATTTCGAATCATGTGATTTTTACCACACATTATTTTATATTTTTTATGTTATGTATTTAATCTACCATAATATGTCAGCTTTATTAAGAAAGTAATGAATATGGGAGGAAATATAGTGGTTTTCTTGCCAAATCAATCAATCAGCCCTGACCCGTCCACTGCTGAACGTAGGCCTCCTTTAATTCACGCCACATTTCTCTCTGCCGGGCTTCCCTCATGCAGCCAATGCCAGTAGTTCTTCTAAGGTTATCAACTGCTTGCTAAGATGTTCCATCTTACACCACGTCTGCAAGCTTGCCAAACACATTTCCTAATTCTTTAACGACTTTTGAACTATGACAATTAAGATAATATATTACCCACATATTGTTATCTACAAAGCATTAAAAGCTGACGAAACATTTAATTACTACTTACATATTAATTGTATCATGCGTGAGTCATTCGTACCGATGGCTCGATGCCGATTGTAAAAAGATAACGGAAAAAACGTCGGTCAAAATGACAAGTCAATTAAATACAAATGTTTTTATAGCGTTGTACTTTGTTCCTGCAAATGGTCGAAGCTAAATTTAGAAATGAGGTCATCTTTTTGCTCGCTTATCATTTTTATTAGATTATTTTGAGGATCTCATATTTTTTTAAATTATCTATGGAGATTATTCTTCATTGCACAAAAAATTAAAAATTTACTGGACAGAATACTACAGACATTTATTGAAAAATACAACGTGTGTCTTTACTTTAGGCTGACGGCGACTCTCTCTCTTCTAGACATTCGGATGTCTGGAAGAGATCGCCAAAGAATCGAAAAACAATGAATAAGGTTTCAGAACCTTATTCATTGTTTTTCTCACCTTTACCTCTGGTCACGTAACCTTATCTCAATATTCGTTTGACGACCAGTCTAACCAAACAGGTTCAGTGGATGTGATCGCTGCCTTTGACAGACGGTTCGATTCCCTCACAGTACAAACATTTGTGTGCATTCATGCACATGATTTATCTGTTTGTATTAACTTGGGTTCTTGTATTATAGATGTATTTATTCACAAAACTTATGTAGGTATATCTAAGTAAGTCTATCAGATATCTATGTCAAGTACCCATAGTACAAGCTTCGGCTTCATTTGGGAGTAGTGTGGCTCAGCGTGGTATGTCTTGGGTTTAAGTATTTGGATAGCAATTCCGTTCAGTTTAACACTTTGGAGTTAATTTATTTTGGGTCACCCATCCACGTTCGGACAGCATGGTTTGTTTCGCTATTACGGTATAGCGATAAGCTAGTTGCGATAATAAAGCCATCATCATTAACTATTTCATTACAAAAACTAAGTCCAACGGCCGAAAGACGTAAATAGCGTATTACTTCATTTCTTCAAAGATACGACGTTCGCTGCAAAATTTATGTAATCGTTACACGCGGGATTGCCAAGTGTATACAGACTTTAACCCGCAATTATTTATTATTTACTTCTTTTATTTAAATATAGGTAGGTACGTAGAAACATGGGTTGTCTTACTATCCTTACGTAAAGGACACACCGTCTATCCGAATAAAAATATTTGCGAATTCCTTTTTGCCACGAACAATTCAAATTTGGAATTCTCTGTCAGCTTACGTCTTTCCTGGACGTTGCAACTAGGAAATCATTATCATCAGATTTTTTTTTCTAAATGACTACGATGATGGCCAGGCTGGCCTTGTCATCATCACCGGACTGTTGGGGGAGCGGAAGGCTCTTACCCATAGAATCATAGAATCATCATCAGCCTATCGCATTCCACTGATGGTTATAGACCTCCACACCCCGTTGTTCGCCACTTTTGGCAAACACCTATACGATTTACCCATAATCTCCATGTTGGGTGGTGGTTTGGCGATCGCAGGGCGTAGCTCCTGACTCCGGTGACGCTGTTGCCCGTCATCGGCCTGAGGTATTTATTTTACGCCTTCTATTGTGACGATAATACTGCCACCATCTTGTTGTCTCAAAAGAGAGAATCGAGTCTATAAATAGTTTTAAATGCTGAATAATACAAAGACTTTTATCTATCAGAACTTTAACTTGAGGTCTAGTTTAAAGAAATGCTACAGGCAAGCTTAACAGAAGTAATTGACCATAATGTTGATACGTATGTAACGAGGACTGGGGCCTTTTCACTCCACGAAGACACACCTAAGATAGATATTTTTCATTGCATAAAAATAAAACATTATATTGTTGTACAATGTATGCTGTACAGCAAAGTGTTTAAACTCGATAGTTTTAAACAAATTGAAGTAAGCTAGTTTCTATACATTGCAGATACATTTTACCTATTTCTCGAGGTGTTGGTATTTGTTTTAGACCTAGCAACACCGCTCGCGTTTAACCTTCTGTTACCTCTACCCGCAGTTGGCACTGTGCCGCCCACCTTCTACATTAGGCAGATATCTACTCCACGAGTGCTGCACTAACTGCAGTTACGTACGTATTCCGGATTTAGAGTCTACTTTCACGTGAAAGTGAACAATTTCCGTTGTACCTATTACTATTTAGATAAATAAATAAACCATATAAAGATGCACCATAATCATCTCCATCAAAACAACTGTTTTAGCTTTCATAGTACGAGTATTTGCATGTGTCTAATTTAATAAGTACCTATACTTACTCTATGTTAAATTTGCATTGTTACGTAAATTAAAATAAATTACTTTAATTCGTTAATCAATTAGTCTCCATTTATTCTTATTAAGAAATCCTTACAAATTACCACTTATAACAATTAGCAGAATCATTACCAAAGTTCTCATTTGAACACAGACGTAATTCACAGATCACTTAGTATCACCATCGTCCATCAACTTCAGAGGATTCTCATCAAGTCCATTCAGCACTAACGTTAAAGTAGACGAAGAATTGTACTTTTTCATCTCTTGTTCGAAAAGTATATTATTTATAGCCTGTTTTATCATACACTGAGTCTTATCGTCGTGTTTTCTTAGAGAATCAGCTATGTATTCTCCGAAACTGTCACATTCATCCTTCTTCTTGGACAGTTCTGATCTTCTTAATAATCTCAGCATTTCTAGAAGTTTACTGTCCAATTTATTTGACACTTCTCTTACTAAACGTTTCTTGACTGGTCTCGAGAGCCTCGGCTTATGTGTGCTCACGTTTGACGGAGTGGTTAACCGAAGACTTCTGATGCGGTACGGGGGTTCAACAGGCTCTTCTTTGATGATGATTTCTTCTTGTATCACGTTGTCGTATGTTGCATCTTCGTTTGATGATACTTCTGACTCCTCAGGTTCGGATGGCGGCTTCGGTGGTGTGATTGTGACCGTATTCTGGAAAAAAAAATAGATGTTAAAACATTAATTAGAAAACATTATTGTTATCTACTCTTTCTGGAGATTTACTGATGAATTTTCATTCAATACATGACTTATTTCACATTTTAAAACTCTTGCTTGATTGTGATTGATCATGGTATTAAAATAAAAAGCCAGAAAAAACCATTATGAGGCTTATGCGAAATAATAATCATCATCATCAACAGTCTATTGCAGTCCACTGCTGGACATAGGCCTCTCCAGTTGTTCGCCACCTAGGGCAAACTTCTGGAGGATATACCCATAATCGCCACGCTGGGCAGGCGGGTTGGCGATCACAGGGCGTAGTTTGTTGCTCCGGTGACGCTGCTGCCCGTCACCAGCCTGTGGTATTCAGCTACGCCTTCATTTGTGATGGTTATACCGCCACCAGTCGGTTGCCAGTGCCTCGTTTGTTGTTCGGCAGGATGCACCACGGGCAGGTGAGGTTGGCTTGGAGCGAAAAGATGGTAGGCCGCTCCCTTACATCCCTTATAATGCGAAATAATAAAGAATGAAAACTCTTTCGATTCACAATCCTTCGTTCTATTAAAGAGCCAGATATTACAAAATCTGTTTTCTGAATGTGGACGTTTCCTATAAATGAATTAAATTACTTGAAAAGCTTCCTCTAGAATTCTAGATAGTTCGAAGATTTTACCTAATAAGTTACAAAACTTTCGTTAAGATTCTGACAACCTTCTCAGTATGTATTTCTGAATTCAACGATACCATACCGACTCGATTCGAAGGACAATCCTTTGGAGTAGAGAGTGGTGATTACCGACATTATGGCGAGGAAACCATTAATTAACCGCATCCTCTTGCTACCTCCAAGTCTAGTTTTTCAACTGGAGACTGACAATTAAGCAAAAAGCCCAATTACAGCAATTAAACAGTTTAAACTCACGCACTGAAACCGGTCGAGAGTGAGGACGGTGAGCGATTCATTAAAGTTTCTGGAAATGACTTGAAAGTCTAAGGATTTTTTAACCAATACGTTAAATTGCTAGTTCATCATCATGCCTTAAGAGTACCTCAGGCTATAAATAGGTGAGTAGGGTTTCCGGAGCTCATGGGGGGGGGGGGGGGGTTAGGGTTGGGCCGGCATGGCGGTGGCAACTGACAGGTAACTGACCAGTTACTTGTCAGTTGTCACAGCGGCTTGGGCATCTCTTTCGCTTTTCATCAGGCGTAGGGAAGCCATTATGTCAAGCCAATATAAAAAAAAATAGCACAAGACTTGCCACGCTGGCCCACATAGCGCTTTCTTCTCCCAAACTAAGCCAAAGCTTGCACTATGGGTATTAGACAACTTACTGATAAATTTATTTAGATGCTTTTTTTATATACTTAAATACATACCTATTATACTTACATATATCAAACATCTGAGTGTGTTGGTCTAACTCGAAACCAATACAAACAGACATGTTCATGCACACAAATGTTATACTGTGTGGGATCGAAACCGCTTAGGATAAGGGAGCGACCTATCATCTTTTCGCTCCAAACCAACCTCCCCTGCCCGTGGTGCTAAATCACCGGGGCGAGGTGCTACGCCCTGCGATCGCCAACCCGCCTGCCCAGCGTGGCAATTATGCGTTCAACCTTGTGTTTGCCCAAAGTGAACACCTGGAGAGGCCTATGTCCAGTAGTGGACTGCGATAGGCTAATGATGACGATGATGACGACGGCATGGCGGTGGCAACTGACAGGTAACTGACCAGTTACTTGTCCGTTGTCACAGCGACTTAGGCTTCTCTTTCGCTTTCCATCAGGCGTAGGAAAGCCTTTATATTGTGTTACAAATATAAAGGCTTTCCTACGCCTGAAAAATCATACAAATCTAAAATTGCATTGGGAGAGGCCTATGTCCGGCAGTGGACTGATGTGGGCTGATGATGATGAAATCTAAAATTACAATACCATAGTTGGAGTCGGCGCCTTCCGGTTCTCATCTGGCAGGTGCTTCGGCAGAAAGTTCATATACGGATACAGGAACCACTTGGAGCGGCCCCCGTTTCTTATCTTCGCCTTCTCCCTCCGGTGGGAGGCAAAGAGGGAGTTCAGCTTCCTCCTCAGATCCACTATGTCGCATTCGAACTCGTTGGCCAGCTCAGACCAGGCTTCGTACTTGGAGGTAGAAACGCGGAACATATAATGAGTGTTGTCCCATAGCTCTGGTTTGTTCTTGTAGGATTGGATCAGTTTTATGACGAGGGAGTTCGTCCATTCCATGTCCGCCATTGTTAGCTGTTGGGAGGAAAATTGGTGTGAGTAGATAGATTTATTTCATAACGAGCAGCAGCGTCACCGGAGCGAGAAGCTTCGCCCTGCGATCGCCAACCCGCCTGCCTAGTGTGCGATACTGCGATTATGGGTAAAACCTCAAAGTGTTTACCCAAAGTGGAAAACTGGAGAGGGCTATGTCCAGCAGTGGATTGTTGTCTAATTGTTCATCATTGATGATCTTCATCATTATCAATTTTTAGACGTCCACAGCTGGACATAGGTCTGCCAGAATGACGATTGTCATTTGGAGGGATTTCACTTATCAAGCGGATCGGTGACCGCAGTAGGTTTTATTTGTAACCAGGTAAACGCTGCTGCCCGTTTCCTGATTAGCTTAACAAGAAATTTAATGGTGAAATTGATTTTGTATGATCTACCAAATTTCTGATAATGTAAATCGACTAAAATTCAAATTCACACAAATATAATTTTGTATTCGCAGCAGCGCCATTGTATTTGAAAAAAGAACACGTGTTACGAAACAAAAGAACGGCGGCCACATTCGAATTATGAATTCAATGAATCAACAGGAACATCGAACATTCATTTGATTTGAATTTCGAACGCGCCGAAGGAGAACGCTCGTTCAAAATCAATGTGCAAAATAAATTATACGCAACATTAATTTTTTTATTGATGTGAAATGGAATAATCCAGACAGCCCCAAATCTAATTTATGTTCTTTTAGGCAACGAACTTTTATACATATGGTCGGGTCTGGGTGTAATGAGAGACACTCCCGCACACAGTCATCATCTTGTACTTATATCAGGCAATAAATGCTTGGTGGGTATTTTATTTATCGTTAAACAATTAGTACAGTTTTATTTTATTGATGAAACTTGGTTAGTTTGTACAACACCTTTTATGCCATTACTAAAAATGAATCAAATAAAAGTACAACTAAGGAATAACCCTCGAACGTATAGCTCATAACAATTAACCATTGTCCATAAATACCTAGTTTGTTATTACAACGCTCGAGCACCGAACGCGGAGCCTTCCATGCGAGTGAACACTATTGTAACTAACAGGTAGTCTATGTCCAGCGGTAACGACACGCGCATGGATAACGTAAAGCGACGCAACGCCACATTAATCTATGACATAATCAGAGCAAAACGATTCTTATTGCGTACCACATAAGACCGATTTAGAGTTCATCGTCTCTGTAGCTAACCTATGACATAAGTGCGAAAATGGTTCTTATGCCGCTCGACTTAAGATCGTTACATAATGTAAGACTTTATGTAGCGTACTAGTAAAATGCGGGAAGTATACTCAGATCAGTTTTGTCATAAAACAAAATGTTTAATTTTGAATTTGTTTCGAACGGGCGTCTAATATAAATGTTCTAATACTCACGCTAGCAGAATCGGCGCCGGTTTTGAATTTCGAACACTTGTATTTGAAACGCGGAGCACTCGTTCGTTCGGCGCGGACCGCGAGCGAGCGCGAACTGAGGCTCGTACGGTTCGGCGGTGTTCGGTAGCATTCGGCCCGGTTCGGCGTTCGTTGTTCGCTGTCGTGTAAATCGCAGTAAGATAAATTCTAGTGTTTTAGTGCTCGTAATATTGTTATATTAATTATTGTATAAACCATGTTGTTGTTTTAACAATTATAATAAATTGTACTGCGGTATTGACTGCAAAGACAAATCTTTATTTTCACATAATTATCGTGGTTACATTAGATAAAGGTGTTTATTAAAATGTTTTATCTTAATCCTATTCAGCTATTACAGAAAGAGGATGTGTAAATTTATATCATCAGTTGGAGTAAAAGTATTGTTAAGTTTACTAACTAAACCTTGGCATATAAACTTAACATGATATTTATTTGTTATTTTCCTTCTAGAAAATTCCTTTCCTGCTTAACATACCATCTGGCATCACATTTGCTAGTCTTCCGCTTCTTGCATAACAAAAAAATAAATGTGTGGCCCAATGCTGCATACCTACCTTTGCACTGAAAAAAAAATGCGTTCTAAGATTATGTAATAATCTGCTACAGTGCGTTTTTCTTCCCGTTTTCCAAAATCCAGGAGGCTATGAATCGTGTAATCTATTTAAGTTCGGACTGTGAAATCGCTATCAAGACTAGCTATATTGGTCGCAAATAGTAAATTGTGCTGGTATTGTGTGGTTGTTGGATGAAAAATGGCCGGCCATCTATGATGAAGAAAATTTCAGTCAGCAAACAATTATCACTAACAGACATAAACAATCATAAAGGTATTCGCTTAGAAATATCAAGTCACTATCAATACTTTGATAAGCAACTTATCTCAATTCACATAAATAACGTCTATTTCATGTATTTATGTTGTGTGCTTGAACCGTGGGTTCCCTATCCCAATTTTTATAAAAAATATCGTTTTCTAAGTTTACTCGACTGGGATTCCAACGCGGTACTTGCCGTGGTACGTAGGTACTCGTTATCATTAATCTTATGACCCAATATACTATACCATACTATACTATCTCCTTAAAACAAAAGATTCGACTAAACCTTGATTATACAAAAAATAAACCAGTATAATCTTAAACCCTAGCCACGTACATTTACTTATCAACGCGAGATCTTGCTACACTTGATATTTTTTACAAATCAACCAGTATAAGTTTTACCGATATCCCATACAAGACACTTAGAATTAGAGTTCATATTACATTGGAATGTCTCTTCAACCAATATAATAAACACAGAGAGTTCAAGATATAGCAGTCAATATGGCAAGAAGTCCTTTTATATATATAGTCCTTTTATATTAAGTCCATTTTAATGTCAAAAGGTTATTATAAAGTACAAGATTATATGGATGACAATATTACATGGACATGATAGTCTGCTCGCTTGCGCTTTTTAAAACGATATTATTGTATTGTATTATATATTTTAAACAAGGCTAACTGTTGAGTTTGTTGCGGCACTTCTTCTCAGAAGGCTACACGTCGAAGTGCTGGTAGGAAAAAAGTTTGACGTGCAAAAGTATTACTAGTGAATCTATTTGCAGAAATAAACTATTTTATTTATTTTATTTTATTTTATTTTATACCAAAATATCTTGACCCCTAAACCTTTAAGCGGGAGTACTGGAGTGGTACCTTTGTACGGGTCAACTGTGACTGGAGATTCTAGTGAATGGGGTCACGCAATAAGAAAGTACAGAAGCATTATAATTTAGGTCTCATAATACAGAGTTATATAAATCTAGTGTTTTGCGATAGTCATAAGATTTGCCTTAGTCTCAATAGGGTGCATCCCAGAACACCCACACCAGGGGGAATTCAGAAAAGTCTGTTGTTCGTCTGACCGGAAAATAATCACTTTATAATAACAACACATAATATTCTATCATAATTTTTTTCTTCATCATCAGCCTATCGTAGTCCTCTGCTGGACATAGGCCTCTTTAGTTGTTCGCCACTTTGGTCAAAAGTCTGTGCAGGCGGGTTGGCGATGGTATAATTTATCACTAAGTCAGTAAAACTTAATCATAATACAATTTATTAACAGACTTAAAAAAGGATTTCGATCGGTCCCGGGCCACTCGCATCCAGCTCTTTGTATGTAAGTACCTACCATTTGCTTCGTGTACCTACTTAAAACATTTTTTATTTTAATCTCCATATTTTTTAATGTCATCGTCACACAGACTTCTTTTTTTTAAATTTAAACCTGTATTTTAAACCGGCAAAGACATTATAATGCAATGAGGTACACACAGTAGCCTGCTAAAACCCTCCGCGCCCTACTCTTTGACGGAGGGCCCATGAATGAGTGCGAGCGACCCTCCCGCAGTCCAAGGGCGCCTACATCGATTCAATTAATGAATTCTATTTCGGGAGGGTGCGTTATCGCCAAACTTACCCTCATAAATGGCCGCTTTGTGCGTAAATTATGATAATTAGTTTAATTCTGAGTTGTGACTGGGGTCCTTTAGTTTGTATAAGTTTGATCAGTGTGTTTAGATCTAAGTGGTTTGGAAAGGTTTGATCAGTGCGGCGACGGATAAAGAATACGGTATCACCGCCCTTTTTCTTTCCATGTGTCTTATGAGTCGACTATGGGTCTTCTTGAGATTAGTGCTTCTCAAAGAGGTTTACCTTTTTGGCTGGCGACCTCCACTCTACTACATACCTACTAATCTACGCTCGGCTGACTTGGGGTTTCAGGTCCAACGTCCTAATTCTTCTTCAGCCGTCTAAGCGTTGGAGGTTGTTAGTGAATACTTTAGGGTACTTTTAGGGGTGAGAGCCTTCCGCTCCCCCAACAGTCTGGTGATGATGACAAGGCCGGCCTGGCCACAACTATGTGGCCAGGATACGATGTAAAGTACCCCTTTTTTTCTAAATGACTACTAAGTCCCCCTAAGGTAAGGTTAGGTACGCCTTCTATCGTGATGGTTTTACCGCCACTAGTCGGTTTGCCAGCGCCTCGTTTGTTATTCGGCAGGATGCACCACGGGCAGATGAGGTTGGCATGGAGCGAAATGATGATAGGCCGCTCCCTTACATCCCTTCTCGTCCTATTACAAAACTGGAAACCACACAGACATCTACATTGTATTAAAAGTTATTCCATTATTATCTTTATTGCAACTGACAGCTCAGTACGATGTAAGGACCCTTGCCCCTTGACCCTTCTACCGAAACTATTTCATACGCCATAAATTTCTCAAACAGAACTCGGCGGCCATCAATTTATTCTTACTTTATGGTTTCTTGCGTCCTCCTAAAGAGGCATTAGGTAACTCGGGGCATCTTCCGCGTCATTGTCCAAATGCGTCATAACTTAAAAACAATATGGCGGCACGGAAGGAAATATTATGCCAAATACGCTTTGGCGAGGGTTGGACCGATGTGTTTAAGTTTATCGATATCGTGAAAAAGAACTCGACTGACTGTTGACTGGCTCAATGGCTCATTTGGTAGGGACCTCTGCCTTGTGATCCAAGATTCGTGGGTTCGATTCCCACAAATATATTCCCACGATAGTACAAACACTTGTGTTCATAAACATGTTTGATTGTTCTGGGTGTTTCTAGGTATTTATTTACAAAAAAATATCTAGTACAAGCTTCGGCTTAGTTTGAGACCAGAGGGAATTAGGTGGTGGATTTATGGCTCAACCTATTTTTCGATGCATGAGGGTATAATCATCGCCAACTTCCTGGGAAAGGACTGCTTCCTCGTAGTTATAATTGATACCTATAGGTAAACATTTTTGCCCCAACACAGAATTCGAACCCCAAACCTCCCGGTATCTTAACACTGTGATCACTAGACCAACGAGGCAGTCAACAATGTGTACACATTGTATGTACAGTTTAGAATCTAGAAAGAAGCGGAAATAATTTACAGGTTAAATGAGACAAAGTTCTGAAGTGTATTGTTGCGTCTGATTGTACGACACATCATATATCGACAACGGACCATACAACCTACTAGACCACCCCTCACTACAGATCAACCGTCAAGTGTGGACGCGAATATATCGACAGCACTTATCGCGCGGCGAGATTACCGCGCGGGGGCCCGGGTTCGTTCCCGGCCTATCTCCGGCTCCAGCCAACAAAGGCAGCATTTGAGACGTACAATTTACGAGACACTTTTACGAGTGCAAAATAGGTGGGACCCGGTTTACGACCCACCCCGTATAATAAGGGAAGCGGCGTAGTACAAGCGAAATGAGCAGATGCGGCGTTCTCTTTGTGCGGTGAAAAAATAATTCAACAGGCATTGTAGTCTTAGTTTATTTTATTAGCGCAGATTAGTGTTTGTTCTGCGATATTTATTGGGGATCAAGGGACGTTTATTACATGATTTTATTACCTTGCATTATTGTAATGAAATTGCGTAAATTTTGGCCCATTCAGGAGCTCAGTCTTCAGAAATCTTATTCTTTTGTTTTGCAATTGGATTTACTTTAATCGTTGATCAACTACCAGTTTTCTCTTGTTCAACTGTTATGCTACCGGATTATGTGAGTGAAGAAACAGACTGTAAAGGATCCTGGACTCTTAAGAGATCTTGGCTAGTTGTTTATATTTGTACTTAGGTATATATTTGTGGTACCTTCGCTGTTCTAATACCCATAACACAAGTGCTTAAGCTACTTACTTTGGGATCGGAGCAATGTTTGTGATGTTGTCTGATATTCATTTTTTTATAGTAGCTCGACATAATTGTAATGAAATTGCGTAAATTTTGGCCCATCCACGAGCTCAGTCCTTAAAAAATAACTTGACTTGGGTCGGGTACTAGACAACTTATAAACTTACTTACATACTTTTTTTTGTAAATAAATACATATTATTCCCTACGTCAGAAGCCCTAGTCGCTATGACAACGGGCAAGTACCTAACTGGTCAGTTACCTCGCACCCATGGTAATATAATGCAACATGTACCCATACGTCAAAAGTACTTTTATTACGTAAATAGTCTTAAAAAGATGCGTTTTATATTATACGAAAAGAATTTTATTTTTATCTTTTTTAGTTTTGGAAATAATTTAGTCGGAAAATGACGTAAGTCATTCGTGATCGTAAAATAATGTTACAAATGCACATGCTTCGTTGTTGTACGACGCTGGTCCGGGCGCGGGGCTGCGCACGCGGCGCCGTAATGTTAGTCGCGTCAGTGTTACCGGATAATGAGTGTGTGTTGTATATTGGATTAAAATTGACAAATATAGGTGCGGGAAATAAAAACCCCAAAGCTGAGTAATTTTAAACATTATTAGGACATGTTTGTATAAAATAATTGTATGTGCACTTACTGCCATAAAATAACCTGTTGCATGATCATATGCGATATTTTTTATTGACTTTTGGTATTTCAATGAAAATGTTTATAAAAACTAATTAAGCATATGATATGCTATAAATTATAATTAATTCGCATGTTTTTTAGGGTTGGTCTCATGTTTACTTGCGTTATTGTTGTCTGAACTCTTCATAGCCGCTTGTGAAGATGTTGCGTTATATCATGCATCTTTTAGAATCGCATGTGCACTTGAAGCGTTATATTAGGTCATAGTCTAAGATGCGTCGTTATAAAAAACTTTAACTGCCTAAAAAAGACATGTTTATTGGACAAATACTACAGATCTTTAGTTATTTATTTTATAGCATACCTAAGCAATTTTATTAACAAATTTTGAACCTAATTTGTGTAACTTTTCCTTTTTACACAGTGCGAATTTTGAGTAAAAAAAATATATTGTGTACGTAACGAAGGCTATTTAATATGCCATTTTCAGTTTGGGAAACAGTTCTGGAGGTTAGGGGCATGTGGCCTCATGAGGAAATCTTTGATAAAGTCAATTTGAAGAATATACCGCGTACCCCTAGTCGAGACCATCATCATCATCAGCCATTCGCAGTCTACTGCTGGATATAGGCCTCTCTATTTGTTCGCCACTTTCATCAAACATCTGGAAGCTATAATGACGAATTTTGTACTAAAATGATCAGCATAAGAGTTTTCACACGAAACCACTTTGTCACAAATGTGCTGCCTTTAATAAAATTGCCTTTGATTAAATTAATTACAATAAAATATATGTAAAACGCCGCCAGAATAATTTGGAGTCTGAGGGGGAGTCTTTAACATCCAATCCCCCAAGCCAACCTTACCTGTAAGTGGTGACTCTGCTGATAAACGGACAAGTCTCAGGCAACTAACATCTCATTATAATTATCCCAGGCCAATCCCCGTAACAACCTATGTCGATATTGCATGCGATATAACAGGGTAATGTGATAAACCTGTAGGGCGCTAGTCAGGATCTATGTAATTACTGTCTCCTGCCACACTGTCACTGTCACTGCATCTCCAAGTTACCACCAGTCGTATCAGGAAACTGGTCTACCGAATCCTGATGGCTTGAGAGGAGAGAGTGGGCTTTCATCATAGCAACTGTTTGTAAACTTGAAATAAATTTAAGCGCAGATGAACCTTGCAAGAGTCTATATTACGATTTTCAATGGAATTCTATTGAATTACAAGGTTCGCCGTCGACAGATACGTCGTGGAGATCATCATCATCATAATTCCGCCAGATATAGCAGCTACATTTGTTACTCCAATGCCTTTCACGGCTCTATTTCTCCTCTCAGGCTTGTTTCGTTTGTACCGTCGGTAGTGCTATTTTCATAGTCGGGTTGGTCGCTATCATTCATAACAGCATGAACAGACCACGTCTTGATCATTTTTACCACCCGAGGGAAGCATAGGAGTGTTATTTTCGTTGCCTTTTGAAGGAATTGGCGTAACAGATGTAGCTGCTGAAGGTGTATCTGGTAGCGGAATTAAATGTTGATGGGCCCGAGCAAATATCCTCGTAATGTTTTACTAACGTAGTTTCGATTTATATTTTATTAGAGGCAATACGTTTTTGAGACAGAGATGTTGTGTTTTAAAACTCATATGCTGATCATGTTTAGCACAAAGTTAGCCATTACAAAAATCTCCACAACTGAAATGCTCAGAGTGTGCTTGGGTACATTAACTTCGTCTTGAAAAATGTTAAGAATTGACGTCGATGGTGAGTTTTCAAAGCTGGGATGTAATTTTATATTGAAAAGAGAGTACTTAATGAAATTGTGATTTAGTTCAAAAGTGCTGTGCTTCAAGGGCTGTTATCTGCATCTGTGATATTGTACTTAATGAAGATTTCAATCTATGAGCAAGATAAAAAATTGTATTTATTGGTTTTTACACATGCAGGTATATAAATTAGGAAGATTATAATACAGAAAATGTTATATTCTCAGATATAGTATTTTTTAAATTTACAATTACCTACTATCCATAAAGTTCCAGACATACAAACTTACAAGTCCTTCGTCTTTTTTTTAGATTAACGTAGGTTATTGTGAACCCAGACGTGCTTTGTTAGGCAGGATTAAGTTATAATGTTAGTCTTGAAAGTTATTAGACCAGAGATGTGTAAATTAACTAAGAAATTTCCTGATTAATGGACATACGACCTAATACTGTTGACTTTTTTTCTGTAGAAAAATGACATATAGTTACATGTACCATGGGGTACTTCGTAAAATAATGATACATGTGCACAAACGTTAGCTAGGTCTTGGTAAAACAATGCCGCATGTGCACATCCGACATACTATTTTCAAAAATAATGTATTAAATAAGAAGCAATACACCACATTTAATTAGTTTCATTCACTTCCATATACATGCGAAATTGTATGAAGTTTCCATTAAACGCTACAAAGTTATGCTCAAAAATACACTGCCGCAAACTTTAAACCTCTCTCCTGTAAAGTTGACTTTTTGCAGATGTGGCGTTATATTACCAAGGGTACGACCTATCAGTTGCCACCGCCATGCTGGCCCAACCCTAACCGACCACGAGCTCCGGAAGCCCTATTTACCGACAAAAACACGTCTTTGGCTTACTAAAAGGTTGGAGGCCCTTACCCTGGCGCGCTGCACAATAGGGAATATGCATGACTTTTTTTTATGGATTTATTGAGATCTTTTGTCTTCCAGATACATAAATATCGAAGAATTTTTAAACTATCTTTTCTATTAAGCGAGTTATAAAGCGTTAAAGTTATTGATTAGACAGAGAGATCCGATGCGGTAGTTGACGTCACGTACCGTAAGCGCCGTACTAACTCCATAGAAAAATCTGTTTCGCGAGAGAGAGACGGATATATTCACTTTCAATGACTGTATCTCGCCCATTTTTCAACCAATTTTGATTTTGTTTTCACTGTTCGTAGTAGATTTTGATCTATTTTACGATAAATTAGTAAATACCTGAAACTATTTTTCATGCATATTCCCTATTCTAGTCAAGATTCGCTATGCCGCTATGCATTATTACTTGCCACTACAGCTGTCAGGGGCCGACGTGACACTTAACATCGGGTTGATCTCACCCGTTACATATTAAGGTAAAAAAATAAACAGTATGTTTTTTTATATTATTAAGCATTTACAACTGTCTTGTCAAACACGTTTATATATTTTTTTTGTTTAAACCCTTTGTGGGTGACTTTTTTTTGTTTCGTTTCTGAATTGAGGTCGCGAACCTGTGGAGGTTCGGAACAGAATAAAATATATTGAAGTAATTACACATTGTCTTATTTTATATTGCCACGTTCATTTTTTTTATAAGAAGCGCTTTCAGAATGACCTCACTCCACCTGATGGTAAGCGGTCGTGAGGTCCAAATGTTAGGTCGACAGGCACAATAGAACAAACCCATTGCGCCTGTCGCCCTCACTCTGAAGGCCCACTGAGATGCCGTTTCACGCCCCGCCTAAAGGACCCAGGATTGTAAGGGAAGGAAACACATGAGCTGGAAGGGCATTCCATGTATTGGCAGCATCTGCAATTTGCATTATACTACACGAAAAAAATACTTCATCCTATAGTTTAGGGGTCCGTAAGCGAAGCCGGGGGGCGAGTTACGGCTAGACTGACGAGAGCCTTATTATGATGGCAGCAAATTAGATTTCTGCTGACGAAATGGTTCCGTACAAATGAGAGACGGTATTACGGGATATGAAAGAGAGATTAGGAAATATGAATGTTTGCTAACTAGTACATTTCGGGGATTTGCCTGAATTAACTTTTGTGCGCTACGACGGCAGTTTATCGCCTTTAATTCGTCTTTTGGAACAGAACTTTTAGAACAACGCACAGTTCCGTGCGTGCGGTGACGGATAAGAAGACAAGCCGTGTTTCTGCTCGTGAGTAGGGTTTCCGGAGCTCGTGGGGGGTTAGAGTTGGGCCGGCATGGCGATGGCAACTGACAGGTAACTGACCAGTTACTTGCCAGTTGTCACAGTGCCTTGGGCTTCTCTTTCGCTTTTCATCAGACGTAGGGAAGCCATTATGTCGTAAAGGGGCGGCTTAGGGCAAACCTCTTGAGATTTGACTGGCTCGGTGGCTCAATTGGTAGTGACCTCTGCCTTCTGAGCCAAGGGTCGTGGGTTCGATCCCCACACATTACAAACATTTGTGTCCATGAACATGTCTGTTTGTGTTGATCTGGGTGTTTTCTATGTATAATATGTATTTATTTACAAAAAAATGTATCTAAGTAAGTTTATCAGTTGTCTAGTACCCATAGTACAAGCTTCGGCTTAGTTTGGGGTTAGATGGCGCTGTGTGGCCCAGCGTGGCATGTCTTGGGTTATTTATTTATTTTATACACTTACACTGAAGTTAGGATGTACCTGTCTGGTGGCCCCACCAGGTCCCCACCCACCCTTCTCTCGGCTAAGTACCTGTGAAGTAATTAAGTAATTACTGATTCGCGATTAGACATAGCTTTGCCCAGGCTAGCAGTGCGGTGGCAAATGGTAAGTGATTGGTTACTTGTCCGTTGCTACAGCGACTTGGGCCTCTCTTTCTCTATTCGGAAGGCGATTGGAGGCCACCATATCGTGCTATTTCCATTTCTAAGCGATAACATCGAATTCTACTTCAATATCTTTTGTTCAAAAGATCATCAGATCATCAACTTACCTCTGGACAGCTCAGTTACATTTTTGTGACCGTATAAAATAAACTATTAAGCACCATTGTAACCATCAATTGTTTCAAAGGAAAACGTTACGAGAGCCACGCTTGATCAAATGGAACATAAAAAATATATCGTTCCATTTGGCAATAAAGTATTAATTGTAACGTTACATAAATCAGCGGGCATCGACAATTGTTACGCAAACGTGCCGATGGAAATTGTACCATAGAGGATTAATGCATTCTAGAGAGACTTCTACTATCCTATCACAGTTCACTGCTGGACATAGGCCTCTCCAGTTGTTCGCCACTTAGCAAGCATTTTACTATAATGGCGACGCTGGGCAGGCGAAGCTGCTGCTTGTCATCGGTAATATTTAGCTATCCTATGTGTATTGTGATGGTTATACCACCATGGTGTTGCCAAAGTCTAGTGTGTTATTCTTCGAATCTTCGAAAAATCGTAAAGGTGATCCAATCGTATTTTAAACAAACAATAATTTAAAATGCATCTAAATATAACAATATTTTTGATCTAACTAGCTGTGGCCCTGACTTTGCCGCAGAACGAGTAATTTAGGCGTAAAAGCGCGACAGGTAGACAGACAGACAGTTACATTCGCATTTATAAATGTATTAGTAAGGAATGAGTTAAATCTTTACTTGTATACCGTAGTTGTAGCTAGACTATATGTATTTCAATGAATTTTATTTTCGACATTGGTTTTTTATTTACACATTTAATTTTCATTACTAACGGTATCTCCAGCTGCATTCAATGATCGTAGTCCAACCATTTTGATTTCGGCAAACACAAAAGAGTTTTTGAATGGATTTGCTATTGTGCATTTTTATTTGCGCTGTAAAAATTGTTGTAAATAAACAGGGGTGGCTTATTTTTTGAGTAGTAAAATTTTACTATCAATTGAAATTTTCACGAATGAATGAATATTAGAATAGATTAGTAGATAGACGTAATTTTTCTCGTTCGTATTCCTGATAAATTATTTGTATATCATTTCCAGTCTAGGCAAGAATGAACCCTACGAATAAAATGTAATGTTAGCATTAACCACACCGTCTGAACAGGTCTAATGCCTAGATCCAATTAGCTCCACTTAGACTTGTAAGCAGGGCCTAGACTCCCCATCGCGATAGCGCTGAGAGGCTTCCCTATAATTATGCATTTGCTATGCACTTTCTAATGCTACTTTGTACGAATGCATAGTTATTTAAAATATAATAACTTGGAAATAAAGAGCCGGTGGCCTTAAGGTTAAGGCGTCCCGGGAGGTGAGTGGCTCAAAACCCGCCACATCATCATCATCATTGACTGGCTCGGTGGCTCAATTGGTAGTGATCTCTGCCTTCTGAGCCAAGGGTCGTGGGTTCGATCCCCACACATTACAAACATTTGTGTGCATGAACATGTCTGTTTGTATTGGTCTGGGTGTTTTCTATGTATAATATGTATTTATATACAAAAAAAATGTATCTAAGTAACTTTATCAGTTGTCTAGTACCCATAGTACAAGCTTCGGCTTTGGCAAGTTTGGGGCTAGATGGCGCTGTGTGACCCAGCGTGGCATGGCTTGTGTTATTTATTTATTTATCATCAGCCTGCAGGCGTCCACTGCTGGACATAGGCCTTTTTTTAGATGGGAGTGCATTATGCACCTTCACGGCCGCCCTCTGGAGGAAGTCGGCATGATATGTGAGACTCACACCTCCTGAAATGGAAGGGCATACCCACTAAACCCCCCTGTGTCGCCAGTGGGTACCAACTTGCAGGGTCTCTGCCTGCCCTGATCGTTTACCCTAAACTAAGGCAACTCTGAAAAAAAAGTTTGGGGTAAATGAGCCCCTTATTGGGGACATGTATGAGTTGTTTGAAATTGGAAATTGTACTATTTCGTTCAACAGTGTTGGTCTTGAAGCCAATTGACTTTTTTTATGTACTAAGGAGATTGAACCTTTAAAGGACTGCGATGACTAAGTTGCCTCCACAATGCAAATCAACAACATCGGTTTGACCAGGCATCCCAAAGTAAGCAGTTTAAGCACTTGTTTAATAATTTTTTTGTAACTTAATTTAAATTAAAAAAAACCTTGTCTTAGCGAGGCTTTTATTGTGTTAGCATTATAAATGTTGTGCCAAGGGATATTGGTCCCAAAATCGCTCATAGATTTTTTGGTCCTCTCGTGTTGTTTGCTTTAACTCTTATAAAAATCTAACGTCTGAAGTGCCCTCAGCGGTGACCGCACAAGCCGCCTGGCAACAGTGGCAACAAGCCATTCTAATGGCCGCAGTACGTGAATCATTCGCGTAACTGTAACGTGGTTTTTTTCGCAACCTCCGCGGTGGTGCTGGTTGCTAGGCGATTACGCGCAACGCATGTAGGGTTGACAACCGACTATTTGTTTATTAAGGTTCAATTTTTACTGGTTATATGCAAGTGTTCTATTGGTTACATGGGATGTAAGGGAGCGACCTATCATCATTTCGATCCAAGCCACCTTCATCTGCACCTGTCGTATATTCTGTCGACTAACAAACGAGGGTCTGGTAACTGACAATTGGCGCTATAAATAAATAAACATCATGACTAAAGACGTAGCTAATTACCAAAGGCCGATAACGGGCAGCAGTGCCGCCCTGCGACCGCCAACCCCGCTGCCCTGCGTTGCGAATATGAGCAAAGCCTGTGGCAACCACCCGGAGAGGCCTATATCCAGCGGTGGACTGCAATAGGCTGATGAAGATGATTTGGCTAGTATGTTGCAAACTTACATTCTGTTGTTGTTCCCCTTTTTTATCTTCTTCATCAGCTATAGTTATTCATCAGGATGTATCACGGGTAGATGAGGGTAGCTTCCAGCGAAAAAATCATTGCTCTTTCCCTTAGAAAAAAAGCCCTTAAAAGAAAAAAAATAGCCAATTACTAGCCTATTTCCGTCAGCCCTAACCTAGGTGCGCGGGCGCCGATTCTCTGCAAAACATTTGCTCATCTCGTTACCGCAACCGCGCGAAGCCGGCGTTGGTCAACATTCGGCTCCACGCAAAGCTATAATGTAATGTGACAGTGTGTTGACTATGTAGATGTGCTCGTTATATCCAGTTCTATGTGTCCTGGCAATTAGACCGTTTACCAATGAGAGTTAATAATGAAATGTCACTAGATGACAGCACGTAAGCGGATGATTGGTTCATGTTTACTTTTTATTGACGCATGTTTGATGATGATAATGTTGGTGCATCGTGTACAGCACACTCCGGTATATCTTTGGAAGGCTAAAGGTCTGCTGGAGTTTCTGGATGAGCTGGGCTGTCGTGAATGAAGCTAACGTAGGATAGTATAGACAACCCACCGCACGAAACATAGGAGTTCAGACGTAGAGTTGCGAAAAACTTCCCGATCAAACTAACTAACTGTATGATGTACATACAGCTTTGTCGCTAATAAGCGTGGAATCTGGATTCCATACATGGTCAGGTCAATTTAGGAAATATAATTATCTAAATCAGTTATGATTTTTTGGTAGGGCCCTTCAGTCATAGTCCGTCAGATATATAAGGGTTAGGTTTGGCAAAATCCTTCGCAATAACAATGAACAAAGGACCTTATGTTTCTGAGCAGTTACCACATTATGCTTCATCACACTTCAGTTTTAGGATACAATATTGGAAGGAGAACACATAACCTAGGCTAACAAAGACTTTTTAATGATGTCATGTCACTTTTTGCGCGCAACTTTTTGTCAAGTTCAACGTCCGACTTTGGAAGCAATTTCCAGCAGTGACTTTTCCGAATGGATATGACAAAGGATATGCATATGTTATGCAAGATATATGAATAAGCATTATGGGGTTTGTATGGGCTGAAATTATCATTAACCTTCAGCTCCGTTGTGGTAACTTTTTGTGTAGATAATATTTTAACTTAGGTACCATTGTTAAAGTACTATTTAATTTTGATTTTGAAATATGTAAAACTATCATGTTTTTAAATATTTATAGTTATCAACAAGATGTTATATGTTATGCTACCTACCTGACATATTAAAACAATAATAAACAGTTTGTTATAAAAGCTGATTAGTTTTATTCTGTTTTGCACCAAATATTTGAAACTTTAAGAGTATTTCATCATTTTAAATAACGAATAATAATAAAAAAAAAATCGCATCTAGTCATACTGTTGCTCGTTGAGATTTATTTTTCCGAACCAGTAAAACCATTAAAAATAGTGTTACTAGATAGGAATAAATATTAGCATTGAGTCACACTGTTACTTGTTGAGATTTATTTTTCCGAACCAGTAACACTATTTATAATTCGTATTACTAGATGAGAATAAATATTCTCATCGAGTCACACTTGCGTCACACTGTTACTCGATAAGAATTTTTTTCGCAACCATTCACAGGGTGACACGTTTGGGTGTGACTCGTTGAGAACAAACGCCAGTTTGTCGTACGCCACCTGTCAAAGTCAAAATAAGCTTTATTTGAATAGGTTTTAAAAAAAAAACTCACAAATCGTCGAAGCTACTACTGGTTCGAAAAGCAGCATTCTACCGAGAAGACACCGGCAAGAAACTCGTGTAGTTGCTCTTTTCAACATAGTATTTACAATATTATCTTCATTGTGCGTGTCACTTGTGGTATGGTTTTGGCATGAAAAAATATTTCAACTCATTGAAAAACTATCGTTGTGACTGATGGACGAAGTGATATAGAAAACAATTTCACGCGAAAACTCTCAGTGCTTCAAAAAATGACAGCCCTTAGAATCTGTCTACGTGAACTGACGTTGAATTTTAAGAAAATCTTGTAGTTCCTGAAAATTGCTGATCAGCACCTGTGACATCAGCGCTCAATCTTGTAGCTCCAGAATTGTGCTGCGTTCAGCAGTCAGATGCTGAGGTGGCAAGTTAACTGCTGAGCACAAAGAGCAAACTGCTGTGTTAACCTACACGTGCCGGCAACCGTGCGGGGCAAAGCGTGCACAACTCGTGTTTGCAATGCGTTATTGTAACACGTTAATTGTGTTAGCTGAGGTTTCTTAGTGGGCAAATGTTATGTGACTGTTTGGGTCTAGACTGCACTGGGTAATTAATCCCGGCCGGCTTCTCCAAGCCTTTGTTTCTTGATTGGGACCCAACTGCTGAATTTCCAAATTACGCAGAAACATTTTTGGATTCAATATCCACCTCTGTGGCATAAAGCAACTCATTTCTTCTCAGTTTTCACCAGTAGTGTCCAACGGGAAGATTTCAATCGCGTTGTTCCTGGTGAATTTAGCAACTTTTTGTCTCGATGTCCACAAGTGGTGAACAAATAGTATCTAGTTCTAGTTCTCTAATCTACTACTCGTTTAATACCTATGAGGCATGTAGTTGGGAGATACACCGACAAAGATTCTTAAAGAAATTTACCGCTATCGACAACCAATTCTACACTGGTTTTAAAGTGTGGAAACGAGCCCGAAACTTTGGTAATAAACCTACGTACATAATAGGCCTATCTATTTTATTTGTACCTCTTACATTTTGCTACACTAGCGCTCCATAGCGTGCATCTCAACTCACGGGGGGCGTACGGCTTAATTCGGCCGTATAGCCCTTACATTTCGATTGTGTGGCACACTCGCATTCAAAACGCAACCAATGGATGGGCTACACAGTGAGGAGTCTGAACACAGTCTGATAGATGTGGCAGATAAGATAAGGCACACATTAGCATGCGCAAACGCATCGGCACCTTTGATGCATCCGTCTACTGCCTTAAATGAGTCGTGTAATTAACAATGGAACTGTAGAGCAGACATTGAGTGATTAAGTACAGAGAGACCGTTTGATGCGTTGATTCATTCGTTTGTCGGCAACATTAATTGTGTTATTATAACATAAATGACAAGTTATTAACCCTTTTTGACTGGTTCGGTGGCTCAATTGGTAGTGACCAGAGTCGTGGGTTCGATTCCCACCCGGGACAAACATTCGTGTGATGAACACTTGTGTTTGTTCCGTGTCTGGGTGTTTATATTTGTATTTAAGTATTTATTTGTGGTACCTTCGTTGTTCTGATACCCATAACACAAGTGCTTAAGCTACTTACTTTGGGATTAGGGCAATGTATGTGATGTTATCTGATATTTATTTATTTATTATTTATTTATTTACTTTTTTATTTTATTGCTGTTGATGGCAGAACTGGCAGATGAGTAAGTAAAGAAGGCAGAATAGCAACAGGTAACTGATCAGTACCTTGCCCGTTGTCACAGCGACTTGGTCTGCTCTTTCGCTTTCCATCAGGCGTAGGGCAGCCATTATGTCGAACTACTATAAAAAAATAGATACGAGTACTCGTATAATTATACTGTTAACTCTCTGTAAGTGGTTGTTCTACCGTAGGTTCCCGCGGCGCGTCCCGTTGCATTTCTCGGTAACGCGCGGTTCACCAGTAATTGCGTGTTTTATGATTTAATTGCCAATTGTTTTTACATTTCTACGGAACTAGCTGTAACTAGTACTTAGACGGGGAACGGATTAGGAAGTGGTTGCGAAAGGGGACACGCCTTATTAGTGCAAAGGTTCGTTTCGCGCACAAACTATTGCCTTTTCATATACGAGTAGGTACCTTATGAGGTAGAAGGCAACCGCTAGAGAATACGTACTTACTGGTCGACCCATGAGATCATCATCATCATCATCATCAGCGTGTAAACGTCCACTGCTGGACATAGGCATCCCCCAAAGACAATTGCCAATTATCATTGCACGCTTGCCAGGCGGGTCCCCAGACCTAAAGCGGTATAGCACAGGCTACTGCCCGTTTTTCTGACTGGCTCGGTGGCTCAATTGGTGACCCCTGCCTTCTGAACCAAGGGTCGTGGGTTCGATTCCCACCCGGGACAAACATTCGTGTGATGAACACTTGTGTTTGTCCCGTGCCTGGGTGATTATATTTGTATTTAAGTATTTATTTGTGGTACCTTCATTGTTCTGATATCCATAACACAAGTGCTTAAGCTACTACTTTGGGATCGGAGCAATGTATGTGATGTCATGTCTGATATTTATTGATTTATTTCTGATATTCCCTTAGTCGTATTCCACGACACCCACGGGATTAGATGGTGTGGTACTATTCTAAATCCGGGAACCACACCGACGGATGGACGAACGAACACGAATTATGTTATATGGTAGAAGGGAACCGTTAGATGAATACATGCAAAACGGTTATTTCTTTAGTGGAGGTCGTCTTCGTTTGAGGAGAACGTGGCGGCAGGCGTACTATATACCGCTTTTTAAACACCTCTATACTTCGCCCGTATGTTTGGTTTTTCTGCGGAGACAAGGCCATAATTGTTCTACTAATAAGATGCAGTCACATTGTAAAATATAAAAATACATGCTTATTTCTCAAAATACCACTCAAAAACAACGAATGTAGGTATGAATGTAAAATTTGTTTGTCACCGAATGAGTCATGCTCATGGGTCGCTTTCATTGACATTTCAGTATGCTAAACGATCGAACGATGCTATTCGCGAAAACATATTATTATCAATGTTTACCACCGGGACTTTTGGTCCAATATTGTTGCTAAGGATAAATAAGTGCGTTTGAGATAACAGATAAATTTTATTATTCGACGATTGATTGAAAAGGTGTTTTTTTATGATAAAACTAGCTGTGCCAGCGGCGTCGCACGCTTGGATATCGGGTTTCAAAAATAACGGACTTCCATAAAATACTTATACCTATACCTAAGTTTTAAGTTAGACCTCTAGTAATACATTAGTGAAAATCGTATTCAATTTCATGCAGTAGTTTTTGAGAGATGCGCGTTCAAAAAATTTCTCCCGTTTTCTTAACATTTCCCTTCACTGCTCTGCTCCTATTAATAGTAGCGTGATGAAAAGTACCCTATAACCTGCCCAGGAGTAAGAAAAATAATTGTACCAAGTTTCATTAAAATCCGTTGAGTAGTTTTTGTTTCTATAACGAACATACAGACAGACAGACAGACAGACAGACAGACAGACAAAAATTTTACTGATTGCATTTTTGGCATCAGTATCGATCACTAATCATCCCCTGATAATTATTTTGAAAATATATTTAATGTACAGAATTGACCTCTCTACAGATTTATTATAAGTATAGATATAGATAAATAAACAAGTCAAGACATGACAGGCCCAGGATCTATGAACAATTGGCCAGACCAGCAGTGAACGGGTATAGGCTGATGATGATAAGACTTTAACCGTAGGAGGTTTTTGGTGATAACTCAATAAAGGATTTTTGAAAACCAGATGGCACCACATAAAAGGCAGGTCCACTATCATGTGGTCAGTTGCTATGTAAATGTCAATGCCATATCAAAATGGACCAATCACGTTACATTTGGACTTCCATTTATGTGTCTAGTGGATTTCTTATTGAGGAGATTGATGACTTTTCATGGGGTTAGACTTAAATGGGGTTTGACTGACTCGGTAGCTCAATTGGTAGTGACCTCTGCCTTCTGAGCCAAGGGTCGTGGGTTCGATCCGCACACATTACACACATTTGTGTGCATGAACATGTCTGTTTGTATTGGTCTGGGTGTTTTCTATGTATAATATGTATTTATTTTAAAAAAAAATGTATCTTAGTAAGTTTATCAGTTGTCTAGTACCCATAGTACAAGCTTCGGCTTAGTTTGGGGCTAGATGGCGCTGTGTGGCCCAGCGTGGCATGTCTTGGGTTATTTATTTAAATCTTTTATCGTTCCCTCAACATTCCTATCCGTTGTCCTTTACGGTCGCGTCAAATACAATGTGCCTGAAAAATGTTGCGTGTTATAAGTAGTGTTTCCTTTATTTATTTACTGGCGTCGGAGTGTTTTGTAAACTGCTGCCCGTCCGTCGGTCTGTCCGTCAGAGAAATTCTCACGATCGGTATGCGATGGTTAGGAAATAGACTTCTTTTTACATGCATGTAGACCACAGATATTGTGATACTGACCAACACCAGTGTCTACCGTATTTTTGTAATATTATGACTGCCCGTCTTTCATTTGACCGGGGAATCAATGTCTTCCCTTTAAGCTTCTAATGTCTACTAATGCCGTTATCACGAGTTAATATAAAAACCGGCCAAGTGCGAGTCGGACTCGCACACGTAGGAAAAAATTAGGTAATTTGATTTATGACGTTTAAAAAAAAACTACTGTCTAGATTTCATTCAAACCAATTTTCGTTAGTAGTTTGTATAGTAATACACATCATATATTTTTTTCAGTTTTATCATGCCCATATTTTAGAAGTTACGGGGGGGACACACACACACATTTTACCACTTTGGAAGAGTGTCTCGCGCAAACTATTCACCCCACACGTATAGGTTTGATAAAAAAAAATTTTGAGTTTCAATTCTATGTATGGGGAACCCCAAAAAATATTGGATTTTTTTCTGATTTTATATTAAAATCATAATGCGGTTAACAGGATACATCTACACACCAAATTTCAATAATGTAGCTCTTATAGGTTCAGAATAAACTGGCTATGACATACGGACGGACAGATAGACAGACAGACATGACGAATCTATGTTATGAATCTGGGTCCCGTTTTTGCCATTTGGCTACGGAACCCTAAAAAGTGTAGTCCTCAAGTATCCAAAACGTTATTTCAATAAAAAAAAACAAGTACCTACATGTGTTATTCATGATACCTATGACAAGAGATATACAAGTAAGGTGAAACTGAACTGAAAAAAATATATCCGAATCTTCTTGACAATAAATAGCCACCATTTGAAGGCTTTTGGTATGATGCAACATAATATTTGTCTTGACTATTAGTCACCACGAGCAGGCATTGTTTACGAGTCCGGGCGCACATCCATCACCCGATCGCTAATAAGCGGACAGCTGGGTAAACAGACCGGCGAAAACATTCGTGGAAACTTTACACAATTACCAACCGATACTTTAGATATCTTTTAGGGTAGGTTTTAAGAGAGGTAGGGCATAGCGAATCTTCGCTCGAATTGAGCCGCCCGTCCGGGGAAGGACCTCCACCCTATAGAATACCGCAGTCAAATGACCTCTGGGTCGTGTTTCTGCCGGTGATTAGGGTTTCCGGAGCTCGTGGGGGGTTAGGGTTGGGCCGGCATGGCGGTGGCAACTGACAGGTTACTGACCAGTTACTTGCCCGTTGTCACAGCGACTTGGGCTTCTCTTTCGCTTTCCATCAGGTGGGAAGCCGTAGGGAAGCCATTATGTCGAGCCACTATAAAAAAAAATAAAAAAAATAAAAAATGGGTGCCCACCAAAGCCGACGGTGGCCTAATGCTAGGTTTACACGCGTGCCACGCAGCCCGGCAAGCAGCCTGGCAAGCAGCTCGGCGAGCAGCCCTGCCCTACACACTGCGCACGCACGTGCACATTCAAACAGACGAACAGCCCGTTCACTTGCTTGTGCTTGTGTTCGTGCCCGTTGAATGTCGTGTTGAACGCGAGCGTGTAAACGCGGCGTGAGATGCTTGTCCGCTACAAGCGCTTCGTCTGAAGTGGTCGGGATGCCTTTTTAAATGCCGAGGAAAATGCAGTTAGGCATTCTCTTCACCTGGGGGGAGTGACGTATGTGGGACTCACCCTGCCTCAAGACGGAGAGGAAGCAGGGAATACCTACTAAAAACCCCGGCCCCTCCGAATGAAAAAGAAAAACACGTGTCTTTTATTTTTGATTAAGCTAAAAGACGGACTAATTACAATTTTAGCCATAATAGCCTATTGTTTGCTATAACATCTTCTTTATAGCCACTAACGTCACCAGTGATACCGATTTCGCCATCCGTGCCGTAGGAGTGTTAGAGCACGTTCGGTGAAGGCTGACGCAACTCATTGACGTTCCGCGGTGATGCCTGACGCAATACAGGTGACAGGACAGTCATGAAGATGTGATATGAAGTGAACTGATGTTTTGTGATGTTGCCTATTAAAAACAGTTGTCAGTCAGTGTTACTACTATACACTGACTGACAAGTTCAACACTGACTGACAAGTCACGGGGAGTCGCTTGCAAAGCTCACCTAATAAAATCTGAACGTGCCCAGCGCGCTATCTTGAAAGTGCTATATACCAAAAAAAAAGTTCGATACTGTACGAACCAACTTTACAAGGAAACTGGCATGTTGAAAGTTAGACAGTTGTATGTTGTTGCCGTAATGCTCAAGTCCCACGAAACATCACTGCAAACTATACTTAAAAGTCTCCGGTCGCAGAGAAAACCAAAGTGGCGTAGAGAAACAAAAGGTCATACACATTATTCCAAGGGGTCCCTGATATTACAAGGGGCTGACTGAAACGGAATTTACATTATGATACTAAGAGGGATGAGATAACTGGCTTACATAATATAAATGGTGAAGTCACTAAAGAAGTCGCATCACATGGCTGTGTTATAATGCTTCGAGGCGTAGTAGAAAATTGGAAACAACCTATTGCATATTCCTTTTTAGCTTTACCTAAACATTATAAAGAACTAGAAGCATGGTTGGATGAAGTGATTTTAAAATTGTTTAACATTGGCATAGTAATACAGGCAATTGTTTCAAACCAGGGCTCAAATTTCGCTAAATATGCAAAAAAAGTAAAAAATATCACATCTGTAAAGCCCTATTTTATGTTACAAGACAGAAAAATTTACTATATATTTGATGTCACGCACTTAATAAAATGTATCAGAAACAATCTTCTTTCAAATGATTTCATTTATGATGGCCATGAATTTCGTGGAAATACATAGAAGAGTTTTATGCTAAGCAAAAACAAAAAGACTTAAGATTGATTCCTGAGGTGACTGAGAAACATGTCAAACCCAATAATTTTCAAAAATGCGGTAAAATACGCGGCCCAAATATTTAGCCGATCGGTTTTTGCTGCTATTAGCGTTCTTGTTAGCAATCATAGCTCACCAGTAGACGCTCAAAATACTGGAGACTTTATAGAAGAAATTAATAACATATTTGATGTCTTAAACTCAAGCAAAATTTCATGCCCTAATAAATTTGAAAAAGCTTTTTCTATGAAACCTTATCAGATTGAGATATGTACTAGAAAAAGCTGCCGAAATGTTTGGAAAAATTATTGCCATTGATAAAACGACAGAAAAAAATTAAACAAACCAAATCCAAGCATTTAAACATATCCAAATTACTATTAAATCTATTATAATGTTTAGCAGAGATTTGCAGGAAAAGGGGATTAAATTCATATATACACGACGCTTAAGCCTGGACTGCCTAGCAAACTTTTTCGGAGCTGTCAGACAGCGAGGATTTAACTGCAGAGACCCCACCCCTATACAATTCACAAGAGCATTTTCCAAATTATTTCTTAGAAATATGTTGCAAAATTCGCGTGCCAGTAACTACATCATCATAATGCGGTTTACAGAATACATCTACGGACCAAATTTCAATAATGTAGCTCTTATAGTTTTAGAATAAACTGGCTGTGACATACGGACGGACAGACAGACAGATATGACGAATCTATAAGGGTCCCGTTTTTGCCATTTTGGCTACGGAACCCTATTAAGCAGCATCAATTTCTCTACCACCAGATTAGATGTGAATAAGGCGTATTGACGGGTTATTTGAACTAAAATGTGATAAGCGTGCATCAGTTAGATAGAATTTGAGCATAGTTATACATTTACTTATCACACAATGGATCTCTTAATCATTATTTCGAGAAAACCAGCTAGTTATATCGTTTCAGAATGAGTCGTCATTGCATGACTTGGATCCGCGATTGCATAAATTGTACAAACATAATTATTAATCACTCAAATTTGTGAAATGTTTGCAATCTTCAATATGTAAGTATAACGTCGTTCCGAGCAAAGGTAACTCGGATCCGGCTACGACCAGCCACGATCGAGGTTGGTTGTGAATGCGCTAAGAGGCTACGATATATGAATGGTAGTTGTGAAATGCGCGCAATCAATTCATTATAAAATTCGCGTTAGTCATAGCCGAGATAATTGAGCAGAATTGGGATATTGCAAGTGAAATTGAGGTTTGCGTCCATCCTGTTGCGAGGTTCGCATTCATTTGCCCAATGCGTACCTATTGAGTTAAAAAAAAAATTAAACCGACTTCAAAAAAACACAAGCAACCAAAACTAAAAAGCGATAAATAACGTAATTAAATCTATCCTTAATACAATAATTATTTAAATATTACAATTATCACTTATTTTTGAAGTCGGTGCCAGCCTCTCGGTACCTAACGTAGACTGTTGTTGTATGACGCGCGCGGCCGGCAAATCCACACGACAATATACATTTATTTGTTTGGCTGGCACCGACTTCAAAAATAAGTGATAATTGTAATATTTAAATAATCATTGTATTAAGGATAGATTTAATTACGTTATTTATCGCTTTTTAGTTTTGGTTGCTTGTGTTTTTTAATAATTTTATTTTTCTATTTTTAGTTGCGTTAATGTGCTGTGACCTTGAATAAAGGCTAATTAATGTCCTTAAGAGTTTTACTTAGGAATGAAAAATTTTGCTTTAAGTCAAATGAAGACTTTGCGATCTAGAATCAAGCATATCACTTACCAAATCACCTGCCCTATTAGCCCTGCATAAGTACATACTACTACCTAGTTTAATATCAACCAATGTCAGTACTGTCCCCTAACTCCTAACCGTTAAGGAGTTCTGTGGCTTCATCATCAGCACCAGATGTTGACGCCCGGAAGCATATACCTGAGTAAAATATGATTACGTAACAAAAACAACCATATGAGCATACAATTTTCGGTTGTTGCCCTCAATTTCTCCAGGATCCCATCATCAGATCCTGACTTGGTGATAATGGGACCACCTCGGAAGTGTCCTCTGTCGAACTGTCGAAAAATTTTTGAAATCCATCCATAATTGACGGAAATATCGGTGAACAAACATAAAAAAAAAAAAAAAAAAAAAAATATTATACATACAGACGAATTGAGAACCTCCTCCTTTTTTCGAAGTCGGTTAAAAAGAGGATAAATTAAACTTGGTTTTTCTAGTGGGGAATGCATTACGCACTTTCATAGTTGTGTGTAGGACTCACACCCGTGTCGCCTATTGGCAGCAACTAGCAGATAATATGTGATCGCGTTCCTGCCTGCTCTGCCCAGCCACATACGACAAGCGGATTTAGAAAAGGCAATATCAGGCAACGGGCAGCGGTTTTTTCCTGAGTACCAACAAAACCTACTGCCGTCATTAAGGGGATTAAAGGCCAATTAGAGTAAGAGAGGTAGGGCATAGCGAATCATCGCTCGAATTGAGCCGCCCGTCCGGGGAAGGACCTCCACCCTATAGAATACCGCAGTCAAATGACCTCTGGGTCGTGTTTCTGCCGGTGAGTAGGGTTTCCGGAGCTCGTGGGGGGTTAGGGTTGGGCCGGCATGGCGGTGGCAACTGACAGGTAACTGACCAGTTTCTTGCCCGTTGTCACAGCGACTTGGGCTTCTCTTTCGCTTTCCATCAGGCGTAGGGAAGCCATTATCTCGAGCCACTATAAAAAAAAAGAAAAAAAATTGAATGTCCAGCTGTGGACGCTTGTAGGCTGATGATGATGGGATAGATAACATCCACGTTTCGCACTTTGAACCAGAATAAACAATCTATATTGTAGGTACTTACAAATACAACCATACTAATTTTTTTCGTACCTTTGTTAATGTAAAATACTTAAGTTAGCAATATCCATTTTGATGTAACTTAAACGAAAACAATACCACATGATGTCATCCTGTGTCTAAACAATAACTACCTTTTAGGAAATTCTATTTAGCTATTTTTGTGAGCCAAACTATCAAATTAATGGTTTATTCCACTGTTTTCATCTGGGTGAAGAAATACCATGTCACGGAAAGTAAAATGAACCATTGTATTCAGTGTATTTTTAAAATAAGTACCTATAGTTCATTCGCGTTAAGAAAATAGTGACTGACAGGTCACTGACAGGCCACTAGCCAATTAAAACGCTAGAAATTATAATTTCTAGCGTTTTAATTGGCTAAAATATAAGTCATAATTATATAATGCGCACACTACAATTATAGGTAGGTACGCCACCCTTTTATTTTTTTTTAGAGGGGAATGCATTAGGCACCTTCATGCCGCCTCCGGGGGGAGTCAGCATGGTGTTTTTTTTTTGTTTTTTTTTATAGTGGTTCGACATAATGGCTTCGCTACGCCTGATGGAAAGCGAAAGAGAAGCCCAAGCCGCTGTGACAACTAGCAAGTAACTGGTCAGTTACCTGTCAGTTGCCACCGCCATGCCGGCCCAACCCTAACCCCCATGAGCTCCGGAAACCCTACTCACCGGCAGAAACACGACCCAGAGGTCATTTGGCTGCAGTATTCCATAGGGTGGAGGTCCTTCCCCGGATGGGCGGCTCACTTTGAGCGACGATTCGCTATGCCCTACCTCTCTTGTGGTGTGTGGGACTCACACCTCCCAAAATGAGAGGGCATACCCACTAAGCCCCCCTGTGTCGCCAGTGGGCAGCAATAAGCAGGGATACGGGTAGCGCCGAAGGTACAGGTCCGGCCACAATTCTAACCACTACGATAACATAGTCGAAAGCAATATCTATGCTTTGTCTTTTTTTCTTTAACTGCAACCCTCTTTACGAAGTCCATTTCTGCCAATGTCAAATGAAACTTTACTAAGTTACAATACGAGTACAACCCTAGTGTTTAGAGTTACAAAGAGACCGACCGAATTGCATACTTTGCCTAGTTCTAAGACATGTTTTGGTGTGTGCAATAAAGAGTAGGCATGGGAGCGGCTGGTGGCGGTATAACCATCACAATTTGAAGGCGTAGCTAAATACTACAGCTACGACTTGGGAACCTTCAAGAAACGAGCGTATTCATATTTAAAAGGCCGGCAGCGACCCTAAACTCGGTAAGAGCTGCGGGTGTCCATGGGTGGTGTCGACTGCTTACCATCAGGCATCACATTTGGTCGTCTGCCTCCTCTCGCATAAAAAAAGAAAAAAAACATACTACAGACCGATGACAGGCAGCAGCATCACCGGAGCGAGAAGCTACGCCCTGCGATCGCCACCACGCTTGCCCAGCGTGGCGATTATGGGTATAACCTCCAGAAGTTTGCCCTAAGTGGCGAACAACTTGATAGGCCTATGTCCAGCAGTGGACTGTAATAGGCTGATGATGATTCTTATAACAAACTACCTATAGATGTTAATTACTATACCTACAAACTAGATTTCTCTAGTTATATAGTCAATCTATCTAGTTAGATCATAACCGCATATTAAGTACTAATAGTTTTATTTGGTTTACTAATTAATACCAAAGTGGAATATTTATTACTAAAACGTTTTTATGATATCATCCATTTACATTTGCATTTCAAATGGTTTTAGTGTTAATGCACATATGGTTATTTATTTACATTTATTAACTTAGTTATGAAGATGGAATCATGTTTTTATCACCTATGCTAACACGTATTTTTTAATAGATAGATACTTGTAGATTCTCTCCGTCTGTACACCAAACAGTTGACTCAAGACTAGGCACAGATATACATGTAGGCGGTCTTGTTGCTTTTAGCGATCTCTTTGAGACAACCTTTGCTTGTTTTTCACACGAAGATTTCAGGAGAACACATTACTTAAAGTTGCATTTTCCTTCATCGTTGATATCTAGTTAAAGATATCTAACATTTGTAATATTAACCGTAGTACCTACCGAAGAACCTTGAAGGACAACCGAGCAACAACATAAATGAAACACAATGTTAAGAGTTTACTTAAAAATATAGTTTTATTTAAAATGTAGGCATTAAAACTAATTATTATCACAAAAGTACGGTGTGGTGCGTTCCAGGAGTTGCACAGCCGCCATATTTAAAGGACATAATTTTTATATATTTAACCGTTATTGTCCCACGACTAGGCAAAGGCCTCCCCCAATAATAAACTGTTTAAATTATTTATACATATTTCCCAACCAGCTAATCTAATAAGCTAATCAGGAGTTTCGTTAACTGCCTACACCGTTAACTAAATGCCGTCAAAACAAATTAAATGGCTGATTGACAACCAGCCAATTCGTTGAACGCAACGTCCAAACAGATGGCTGAAGGTCGTTTATTCAAATTGTCAATTGGTTAGAGGGTTCGACCATGAACATTTTCCACCTATATGTTTTTAACAACATATTACACATAATAATGCGGGATACGTCATGAAACAAAGTCAAATTACTTAACATTTGAACCCGGTATTTTACTGGATCATCTTCATGTGCGATGCGAACGGCTAAACTATGGAACTCTTTGCCGGGCTCCTTGTTCCCGAGAGATATAATCATCAAATGGTCAAGGCATCTGTTTTTGCTGGGTGAGCGCGTTCCATCATAGACTTCAATATGGCTTACCATTAGGCGCACCCATTTTGAACACAAAAATGTTGATCCCACCCATTACCGTACTAATATACTAAGTTTGTTTATCACAGGAGAGCCCCAGCGCTCATTCTCTCCATCATCTCCTTAGCTTCAATATCCGCGAACAGTTGAGCGAGCTCCACTTTCAAAGCAATCTGGTTCTTCCTCGAGAAAGTCTTGAAAGTATGCGCGTAACTCTGGAACAGATGCCCCACAGCATCCAAGTCTTGTCTCTCCTGTGTACTGCTGTCAGTTTTCAGCCTCTTCTGTAGAAATGAGTACTCTTCTGTATCTTCAACTGAAGGGGATACCGGTGGTGAGTTTGAGCAGAAATTCGTGTCTACGACTACGCTTGGTTGTTCAGTCCATTCCTGTCTGTCCACTTCTGGCTCCGACATGGATATCTCCAGGAACTGTGGCGGGGGAGGGGTGTTGGACCCCGAGTGGGATCTCTTCCTGGTCAACTTCTCCCGCTCCGTGAAGGTGCTGTCCAGGAACTGGAGGTGCTGGCACCAGGGCCAGCGGATGAACTTCTTAACCTTGATCTTCGGATCCGCCATCTCTTTCTTGTACCTTCCGTAGTTGTCTCGCAGGCTCTTCCATTTTATTTTGGCTGTTTCACCTGTTGAAGAATATGATAACTTTAGTTGATGAAGATGATACTTTCAGTTATATACACGATTCCTAAATAGAACCGACCAAGAATCAAACCCAGACTTTGGAATACTTCGCGCTTCAGACGAAAGCCGTGCACACTAAGTAGGTAGTGTTAGAGGAGAATAATCAACCGCTGCGGCACAGCACTATTCGCCACGCTCAAGAGTCACCGCACTAACGTTGACAGTTGAAGTTTGACGTAACGGTGACACTGACGGCTGTCATCGAGTTCCCGCCGATTATTACTTTTTCTATAGCTGTGGTTGAAAGTGTTTGGAATTTAATAGGGGCATGATTTCTTAATAGAACAGACCGGGAATCAAACCCAGACTTTGGAATATTTCGCGCGGACGAATGCCTTGCACAGTAGCACACTAATTAGGTTAGTTATGTAGTTCGCTAAGAATTAGGTAGTTCGCTTAGGGTACGCTAAGAATTCGAAATTAAAAAACAATCCTAAATTCATCGATAAATTCGTATTGTTAGTTCGAATCCGTACATTATTATTACTACTAATAATATTATAGGTTTAAGATCCCGCAATTTAAAGTAGATAATTAAGTACAAAAACATGAACAAGTAAAATGCTTTGGATCCTTAACTCAATGTCATACGGTCTATTTTATTGAGTTGGCTTTTGAAGCGATAGCAACAGATGTTAAGATCGCCTTTTTCAACATTTCGTTTAGATACCTACATTATTCGGTTTTATCAGTCACTTACAATGAAATAACTATAAGTAGGTAGGTATATCATATTAAATGATCTGACACAGAATTATATAAAAATTTTCATTTACACAAATTAATATGGGTAACATACCATACGTCCGTATCTATAATACACTACCTATCACCAAACATTGACCAGACAAATAATTAAATTACGCACTTTGTAGGTACCCTACAGTTCAAATGTACCTACCTACCTACTTACGATATTAAAACATTATAAACAAACTCAATATTTGCCGTAAGCGGGATGCGAACCTACGATCCCGCATCAACTAAATAAACACGTGTGTAAAGATAGACCGCCTTTGTGTAACAAAATGTCTAATACGTAGATAGGTATTAGAGTTTGCGATAAAGAACATCTATCTATAAACCATCTGACCAGTTAGGTAGGTACCTACCTATCTATAGGTATTTTTATGTCATCATAACAACCAACCTCTTCGTGAGAATAATTTCTGCCATGGTCGAGGATTGACCTAACTAACGATCCGCCCTCACTTCGGTTATTTCGGGTTACATTATTGGCGTATTACCTATTAAGGATCCCTAATCTCTTCTACCAATAAATATACCCCATGTTACTCTTCAACGGTGAAAGAACTTTCGAAATCGGCACACAAATTTTTGAGTTTATTCATTACAAACGTACACACAAATCTTTCCTCTTTAAGTGTAATTGTAAGCAATAAAAACGCAACACAAACCGGTTCTGTCAGCAATTGTCACACCCACACCACAGATAACGCACTAACCTGATTCCTTGATATCCTTCCCTATTTGTTTCCACACGCGCGTCTTCATGGCAACATTTTTGTACCCGTCGTCCTTCGGGTCATATAGAAACGGGTGTTTCTTCACGCATTCAATCAACTTCTCCGTCATTTCATGTCCGAATTTACGCAGTTCGACGCCCATTTTGACGCGACGCGGGTTCGACGCGACGTTGCTACGCGAGGGAGCGCGGCGTACTAACCCGCCGGGCGGGGGACGGTACGCCGAGCGTCTGACGTCAGCGTCGAACGTCGCGTAAGTTCGTTCGTCTCTGTCTGGCGCGACGCGAGGTGACGTAAGCTGCGAGCGTAGCGTCAATTGAAATATCTTTTGTTGTTTTAATTTTCATGTGATTCAGACTGGTCAGCGCGTAGAACAATAGGTATATTTTTTAGTACATTTTGAGCAGATGGAATTGATAACCGATGCTATAGTACGCGGCGTCTTGACAATTATTGTTAATCCCGTTGCCATAGGGAACGAATGCCGAAACGAAATGTCGGATATTTTATTTTTGCAACCTAAGAGGCATTTTTGAAAATTGGTGTGAGAACGTAATAGGTATGTATCTAGTCACGGAACATCAAACTCACGACCCTTGGTTCAGGAGGAGGGGTCACTAAGCCATCGATCCAGTCATTCATCATCATCATCAGCCCACATCAGTCCACTGCTGGACATAGGCCTCTCCCAATGCTCGCCACTTCGATCGCCAGTCATTCAGATTCGATTAAATTTCGAATTTTATAGCTATTGCTAGAAATGTATTTTAAACGTAGGTCTAAGTATTTTGCAGATAATTTTGTAGTTTAAGCTCATTGGAATGGACCCACTACGCCGATAAAATAATCAAATTTAACACCGTAATTCTGACAAAGACATCGCCTCGGTGACCCCACTTTCCACTTCGTTTGACAATTCTCCAAGTAGCCGAAAACGGTTTGAAATCTATTTAAAAACACAATGACAGACAAACAATAGTTTACCCATGCCAAACAGAAGTACTTTGTGTCATTAACATAATCTATGGACAAAGGACTATACAATGGTGTATTGGCTAATATTGTGAGAATATTAGTTTGGTTACTGACCTCAGGTTTCGAGTTGACGATTTAAATGGACTGCTTTTGGGCACCACAATGGTTGTGCTTGTATGGAAGAACGGCTTTGTAAAAAAGGTACCTACACCTTTTTCATATTAAAGAAGGAAAGAAAAAATGTTTATTATGTAACAACAAAATACATAGTACCTACAGTAAAATTTAGAGTATTTCGCGTTGTCGCTAAGCGCTAACGCTGGAATCCGGCCGATACCTATACATATATTTTAAGAGATGTAGGGCATAGCGAATCTTCGTTCGAATTGAGCCGCCCGTCCGGGGAAGGACCTCCACCCTATAGAATACTGCAGTCAAATGATGTCGTGTTTCTGCCGGTGAGTAGGGTTTCCGGAGCTCGTGGGGAATTAGGGTAGGGCCGGCATGGCGGTGGCAACTGACAAATAACTGACCAGTTACTTGCCCGTTGTTACAGCGACTTGGGCTTTTCTTTCGCTTTCCATCAGGCGTAGGGAAGCCACAATGACGAGCCCTTATAAAAAAAACATATGTATATTTTATCTCACCTAACTCATATTGACTTCCCTTCGCGTAATGAAAACAAAAGAAGACGAAGCCCAAGTCGCTGCAGCAACGGATAAATCACTTACTTTTTAATTGGCACTGTCAGAGGTAGCTGATAGTAATTGATTTGGACTTCTCTTACGCTTTCCATCGATAGAAAACCACTATAAAAAAGGTACCTACCATTTTCCTAATTAAAACTATGATATTTCATACATTTCCATGTCTTTATGAACCACATCTTTCCATAAGTTAGTTTTTACAGTTGGCGACTTTCTTGCGTAAAAATTAATACCTAATCAAAATTGTAAATTAGAATCCTTTGGTAAAAACAACATGAAGCTATACTTATTTATTTATAGGGTTTTTTTCCCATTGACCCCTCATGTTTTTTGGATATGGGAACGTTTCCATAAAGGATGCTAGCTGTATTTATCTAATTATTTGCTTGAGTTGGTGCCATCCGTTGATGTTCGTGTGTTCCCTCCTGCATTATAATAATGTGTATGTAATATCTACCTCTATGGCCAGTGATTAGCCTTTTAGACGATGGCCGCCAGTTCTAAGTCCAATCATTTGATATAAGATACAAGATGGTTTAGAATAAATGGATGTATGGATAGGAATTGCCCCAATTTGCCTAATGTTAAGAGACGACGTTTGAGCCTAGGGAGAAATCTCTTAATTCGAGTTTATAGAACCGTACATAGTAGCACCGTAAATAGGTGTCTCCTTGCCAAGCCTGCTCGTACAATGGTAAAACAGGGCAGAGGAATTAAGTAAAGTGATATATTTATTACAGTTTAATGGCTGACTAGGCGAACTTCGCATCGCAATATAATTCAATCCTAAGCGCCTCCCCTTAGGAGAAAAATTCTAAAAATCCCTTTATTAGTAAAAAAAAACACTACTACTTACTAGCCGTAGTGCCCTTACTGGGTTTATGTGAAAAGTAACCGTAGTTTAAGACAAAAAATGTTATCTTTTTGTTTATGCAATATGGGTTGGGATGTAAGGGAGCGGCCTATCATCTTTTCGCTCCAAGTCAACCTCACCTGCCCGTGGTGCATCCTGCCGAATAACAAACGAGGCGCTGGTGGCGGTATAACCATCACAATTGAAGGCGTAGCCAAATACTAAAGACCGGTGACGGGCAGCAGCGTCACCGGAGCAAGAAGCTACGCCCTGCGATCGCCAACCCGCCTGCCCAGCGTGGCGATTATGGGTATATCCTCCAGATGTTTGCTCTAAGTGGCGAACAACTGGAGAGGCCTATGTCCAGCAGTGGACTGTAATAGGCTGATGATGATGATGATGATGAATATGGGTTTACGCCTGATGGTAAGCGATATCACAGTCTACGATAATGCGCGCTCACCCATCAAAATCCGGTTCACTCTCGCCTTGAATATCGGAAGGTCTGGTGCAATAAATAAATCTTCTATTCTATACTTATAATAAATCTGTAGAGGGGTCAATTCTGTACATAAAATATTTTTTCAAAATAACTATCAGGGGGTGATAAGTGATCGATACTGATACCAAAAATGCAATCAGTAAAATTTTTGTCTGTCTGTCTGTCTGTCTGTCTGTCTGTATGTTCGTTATAGAAAAAAAAACTACTGAACAGATTTTGACGAAACTTGGTACAATTATTCTTCATACTCCTGGGCAGGTTATAGGATACTTTTCATCACGCTACAATCAATAGGAGCGGAGCAGTGACGGGAAGTGTTGGAAAAACGCGAGAAATTTCAACCTGTATCTTTGAACGCGCATTACGCGAAAACTACTGCATAGAATTGAATGCGGTTTTCACCAATGTATTGCTAGAGGTCTAACTTAAAACTTAGGCACAAGGTATAGATGGGTATTATATGGAAGTCCGTTATTTTTGAAACCCGATATCCACGCGAGCGACGCCGCTGGCACAGCTAGTAAATAATAATTATTTCATTTGCTCCAGCGCGATGGATCGCTGACTAGAAAAAGTTGGCTGGCTTAGATCGGCACGGTAGGCGTTCTGTGGATGGCAAAAAGACTCATCAATTAAAGTAATATTAAGACACATAAGTTCTTATTAGTATTAGGTACGCACAATGAACGTACAGGAAGTTTCAGGCACAGTTTATGCGTAGGAAAAGTAACGCTTCCTAAGTGGCCTAGGAAGTGTGCGCGCGCGCACGCGGAAGAGAGCGATCAGTCTGCCTAGACTGCCGGTTAAGAGGCAGCAGTAGTAATGTTTTAATTATAACGGCGTATTTGTGTATAATGTTACGGATAGAACCCGAAGTGCGGCGACTTTTAGTTTTAGCCGCTTAGGACTAGGTGTAGCTATTTAAGTACTCTTGGTAAAACCTAGTAATAACCGATTGTTTTCGGGTGAAACTGGGTGCAAACATTTTAAACGTTCTAGCACCAGGTCCAACGAATCCCAGTCAAATAAATTTATACTCAGTATTTTTTAACATTACAAATTTGGCAATCAAGGAAGCAGTAGTCACTGTTCGATTACTTACTACTTACAATAAGTGATTTTTAACCGACTTAAAAAAAGGAGGTTCTCAGTTCGATTGTTTGTATGTATGTATGTATGTTTGTCCGCGATTATTAATTAGTTTATTTAAACGACGGCTTGTGGACATGATCAAGCGCACTCTTCTGTGGGCCTCACTCAGCAGGACTTACTAAAAACCAGAGCCGTGGCTCCCACGCAAGCCAAGGCTTATACTCGTATGTTATACTGACTGAAGTTCTTTTATTTGGAATATTCTGGTTTTGTGTATTTCTTCTGATCTCTCTCTGTTAGAGGGACGGATATATTTTTGCTTTATCCCGTCCATTTATCCTCACCTCAGAGGAGTAATAGTAGCGAAGCATAAATTAAACATTTAATAGGGAGACTGCTTCCCCTTAACACCCCGCTATAGATGCGCGTACGCATTGTCTAGTCTCTAATGATAGCGCCTTGTCAATCACCCGCCTAGGTTCGCCACAGATGTCTAATTGTCTATATCCACGAACTAAGTATGTGTTACTTTACTTAGGTATACTTACTTGTATAAAGTGATGAGCACACGCCGACACAAATACTTAAGATAAAAAAAAATGGACCAAGTCTGAGTTTTAGTACTTACCGTCGAACTCGTTATTTGATATAAATTTAACGTTATTGTACATTATACGCATATTTTTGGAAATATAAATAAAAAATACGCATTTTATACGCCGTAAAATCGGTTCTGTTATTGTATGGAGCAAAGTTCGTGAGCAATGGTTGGGAGTTATAGCAAACGTTCGCCTGCAAAACGCGGCTTAATAACAAGGAAAAACTGCAAATGTCAGCCAATATTGAAATATCAAGGATGTGCAGTGATTGTGAGCGAAACGATGCAGCTAGTTAGGTGCAGAAAACTACCGGCCAAACATTATTATATATATAGATTTTATTTAAATTAAAGTACAGCTTAGTCGTGGTTCCTTTTCCCCTTGATAGTAACGAGAATGATGCCTAAGTCGAACCGACAATGCTGGCCCGAAATATGCGTAATCACATTAGGGTATTTTTCATTTGACTGCATCGCTTGATGATTCCCCTGATGGTAAGCGATATCGTAGTCTACGATGGGATGTGCTCACTTACCATCAGATGGTACATAGAACAGCGAAAGATTACTTGTACCTATATCTCTCGGGGAACAAGGAGCTCAGCAAAGAGTCTCAGCCGTTCGCACTATGAAGAAAGAGGCGAAATGCGCTATGCGAGTCTTTCGAACTTGCACCTATACGATGCTTATTCGTCCGATTGTAAAAAGGTACAGGAGGTCCCAAATTTGATAATGAGAGTGAAGGAACCTAGACTGCACCTGTGTTTGCGCAAACACTTATGCACTCTTATATCACCTACGAACTAAGGTAGTCTCCTTAGAAATTTGTTGTGGCCGAATTCGACCGGGAGTGTAGCATTAGTTTAATATACCCACACAAACAAATGGCACACGTTTCTGATAACGAGTAAGCTGCAAATCTCTTGTTTACTTGCGCGCCTAAACTGTTGTTTACAATGTTGTCCCTTAGGGATCAGTAGGCAGCGGTAAGAACCTTCGAAGTAGACAGTTAAATAGGTCAAATATTGGTTTGAATACAAAACTTTTACTATTTAATTTTTTATTTATTTATTAATGGAATAACACCAACCAATAATATAATTTAAACCAATTGGTTTACATTATTAAAAGGCTTAAGCAAAAACGGTTATTCAAAACATTTACTTTGCTTAGCTAATTATATTAAAGTCTGTGATAAAAACTAATAGATTTTCGAATTACTAATATGTAATGGTAAAGCCTGTTTTTCTATCGCCAGTTACAGTATAACTAACTGATAAAAGGATAGGATAGCCGATGACAGGATGTCATTGAGTGTTATCTCTTACTACTTACGTAATGACTTTTCTAATCAGACGCATTGTCATTTATTATCAGTTTGTTAAATTTAACTGTCGATTAAAAGAAAATACTTTAATAAATGAGAAAGTTTGTTTGGATGGGTTAATCATTTAAATCTAATACTATGTAGATACTTCGTGTACAAATTTGAAGATCCCACAAGCAATGTCTCCTCATCATCAAAAAATTAGAGAAAAGTTGACATATTAATTCAATTTAAAAAACTGCCTACGGAACCTGGTAGTAAAAATGTATGCTTAACATTGTCCACCCTTTGTTCCGCCTTTCACATCAGATTAGGATTCCGTTTCCGGATCCCTCCTTTGACGGGAAAGGGAATCCCGAATTTGGTAAAATTCGGGAGAGGCATCACTCCTCATTTCCGTATTTTTTGTTTACCCCCCAATTATTGGGGATTGGATTTTTATCAAATACTTATCAGACGCCTCGGATCAATAGATTGCTTCTCAATACGTAAACAGGATCGTAAACATGTTTGCTTCTTTGTAGATAATTTGGGGTGGGGAGTGGGGTGGAAGGTAGCTATGGGCGGTGTACGTATATATTCAGTTAAGTAGTCTTTGTTTGAGCTGCCTGCAAGAACCTACAGATACGTACAGAAACGATAATTTTCTAATTTATTTATATTAAAATAATATAATAAAAAATCCTTTTCTTGCGTGACACGGCATAGTAGCTTCGCCTCGCCTTATAGAAAGTGAAGGAGAAGCCCAAGTCGCTGCGGCAACGGACTTGTAACTGAATCAATCAGTCGCCACTGTCATGTAAGATAGCCATAGCCATGGCAGTCCACAAGGCGACTAGAAGTTTCTACGTTGATAAAAAAATGATTATTCCATTTATTCGATTATAACATGAAACAATATAAATCCAACAAAATTAATGTCTTTTTACATATAATACGTACATCATTATCATCATCATCATCACCAGCCTATTGCAGTCCACTGCTGGACATAGGCCTCTCCAGTTGTTCGCCACTTAGGGCAAACATCTAGAGGATATACCTATAATCGCCACGCTGGGCAGGCGGGTTGGCGATCGCAGGGCGTAGCTTCTCGCTCTGGTGACATCTCAACGTCGCTCCCTTACATCCCAACAATACGTACATAGAGTGTCGTGAACCATGAAAAGTTATTACCTACTACCCATTGTCAAACCTGATATTGGTTCCACTCACAAACACCATTCAAACCCATTGAACTATCAAGAAGCCATTCAAAACTGTCTCAAAACTCCCATAATTATGGCAATAACCTCTAATGTTCCCAAACTAAATCGAATCTGCATACCCGACCACTGTTATTAGGCGGGCGCTTTCTCCGCCACTGAGCATAATGGGCCATCCCTTTGTTCGAGCCAAAATTGTCTGAACAAAACTTGTGGCCATAATGTGGCAACGACTTGCGAGCGAATGTATGCCGCGCAATCATACAAGATTGGGGACGCCATGCTTTTGGGGACCGCGGGACAGTCCTGAAATGGAAAGGTTGTAGCATATATTATGTACTAATATTAATACAAAAATTTTACACATTCATTGGAGTAGTAAAGCTTATGAGCGTCCTCTCTTCAATTGCGGTACCCTTTCAGGGTCTATAATGATCCAACTTACCTATAACATCTTGTAATATTTATGTACCTACATTATAGATGCAATAAATGATTGAGTATTGAGTATATTGCATCGTGAGGCAGCTTACGGATGTACGATATTCGATTGGAACCGATTCCGTTAAGTAAATTGGTTATTTAGGGGCGCTTCTTTGAAATATTCAAATTTATGTGGAATGCTGTACTTCCCAATGGTCTGAAGGTGAGCGTTAATAGCTATAACACAGTTTCCCTAACTAATACAGCTTTTATCGTACGTATTTTTATTTATAACAATGTATTGGTTCCAATAAAATATTATTCATATTCATTTTTTTCAATAAGGCGGGACAAAAACGGGGAATTTTCATGTATAGATCAATGTTAGAACAGAAATATATATTTGCACAGCGTATATAATGTTTCTAATATTATTATTATTTACCATTAAGATTATATATATAACCTCACACATATCACCTGTGTGATCCACCACGGTACCTAAGTTTTAAGTATTACAATTCTTGCTACATAACATACGATCTAATCAAACCGCTTCCAGCGGTAGTTTTCAAAACCAATAATAATTTCTATAATTTTTGGAATTCTCTCCGGCCTGTTCTGGGAGATACCTCTAATCATCTTTTTGTTTTCATAGTACCAGGAAAACCCCAAGTCTGAGATCAGAATGGTTGGTGTCGGGTATCTGGTGGATTACTTATACCTCTACTCCTCTTTTCTAGAGGGTGACCTAACACAGAAAGTGATAAAACACATTGGTAGATGGCGGTGTTTAAACCGCTGCCTTCCGCATATTTTTTTTTATAGTGGCTCGACATAATGGCTTCCCTACGCCTGATGGAAAGCGAGAGAAGCCCAGTCATTTGCCAGCGCCATGCCGGCCCAACCCCAACCCCCCACGAACTCCGGAAACCCTATTCACCGGCAGAAACACGACCCAGAGGTCATTTGACTGCGGTATTCTATAGGGTGGAGGTCCTTCCCCGGACGGGCGGCTCAATTCGAGCGAAGAGTCGCTATGCCCTACCTCTCTTGTTATATCGGCTGATGAAGCCAAAAAGGGATCCCAAGTCGTTCTATCAACGGGTAGGATACTATAGCTTTAGTCAGTCACCACAGCAATTAAGGCCCTCAATATGCTTCTTCCCGATTCGTATATGTATGTTCCGACAAGATGTCCTCTCGTCTCATATCCCATGCCCACCCTCGTTGAAGTAATAATAGGGCACGCACAATGGCGGACTTGAGTAATAAAAACCAAACTTAAACACTGAGCGTGGCCCGGAGGGAGGCGGCCCTCGGCCCTCTGGCCCTCTGTCTCAGCCAATTACCACTGGATGACGACTTCCCCGGAACAGATTTCAAAGGGTCTGGTAGGAATTTATGGGAAGCACTTTGTGTTGGATACTTAAATCGTGTCTTTTACGGAGTGTTTCGGGAACACATGTTACATATATATGTAATTTATATGTTCATCATCATCAGCTCGTAGACGTCAACTGGTGGACAAAGGACTCCCCCAATGATTTAAAAAAAGTATTTTTTTTGATGACAAGGCCGACCTGGCCATCATCGTAGTCATTTAAAAAAAAAAAATCATCATCAGCTCGTAGACGTCAACTGGTGGACAAAGGACTCCCCCAATGATTTGAAAAAAGTATTTTTTTAAATTCAAAATAGATTGACGCTTGACTGCGATTTGCCTGTTTGCATTCAATTTCGTTATCTACGATGAACAGAACCCAAAGGAACCGATACACCTACTCTCGTCTTAAATATCGCAAAATTATTTTTCTTCCCCGAAAAATAATAAATAAATAAATAAAAAAAAATAATAAACTATAGAATTCTTTTCGTTCGCGCAACAAAGGTAGAAACGAAACGCGGTATCTTGGGGTGAGAGCTTTCCGCTCCCCCAACAGTCTGGCGATGATGATAAGTCCGCCTTGACTATCATCGCACTCATTTAGAAAAAAAAAGTGCACAACTTTTTTTTTTGGTACTTACACCGTATAACTATCTAAGTAAGTTTATCAGTTGTCTAGCATCCATAGTACAAGCTTAGGCTTAGTTTGGGGCTAGACGGCGCTGTGGCCCAGCTTGGCATGTCTTGTGTTACTCATACATATATGTAATGAATAAACCATTTTTCCTATTCATTTCATTGAAAAGTTAATTCACTATAAATTACTCCAAAAAAATGTAATTCGCAATAGTGTAATTGCTTTCACCTTATTCAGAGAATGGCAGAGGTCCGTTACGCGCAAACTGCCGCAGAGACCTTTGGGGCAGGTGTCCTCTCGTTAGCGGTCACATTTACATACACACTTGTACGACTCCATTTTACGGCACCGATGTAACGAGACTCATTAGCAGTGTTTTTGATCCTCGTTACTTAACTAAAATGGTGTCAAAGAGACGTTGTACAACACAATAAATGACCTAATAAAAGTTAATAGTAACGAGACGCGAAAGTTTAAAAACATAATTATAATTCATATGTATAATAATATGTGGGTATTTGATCACAAAAAAATATCTAATTAAGTTTATTTAAAAATAAAAAAAAACGTTTATTTTCCACCACAATTTAAAAGGTTTTTCGTTACAATAATAATGATCTACAAATTATAATAACTATTTGTTGTCTAGTATCCATAGTACAAGCTTCAGCTTAGTTTGGGACTAGATGGCGCTGTGTGAGCCTGGTTTTGAGACCCCAACTCATCTGATGTTAGAGCCTAAACGAAGCGTGCTTACCCAACAAAAACCAATTCACTCTCGCCTTGAAAATCTGTATCTTTCGGGAAACACGGACTCCGGTAAAGAGTTTCATAGTTTAGTCGTATGCTCTATACACGGAAGACGCTTTATTTATTACTACGCTGTGGTCGCGACTTCGTCCCCGTGGAATAGTTATTTTTTCCCCGTTTTTTTACATTATCCATTATTTCATCGCTCCTAATAGTTGTAGCGTAATGTTATATAGCCTAAAGCCTTCCTCTATAAATGGTCTATTCAACACAAAAAATAATTTTTCAATTCGGATCAGTAGTTCCTGAGATTAGCGCGTTCAAACAAACAAACAAACTCTTCAGCTTTATAATATTAGTTAAGATAGTATAGATTTACATTTTTGATCGCAAAATGACAAACTATCTACCGTATTTGAGTCTTGAGTAGGCATCTACTACTAGGCAACCAGAGTGCGTCCTCTTTCAGTCCTCCTTCATCAGGCGAGTAATAACTAACAAGAGTGTAATGGTGGCAAAAACACCATCAACGTAATGTATCAGATGTGAGTGGTCTTCGCGGGCGTTATCAAGCAGGCGACAAGGCGACGCCGCCTACTTAAGGGGGCTTTTACATGGTGGGACTTGGAGCAATACCTAAGTAAACAAAAAAGAATCTTTTGTAGGGATTAAAACCAACTCGATCACAGTAACTTGATTTATTTACTTGTTTCGCTTCACTAACTTACATTCACATTATACATTGGTACCTACTTTTACAAAAAAATTGTAATTAGTCTGTCTTTTAGCTAATTCAAAAATAAATACACGTGTTTTTTTATTTGTAAATTAGACTAAAAATTACAAAGTTATAGCCCGTTGAAATTACGCATGACGTCACTCGGTGAGGCATTTTTACGGGACCGAGTGACGTCAAAGACCCCCACTCCTAACTTTTGATGCCTTGTATCTTTGCTATTGTTTATTTGAATGAAAAAAGAAAAAATACGTGTCTTTTATTTTTTAATAAGCTAAAATCCGGACTAATTACAATTTTTAGCCATAATAGCCTATTACGCGGGCAGCCTTTTAGGACGTCTGTTCATCACTACGGTCGAACTGCTTGTGTCTGTAAGGTCGGCCTTTTATACTGATAACCCCCGCCACTATCCTGGTGGGGATCTGTCACTGTCACAGACAAAAGAAGAAAGGGTAAGGCCAAGACAACGAAGGGTATGATGCCATATCCGTTGACACTGACACCTAACACTTCAATATCACTTAACATCAGGCCAATTTCGAATAAGTAGAACCTAGAACCGTCGTACTAGAAGATTTAACAGCAAATTGGTATTTACTTATCGCTACGATTATGTCCTTTTTCAAACGAAGTTTAAAGAGAGCATTTTCCTCACGGTAGGTAGCTTCAGTTGTATTGCCCCTGGCATTGCTGATGTCCATGGGCGGCGGTTACTGTTCAATATCAGACAGGCCAATTGCTCATCTGCCAACAAAAAGCAACAAACAAACAAAAAATAAAGCGGTGAATAGCCGGATTCTCCATTTTCTGCCTATGTGCAGCAGTGGACTGCAAAAGGCTGATGATGATGATGATTTGGTATTTTTTTAATAAACTTTGCTTTAATCGCGTCATGTAAACGCGACTAGAAATAGGCAGGATGAAAATATCGGGCGAAACGCGGTGCTAGACCCTTTTAGCCGCGTTAAGTGCCTGTTTTTGCGACTTACGAGCCAGCGGTTTGTCGTGTTCCGGCCGAGATGTTGGCTTAAACTCGCCTGCAGTGAAACAAAACCGCGGTAAAAGCATACTAACAGATTTATCAAGGATAGAACAGTCTTGTCCGCGAGTTTTCCGGATTTAGAATAAAGGACCAGCCTATTTCATCCCGTGGGTGTTGTTGAAGACGCTTTAGCGTTTACTTGGGTACTAATAAAACCTATTGCGGTCACTAAATGACAATTTTCGTTGGGGGAGCCCTATAACCAGCAGTGGACGTTTGGAGGTTTTGGAATTTGGCCTAGCAATAAAAATGGTCCACGGGCCTATTATTCATCAAGTCCATTTATTTTAAACTAGCTGTACCGGCGGCGTCGCACGCGTGGATATCGGGTTTCAAAAATAACGGACATCCATAAAATGGTGCTTAAATTTTAAGTTAGATCTCTAGCAAGACATTGGTGATAATCGCATTCAATTTCATGCAGTAGTTTTCGCGTGATGCGCATTCAAACATACAGATAAAATTTCTCCCGTTTTCCCCCACTTCCCTTCACAGCTCTGCTCCTATTAGTTGTAGCGTGATTAAAAGTATACTATAACCTGCCCAGGAGTATAAAAGAATACTTGTTGGTACAAGTCGTTTCGTCAAAATCCGTCCAGTAGTTTTTGTTTCTATAATAACGAACATACAGACAGACAGACAAAAATTTTACTGATTGCATTTTTGGCATCAGTGTCGATCACTAATTACCCCCTGATAGTTATTTTAGCAAAATATTTCATGAACAGAATTGACCTCTCTACAGATTTATTATAGGTATAGGAGATATAGATAGACAGATATTTTCTTTCTGCGATTAGGCCCTTTAGGTTAAATGATAATAGATAGATAGAAACCCTTTTTTGCACAAAAACACAGACATAACAGGGAAACACATTACAAAGAACACAAAGTACAATTTAGGCGGTCTTATCGCTTATTGTGAATTAAGGTTTAGTGATTCTACGCGTTATTACGTGCGTTTGTAGTTCAAACGCTTGAAAAAGTGAACATTTTAAATAAGAACGTTGTTCTATCTGTATACATATAATCTGTAAGCATTTTCCTTTGCTCGCAGCCGTTTTTCTTGAGCACAAACATGTGAAATCTTCGAAAGTCAATAAAGTAGGGAAGCCGGCTTGTTTTGTTTTACGGAGTCGTTCTCTTTTTACGATACTGAAAAACAATGTTATGTTTGTTTGTGTTTTTACGATGTTATTATTGATTTACAATTGATGAGAAAGGGAAACTTGTACAAAGAAATGCTTTGATATCATTCTGTATTTACGTAGAATCGAATCTAAAATCCTGTATAAATAATTGCGATTGCCTTTCGTTGTACAACAAACAAGAAGCTATATTTCTGCTTTGGCCCAAAAAATTTTACTTTATGTGTACCTACAGATACGCGTATTTTCCGGGTCGAGTAGCTCGTTTGATAGTGACCCCCCAAGACAATTCGTCGCTTTAGTTCTAACATCGCGTAAGTTAAAAATGACAATTTTTCAGGAGCGCATAAAAACCGTGGCTTTTCATTATATCGCAAGTACCAGTACCTACTTAATTCATGTTCTTGGTTTCAAAATAAAACGCTTCAAGAGGCCCTTGTGTTTGATAAGTCTAGAAATGCGTCTTTTGTCATTTTTGGGACCAAGGGTCTTTTGGGGTCAATTTGTCCAGGGCAGTGGCTTCCTACACTTGGTCAGACCATCTGGTCGGTGAGCGGCCGCGGGCTCTTTTTCCTTCCACGCCACCAACCACAACCAGCTTTTCAAGACTCATTAAACAGGATATGATATAAGACCAAAACCCGTCTCCAAACACGACCCCATGAGAAACAGAAAGATTAAAAATATCCCTTTCAATTGTTAAAATAAACAGTAGCGTCAGACAAAGCATTCCCACCCAAATTACGCAAACGGGGTCAGCAAAAAAAGCCCCACCAAATAAATAAAATAGTTAAAGTATTAATGAACGGTCTTGCAGGGCGGACAAAGCCCAGTAATTCATGCTAATAGCCCTTTGTTCCCTTTCTGGCCGAGTGGGCAGCCTTCAAAGGGCCATCGAATTAGTGCATTTCACTCCAAATTGTTGGGCCACTCCGGGCCCGTGACGGTTTTGTTGGCGGTACTTTACGGCTGTTATAGGGTGACCATGCTATGTAACGATTCCTGTCGAAACCGTGATAAAACTGAACATAGGAAATGTTTCAAGATTCCGCTAGAATGAACCTAGAACTACTTCTAGGTCCCTTGCTAGACATAGACCTCCCCCATTAATAAATTCATGTAGGGAGGATCTGCCCTAGTCACCACTCTATTTGTACCCTATAGGGTAGGGAAACGGGCAGCAGCTTATATCTAGGTATACCTAGATATAAGCTGACATTCCTTTAATCGTCTTATATGACGAGGCACCCACGGAATAAAATTAGTCCTATTCTAAATTCGGAAACCATATCGGAAAGTTACTGATATTTAATTAGATTTGACTGCAGCTGTTATGAGTTAGCGCGATGCCATCTCCCTCATCCGCATAAAAATGTTCTGATTGGCCAAAAATCTGATTAACAATGGTAACTTGAGGCACATCTGTCTCTAGATAACCTCACATCTGTTATATTACCATAAAATATTATATTATATCACGTCATTGGCTTACAACGCAAATTGTGAGCGTGATAAGTCACATACGGCCTAATAAAAAGTGTTAAACACTCACGTACAATGACAGCTATAGAAAATTTCCGAAGTGGTATCAAAAAGTAATGGAAACCGCGTTCGATGTCATTCGTTAGCAATTACCTATATTTATAAGATTTTGAAAGTTTCAAGGGGTTTAGATAAGTAAAAAACGCAGACATTCCAGGTAATCTCGTCTTAAGTCAAGTCATGTCTGTCAAGGACTTCAGTTCTTGGACGATCAAAGGCCGACATTAGATGACGATTTTGGTCTATCTATTTAAATTGGGTATTCCAAGTGGAAACCAAAACCAAAACATTGGGAGCCATTATTAAAAGAAATAGAAGTCACTATAGTACTATGCTAACATCTAAAATTATTATTTAGCAATTAGTTTTTTCCCGATAAATTCAATTTCATATCCACTGTCGTCTCACATACAACGTGTAATGTAACCCGTAGTAGATCCACAGCGATGGAATAAATTATGCACATAATATTTTTGTCCTTTCATCACGTTTTCAGCGTAAAATGGAACGATTGTCCTTTTTAAGGACGGATTAACTTTTGTTTAATGCGATTTGAAAAATCAGGAATATTACATTTTGGAGAGGGTCGGGAAATTAGGGTTGGCCGGAGGTTTTGCGTCGAGTGGCTGAACGTGGACGAAAGGTTAATAAAAAATAAAGGAAAATAAGAGTTTTAACATCGTACCCGTGGCGTAACTATACCATTTGAGGTCCTTAGCAAAGTCATCGGATTTTTACTAAATGTGTATTAAATTAATGTTGAGAGTTTACCTAGGAAGAGCGAGGCATTTCCTACACAATTTGACAATTTGTCTTTTTACATTTCTTGGGAAGCCCCGGCAACTTTGCAGAAAAAGATTAACCTAAAATAAAAACAGAAATACAACATCATCAGCAGCCTATCACAGTCAACTGCTGGACATAGGCCTCTCCAGTTGATCGCCACCCTGGGCAGGCGGGTTGGCGATCACAGGGCGTAGCTTCTCGCTCCGATGAGGCTGCTGCCCGTAATTGACCTGTGACATATAACTAGGTACACCTTCAATTGTAATGGTTACACCACCAGAGCCTCGTTTGATTCAGCAGGATGCACCATGGGCAGATGAGGGTGGCTTGGAGAAAAGATGATGGGTCGCTCTCTTACATCCCGTCCTCATCAGTACAAGTCAAAACCATTCTCCATTGACTGGCTCGGTGGCTCAATTGGTAGTGACCCCTACCTTCTGATCCAAGGGCCGTGGGTTCGATTCCCACCCGGGACAAACATTCGTGTGATGAACACTTGTGTTTGTTCCGTGTCTGGGTGTTTATATTTGTATTTAAGTATTTATTTGTGGTACCTTCGTTGTTCTGATACCCATAACACAAGTGCTCACGCTACTTACTTTGGGATTAGAGCAATGTATGTGATGTTGTCTGATATTTATTTATTTATTTATTCTTTGACACCAGCTGGTTGATACCCACTGTCTCATTTCTTTTTCCTTGAAACACCGTGCCGATTCCCCCAATCGCTCTGACCCACATATTATCTATTATTAACCGTTACGTAAACCGATTCGCTATCTATAGGTTATTAGTGGCTGATAGCGCGCTATCTGATATTGGGAATTATCTGGCTGACCTTGCGAATTTTCCACTTGTTTATTATAATAGTACTTCGACAATCGTTTTAGCTGAACTCATAAGGATTGGAATTATTTGTAATCGTTTCATCATACTTCCTGTTTTCCTTTTTTTATAGTAGCAGAGTATAGATGATTGATTTTAAGAGAGGTAGGGCATAGCGAATCTCTCGAATTGAGCTGCCTGTCTGGGGAAGGACCACCACCCTATAGAATACCGCAGCCAAATGATCTCCGGGTCGTGTTCCTTCCGGTGAGTAGGGTTTCCGGAGCTCGTGGGGGGTTGGGGTTGGGCCGGCATGGCGGTAGCAACTGACAGGTAACCTGACCAGTTACTTGCCTGTTGTCACAGGGACTTGGGCTTCTCTTTCGCTTTCCATTTTCTGCGTAGGGAAGCCATTATGTCGTGCTACTATAAAAAAGTGCTTAATGGAAAACGAAAGGAACGCCCATCATTGTTATCATCATTAGCTTGAAGACATCGAGTGCTGGGGACAGACCTCCCCCTTTGGCATTTGAAATTTGGGTGGGTCTTAATCACCACGCTTGGCAGGTGGATTAGTGAACGCAGTAGGTTTTATCTGTGCCCAGGCAAAAACTGCTGCTCCTTTTCCGGACACTTCCTTAGTCATCTTGTAAGACACCCACGCAATGAGGCGGGGTGGTTCTATTCTAAATCTAATGGATTGCCAAATATAACTAGACTTATTAATTACGATATTCACCACATTCGATTCTGCTTCCGCTGTCAAAAATAACCATAAGCGCCTGTTCATACTAGCGTTGCAAAGGACAGAGATATCATACAAATAAGACATGAAACATCCCATAATTAAGACTACCCACACTTACAAATACACATAAGTGACTACATATCAAACAACTACGTTAAATCTTGTTCGAGCTCATTCGCCTTGATTACTCGCCCGTGGCAGGAGTGAACATAATGCTCGCTAAGTATGTGTTTATATTATGTATGAGAAGAGACACTCGTGCGTACATTAGAGGCAGCTCAGAGAGGTCTGTCATCCTCGCAAAATCCCTCAAGAATTAGGAATAACTGTGTTTTCCGAAGTTGATAGGGGTGGGACATGGTTTTCTTGTTTATCGATAAACCGGATTCAAATATAAAGATGCCACAAATATATCAGCTATTATACATATATTTTTTCTTTAAAATATACAAACTTTTCGACTTTTCCGTTTGTTCTCAACGAGTCACACCCAAACGTGTCACCCTGTGACTGGTTGCGAAAAATTCGCGTTTATAATATTAGTGGGATAAAAGAGACTGGCTCCTACAACATAGGGAATGTTCTATAACAAAGTGTGAGATAACCAATAAAATTCATGGCATCTTTAATTAAGACAACTTTATATTCACCCCTTTTGCATTTATATAGTTAATCTTTATTGTACAAAGGGGTGTAAATGGCGGAATGTGGTATTGCATTCTGTACCAATCAATCAGTGGCAGAGCCGAACCACCTCTTTTGTTTGTTTTATTGTTTTTAATCTAGCGATTATTAAGACGTTGGAATAATTTTAAGCTCAAAATACATTTTTTCCTAAGCTTGTAACAAAGAGATACTCTTTGTATGTGAATTTCGTTTAAATATTCTATTTTTTAAGTATCTTATTTTTTACCTTTAAAATTTTTCAGTTTTTCTTCTAGTTTCAAGTCACAAAATAGAGCATTTTAAGTACAGACTTAAAATGCTCTATTTTGCGACTTGAAACTAGAAGAAAAACTGAAAAAATGCACAGGCATTTAATTCTTTCCTTAACTTACCCAGTTTCATTCTTTTCTTCTACTCCTCCTTTAAGATAATGACACAAAACATCCACTAACAAGCAAACCGTTTAGCAAAACCTATCCAGCGCTAACATTTCTTTAAATAATAAGACGATTAACATTTAAAAAGGTTCGGTAAGCCCTTCCACAAATGGCCGCAATAAAGAAAGCCGATAAAAGTTGTCGTGTCACCGGCGGAGCGTGAGGCGTGACTCACACTCATATATTACTTCTAGAAATTAAAGTCTAAATTTAGAGTTTTATAGGCCGAAAGTGGGTCGCGGAGTTGCTCGGCAATTTCAGCTCTGTAGTTACGGGTGAATTGATCGTTTGCGAGTTTTGATTAAAGTCTTAATTGTTTTTGCATAATACCTAAAGTTGATACTAAATTATATAATAGTTCGCTAACGCTTCTAAAAGACTAGCCAATTACACATAAGATATTAATGTGTACCGCATACACATGTGCAATACAGAAAGTGCCTTAGTGCACACACAAGAGAGAGGCGGGGCATAGCGAATCTTCGCTCGAATTAAGCCGCCCGTCCGGGGAAGGACCTCCACCCTATAGAACACCGCAGCCAAATGACCTCCAGGTCGAGTTTCTGCCGGTGAGTGGAGTGGTGAGTAGGGTTTCAGGAGCTCGTGGGGGTTAGGGTTGGGTCAGCATGGCGGTGGCAACTGACAGGCAACTGACCTGTTACTTGTCCGTTGTCACAGCGACTTGGGCTTCTCATTCGCTTTCCATAAGGCGTATGGAAGCCATTATGTCGAGCTAGTATAAAAAAATCACTTAAGTCGGTTGGCAGCGCACCACGGGCAGGTGAGGTTGGCTTGGAGCAAAGAGATGATAGGTTTCTTACATACCACTACCCGCAAATATTTTTATTGAAATCATAAATAACCCAAGACATGCCACGCTGGGCCACACAGCGCCACCTAGCCCCAAACTAAGCCGAAGCTTGTACTATGGGTACTAGACAACTGATAAACTTACTTAGATACATTTTTTTTGTAAATAAATACATATACATAGAAAACACCCAGACCAATACAAACAGACATGTTCATGAACACAAATGTTTGTACTGCGCGGGAATCGAACCCACGACCCTTGGCTCAGAGGGCAGAGGTCACTACTAAATGAGCCATCGAGCCAGTCTATATCAGGATTCTTATCCTTCTTAATCGACAAATTAGTCATAACGTGCCACGTCACGTCTCTATCAAAACTATCGTTAATTACTTAGCGGAGCGCATTACCCGGCGTCGCACAGGCGGCTTACCCGGCTCGTCTCCCGGGGGGCACCGGGATTCCTTATTTATGCTAATTTTATTTCCATTGTTTCAAGCCTTTGTTCGGCTAAACATTCACAAAGCGCGTCTAATTGCGCGAAACGAATTGGAAACGACACGGCTTGAGATTTACTTTTGGAAATGTTATGAGGTGTTTCGTAACAACTGTTGTGTTGGACGAACTTTCTTTTTTTTGTTGTTCTCGGCTTAGGAGTTATGACTTGCTTACTCGTTTGAGAGCAGACTTGATTAATTCTTTTTTTTTTTCATATAATTTCTCAGACAAGAGATTTCAATTACGTAGTAAAACATTCAATATGTGTTCTCAGGAAAACAAGCCACTTCGATGCAATTAATAGGTAAAAACAATATTTTTACGAAATCCAATTTATCAAGAGCATTTTAATTTACCTTAAATTATTATCGCAATAAATATGCCCCGTCCGATATTACGTTCAAACAGGGGTGTCACGAAGAGACGCAGTGCCGTAACCGAAAAGGAAACTATCGGATATTCCAATTAAACATATACTCGTAATATTTGTACATATTAGTTTAGTTTAGATTTTAATTATTAATTTTTTATATATAATATGTAACTTATCATTAAACATTTATCTGAAACCGAAAGCGAAATAAAAGATGCGATTAATTTCGTCAATATAGCGGAATCTAAATTTATTTTTATCTAAACAAACTTATTATTATGTCCTAAGTTGTGCTCTGTTTTGCTAGTATGTGATGCATTTTCATGTACTTACTGTGTTTTGAGCAATAAAGAATTTCTATCTATCTATGGCAGAATTTTGTGTAAGTATGTCATTAGGACTTCGGAAGGACTAAAAACTAACATAACATGGACATCTCTTGAAATGCAGAAACATTAAGAAATTAATTAATTTGTAATGTGATCCTCCCGTAAACCTGTTGTAATGTTATTTACGCCAACTAATTTAAAACCTCATCTATACCCGAAATTACCGGCTGATCCAAACAAATTGATATCCGTAATCCAAACTCGCATAATATCCGTAATCCGTGAACCGAAACAATTCCATACCATATCCGGAACTGAAAACGAAACCCGAATGTTAATTTTCATATACCCGTATCCAGATCCGAAATTCGATAACAGCCCTAATTTGTAACGGTCACCTGAGAGGGTCCATACGTCCAATGTGTTCTTATTTATTGTTTTGGGACAAAACAGGGGCCCAAAATACCCCGTAACCTCGGTGACCAGGCGGTAAATTTGAGAGGGCCAGTGAATAACCCCGATGGCCTGGGAGGGACATTTTTATGGGGCCCTCCAATGACCGGATGAGATTTTTAGGGGATTAATTTTCAACGCTGTGTACCTATTTACAATATTTCTGTAATATAATATCAACTTCGATGTGGCAGTATCACGTTCGAGTTTCTGAATCCCGATGGAAAAAAATAAATACCGGGTGGTGACGGAAAAGAATACGATCCTAAGGACTTTGAGATTTCATCTCTTTTCTCTACTTTTTCCTTAGCCGGTGCCGAAAGTTTACCCGCCCGGCCGACAACCAGTATCAGTCGCGGGACGCGTTCAGTATCAATCGGTGTATAACCATAATGGTCAGCATGGCGATGGCAACTGACAAATCATTGATATGGTTACTCGGCCGTTGCCGCAACGATCACTAGACCTCCCTTTCGCATTACACCAGGCGAAGGTAGACTATTATGCTTCTTCTTATTTATTTAAGAGCTATGCTCCTGTCGGTGGACCATTTTTTTTCTATTTCCTGGGCTCCAGCATCTGCAACTCCCTGCACGTCATCATGACATTATTTTCTCTCCTGACACCAACTTTCTATATCTAAATATATTCTCGTATAACTCAAAGTTGACTGACTGACTTAGTGATCTATCAACGCACAGCCCAAACCACTAGATGGATCGGGCTGAAATTTGGCGTGCAGGTAGACTTTATGACGTAAGCATCTGCTAAAAAAGGACTTTGATCAATTCTACCCCCAAGGGGATAAAATAGAGGATGAAACTCTATTTCACGCGAACGAAGACGCTGGCACTGGTTTAGTGCTACTAGTACTACTATAAAAGAATTATTAACACAACTTGGATTCCAATAAAATGTAATTTGGACCCCACAAAGGGACACCTGTATACAAGTGCCATCTGATATTTGATCCCTATTCATTAACTGGTCCAGGGGTACCGGTGACGCCATGATCCGGATACCGTGACGTCATCGTGCAGGTTCTGTTAGTACGTTAAAGTTCAAGGGGACATGCAGTAATATGACAGGTCAGTTCAATAATAGACCGTATTGCGATGACCTTAGAGGGGAAGGGATGTGAATGGTCAGGCTTTTAATAATGATGCGTCAGAGCAACTGTTTGATCTCAAATATAGGTTTTGATATGAACTATTTTACGACAGGGTACAAGCGGATCTGATGGTAAGTTATCGCTTCAGCCCATAGACGCCGCAAGATCCTGATCTACGACTACCCTGGTAGTCGTTGCCGGTCCTTGAGAAATTTGTAGGATCTGTTGTAGGAGTCGTATGCATTCAGAGAGTCTCAGCTGGAAGTTGATTCCAAAGACCGTTGTATACCTAAGGCAAAACGTACTGTAGAAGACTTCCAACTATGCATACCAAATTGTGACTACGACTAGGAGCGACGGAAAACTTTCGGTTTCAAAATTGACTCGGTCGGGAATCGAAGCCGGAACTGCGCATCAGGCGATTATGCTCCAGTCAGCTATTTATCAAAATCATCTTTTTTATATAAGGGAGCGGGCAAACGGACCTGGAGGTCACCTGATGGGAAGTGATCACTTCAGCTTTACTACAGAGAGGTAGGGCATAGCGAATCTTCGCTCGACTTGAGCCGCCCGTCCGGGGAAGGACCTCCACCCTATAGAATACCGCAGCCAAATGACCTCTGGGTCGTGTTTAGTGTGGTGAGTAGGGTTTCCGGAGCTCGTGGGGGGTTAGGGTTGGCATGGCGGTGGCAACTGACAGGTAACTGACCAGTTACTTGCCAGTTGTCACAGCGGCTTGGGCTTCTCTTTCGCTTTCCTTCAGGCGTATGTTGAGCCACTATAAAAAAAAGCTATTTACCAAAATCGTCTGTTTTATATGAGGGAGCGGGCAAACGGACCTGGAGGTCACCTTTGTTTTCTGTTTTAGTAAACTCAAACTAAGGTTTTAGTTTGATTTTGACGGTTGACCATGACTATTTGCCTCTACAACCGAACCATTAAACACTTCGTTTACTAATTTGATCCATCCAGGAACCGGAGCTGTTGAATTTTTATTTTAGTGACACAGCATAGTGGCGAGAATATAAGCGAAAGGTATATAACCAAGTCGCTGCGACAAAGATCACTTGTCAACATAATGTTTTAGGCGTTTATATGCTTGAGATAGTGCTATGATTTGTATTCTTTATCCGTCACCGTCACACGACAGGTATTTTGGTGTAAGCCTACAATATGCGGGCATATTGTTGGCTTACTCCAAAATACCTGTCTACATCATTCCCCGCGGTAATAACCATAGATACTAAAGGGCTCAGAGCCCTAGACTTAATACAATGCACTTGTTCCTAGCAGTGCGATTTTGAACCTTATGTCTATAGCTGTAAAGGCGAGTGCATTATGAGCGAAGCAGTGTTTTTAATCACTCGCCCCGGGCTGTTGGCTGTCATCTCATTTGCCCCCGTTCTGTTTTCAAGGGGAAATGCTCCGTTTTGCTCTGTACCTCGTTCCCTTTCTTTATACTTAAATACATTTTTTATGGATCTAATCAAATTCTTTGTGTTTTTAGGAACGTTTTTTCCTCGCGTTATGCTAGGAAGCTAAGATAAAGATTTTTTTTACCGTAAGTGCGGTTATGCATCCCTGAAAAGGAGAGTCCTGCCTCAAGATGGTGATGGGCCCACTAAAAACCCCGGCCACTCTGTCAAGTAACTTATGTGGTGGTGCTATGGGATCTTAGAAATTAGGCTAAGGATTTCATGACACAATACTCTCTTATCGTAAAATATATACTAATAGGTACTGTTTGACAAGACTATTAGATAAGTATGCAATATTAATATTTTAAATTTTTTACTTTTTTGCGTTTTGAGTCCTAATGAGTAGGTATTGGATGACTAAAGACGTTTTTAGGACATGAAAAAATGGCCATGACAGATAAATTAAGTGGATTCATACGACCTAGTTTTTTTATTATATACCTAATATTAACAAATCGTGCATAGCATGATTCAATAACATTAGTAATTACGGCGAAGTGAAGTAAATCATTTAATTTTAATTTATTAATTAAATTCGCATAAAACAATTCTCATCTTTAATCAAATGAAATCTAGAGTATCACAGAGACTTCGATTGCGAATTGCTGAACCAAAAATTGATTCCCGGTGATGTCAATTAATAAGAGAAAGATCTTTTGGTAAATGAAGCAGTCATAATAGTTTTAGGGGATACTAAGTGTGATATCAATGGTTGCTTGAATAGAGAGTTTATTTAGTTGTATTGTTGCCCAACATTGGTTGCTAAGTTTTTGTAGACGCCATCTACATCTGTTACTCGTTAAAGAAGGAAGGGTGTGGCTAATCAGATATTATTTATACTACTAACGAAATAACTAGCTTTCACTTCACGCGCTTAAGATAACGGATTTTAATCGTTTTGTTGTTTCCCGTTGTTGCAATATATTTAAAAAATATATATTTTGAACTTCATACTTTATTTTAACTACGAAAATACAATACAATCAAACAAATTGTTCGTCGAGTTGGTTTCACCCGTGGGCTGGACCGGTTTAACCACTTTTTTTCATTTAATAAATTTAGGAGAGTAAGTATTCGTTCAAAAACTAATCGTGCAATTTAAAAACGAAAATACACACAGACAAAATCTCGAGTAATAGCCGTTATTTGTACTAATTCAAAAAATGCAATATTTTTTATAATCGAAATCTTAGATTGTATTGAATTAAATCAAATAATCGTAAAGCTGTCAACTTATACAACAAGTAATGGATGTCATGATACACCTGTCGTCGCATTGACCAATTAGTAGAATAAACATTATTAAAATGATCGATGAAAATCGCGTGGCTCTTATCTTTGCTTACAAACAAGTTTTCTACGCAAAAATTGAAATATTAGCCGTAATCTAGAATGCACAGTTTACTTGAGATAAGATTTTATTGACTATTTTGTCGTTCATGCAGAGAAAATAACAAGTTTCGTAGAAGCGAACACATCGTCATCTCTTGTTTATATTAAGAAAACAATTTTGGTAAATAAATGATCAAATTCAAGCTTGTAATTTAGTAGATAGGTATTATGTTTACACACCACACAAATCAATTGACTTCAATCTAGGCATAACAGAGTTATTGTTAAACAATTGTACCTAACAATGAGATAGTTTTTGTATTAATAGAAACTTAGCTATGTGTGTTTATAATACACACTTACAACCAGGGCCTACCTAAGCATTCAAATTCAAAATAATCTTTTAGTTATTAAAAAAATCGTTTTGATCATCAATCTACCACCGGTTTAGAAAGCGGATTCTACCGAGAAGAACCGGCAAGAAACTTGATAGTTTTACTGAATTTTACTCTTTTTACATCGCCAACTTTTCTTACAATATTTTTTATTATATTTACAGAATAGTAAAATCCGGTCAGGAGATTTAATACTCTCCTAGTATTAGTACCTACTTCTTATACTAGTATTACTAAGTACTTCTAGTAGTAGTAATAGTAATTTATTAAGACCGTACCCCACAATACAGAATCCTAAAAAAACTGTAAACATTATTATTTATTACACAAAAGGCTTATGTGCACAAAAGACTGATTAATGCCATTGCTTTCCCTTCAATAGGTAGAGATTGCACAAATTGAAAAAAATCTAACAAAAGCAAAAAAAATCAATACAGCAAGGTCAAAGTGGAACAGACCAACTCGCTTAGCAACAGAACCCTCCGTGAGGACACACAAGGAAATATGCACCTTATGTCTATGCAAATAGGGTAAATTTTAACCGGTGCACATGACTAATGCCGAGCATGATATCTAGTGTCACGTTACGCAAAGCGTTTAGGGTTCAATTTCGCTGCGATTTTCATTCCGGTGCATTTGTTTTCAATGTCAAGTGACTGCATTCGAATTTGGATCTTAATGTCGTTGACAATACTGTTCAATTTGGTATATTTTAGTTTTCAAGTGCATATCGTATGATAAAGCGTGGTGAGCATTTGAAGGCCCGAAGAGTAGGGTCGGCAAAAAAATTGATTTATATTGTAAAAGTTTTTTCGGTCGAGTTAACATAAAAAATGGGGAGCAAAGTGTTTGTTCGTTGCTGTTTGGATAACATGTGTCTTAGTTTTTGTTATGTTGACCGTACTTTCTTTGTTTAGGGCTTAATTTTGGTAATGTACGCTTTTAGATAAATTAGTTTGTCGTCGCGACACGTTTAAAATTGGGCAATAGTTTAGACATGCTTCTTTTTTTGACAAAATAAGAGAGAACATTAAAAAAAAATGCTTTTTGTCAATTGTTTCATGTTTCACTTAGCAGGACTCATCCAAAACAGAGTGATAGGAACATAGGCACCCTTTTAGGCTTTACATTACACGTCAGATACCTACTTTTCTTTCATTTTCTCGTTTGTAATGTTTCATGGTCATTATTTACGTTATGTTCTGATGTTCCAGTGAGTTTTTTTTTCACTTCAAAGTGTGGCTATCGGTTTCTTCTCGGTAGAATACTGCTTTCCAGTTTCTTATAGTGCTAATTTGTTAGGTACTTAGTATAGTCCCTTCAGGTGATCCATCCATCCAGCCATCGGACTGTTCAGTCATAAGTGAAAATGCAGCACGCTGCATTAAACCTATATAAGTACTGCAACAATCATCTGCTAAGATGCTGTAGCCAATTATTAATTATTAGTATTGTATAGTCTGTAATAAGACAGCCTGTGATGATAAAAACGTTAACATATTTTTCTTCCTTTACAAGTTTTGGCTCTTTCATCATCATCATCATCAGCCTATTACAGTCCACTGCTGGACATAGGTCTTTCCAGTTGTTCGCCACTTAGAGAAAACATCTGGAGGATATACCCATAATCGCCACGCTGGGCAGGCGGGTTGGCGATCGCAGGGCGTAGCTTCTTGCTCGTAGCTAAATACTAAAGACCGGTGACGGGCAGCAGCGTCACCGGTCTTTAGTATTTAGCTACGCCTTCAATTGTGATGGTTATGCCGCCACCAGTCGGTTGCCAGCGCCTCGTTTGTTATTCGGCAGGATGCACCACGGGCAGGTGAGGTTGGCTTGGAGCGAAAAGATGATAGGCCGCTCCCTTACATCCCTTGGATTCCCTTCAATACGCAAAAATCTTTCGCCTTTTGGCTCTTTTAGCAACCCTTAAAGACCTAGGGCTGCGTTCAACAGTGGAAGGTAAAGAGCTAATTGATTGATTATAGAAAACTGTTCTTCAAAATAGGAAAAAAACAGTCCCAAAATGCTTACGTGACTGATCTCGGTCGCCATAACACTGATAGGTGCGTGTAACGTTACGTCGTTGTTTGTTTACAGAGCTAATTCGCAGATAACCGGCTCACCGGTATCTCTGTTTACGACTGATAAGCCTATCTGTCTAGACAAACTCAAGGACTAAGATTTTGTGCAGGAAAACATAGGCATTTTTGTAAGAAACCATTTTTTTAACTTTTGTCTACTCTTTGCTAGATCACTGTTTTGTAGCTCATTTGGCAGTGACCTTGAACATCAGAGGGTTGAATCTAACCCGGCTCAAACGTTTGTTCCGCGTCTATCCAGAAATTATTATTATTTTAATATCCTAATATTCTTCTTGATACAACTTTACTCCTACTTAATGCGTAGGAGTATCCTTTGCACTTAATAAGCTTCCCACTCATTTTTAGGGTTCCGTAGCCAAAATGGCAAAAACGGGACCCTTATAGATTCGTCATGTCTGTCTGTCTGTCTGTCTATCTGTCTGTCTGTCTGTCTGTCTGTCTGTCTGTCTGTCTGTCTGTCTGTCCGTCCGTATGTCACAGCCAATTTATTCCGAAACTATAAGAGCTACATTATTGAAATTTGGTACGTAAATGTATTCTGTAAACCGCATTAAGATTTTGAAATAAAATTAGAAAAAAATCCAAAATTTTTGGGGTTCCCCATACATAGAACTGAAACTGAAAAAAAAATTTTTCATCGAACCTATACGTGTGGGGTATCTATGGATAGGTATTTGAAAATGATGTTGAGGTTACTAACATCATTTCTTTCTAAACTGAATAGTTTGCGCGAGAGACTCTTCCAAAGTGGTAAAATGAGTGTCCCCCCCCCCGTAACTTCTAAAATATGGGCATGATAAAACTGAAAAAAATATATCATATGTATCACTATGAAAACTACTAACGAAATTTGGTTTGAATGAAATCTAGCCAGTAGTTTTTTTTTAAACGTCATAAATCAAATTACCTATTTTTTTCACTTAATTAACTCCAATATAATAAAACGTAAAGAAAAACATTTATTTAGCTGTATAGTGGTACGGAACCCTACGTGCGAGAGTCCGACTCGCACTTGGCCGGTTTTTAAAAATCATTTTCACTGATTAGCACCCTTTTTCTTCCCGTGTGTATCGTTTAAGACTAAGGGACTTCTTGCAATTGAAAAATCATTTCAGCCGGTGGTACGGTTAATCCACCGGGTCGGCGTACACACAGCAATGCACCCGTGAAGCAACTTCTTTCGCGTATAGCCAGAGCTATCAGACTAAAGAGGGTGTTGGCAACTGACTAATGATTATTTGGTTAGTTGTCCGTTGCCGCATCTATCTAGGGTCCCTATAGCTTCCTACGACTTTACACTTTCGCTGACTACGACGAGAAGACACAAAAAAAATATCATCATCAGGCCGTGTCAGTCCACTGCTGGACATAGGCCTCTCCTAATGTTCGCCACTTAGGTCGATTTTGGGCTTCTCGCGTCCAGCACTTGCCAGCCGTCCTGCGCAAATCGTCACTCCACCTGGCCTGAGGGCGTCCTACATTACGTTTGCCGAACGCGGCCTCCACTCCAGAACTCGTTTACCCCAACGGTACCCACAAAAAATATAACCCCTAAATGTACTGAATAAAATATAGAGAGAAAAAAGCAACAAGAAGACATTTCAATTTCGTCTTGACCGCACCAATCATATACCTAAGCTATGGAAAATCCTCATCCAATTTACAAGCAGGTAAGCAAAACGCCGGCCGTCCTACGGACCCCTCGGCCCCGCGCGGTCCCCCGGCGTCCTCTCCGCTCGCCCCAGGGGACCGTTCCTATTTTTGGACATTTCCTTCTGAGGGTCAGCTGTTTCGGCGACTTTGCGAACTGTTGGGACGATTGAGCTTTTATAAGGCTTCCGTAAGCGAAGCTTTGCTGAAAGGGCTTTGTCGCAAACGCGATCAAAGGTTTCTTTCTCTTTATTGTTCCCGAGGGATTTTCACTCCTTGACCATATCAAACTTAATCACCTTATTTAAGTACTAGCGACTCTCGCTTTACTTCGGTATTTCAGATAATATTAAAATTATGGGCATTTTAGTAAGGACTCGATCTGAGCATCCATCAGGCATCACACTTGCTCGTCGGCCGCCTCTTGCATAAAAAAAAGCCATTATACTGAGCCAATATTAAAAAAAGGAAAAGAGTTGAGTTTATTTGTGACGCCCCAATCATCCAGATATGTAGGTCTGTACTTTTTATCTGTATGGGATGTAATGTAAGGGAGCGACCTATCACCTTTTCGCTTCAAGCCATCCTTACCTTTTGGTGATTATGGTGACAAACATTCGTGTGATGAACACTTGTGTTTGTTTCGTGTCTGGGTGTTTATATTCGTATTTAAGTATTTATTTGTGGTACCTTCGTTGTTCTGATACCCATAACACAAGTGCTTACGCTACTTACTTTGGGATCGGAGCAATGTATGTGATGTTATCTGATATTTATGTATTTATCCTTTATCCTTTATCCTTTACCTGCCCGTGGTGCATCCTACCCAGCGTGGCGATTATGGGTATATCCTCGAGAAGTTTGCCCTAGGTGGCGAACAACTGGAGAGGCCTATGTCCAGCAGTGGACTGCAATAGGCTGATGATGATGATGACTTTTTATCTAGATCCAAATTCAACTCTACCATCCAATCTCAACATAGAAATGCACAAAAACATTCACACACAGCACCCCCTATTTACATACCCACCATAATCACCAAAAGCATTTCGTTTGAGCGAGCACTGAACAAAGGATGCCCAAATATAAGCGAGAAAGGCTCACCTGTCTCACTCGCTCACCCGAAAAGGGGCTAAATTATGACGTAATCATGCCCTGCACACCCCAGCGTGCAGTCTGATGCAACACTTACCCTTGAACTTTATTAACCAACTAATAAAGGCTGTTTTCTAATGCGCGGACAAGATGACGAAATCGTAGGGTGGAACGCGTGATTTTGGTCCAAGGACTGTGCTTTAAGTAAATTTCGTTGTTATTTTTTAAAGCAATGGACAAGACTTTGACTTTTTGTCATCTAGTGGTCTTTCAAGTGTCACTTCTGAAATTTGAAATGTGTTTTGGTTTGGGTTTTATTCTGACCTTGGATAAAAACTAACCATATCTCTGCAATCTCTTCACAAACATACTGAATAGCTTAACTGCGTACAACATAGGATTTGACTTTGAACAATAAAATAGTGTATCGAGGCAGTCAACCATTGGGCTAAACAGAAACAAGTACGAAGGTAATGTGCTATAAAGTTCACTTTACATAAAGGCATTATCAACTTTGCTTATTATCCCTAGCAAATGGATTTCGGTAGAGGCCGTGTTATCAAATAAACAAGAATGTAATTTCTTCTTCTCACGGAATATTCACCTTACCCTTTTTATCTATAGAAAGATTGCCTGGAAGAGATTGCTCATAGCGATATGACCGCCTAAATTCTACAACAATTGTCTACTTTGTATTAAGTTTTTTTTTATGTCCTTTAAAGAGTATCTAACTATCATGTGATGTGAGACTGGCTCGGTGGCTCAATTGGTAGTGACCCCTGCCTTCTGAACCAAGGGTCGTGGGATCGATTCCCACCCTGGACAAACATTCGTGTGATAACACTAATTGTGTTTGTCCCGTGTCTGGGTGTTTATATTTGTATTTAAGTATTTATTTGTGGTACCTTCGTTGTTCTGGTACCCATAATACAAGTGCTTAAGCTACTTACTTTGGGATCGGAGCAATGTATGTGATGTTGTCTGATATAAGCGATGCCACAAACAAAGGCTAGTTAATAACAAACAACCGTACAGAGCCACTTATAGATTCAACATAAAACGGACATTTATTACACCGGAATTGATTTGAAGCATCGTTTGTGACGTAAAGAGGATAAGTAATTATGCAAATGTAATCAAGCTGTTACAAAGGCATATAAATTTGTTTCTTTGTATCGTTTGGCGTCGTCAGTGAGGTATTTTTATATTTCTTTTTTTACGATAATAGCAGATATCAGACAAATAAGTAGCTTAAGCACTTTTGTTGAGGGTATCAGAACAATGAAGGTACCACAAATATATACCTACGTAATTACAAATATAGATACCTTCCCTGGACCCTACGACTCTTTAACTATTTTTTATAATAAACCCAGACAGAGAATCGGGCTATCCTCGAAACTTTCGCATCAGAATATCTTCCACAATGCACCACAGATCATCAATTCAAATAGAGCATTAATTAACGCAAGCTTTCTTGATAAAGCGGTCAAACAACTAAGTAATTTATTAGAGACATAAAACAGTGAGCCATAAAACCGATGGAATAATGTCCAATTACTATGAGTGTCTAACGGCCATTCGTATTAAACCCTTATAATTAACAAAATGTGTCGTTCAGTTTGTGTCGTTTCAGCTTTCGCGACAAAAGTGGTATGAATTCATTAGCCATGTATTATATTTATTTGGAAAAGAGTGATTTGAAACAACGATCAAGGTATTTAAAATTAAAAAAACTATAAACGTGATCTTTTTTATAACAAGAGCGTTCAGAATGACCTCTCTCCCCCTGATGATATGCGGTCGTGAGGTCCAAATGTTAGGTCGACAGGCATAATAGGACAAACCCACCGCGCCTGTCGCCCTCACCCTGAAGGCCCACTGAGATGCCGTTTCACGCCCCACCTAAAGAACCCAGGATTGTAAGAAAATGTTTGAAAGAAATATCTGAGTAAAAATATTTCCCTGGCCCGATTCGAACCTTACTGCCTATTGTTACTTAGGCTTGAATTGTGACCACAAGACCAACAAAGTCATCTGTTTTTATTAAATATAAATTTATTTAAATACATAATTACATTGTTTTGATAATACGAAGCACGTGTTCGCATATTTATTAGTTTAAATTAGTTTTGTTGTCGTATAAGGAAAAACTTGATGTTTAAACAAATACTTTAATAGAATATTTAATGTTCCAATCATTAGGCCAAGGTCAAATAATAAATATAATATATTCTGTTATCAACCTATTGTGTTTATTAATTTATTGATTTCTAGATAATGGTTTAGTTATGCAAAACTGCTCCCGATTGAGTCATCCAGGAAGAAATATTTTCTAAGATTGAATGTGTTTATAAATATGAGACGGAAAAGAATACAATCACCACCTCATTTCTTTCAGTGGATGTCGTAAGAGTCGACTATAAGGGACTTCTTAAGATCTCAGCATCTCCGCAGGGTTTACTCGTCTGGTTGGGGAAACAGCCGTGAAGTGACTTCATTTACGTTTCGGGATCGATTGGTTGGCCGGAATAATCCTGCTGGCCAGTGTGGCAATGACAATTGACGAGTGATTAATTTAGTAACTTTTCCATCCAACTCCCCCTTTTTTTGAAGTCGGTTAAAAAAGTATATTACCTAACATCCCTTAGAGAAACTCAGTAGCCCTTTGCTTCGTAGTCGAGTAACGAAATATTCGTGATAAGGACGCTATCTCTTCGCTCAAGCTAACTTATAACCCTTTACTACTGAATGGAATTAGTAGATTTATTTTATTTACAGCCCAGTCCCGCCGTGGGTTGAATATACACCATAAACTTTTATGGGGCAGCTAACAGATAACAAAGTTTTTACTCTCTCGACCTATGGTTCTCAATATGGCCACCATACGTTTTAGGCTGATTTACGAAGCTTACATTTGATGGAAACATTATTTTGCATGTAAGGGAGCGACCTATCATCTTTTCGCTTCAAGCCAACCTCACCTGCCCGTGATGCATCTTGCCGAATAGCAAACGAGGCAAACACAAGTGAAGTGACTCTGGTCGCGTTTCGAGACCAGTCGGCTTATAGAGAGACTAATCTGATAGGCAAGCATGGCGGTGCCGACGGATAAGTGATTGATTAGGTTAAAAACGTCGCGATATCCTATATCGATTCAACCGCGCTTTTAATATTAACCATTCCGTCGTCTAAATTATAAATAAAAAAATGCAAATAGATTCACTATAGTTCATTCGCGTTAAGAAAATAGTGACTGACAGGTCACTGACAGGCCACTAGCCAATTAAAACGCTAGTGGCCTGTCAGTGACCTGTCAGTCACTATTTTCTTAACGCGAATGAACTATAGTAATACTTTTGCACGTCACACTTTTTTCCTACCAGCATAATGCATTATTAATATTAATACATCTTTGCAACATATTTGTTTATGAAAATCCGTTATTACCGTTGTAAATTTTAGTTTATAAGCGGGGTTTTTGTAAGAAAATAAAGTAAAATAAAGTTTAATTATTACTTCAAACCACACTTTGAGAACCTTTGCGTTGTGGACGAATAAATTGCGTGGGCGCAGACCGTAGGGCCATGGTAATGAGTTGTGTTTCTCTTTTTACCTGTCAACGTCAGATTTACTGTAATAGACCCCATTGTCCAATGGGTTAAATGTTAATAGCATCACTGTGGCGTTAATTTCTATGGTCGACTTTAATAGGAATTGATTTTGAAATTCTTATTTGTTTGTTTATTTCGAAAGCTTAATGACATTTTCACCAACAAAGTTTACGTTTCATTAAGAAAGCGTCTTTTTAGCTAAGAGTATACTTTGTAAATACATAGTTATGATATGTATGGAAATATTCATAGAATTTGCTATTCTTTTTTTTATAGTACCTCAATATAATGGCTTCCCTACGCCTGATGGAAAGCGAAAGAGAAGCCCAAGTCACTGTGACAACGGGCAAGTAACTGGTCAGTTACCTATCAGTTGCTACCGCAAAACCCTACTCACCAGCAGAAACTCGACCCGGATCATTTGGCTTCGATATTCTATAGGGTGTAGGTCCTTCCCCGGATGGGCAGCTCAATTCAACCGAAGATTCGCTAAGCCCTACCTGTCTGAATAAAGAAGTCTTCAAAAATACTAAATTTAACAAAAAATGTGTTTCCATTACGTAAAACTCTATTTCAATGGACTAATCCCAATATTATGTACAGTTATAGGTAAGTAGATAGAGACAGTTGGGGGCGTGTCTCAGAACACTTAAGACCGAACCAAATTTGGAAAGTTCCTTTCCTAAATTACACGTGCACAATTTAATTTCATTATTATCTTCATTACTGTTCAAAATCAATTTGACAGTGAGGTTACTGCGTAAATGTTTATTGAAACAACATTATACTAAGGTACACATACACATGTTTAATTAATAATAACAACAGAACATTTACTATTACTAAAGGTTACTTATACAAAAACAATATAAGAAATGTATTTAAAAATATCTAAAATAAGTATTGTCGAAGGATATTTTTTGTTCCATTTAAAATTAGCGTGCACTACGTGACACATATCATTAGTTTCGCAATGAAAACCCGCATTTTTAACAGATAATTTTTAAAAAGGTTTGCCAAAAATACTTACAAAACGAACTGTCGCCATTTTCAATGACACGTATAAACAGCCCGATTAACCGTACAGAACGTACAAAAACGAGACTCCAGTAACAGCGAACCGTTCGAACAGCTGACTCGGCAAAAAATCAGCTGGTCACCAGACGATCGCTAAGCCGAAGCGTGACGCGATCGATCGAGAAAAAATAGAATAACCGTGGCCCCGTACTAGAGCCCTGAGGCACCCCCAAATTACGCCTACCTGTTCCCTACAGGTATGGTGTTACAGGTTCTTATAGCATCTTATGGGGTGCATAAATGTTTTATTGAATAACAAAAAGTCAGGCTCGGACAATGGAGCTTTTGATAAAGGTTATGGGAGACTGGTTATGGTATCGTAGGCGTACGTGAGAGCAAATTTCGAAATGTGGAACAATTAGACGACTTTACTTACTCTGCTGTTGACAGTAACATGATAATTTATTCTACATACCCTTTTCATGTTGTTTCTCATAAGTATGTTACTTTTTAAGGTAACTTCAAGAACTTCAACTTGTATGCCACTTTATGTGAGTACAATATTGGAATGGAACTACTGAATCTAATATTAATTACTTAATGATTATGTTTGAGACAAATTTTAGTAGGTTTGAGTCGAAATATCGAAAATGCACCACAAAGCTTGAGCCGCTAGAGTCGAGTATCTAATAGAATAAATAACCTTAGCCATTGATTGGTCTTTAAATCAATACTTATTATGTTTCTACGAGTATATAAATAACATGAAATGAATGTTTACTTGATTGCATCATTTTTATTAATGACAATGTTATCACTGCTAATAATAATTAGATTATCTATATTATATAAAGCTCGATTACCACTGACTGACTGACTGATCAGGGGTGTTTTTCGGTTATTTAGAGGGATAAAATGGGAAAATGATGTAGGGTGACTGTGAATCGGGCGCCAATCGAAACAGGTTTTTGTGGTTTTTTTTTTCAAAATCCAAGATGGCGGCCATGTTGGTGGTTGTATCTCTTTATCTATTTATCGGATCGCTGTCAAATTTTTGGGGTTTATTAAGTGGGTGAAATGATTGAATTAAAAAAAATAAAAAGTCGAAAAAACAAAATGGCGGCGCCGCCATCTTGGATTGAAAATGCGATTTTGACCGTTTCGAGACCCATGTTTGCGTGATCATAGTGTCGCGGTCTATGGAAATATTGGCAAACTTTTTTCTCATTACTGTCAGAGATATAGTCGAGTGTCGACCGATGACCATAGACTAAAGAAAAACAATATGGCGGCGCCGCTGGCGGCCATTTTGTCCCAAGGAAATTTTTTGCATTTTTTAAATTGATTTTTCTCCCTGATGGCAACACTGGATCGATTCAGATTGTATGGGGCGTTGGTAAGTTATTTATCGGTCTATTGGTAGGTTTTTTAATTTCTACCAAATTTATGGTAGTTTTTGCCACAGGGCCCCAAATGTGAGTGGCAAAAGTGTGACGTGTATTTGATTTTCGAGTATGCAGTTTTATGGCAACCCCGGCTGGTATTGACGTCAGGGTAGTTTTGGAGAAAAATTCTGGCAACACTGGTTTTGGCGGACAAAAATGTGTTTTCGCAGTAGTCATTTTCCAAAGTCTCTCTGGGTCCGGGGTACTGATTAAAAAAAAAAGTAAAAATTGGCTCTGATCCGGTATATAGTCCAGAATACAGGAAAAATACGGCCAAGTCGATATCCAAGATGGCGGCGGCCCTGGCGGCCATTTTGTAAAAAACTTTGGTTTTCGAAAATTTCAAAATGGATTTTCAGTGTGATGGCAACAATTTACAGAATTCCAATGTACTGGTCGGTTATCAGTTGGGTCATTGTGTGTTGCCAGGTATAAAAATATTTTTGACTTTTTTGATAGTTTTCGAGATATGGCCCAAAAATGTCGAAAGAAGAAGGACCAACATTTTAAATAAAAAGTTGCCATGTGCTCATAGGCTTGGCCCATTAGAATGACATTTGACCATTTTTATCTTGGTGGCCTGGCAACACTCGGCACGGCGGGGAGAAGAAATTTTTTGGCAATGCCTTTTTCGCCGAGCTGTCTGGCCGCCAGGACGCTTGGCAGAAAAAAAGTAAAAATACCAATCGGCGCCATATATAGTGTAGTATATGGGAAAAATCCGAAACGTCAGACTTTCAAGATGGCGGCCGGGCTGGCGGCCATTTTGTGAAAAAATTGCTTTTTCGAAAGTTAAAAAATGGATTTTTGGGTAGATGGCAACATTTGAGCGGGGTGCAAAGTACTAGGCCAATGTGTGTATGGTCATTATGTATTGCCAGGAAAAAAAATAATTCTGGCAATTTTGGTAGTTTTTGAGAAATGCCCCGAAAAAGTCGAAAATAGAAATAATGACATTTCGTAAAAATTATTCCCAGGAGCATAGAAGAGGGGCCCATTAAAATGACATTTGACTATTTTTATCTTCGTCATCTGGCAACACTGAGATAGACGGTGGCTCAAACTTTTTTCAAAGGGGTCCCTACCAGGAGCCCTGGTCGCCCACTTTGTATGACGCGAAAAAAGACTGTGAATGCCATTTAGTGTGTAATATAGTTGTTACTGAGCACCGTGTACCAAAAGTTTGAAAAACAAAATGGCGGATAGACGGGCGGCCATTTTGTAAAAAAGTTAGGTTTGCGAAAATTTAAATGTAGTTTTTGGGGTGGAAGGGTGCGTCTGAGAAATAAAAGTCCGGGGGCTCTTTTGGAGGTCTTCTAATAAGCTATGAAATGGTGAAAAAATTTACCCCATTTTTAGGGTAATTTCCGAGATTTACCCCGAAACGTAAATTCGTGAAATCTTGAAAACCAAGTATGAGGTCCTGTCAAAAATGATCCACAGATTACGTAGAAGCCCCAAAAGGCCCCATAAATAAACCAGGAAGAAAAAAAAAAGCTACTCAAAAATCACGATTTCCCATACAAGTGACGAACATACTTACGATACTTGATGTGGCGAACATACTTACGATACTTGATGTGGCGAACATACTTACGATACTTGATGTGACGAACATACTTACCATACTTGATGTGACGAACATACTTACGTTATTGCTTATTGTGTAAGAATGTTCGTCACTTGTATGGGAACGTTAAGTATAACGTGACTAACATTCTTATGGTATCTACTATGACATGCGAGACCGAAGGTCGAGCCCTGCGCAGGGCGAAGCCCGGAGCAGCGCCCCAAGGAGTATGCACCCACTAATGAAAAAAAAAAGCTTTGCGAGGCCGCAGGCCGAGCGAGCCGACCCAACAACGCCGCGGAGGGCGAAGCCCGGAGCGGCTGGCGCCCCAAGGAGCCCCCACACAAAACCTAATCAACAAGCCGCAAAAAAAGCCCAACACCCGCCCACGCGGAACGGTACAACCCAGAAAAGTAATTTCGCGAGGCCGCAGGCCGAGCTGCGTATCGCGAGGCCGCAGGCCGAGCTCCGCGTAGGGCGAAGCCCGGAGCGTCAAGCGTCGCAGACCTAGCTTGAGCACGCACGCGCGAAGAGCGTGCGGCGAAAGCTAGTCTATATTATATAAAGCTCGATTACCACTCACTCACTCACTCATCGGGGGTGTTTTTCGGTCATTTAGAGGGATAAAATGGGAAAATGATGTAGGGTGACTGTAAATCGGGCGCCAATCGAAGCAGGTTTTTGTGGTTTTTTTTTTCAAAATCCAAGATGGCGGCCATGTTGGTGGTTGTATCTCTCTAACTATCTATCGGATCGCTGTCAAATTTTTTGGGTCCGTAGAGTGGGTTAAACCATTGAATTTAAAAAAATAAAATGTCGAAAAAACAAAATGGCGGCGCCGCCATCTTGGATTGAAAATGCGATTTCGACCGTTTCGAGACCCATGTTTGCGTAGCCATAGTGTCGCGGTCTATGGAGATTATGGTGAACTTTTTTCTTGTAACTGTCAGACATATAGTCGAGTGTCGACCAGTGACCATAGACTATAGAAAAACAATATGGCGGCGGTGCTGGCGGCCATTTTGTCCCATGAAAATTTTTTGCATTTTTTAAATTGATTTTTCTCCCTGATGGCAACACTGGATCGATTCGGATTGTATGGGGCGTTGGTAAGTTATTTATCGGTCTATTGGTAGGTTTTTTAATTTCTACCAAATTTATGGTAGTTTTTGCCACAGGGCCCCATATATGAGTGGCAAAATTGTGACGTGTATTCAAATTCCAAGTATGCAGTTTTATGGCAACCCCGGCTGGTATTGACCTCAGGGTAGTTTTAGAAAAAAATTCTGGCAACACTGGTTTTGGCGGGCAAAAATGTGTTTTCGCAGTAGTCATTTTCCAAAGTCTCTCTGGGTCCGGGGTATCGATTAAAAAAAAAAGTGAAAATTGGCTCTGGTCCGGTATATAGTCTAGAATACAGGAAAAATACGGCCAAGTCGATATCCAAGATGGCGGCGGCGCTGGCAGCCATTTTGTAAAAAAGTTTGGTTTTCGAAAATTTCAAAATGGATTTTCAGTGTGATGGCAACATTTTACAGAATTTTATTGTAGCGGTCGGTTATTTGTTGGATCATTGTGTATTGCCAGGTATAAAAATATTTATGACATTTTTGATAGTTTTTGAGATATGGCCTAAAAAAGTCGAAAGTAGAAGGACCAACATTTTAAATAAAAATTTGCCATGTGCTCACAGATTTAGCCCATTAGAATGACATTTGACCATTTTTATCTTGGTGGCCTGGCAACACTCGGCACGGCGGGGAGAAGAAAATTTTTGGCAATGCCTTTTTCGCCGAGCTGTCTGGCCGCCAGGACGCTTGGCAGAAAAAAAGTAAAAATGCCAATCGACGCCATATATAGTGTAGTATATGGGAAAAATCTGAAACGTCAGACTTTCAAGATGGCGGCCGCGCTGGCGGCCATTTTGTGAAAAAATTGCATTTTTGAAAGTTAAAAAATGGATTTTTTGGTAGATGGCAACATTTGAGCGGGGTGCAAAGTACTAGGCCAATGTGTGTATGGTCATAGAGTATTGCCAGGTAAAAAAATAATTTCGACCTTTATGGTAGTTTTCGAGAAATGCCCCGAAAAAGTCGAAAATAGAAATAATGACATTTCACAAAAATTATTCCCAGGAACATAGAGATGGGGCCCATTAAAATGACATTTGACTATTTTTATCTCTGTCATCTGGCAACACTGGGATGGACGGTGGCTCAAACTTTTTTCAAAGGGGTCCCTTCGAGGGATCCTGGTCGCCCACTTTGTATGACGCGAAAAAAAACTGTGAATGCCATTTGGTGTGTAATATAGTTGTTACTAAGCTCTGGGTACCAAAAGTTGGAAAAACAAAATGGCGGATAAACAAACGGCCATTTTGTAAAAATGTTAGGTTTTCGAAAATTTAAAAGTGACTTTTGGGGTAGAAGGGAGTATTTGAGAAGAAAAAGGCCGGGGGCTCTTTTGAAGGTCTTCTAATTACCTATTAACTGGCACAAAAAATTACCCCATTTTTAGGGTAATTTCCGAGATTTATCCCGAAATGTAAATTCGCGAAATCTTGAAAACCAAGTATGAGGTCCTGTCAAAAATGATCCACAGATTACGTAGAAGCCCCAAAAAACCCCATAAATCCACCAGGAAGAAAAAAAAAGGCAACTCAAAAATTAAGGTGCCCCATACATTTTGTACTGAAGTTTGACCCTGTGGTCTAAATGTATGGAAAATCCGTTGCATACTTACCTACTATTTAGTATGCAACGCGACTTCATTCTTATTTTTGGGGTAGAACCCTTTTAGAAAAAAAGTGATGGAAGCTTTCAAATTACCAATACAATCGTGTAGAAATTTACTCCAGTTTTTGGGTAGGTATTTTTCAAAAGTTATCACGTTAACAAAATCTGAATTTTGACTAAATACTTAGACTAAATAGGTATGATGTCGACTTACATCACCAAGAAAAGAAAATAAATTAAGGATTCCCTTATTTTTTAAGATAATTTATGATGTAGGTAAATTTACAATAAGTGTGGGCCTGTCCCGTAGGTTAGGTAGCAAACAAAATTAATTGAGAACAGTCCACTAGGTCGATGTACCTATGTAGGTACTTTTAATTGAATATGTAGTTTAGAAATTGGTAATATACCTACATTCAGATGGTATAAAACGTAAAGTTAGGTCAGGTATAGGTACCTACTTAGCGGGGATGTGGCCGTATGCTTCGGCATTACCCGTGTCCCTGCAACTTGCTGCCCACTGGCGACGTAGGAAGGTTTAGTGGGTAGGCCCTCCCATTTTGGGAGGTGTGAGTCCCACACACTATGCCGACTCCTCCCGGAGGCGGCATGAAGGTGCCTAATGCATTCATTCCCCTCTAGGAAAAGAAATGGTATGTATAGGTATTTAAATGATTTAATTCATACAATTATTCGATGACGCTATGCCGACCTAACTAATTTAAAAACGACACAATGTTTAAGAAGATCGGTCAAATGTTTTCTTCATGTAAAATTAAAATGTAATTTTAAAGTTATGATTTAATAATGTATTAATCAAGTCATGGCAAAATGCATCTTTTTTTATGCTATAATTTTTGTTGCTATAGATGACCTATCTCTGTAATGCACAACAGTGTTTGGTAGGATCAGTACATTAATCTGTCCAAAAACAACTTTACCTACTATGACAGAAGATACTTTTTTCCATTGATAACATGATGAAAATAATTCCTTAATACTTTTACCTATAATTAGTCATTAAGACTAATCAAAGATGCTTCATTAAAAATATCAAATACAACTCTTTATTTTGGGAGTTCAAATTTACTAATCAGATTATATTGTAGAGTTTAAGTAGGCACCTATCTATTTCAGGTGTTCAGTTCAAACATATAGAGTCAAACATTTTATAGCCCTTGCTTGCACAGCAGGGTCTCAATGAGTCAACGGGCCAATTGTTTGTTTAACAAACTGTTTCATTTCTAAAGTAGAATAACATAAATAAAAGAAAGAAATTTGAATATTGATAAATTTTATTAGCTTTTAAAATTGTATGTTATTATATCATCCACAGTCAGTATCACTGTTAAATCGTTGAGCTGTTCATTTGAAAGTGACATAATATTACTTGTTTTTTAACTAAATTTGGTTGTTTTCTCCATCCATTTTCCTTACAGTGTCATCATTGCTTTATTTAGTTTTCTTCCCAGTAATTTATCTAATATCTATTGGATCTCAACTTGTAGGTAACTGAAACAAAATCATTCATGTCAATGAAGTTAATGAATTTAAACAAGGATCATAAATTCTTTTTACTGTGTAGGATAATTTAGTCTGAATATGTACATAATAACAAAAAATGTAAGATGATTTCAACTTTATTTACAGTTATACATCATTGTTGAAAAATGATTATTAGTAGAATCTATTTAGAAAGGAGGTAGAGAATATGGTTATTTCACCATATTGTTTATTCATGAATATAATATTTATATTAAATGAATTAACCGAGTAAGTTTCACACCCACTTTTGTGGAGTCATTTTAAAATATGTTATGCAGTTCATGTAAGTACCCATTGAAATGAGTTTCAATGGACAATAAAAATTAATTATCTCTGTTCATTATAAACTTGGGATGTAAGGGAGCGGCCTATCATCTTTTAGCTCCAAGCCAACCTCACCTGCCCGTGGTGCATCCTGCCGAATAACAAATGAGGCGCTGGCAACTGACTGGTGGCGGTATAACCATCACAAGCGAAGGCGTAGCTAAATACCACAGACCGATGACGGGCAGCAATGTCACCAGAGCGAGAAGCTACCCACTGTGATCGCAAACCCACCTGCCCAGCGTGGCGATTATGGGTATATCCTTCAGATGTTTGCCCTAAGTGGCGAACAACTGGATAGGCCTATGTCCAGCAGTGGACTGAATAGGCTGATAATGATTATAAATTTGTCATCTAAATAGTTTTTGATACTGATAGCAGAACGGTACAGTGATACAGATTTATTACATTTGCATGAATCATCATTTGCATATTGCAGTCCACCTCTGGACACAGGTCTCTCCAGTTGTTCGCCACTTTGGGCAAATACCTGGAGCGCGACCCTGGATAAGCGGGTTGGCGATCGTAGGGCGTAATTTCTCGCTTCGATTACGGTATGTGATATTTAAACTATGCTTTGGTTATGGTTCGTGGACGGCCATCAATCGGTTGCCAGAGCCTCGTCTGTGACTCAGCAGGATGCACCACGGGCAGGTGAGGGTGGCTTGTAGCGAAAAGATGATGGGTCACCCCTTGACATTCATTCTGACACATTTACTAACGGGCATAGAAATGATTTTAAACCCGTAGAAGGATAAAGATAAACTTAACTATGAATAAGATATATTAGGTACTAAAGAACTTCATACTTACATATATACTTAAGATTATTAACACTTATTTGTTAATACACAATTAAGATTTTCTATTTGTATGTTTATAATTTTCTGAAATCAGCCCTCAATTCCACATTAACTTTGTTGATTCAAAACAAACTTTACTTTTCTGACAGTAGATAGTTTTGACATAACATACCTGTCAATAGTAATAATAGCAATGGATATCAGCTAAACAGCAATAACCAAACCAAAATTACTCTACGGCAGTCATTGTTTGTAATTTAATATTATTTCTAAAAGTAATAAAATAATATGTTTTCGCCGAAAAAAGTCTATTCGAAATTTTTAAACAAAATATAATATTTTGCTGAGTAGTCATATTTTTTAAATTAAAAAGAGTTAACGGTCAGAAGCATGACTATCATTATTATTGTGCTTTTTTATTTTAAGTACATTATTCATACAAAATAGATCATCTTATTATTAATAAAATTTCAATTACGTTTTCTAAACTGTCTTAATTTTGAATTTTATTATGATAATAATTTGAGTGCAGCTTTATAAAAACCAGGGCTAAAAATCAACAACGTACTTACAAAAAAAAAACTTAGGGACGCTATGATAGGGATGCAGCCAGATGCAGCAAATCGAATGTTATAAATTAGATCATATTAAAAATTTATCGATGTTTTGTTGTTTTCCACTTTTTTTTCAATTGATATTGATATTATGATTTAAATAAATTATGGTTATAATTTTAGGAATTAAGGAAGTACTTAGGAGGGTTTTTAACGCTACAGAATAACTCGATTGGACAATATGAGATTTATGAAAAGGAAGAATCTATCTTTTGCTTGCGAATGGTTGGTTTTTAGGGTTCCGTAGCCAAAATGGCAAAAACGGAACCCTTAGAGATTCGTCATGTCTGTCTGTCTGTCCGTATGTCACAGCCAGTTTATTCCGAAACTATAAGAGCTATATTATTGAAATTTGGTACGTAGATGTATTCTGTAAACCGCATTAAGGTTTTAAAATAAAATCAGAAAAAATCCAAAATTTTTAGGGTTCCCCATACATAGAACTGAAACTGAAAAAAAATTTTTTCGTCGAACCTATATGTGTGGGGTATCTATGGATAGGTATTTGAAAATGATGTTGAGGTTACTAATATCATTTTTTTCTAAACTGAATAGTTTGCGCGAGAGACTCTTCCAAAGTGGTAAAATGGGTGTGTCCCCCCCCCCCCCGTAACTTCTAAAATATGGGCATGATAAAACTGAAAAAAATATATCATGTGTATCATGATGCAATCTCTATGATGATCTCATGATCTATGCAAACTACTAACGAAATTTGGTTTTAATCAAATCTAGCCAGTAGTTTTTTTTTAAATGTCATAAATCAAATTACCTAATTTTTTCATTTAATTAACTCCAATATAATAAAACGTAAAGAAAAACATTTATTTAGCTGTATAGTGGTACGGAACCCTACGTGCGAGAGTCCGACTCGCACTTGGCCGGTTTTTACTTATTAACGTAGCTCATAGCTCACCGGATCAGTAACCTGATGTGGCAGTGGACTGACCACATCAGTCGTAGAACCGATAACCTTTGGAGTAAACGAGTTCTGGAGTGGAGACTGTGTATCGGAAAACGTAATGTAGGACGCCCTCAGGCCAAGTGGAGATTGATGACGATTTGCGCCGGACAGCTGGCAAGTGCTGGATGCGAGAAGCCCAAAATTGACCTAAGTGGCGAACATTAGGAGAGGCCTATGTCCAGCAGTGGACTGACACGGGCTGATGATGATGATTATAACGTTTATTTAATTTAGCGCAGTTACTCGTGTTCTTACAATTACAGCACGATTCATTATTATAGTAAAACGATTTATTATTCAGATTATAATTATTTTCCTTAGAGCTAATATACCTAATTATAAAAAATATTAGACTTATTAAAATTACAATAATATTATACTTATTAAAATAATTTTAAATTAATTTTTAATAACATGGTTATGTACATATCGATTAATTAAATCGATAAACGAATAAATCTGTTCGCCATCCTTATGTAACGGCTTTTCTACGCGCCTTTTTTGAAGTTTTTTGTGTTCGCCCAATTGCCCTTCATTCTGCGTCTTGCTCTCTTCGGTCAAGGTATGTACGAGTTTTAGATTTTCTACTTCAAGAGTTTTTTTAGTTATTTTTCATTGTGAGTTAATTTTCATTAATATAAGTTGGAAGTAAATAATTTGGCATGAGTGTAGTTTGTACACAAGTAATAATAGAGAAGAAGACTAATAATTATTGATCATGTAATCCTAACGGATTTTGACTGTGTTAGCATCATAATGGCGAAAGGCATCTGACTAAAATATTTGTTTTCTAAATGTGTAATTACCTATCTTAAACAATTAATATCTTCAGAGAACCCAAGTATTAATAAGTATTTTAGCTGCTGGTTGCTGTACATACAGGTTTGATTAACAAATAGGTACATAGTAGTTTTTAAATTTTCATTCATTGTGGTTATTCTTTTAAGATACTTTTCTATGTTGCCCATTATAATAACATCCTCACTCACATTTGTCCTAATCAAATCGACAACGTCATTTAGCCTAAAATACAAATTCGAGTGTGTAGGGGTTATCTGAAAAGTAGGTACACTGGTTCAATTTGAAAATGGCGTCACTTTCAATTGTTTGTGTAAAATGCACGTGGTTAACTAATTCGAGAGGTGCCTATTATACCTATCAAGGTACCTACTTATTTTACATTGATACTCATCAATATAGGTACCTAATAGGATTTAACTATTTCCAGGTTGTAAATTAACGTTTGTGTGGACTTTAATATGATTTTTCATATTTTAGATTCGATCCCGAAATGGCTGCACCTGCAACTTCATTCACCCCTTCATTTTCCTGCATTGTTTCAGGTTAGTAGTGTAATACCTACCTACTTAACTTAAACACGTTTACATAGTACTTTAGATATTAAAGTTAGATATTAATACCTATTAAAGTTTTTAGTTCCAGAGTGTAAAATCGTATAAATATATCCAGGGGGGAGAGATAACAAAATTAACAAAGTAGGTACAATTTAGGCGTTTTATCAGCGGCTAATAGCGATCTTTTCGAATAGAAGAATAGAATATATTAGGTCTATGTCTATTTGATTATGTTTGCTAATGTATTTCAGTACTTATGCAACTAAAATGAACCTGGGCTGTCAGAGATTGGTATTACCTACTCCGTTTTCAGTTTAAATTTATAGGTTGTAATGAGTAAAGTGATGTTAATTATGTACCATAGTAGATAGATACCTACCTACCTGACTTATGTTTCAACATACCATTAAATTATGAAATAGACATTGGATGTAGGTACATACTTAATGAGATTTATAAAAAAATCATTTATAAAGTAAAGTTATTTCCTTGATTATTATACCTACTTAATTAAAGGTGAGTGAATTGTTCTTTAAAAAAGTGTCTAGCTGTGATTTTTTATATAAACGATGTTTATCTCATTTGTCGGTTTATTTATTTACACTAACATGAAAGCTCCTCTGCGGGTTATAAAAATATTATTGTGACCAACACAGTAGGTACTTAATTGTGTATAAAAGTGGCCAGTTTTAGTCATTACAATGAAGAAAGCAAATACAGATAGATACATTAAATAATGATTTATAATATTAGTCACAACCATCAGAACTTAAAAAAGATTCATCGGGTTGGTTTTGTGCTTTGAAATTTATTTTTACTGCAATCATAAAGGTTCATTGTATAAAAGTATTCTCACTTACAGCCATGATAAATCCTATGTTCCGGGTTCAATTCCCAGTAAGCTTTTTTGAATTGGCTCAGGTCTAAGTGTTCTTAGAGACAATGCCAGTAAAGTCACCATTATAGTCTGCGGATAATGAGTAAATCTTTGGTTCAAAGAAATTATTAAATTCTACACAGTAATTACTTGTATAAGTATATATAACAAAATATGCACATTCTTTAAATGCCTGGCATGGCTTCCATAAGTATTGATCTCTAATTTTAAATTATTATTTTTTAGATATACTATTGTATTGTGGGACTGCCTACACATCATTTAATGATGTGATAGTAAATTTTTTATACTATTCTTGCACATAATAGTAATAACACTTACCTATATTATGCAATAATCCTCAGAGTATAAGTAGGTACATACATAAGAATATGAAATATTATTCATTTTTTATTCAACATTAATTTTAAAACATAGGTAGTAGGTACGAGTACATTAGTCAAACTACAGAACTTGGATACTTGGGGAGGTCACTTGTTTCATCTTGAAATAAATTAGGTAAATGGTGCATTAATTTTATAGTTTCAAGTTCTTGCCTTTGTTTATATGAAACTTGACATAGTAGGTACTTACCACTTCAAATACAATTTTAATTTCATGAAACAAACCATACAAAATTAATGCCATTTTATTAAAATTCAAGTGACATAATTAATACATACCATAAATAAAACTACTCGCTTACTTTTATTATTAGTTCATCATTAATAAGTAATGGAAAGAAAAGAATACTTCAATGCAATTTGGTACTAGGTACTTTAATAATTATTGGCTTTTAGAGAAATTATATCCTATATGTAATCGATTTATTTTATTTTGTTTAACTTTTCAGGTTTGCTTTATTTATTATTTAATTTAATAGGGATATAAATGAATATCATACCATAATAATTATAGTTTTAATATATGACTTTCAAGAATTATTTTCCTTTAAAAGGAAGTGCGGTATATCATCACTACTCAGGATGTCTGCTTTTCATTTATGATTAGGTATGTTATTATTTAGGAAGATAATTTTAATTGTTGCTTTTAAATTTTAATGCTTTCTGAATGGGGTACTAATAATTATCTTTAAGCACTACCAATACAACAGCATGACCTGTTAATTAAGTTTGACGTTTGTGTTATTTTTTAAGTGAATGTGCTTTTTTCCTTGGTTTGAATAAAGGCTTTGTTAAATATTTTGAGCTTATTGTATAATCTTTACATTTCGTGAGGGCAGAATGGATCACCTTGCAAACTTTTGGTTATATTTTCTGGATTCGGTACATTTTTAGGCTTGCACATAAAATTTACAATAATTTTATGCACACATTGTTTAGGAAGAGTGGAACATATTAACCTCATTAAAAATGTATTAATTTTTTAATATTTATTAAAATATTTATAAATTAAGTTGTAACACAGTCCTAGACTATCACAACTGTTAACGTTTATTTGTATTAGTTTTAAATCGTTTTTGTTCCAAATAAATATTTTTGAATTTGAATTTTCGATTAAAATCTGTTTAGGTATCCAGAGCTTATAGGTATATACTCACTAAAATACGTTTGACGGCTTCGATCAATGGTTTGAATGTTTGCTTCTAGCATGACCTCTGCTCCTGATTTTGATGATGATGTTGGACATTGTCCAATTAACCAATAAATAAATGCATGTTAGTAATATATTATTTACTAACATTTTTTGTAGGCACGACCCATCAAGGCGATCGTGGCGTCTTCAAAGGTAACAACGCTCAATGTGTAGCAATGTCGGCATGTGCGTCCAGCTTTTCCGTCATTAAAGGTAGAGCCATATTTTCCACCGAAGATATCGACACTATTTTACATAGTGGAGATTCGTTGTATTTACGCGTAAAACCAGCTCAACATACGTTTTTACTTCCCGAGGAGGACTTGCCATCGGAATTTCGTGTAGGTCATTTTTCAGTCCGTATTGCTAACACGGAAGACAGCTGGAAAATGAACGGTCTTTTCCCCGAATCTCTGAGATCTTTACGTGTAAAGATCTTGGAGCTTTCCAACCAATTAACGAACGTAATTTTTGATGGATCTCATCTAGATCAATCCGATAGTTACCTTTTCACGGGGCATAATTCCACAGTATCGTTCTGGAGATTTAATAATATTTTTTATTTATTTAATAGTCATGCAGTTGATAGGCAAAATCTCCACAACCCTGATGGAATGCTTAATAAAGCCCGATTGTTTTCCTGTAATACTGTTAAAGATCTTGCCGGCTTATTGCTTTGTAGTCATCCTTCTGATGGTGCCGAATATTCAATAAATAAACTTAGAGTTTTGCATCATTCTATCGTAGATCAAGGCGTTAATGTTAACATTCAGAATGTTAACATTGATACCGAACTGGACTCATCCTTAATGAAACTGCAACCAATAGTTGTTCTTGAACGATTAGATTCCTCTACTTTACCCAAAGTCGTCAAGCCGAAAGGTCGACCACCAAAAAGGAAACAAGTGGCTACCGCCGCGAGCCACCGCGATAGTAAGAAACGGGTAGTTAATTCCAAGTCGGATCCCTCTGATCCGAAGTTAAAAATGGATCCGGTTGTAGTACTTAATAGGCTTGTTGATATCGAAAAGACACAACCGACAGACGTGACCAAGACTGTTCGTGGTCGGCCTAAAAAACGGAAGACGACATCCGAAGGGTATGAAATAAATTATTCTGACCCAAAGTTGTTGATGCGTCCAGCAGTTGTTTTGAAAAGAGTCAATGTAGAGTCCCCAACACATGATATCTTATCTAAAAAGAAACGTAATCAGGAGGCGGTGAAGCGGTATTCTCTTCGTAATCCCACTGTAAATCGTAAAGCTACAAAAAAGTATTCTCAAAAACATCCCGAAGTCAACCAAAAAGCCGTAGCACGCTATAGTCAGGAACATCCGGATGTTAATAGGGAGTCAGTGAGGCGTTATACGCAAACACACACTGAAATTAGTAGAGCTACTGCACAGCGTTATAATTCCGTTAGAAATGTAGACAGTAGCCTACGTAGATCCGATAATTTAATTGGCCAAAAGCATTCAGATCAATTAGAGTCAGTCCCTTTGTTTTCCCTTAGAAATTCCTTAAATAATAGCTTAACATGCCCCCATTGTCATGGACGTCTTTTCCATGAAGAAAAAAGTAGAGTAAAATGGTGTTGCGGCAATGGTGCGTATAACGTCCAAGAATTCGAACCCGTAACCGAAGATTTTTATTCCCATAGATCTTTTCTTGATAGGTCCCGTGCATATAATAATCTATTTGCCTTTAGTGCTTTGGGTGTATCGCACGGTTTTCATCACCCAGACACTGGCATTTCTTTTTTAAAAATCCAAGGCCGTACTTACCATCGCGTTTTTGATTTAGCTTATACAGATACCACTAATCCTATTGGATTATATATTTACGATAACGATGAGAGGGATCGCTTAGCTAGGGGTCAACATTTGAATGTTGACATTGTCCGTTCCATTACTCATTATATGCACGAGGTGAATCCGTATATAGAATGCTTTAAACGGTTACATCGGGAGGTTTCTGAGGAAGCTCATTTAATTTTTGAACCCACGTCGCGTCGCTCCCATGGTAATATTTTAGGTGACTTACCACTCGGTGCTGAAGTAGCCGCTATTTTAAGTACGGAACGAGAACGTTTCGTACCCAAGGCTATAGTAATTTGGAGGATAGGTGCTAGAAAACCCCATACTGTGGACATTTTACACCCACTTTATGAGAGTTTCCAGTTTCCTCTATTGTATCCTCATGGTAATCCCGGATGGTTACCGAATAAAGTAGACAATAAAGGCTCTAAATTAACACAAAATAAATACATTAGATGCCTTTTACTATCAGAATGTAGATTTTCAGAATTGGGCAGACTATCCGAAGAATGGATAGTCGACATGTATTGTCGAATTTCGGAGGAACGTCTCCGCTATATTAATAACATGCAGCATCACTCTGATACTGCTATTAGATCTGCACCGTTGCAGGAATTACAACGTAATTTAGAGACAGTAAATTCTGACGAAACTATTCAAGGGGAGGGTGGCGTTGTACCGGGACGTATTTATTTGCCTAATACTTTTACTGGAGGTCCACGTTATATGAAAACTAAATATATGGATGCAATTGCGTTAGTCAATAGAGCAGGTACCCCATCTTTCTTTTTAACGATGACATGCAACCCAAAATGGCCTGAAATCCAACAATCTATTCCACAAGGACAAAGGCCAAATCCCCTCATTTGTGCTCGCGTTTTCAATTTAAAGTTAACTCAATTGTTAAAAGATATCAGAACAGGTGCGTGGTTTGGCAATAGTGTGTACATAATGCATGTCATTGAGTTTCAAAAACGCGGTCTGCCCCACGCGCACATTTGCTTTAGAGTTGAGGGTGGTGGTCCTGTCCAAAATACGGACATTGATCAATTTGTGAGGGCAGACCTTCCCGATCCATCCGAAGCGGGTGGTAGACTACGCAAGGCCGTGATTGATCACATGATACATGGCCCATGTGGACCTCCCAATAGGACTGATTTGCCGTGCTGGGATCACGACAAACAGAAATGTTCAAAGTTCTTCCCGAAACGGGAGACTACCACCACCTATTGCGATGATAGAGGTTTTGTTCATTTACGCCGTAATAGCACTAACGAGGGTACCATTAAATATCGGGGTAGGGATGTAACTATTAACGATTTGTGGGTTGTTCCGTATAATGCCGCCCTTCTTTTGAAATACGATTGTCATATTAATTTATTAGTATATTCTGCCCGAGCTATAGTAAAATATCTATTTAAATACATGACGAAAGGTCCGGATGAATCACGCATAGCGGTGATCCCGGACTCTGATAAGAATAATGAAATCGAGCAGTATGTCACCAAGCGTTACCTTGGTTCTTGCGAGGCGACATGGCGCATTTTAGAGTTTGATATCACCGCGCGCGAACCTAACGTAAAACAGCTGGCCGTTCATTTGGAAGGGCAACAATCGATATTTTTTAAACCGGGTTCTGAATCGGAGGCTGCGACTACTCGTCGCGATTCTGATCTCATCACGTATTTCCACCGTCCTCCTGGTGACGATTTCGATCAGTTGACCTACTTAGATTTTTACGAGCAGTATATCGTACATAGTAGACGTCCCACTACTAAAAATGTACAGATATATCAATTGAGCAATGGTAAATTTCTAACTAGGCGTCAAAGGGGCGAGTTGGTCGCTCGCTTATTCTGGGTCGCGCCAAACAGAGGTGAACAATTTTATTTGCGTCTTCTGTTAATTTCACAGCCTTGTCGCAGTTATCGGGACTTGTATAGTCTTGGAGGTCCGAATTGTAATACTTTCCAGGAGGCTGCCAAAGCTTTAGGGATCGCTAACGACGAGACAGAATACGAAACAGCTATGCAGGAAGCATCTTCATTTTTGACCGGACCGCGCCTGCGTAGTTTTTTCGTATTGTTAGCTGTTAATGGAATTAGGGTAGTAGCACTATGGGAAAAATTTAAACATGAGCTTAGTCAGGATCTCTTAAATCGTTTTCCGAATGACGAAACCCGCGCGTACAATCTCAGTTTAGTTTACATTGATAGGTTAATGCGTAGGCACGGGACGACTCTTGTTGAACAAGGTTTACCCGAAATAGTAGACGATACCACCGAAGTAGGCCGGGAACGGTTTGAATATGACCGAAATGAATTAGCGGGTTTCGTCTCTGATTGGTTACCGAAATTATCGGACGATCAGAATTCGGTTTACGAATATGTCGAGAATCTTTTACGGGACCAGAATTTCCGCGACTCACATGATACAGCCATTTTTATAGACGGCCCTGCCGGAACAGGGAAAACGCTCTTATTAAATGTAATCACTGCACACGCACGCGGTCACTTGGACGCTATCGTGTTGTGTACTGCCAGTTCGGGTATTGCGGCCCAGAACTATCCGGGAGGCACCACAGCACATAGTATGTTCCGGTTTCCGCTCAACCCAGCTGACGATCATGGCTACTGGAATATCACCAACGGTTCGCAAAGGGCCGAGTTGATTAGTAATGCCGCCATTATTATTTACGACGAGGCCCCAATGGCTCACAAATTTCTCATAAATCTGCTCAACAGATCTCTTCAAGATCTGATGAAGTCAGATAAGCTTTTTGGCGGCAAAATAATAATTTTTGCAGGCGACTTTCGCCAAATACCACCGGTGGTTATTAATGCCAAAACTAATTCGGACATAGTTAATTGTTCAGTAAAGTCTTCCCCCATTTGGCCTCGAATCAAAACTTTCCCTCTCAAAACATCACAACGTTGTAGAGACGATCCCGGATTCTCTGATTTCCTTCTGAAATTAGGTTCCAATCATTTGCCCATTCAGTCTGTTAAAATTAACAGAAGTACATTAAATTTAGTAGACTTGAGTACATCGGTACCTTATGTCACTAAACTTAATGAACTCATAGACTTTGTTTTCCCTAATGTCGTCATAGACGAACCTGATGTTTGCGCACATCGAGCCATTTTGACCACCCACAATAGTAACGTCCGCGAAATTAATTCTTTCATTTTGGAAAGATTACCCGGTGATGTTTTGCATTTTTATTCCATTGACGAAGTAGTTTCTGACAATACTGACAATACTGACGATATATTTTTAGGCGCGGATTCTTTAAATAAATTACAACCGAAGGGGGTACCAGACCACGATTTAGTCCTGAAGGTTGGGTGTGTGTGCATGATTATCCGCAATTTAAGTTTTGCTGATAGGTTGGTCAACGGTAGTAAAGTAATCGTTGTCCGTACTACCCCACGCTTAGTCACAGTTCGAAAGCCGGGGGAATGGACTGAGTACTTTATTCCGCGGATCTTATTCAAATCACCGATAGAGCCAAACAGCCCTATCGAGATGACGCGTCGTCAGTTCCCATTGCAATTATGTTATGCTATGACCATACATAAGAGCCAGGGACAGACCATAGGCCGAGTAGGTGTCGATTTAAGATCTGATGTTTTTAGTCACGGTCAACTATATGTGGCCTTAGGTAGAGTTCAGAGTAGGGATAGTTTAAAAGTTTTAGTTTCTCAGGATAGAATAGTTAACGGTAAATTCTTTGCGTCCAATATTGTCTTCCGTGAGTTATTAGATGATTAGGAATCTCTGGCAGCTTTCTGTGATAAAATTGTTCACTTCGTTCCGATGGCAAACTTATTGTAAATAAAATCAATTTTAATTATATTAAAATCATTGGGAATCATGCCGACAACTCTATACATTGTTGCGTTTTTTTATATTACTTTTTTTTTACTTTTTAATTGCGTTGCGACTTTTTTTATCATGCCTATTTTGTATATATGTATTTATTACATTTAATTATCTGGCTGTGTGGATAAGTATCTATGTATTATGTTTAATTATCTATCTTTGTATATAAGTATCTATGTATTAAATTTAATTATGTTATCTATTACATTTAATTATCTATTTATTATGTTTAATTAGTTATTTTGTATATAGGTATCTATTTATTACATTTAATTATCTATTGTATCTATGTATTACATTTACTTATCTATTTATTATATTTAATTATCTATCTTTGTATATAAGTATCTTATGTATTACATTTAATTATAGTATATATCTATTACATTTAATTATTTATCTTATTATATTATATTTATTTATATATTACTACACTGAACATGCGCTATACACACAAAATGCATTAGGTTGGTAGGTTTGGTTGCTACGCAGGTATTATCGAATAACATGTACTACGAATGAGTGGTATGAATGTGAATGCACGATGGTTTTTGGGACTAACCAGTAGGGGACTTACCACGTGGTCCGGGACACTGTCAGTGTAACGGCGTCACTCGAGGAGGTTAGTCCACTGTCATTGGTACATGTCAGGAGAACGGAAGAATCCTTGCGGTTGTCTGACCGGTGGGGAGTGCAAGAATGTCGATCGAACAGGCCGAGAGATGAGTGGACGCTTCGTTGAATTGAACGAGGAGCGCCAGCACGCAATGTGGCGTGAGGGAATGGAGGGCGGGCGCCACTTGATAGAATGCAAAAAAATAAAATTGTAACGTCAACGTCGATAAAATTGTTTTAACAAAATCGACGTTGACACTAGATTAAATAATTATAAGTAATTGTTGCCCAAGAACATAATCAATTTGGGCATTAACCAAAGTCTGCATACATTTTCACAATTGTTACACTTTACGTATCGGGTTGTTGTGAAAAGCAAGTACATTGTTGTACGACAAATCAAGAGAAGACTTTTATCTGTATTGAAACTGAAGTACATCGGTGGAAGCACTTTTGACTACATGGGTTCACCCTGCATCAGTTTTAACATCAACAGCATTCACCAAACGTGCAGCGAACCTCGACCAGATTTAGAAGAAACTTCTACTGTGGTGCTTAATGCCGTAACATTCTGATTTTATATCACCGGTGCAGTCGCAGTTGGTCTACCAATCTACTACTGCGGATTTTAGACCATTCAGGCACAAGAGTGTTTATTATACACTACTAAATCATCAAATTACGAAGAGAAAAGCGCTGAAGATACTGACTTTTCATGCATTCGCCTTGCATCAGTTGTAACATCAACAGCCTTGCCCAAACGTGTACAGAATCTTTACCAACTTTATACGAAACTTCTGCGGTGGTGTTTATTGCAGTAACATTCTGATTTTGGACCACCGGCGCAGTCGCAGTCGGTACTGCCTATATCTATTACTGCCCATTCAGGCACAAGAGTTCAAGCACTTCTAAATCATCAAACTTCGAAAAGAAGAGCGGTGAATAATTTAAAAATGGAAACCATCCATTAATTTTCATACCACAACAGAAACGTAAAATTCACTTATAAAAGTTATTTTATGTACAACAAACGAACATTGGTTCATTAAAGAAATTATAATTCCTTGCCTCATAAGATGTTTCCATATTGGTTTGGACACGTTGTAATTGAATGACCACCACCGAATCACTATAAAATCAGGATCAGCCTTTGTTCGCGCCACTATCGAGCGTTAACAACCAATGGTCTGCCACCAACTTCATCGCGTCCAATTAAGGCGAAGCAAGCGCCCCTATTACACGCATGGAGCCAATCACAGCCGCCGACGTGCTCGCGGCCAATAGCCAACGCAGCTGTCGAGTGACAGCTGTCACATTACCAAAGAAGAAGATCTACAAGCACACTACCGGCAAGGTGCCGTCTATTTTTTAGTGCACTAAATCTTAAAATAATCGACGTGAAACGCCAAAAAGGACTATCTCCAGCACCAACGGGCTGCCCCTGTTTTGCGTCGACAGCTTTCAAGAACGAAATCTACGTATTCAACCAAACTCTTCTATCTACAGCAACGCCCCGAACATGTTGTCTACAGCAATGCCCTGAACATGTTATGCGAGTCATCCTTCACCAATTTTCAATTTTATTGTTCTAAGAAAATAATTTTAATTTGTTAGATATTTATTTATGTAAAGACTAAGGTACATAAAAAGAGAAAAAAATACGTAAAAATATTAAAAAAAAAAACAAAAAGAAATTAAAAAAAAGAAAAAAAAACAATAAGAAAAAAAATACAAAAAAATTTAAAAAAATACAAAAAAAAAATAAAAAAAAATACAAAAAGAATACAAAAAAAAAACAAAAAAATTAAAAGAAAGCAAAAAAAAATGAAAAAAATTATGTACCTTATTAAGCATGTATACTGCTAATTATGAATATATTCCATATTTAAAATGTTATAAATTCAACAGGACTTAATAGTTAAATGTCATCAATCATAGATAAATGTATTTTTTGGCGAATAACAATTTTCAATTGTAGTTTTACATAATCGTACATTCAATTATAAATTCTGTGTGAATTAAAATGTAAGCACAGTGGAATCATTTTAATAAATAAATATATATCAGATACATCGATGTAACTTATTAACGTGGTACTACTACTGTACATGTTTGTACTCCACTGGAGTTCTCACTTAGGTTTTTTAATATTCAAAGAGAACGATTTGTCACTTATAAGTTCCGTATAAATGAATAAAATGTTTATTAATTTTAATATTTAGTCATTGAGAATTGTAAGTTTACAACTATTGCTTAGACTAAGTAAAACAAAAAATTTGTTATTAAATAGCCCTAAATTCAATTGTGCGCCTAATATGAACTTGTTAGTGATGTGTGCGAGTGTACATGAGTGCGTGTAGGGTGAGTGGGGGGAGTGTATCGTTATCATAGGGTTGCCATCACTTAAATTGCCGGCGCTAGATAACACCGCTAAAATTCCGGACATTTGGGCGAACTATGGTTTTTTCCCCGGACACATCAAAATTTTTTCATTCACTTTTTATTATTTTGTCGTGCCTGCTCGATTGTGGGCTTATCGCTTAGGTATCTATTAAAATTTGAGTTTCGATTTCAAAAGTGTCCGGATTTTACCCGGACACATTTAAAAGCCCCAGCCGGACGGACCCCGGACGCCCTTCAAACTAGGACAAATCCGGGGAAACCCGGACGGGGATGGCAACCCTACGTTATCATATTGTGATTGCATTTTATCAAGTGGCAGTAGCGTCTCATTGCGTGCAATACAGCTCTTCGTTCAAACGAAGCGTCCACTCGTCGCTCGGCCTGTTCGATCTACATTCTTGCATGCCCCATCCGGTCAGACAGCCGCAAGGATTCTTCTGTTCTCCAGACATGTACCAATGACAGTGGACTGACCACTTCGAGTGACGCCGTCACACTGACGGTGTCCCGGACCACGTGGAGTCTCCTACTGGATGTCCCAAAATACCACCGTGTATCTCATTCACACTACTCATTCGTAATGCATGTTATTTGATGATACCTGCAGCACTAAACCAACCAATTTTAATGCATTTGTACACACACTCAGTTACACTATACACTGGGGAGTAAAAGGGATTGTGTTCAGATTTGTTGAGATATGTGATTTTTTTTTATTATAAATAGTGCATATAACGTACCTATTTGATTGTAAAATTGCAAAATAAAAAATATATTACCAAATCTCAGCAAACCTGATGTATATGACATTTTATTTATTTTACTATTACATACTTTATCGGCAATAGTAAAATAATAAAATGTCATAAGTGCCTACAGGATTAACTAACCCATAGAAAAAAATATCAATTTGTCACTAATGCTTATTAAATTATGTTTGATTTTGCTCTAACATATTATCATTTAACCATGTGTTTTAACCCAGCACTTTTTTTTAGTTAAATGTATTTTTGACAACCTTTTCAATATAACTTGTGTAACATGTAATATTGAATTGGTAACATTTTCGCATGATATTTGCTTTTTAATCCTGTACACCCACAACATATGCATGGCATCTCATCACTACTCTCATAAAAGGTTTGGTTTAAAAAATAATTTTGGTTTAATTGTGTGGATGTGGAATTTATTAAAATACTAATAATTAGAAGGGTTTTGACTTAAAGCTTTTTATATTATTGTTTATCCGTTAGAATCCTTAGCGATACGACGCCATGTATCATATCCCATGTGCCAACCTCACCTGCCCGCGGTGCTCCCTGCTGCGTAACCAACGAGGCGCTGGCTTTTATATTACATTGAGAGTAATAAATATTTACAAAATATTATATTGTAATTTTTTAATTAAGTCCAATGTATTGCAGGTGGTGAAAAATCAATATCAAATAAATAATTAAAGAGACCAACTAAGAAACCAAGGAAGCTTGAACCACTTTATAAGAATTACGATGGCCTTGTTTTCTGGTGTTTAGATGATCAGAGAAATGCAATTTTCGTTGAAGATATTATAACATGACATACACACACCGACATAAGGGCAGAAAAGAATGATGATGACAAGCAAGGAATAATAAAACTGTAAGTATGATAATATTATAATTGTTTTTTTTTTTTTCAATTTTTTTTTATAGTTGTTCTACATAATAGCTTCTCTGCGCCTGATGGAAAGCCAAAGAGAAGCCCAAGTCGCTGTGACAACTGGCAAGCAACTGGTTAGTTACTTGACAGTTGCCACTGCCATGCCGGCCCAACCCTTACCCCCCACGAGCTCCGGAGACCCTACTCACCAGCAGAAACACGACCCGGAGGTCATTTGGCTGCGGTATTGTATAGGGTTATTCGCTATGCCCTACCTCTCTCATGATTGGTTCCTATAAACTTTGGTAAAATGACATGTAATTTTATTATGTTCATTCCATATACAATCCTTTCATATAAATCTCGTTATTACTAATTTATTGTGACCAAATCCTGTAACAAATTTCGACAACTGAGCGTGTTAGGTTGACATAAACGTCAGAAAGAACTTATGAAATGACAAAAGCGATACGAAAAACAACTAAGAAATAGTATTAAATATATCTTCCCCATTCTTTTATTAAAAAGAAATATTAACGATATTAATATTAACTTATTTTGCTCTAATTTAATAATAAGTAAATTTCTTTCAGATAATGAAGACCGCAATGCCTACGTCGTCGACCCGGGTTCAAAATGGAAAAATCCTTAATGTGTAAGTATAATATTGCTTTTCATCAACAAATTATAAATACCACAGGCAGACGGACAGTCGTCGCCGGAGCGCGGAGCTACATCCTACGATCGGGTGCGCCAAAGTTCACCTAAATTTTCAAATCATCTTTGTCGTTGTATTTTCTTTTCTTGGCGGCAGGGGGAGCCCCGTTAAGATGTTTTTGGATTTCTGCAGCTTGATGCTGTAGGTAATTCTAGAACAATTTTCTTAGATAACAAATAAAATCCTACATGGTGCTGATCTACGAATTGTTGAAAACGATTATGCTATGAATCAGCACTATTTTGAGTACGTGGTATGTTTACCTCGTTTAAAACATACGTGCTCCATAGGCATGGTTCATATTTAGGTGGTGAAGAACAGGTATACCCCATATATAATTTTATATACATAACGAATAGGTTATATTTATAGTTCTTGGTTAGGTTAGGTTAGAACTGTGACCACACAACGCACGAGCCGAGCGAGCGAAGCGAGCGTGCCGCGGTAGCGGCCGGCGAAGTGCCAGAAATATAATTTTATATAACGAATAGGTTATATTTATAGTTCTTGGTTAGGTTAGGTTAGAACTGTGACCACACAACGCACGAGCCGAGCGAGCGAAGCGAGCGTGCCGCGGCAGCGGCCGGCGAAGTGCCAGAAATATAATTTTATATAACGAATAGGATAAATTTATAGTTCTTGGTTAGGTTAGGTTAGAACTGTGACCACACAACGCACGAGCCGAGCGAGCGAAGCGAGCGTGCCGCGGCAGCGGCCGGCGAAGTGCCAGAAATATAATTTTATATAACGAATAGGTTATATTTATAGTTCTTGGTTAGGTTAGGTTAGAACTGTGACCACACAACGCACGAGCCGAGCGAGCGAAGCGAGCGTGCCGCGGCAGCGGCCGGCGAAGTGCCAGAAATATAATTTTATATAACGAATAGGTTATATTTATAGTTCTTGGTTAGGTTAGGTTAGAACTGTGACCACACAACGCACGAGCCGAGCGAGCGAAGCGAGCGTGCCGCGGCAGCGGCCGGCGAAGTGCCAGAAATCCCAAGAAATCCCAAAATCACAAGAAAAAGTTTATAACAAACCTTTTCCAACAAAGCATCTGGTTCATGATTATGTTCTTGATGCGGTCCTTTCAGTAATATATACTTATTGATTTCCTTATCGAAAGTGGTGATTACCTAATCTCGCCTTACACTTATACTTTTTGTTGCTTCTTAATTCACACGCCCAATATTATTTATCCACTAATATACACACGGTTTTTTTTTCATATATAAATCCATGTAAATATTAAGAAATATGAAAATATTATGGTAATTATGTTTAGGGATAAATACGTTAGGATAAAAAACAGTACAAGCTTTAATATTGTAGTTAACGATTTTATTGATAACGTTAGCCGCTAATATGAATGTTAGCCCTAAGTAACGAACAACTGGAGAAGCCTATGTCCAGCAGTGGACTGCAATAGGCTGATGATGGATGGCCAGCAAATTATTTACTTACCTGAACCAATTTTTAGCATAGTTCACATTATACATTCATAGTACCTTCATACTTAGTACAGTACCTTCTCATTTTTACCAACAGACATTGCCCAAGACTAAAATAAATAAAGACACTCTCATAAAATAATGTATCAATGATAGAGCGGTTTAGTATACATTAAAAGAGTAACTTACTTAATTTATCCATGAAACCATACATAATTCGGTCAGTGCGCTTGTCAAATTTGAACACATTAGTTTAAAGCTTAGACATCGACAATACAAATAAGATGGTCTCAGAGCATATTTTTTAGAATTTCGACTTTGAATGTCACATGTTAACCTTACTTAACAAGATAGCAAAGTCATTTTATGCCTACATGCGAGTTCATAACAATCATCATTGTAAAAACATATTTTTTAAATGATTTATTTTCTTTCAGACTTATCTTCAAGATAAACTCCATAAGAAATCTCCTAATTATGGTGACTGATGACGATAATCAATCCAGAGAAACACCACTCCAAACGAAAATTCTACGAGAGTATACATCTAGCAAATATGTGCAACATAGCCACATACAAAGGTAGCTATTCATTTTCTAATAATATATTACATTAAAATTACTATGATTTTATGAGTCATAATAAAAGTGAGAGTAACCCATGAAACCACATTGGGCCACATACCGTAAGCTGAAGCTTGTACTATGGGTACTAGACAATTGATAAACTTACTTACACCTGGGATGTAAGGGAGCCGACCCGTCATCTTTTTGCTCCAAGCCAACCTCACCTGCACGTGGTGCATCCTGCCGAATAACAAACGAGGCGCTGGCAACCGACTGGTGGCGGTATAACCATCACAATTGAAGGCGGAGCTAAATACCACAGACCGATGACGGGCAGCAGCGTCACCGGAGCGAGAAGCTACGCCCTGCGATCGCCAACCCGCCTGTCCAGCGTGGCGATTATGGGTATATCCTCCAGATGTTGGCTCTGAGTGGCGAACCACTGGAGAGGCCTATGTCCAGCAGTGGACTGCAATAGGCTGATGATGATGACTTACACCTGACCAATACAAACAGACATGTTCATGCACATAAATGTTTGTACTGTGTGGGAATTGAACCCACAACCCATGACTAATAAGGTAGAGGTCACTACCAAATGAGCCATCGGGTCAGTCAAAAGAATAATGTCTAATAATGTGACCTGACTTCAATTTCCCTTCAATAAATAAAATATTTGACAGCATTAGTAATTATTTGACCTACATTAGTATAGCATTCTGATCTTATCCTTTATCTTAATTTGTAATTTTAAAAACGCCTTGCAATTAACCATAACCATCGCCTGTAATGCTAATCATCATCTTAAATAAATAATTGAATTAACTAGCATATTCAATTAGAATGAATTGGTTCGGGCTATATTTATGGGATGATATTTAGCTTAGGAATTATCTATGGTACCTATTTTGGTTCATATCCTATGTCTTTACATATAAAATGTGATTATTTTTACTAATTATTGTTTGTTATTTTCAGATGTGTATGCAGAATATGGCGCCATTTTGGATAACCGACTAATGAAACACCAATAAGTGAAACATCCAAAAGACATGGAATATGGCCATAGAAAACCTTCTTTATTATTACATAAATATTAAGTAGATATTTTTGTAATTTATTTATAATGCTAATTTAAATTACTAAACTTCTTAAAAAACCGAACATATTCCCAAAATTTCCACGAATTATGATGATCGCAATGAAGTTAATTTATTTGTATAGGCAAAAAAGTCTTGATGTTTGTAATAGTTGACTACATTCAATAAGATTAATATAGCTACCCTTATGTTATAAAAATATCTTGATTTGTCTATTCTTTATACAAAAACACTTGTTCCTTTAATCGATTAAATAGTGAATTAAGATTACAAAAATATCTACAAATTTATCCTTCACGGTACATCAATATTGTAGTTTGTTACATCTCTAAACAATATTTATTTATTTAAATTAATCAATGATTATTTATCAACGTGTTAGCTTTCAACAACAATGCTGTGTAGTTAATAGGCTTTTCTTTTGGTCAATAAATGTATGTTTTTATTATAACAAACTCGATTTATTTTATTCTATAAAATTTTCAATTTCAATATAGGGAGGAAAACAACATCAATGTCTGCAGTTTTCCAAATGGTTTTAATATAAGAGAATAGGGAATATGCATTTTTATGGATTTATGGAGAGATCTTTTATATTCCTGTTTAAAGTTAATGCTTAGTTAGAGAGATCCGCCGTGGCGGATGAACAAACTATAGGGACCGTGCACAAACTATAGGTGGCAGCACTACGTAGGTAGTATAAACTAGCTTTTGCCCGCGACTTCGTCCGCGTGTTTAAATTTATACATACAAAAGTTTTTTCCCGCTAACTCCCGTTCCCGTGGGAATTTCTCAAAATACAGCCATAACTAAACTTTATATTTACTAAGGTACCTGCATGCCAAATTTCAAGCGTCTAACTTAAGCGGTTTAGATTTTTCATACAAAAGGATTTTCCCGCTAATTCCCGTTCCCGTGGGAATTTCGGGAATTCCTTTCTTAGTGCACCCCTACGGTACCTAAGCTACGTCCCTTCCAAATTTCAAGTGCCTACGTTTAGCCGTTTGGGCTGTGCGTTGATATGTCAGTCAGTCAGTCAGTTTCTCCTTTTATATATGTCACCGGAAAATAGCAAGAATCGTAAGTTGATCAATTTCCTAGGTAGTTGATTAACTTTCGGAAAATAACAAACGGTAGTTGAAATGTATTATTTAACGCAATGGATTTCAGTTAGTTGATCAATTTACGGTAGCCTGACAGTCATTTAATAATTTACGATTTTGACACAAGTAAAATCGTCCTCAAATGGGCCAATCGTTGCTCAATGTATTATTTAACGGTGCACTATTACCCGTAACTTAATACACTGGTCCCTGATTGGTTGCCGGGATAACGCCACGTGAGCCATTGAACCAATCAACGTTCACCTCACCTTCGTCGGATGATTTTACGGCAAGACCCCGTAAAATGATCAATTTACTAAAATACATACGTTAAATAATACATTTCAACTGCCGTTTATTATTTTCCGAAAGTTAATCAACTACCTAGGAAATTGATCAACTTACGATTCTTGCTATTTTCCGGTGACATATATATAGATTAGGGTAAAGCATTCAATTTTATGACACCAGTTGGCAGCACGATCGATGTGCAAAAATCTGTTTTCTTGATCTCTCAAGATTTACTTTCAGCGACTACATACATATCTCTCGCCCATTTTTAGTCAATTTTATTTTCATTGTTCGTAGAATATTTTTATCTATAAATATATTAACCACTTTACACACATCCTACACAATTGCTATATTGACTGCTCATATTCAAATAGGTACCTAGGTAGGTGAAAATCAAAACGACACGAAATAGTTGTAGGAACATAACACTAAAATCTTAGTGCTTTATTAATTAGATATCCTAATATTTTTCTTGCTATAAAGTCACATGTTCAGGTACTACATTGATAAACCATGTTAATCCGAATGATGGTTATACTAATTGTTAATAGTAGGGTTATCTTGATATAGGTAGGTAATTAAGATTTCATTATCAAATTTGTGACAGAACCGAATCGGCCAACCCCGACTACACGTGGTACTGGTCTGCCCTACCCCTAGGGTGTAATTCCAAAAAGGCGGAGGCGCGGAGGGAGGCAGCCCCTGCCCGCTGTAACAAGGTCCAGGCGCCCGGGCTCTCGGCCGAAGGCGACCAACAAGCCGAGGTTGCGAAGGAGAGCGTGGGTGCCTGCACTTTGTTACGCTAGGGCAGAGGGGCTGCACTTCCCGTAGCGCCGAAGCACACGCGGAATTCTAAATACACGCTTGGCCAGAATCTGCCAATAGGAAATAAATAATAATAATAAATAATAATATAATATAATAAAAATAGTAATACAGCCACTAAAATAAAGTTACCTACACACATATTACAATTAAGATTTTTTAAACGGGACTCAAAAATCACGATTTCCCGTACAAGTGACGAATATTCTTACATTACCTAGGTAGGTACTTGACGTGACGAACATACTTACGATACTTGATGTGACGAACATACTTACATTACTATGTAAGAATGTTCGTCACTTGTATCTATTAGGACATGCGAGACCGAAGGTCGAGCCCTGCGTAGGGCGAAGCCCGGAGCAGCGCCCCAAGGAGTATGCACCCACCAATGAAAAAAAAAGCTATGCGAGGCCGCAGGCCGAGCGAGCCAACCCAACAACGCCGCGGAGGGCGAAGCCCGGAGCGGCTGGCGCCCCAAGGAGCCCCCACACAAAATCAAATCAACAAGTCGCAAAAAAGCCCACCGCGCCCGCCCACGCGGACGGTACAACCCAGAAAAGTAATTTCGCGAGGCCGCAGGCCGAGCTGCGTATCGCGAGGCCGCAGGCCGAGCTCCGCGTAGGGCGAATCTATAATATATAAAGCTAAATTACCACTCACTCACTCACTGACTGATCAGGGGTGTTTTTCGGGTGGAAAGAGTTTGTCTATGGTCGGGATGTTAACTTAAAGGTACCTAAATTTTTAATCAAAACAGGTTTTTGAAAAAAAAATCCAAAAAAAACAAGATGGCGGCGGTTTTTCGCAAAAAAAAAAGTTTAAAATGTATAGAATGACCGAGCGGCGCATACTGTCTTCAAATTGTCTATGAAAGTTGTAAACGTCAAAGTTAAGAAAAAATAAAAAAACAAGATGGCCGCGCCGCCATCTTGGATTGAAAATTGGTTTTGGACTCATGTTTGCGTGGTCATAGCGTCGCGGTGTTTACAGATAGCGGCAAGATTTTTTTTTATTTTCGTCACAGATATAGTCGAGTGTCGACCGGTGACCATAGACTAAAGAAAAACAATATGGCGGCGCCGCTGGCGGCCATTTTGTCTCAAGAAAATTTTTTGCGTTTTTCAAATTGATTTTTCATACTGTTGGCAACACTGGATCGATTCGGTAAGTATTAGGCAGTGGTAGGATATTTATCAGTCTATTGGTAGGTTTTATAATTTCTACCAAATTGATGGTAGTTTTTGGCCCAGGGCTCCAAATATGAGTGGAAAAATTTTGACGTGTATCCGATTTTCGAGTATGCAGATTTATGGCAACCCCGGCTGATATTGGCCACAGGGTAGTTTTGGAGAAAAATTCTGGCAACACTGGTTTTGACGGGCAAAAACAATTTTGAGCAGTAGTCGTTTTCCAGAAGTTCTGTGGATCCAAGGATGCACTTAAGAAAAAAAATAAAAATTGTCTCTGCTCCAGTATATAGTCTAAAATACAGGAAAAATATAGACTTTTGGATATCCAAGATGGCGGCGGCGCTGGCGGCCATTTTGTAAAAAAGTTTGGTTTTCGAAAATTTCAAAATGGATTTTAAGTGTGATGGCAACATTTTACAGAATTTCAATGTACTGGTCGGTTATTTGTTAGGTTATTGTGTGTTGCCGGGTATAAAAATATTTTTGACATTTTTGATGGTTTTCGAGATATGGTCCAAAAAGGTCGAAAGTAGAAGGACCAGCATTTTAAATAAAAAGTTGCTATGTACTTAAAGGTTTAACCCATTAGAATGACATTTGACCATTTTTATCTTGGTGGCCTGGCAACACTCGGCACGGCGGGGAAAACAATTTTTTTGGCAATGCCATTTTTGGCTTATACTTTGAGCATTCCGGCAAATGGCAGAAAAAAAGTAAAAATGCCATCCGTTGCCATATATGGTCAGGTATATGGGAAAATTCCGATTTTTTCGATTTTCAAGATGGCGTCGGCCCTGGCGGCCATTTTGTGAAAAAGTTTGGTTTTGGAAAATTTCAAAATGGATTTTCAGTGTGATGGCAACATTTTACAGAATTGCAATGTACTGGTCGGTTATCCTTTAGATTATTATGTGTTGCCAGGTATAAAAATATTTTTGGCTTTTTTGATAGTTCTTGAGATATGGTCCAAAAAAGTCGAAAGTAGAAGGACCAAAATTTTAAATAAAAAATTGAAATGTACTTATAGGTTTGACCCATTAAAATGACATTTGACTATTTTTATCTTGGTGGCCTGGCAACACTCGGCGCGGCGGGGCAACAAATTTTTTGGCAATGCCTTTTTCGGCGAGCTAGCTGGCCGCCAAGATGCTTGGCAGGAAAAAAGTAAAAATGCCAATCGATGACATATATAGTGTAGTATATGGGAAAAATCCGAAAAGTCAGATTTTCAAGATGGCGGCTGCGCTGGCGGCCATTTTGTAAAACAGGTAGGTTTTCGAAAAATTCAAAGTGACTTTTGGGGTAGAAGGGTGCGTTTGAGAAAAAAAAGTCCGGGGGCTCTTTTAAAGGTCCTTTGATTGCCTATTAACTGATGAAATAATTTACCCCACTTTTGGGGTAATTTCCGAGATTTACCCCGAAACGTAAATTTGCGAAATCTTGAAAACCAAGTATGAGGTCCTGTCAAAAATAGTCCACAGACTTCATTGAGGCCCCAAATGACCTCATAAATCAAGCTGGAATAAAATAAAAGCAAACTCAAAAATCACGATTTCCCATACAAGTGACGAACATACTTACGTTACTTGACGTGACGAACATACTTACGATACTTGATGTGGCGAACATACTTACGATACTTGGTGTGACGAACATACTTACGATACTTGATGTGACGAACATACATACGATACTTGGTGTGACGAACATACTTACGATACTTGATGTGACGAACATACTTACATTACTTAACGTGACTAACATTTTTATGGTATCTGCTATGACATGCGAGACCGAAGGTCGAGCCCTGCGTAGGGCGAAGCCCGGAGCAGTGTACTAAGGAATATTCATGCACTAATGAAAAAAAACTATGCGAGGCCGCAGGCCGAGCGAGCCCACCTTCTTTTAGTTACGCTACCATAATACGCGAGACCGAAGGTCGAGCCCTGCGTAGGGCGAAGCCCGTAGCAGTGCCCCAAGGAATAATCACCTACTTATGAAAAAAAAAACTATGCGAGGCCGTAGGCCGAGCGAGCCCATCCTCTATTAGTTACGCTACCATAATACGCGAGACCGAAGGTCGAGCCCTGCGTAGGGCGAAGCCCGTAGCAGTGCCCCAAGGAATATTCACCTACTTATGATAAAAAAACTATGCGAGGCCGTAGGCCGAGTGAGCCCAAGCTCTTTTAGTTACGCTACTGTAACAGGTGAGACCGAAGGTCGAGCCCTGCGTAGGGCGAAGCCCGGAGCAGTGCCCCAAGGAGTGTTTACCTACTAATGTAAAAAAAACTATGCGAGGCCGCAGGCCGAGCGAGCCCATCCTCTTTTAGTTACGCTACCATAATACGCGAGACCGAAGGTCGAGCCCTGCGTAGGGCGAAGCCCGTAGCAGTGCCCCAAGGAATATTCACCTACTTATGATAAAAAAACTATGCGAGGCCGTAGGCCGAGCGAGCCCAAGCTCTTTTAGTTACGCTACTGTAACAGGTGAGACCGAAGGTCGAGCCCTGCGTAGGGCGAAGCCCGGAATAGTGCCCCAAGGAGTGTTTACCTACTAATGTAAAAAAAACTATGCGAGGCCGCAGGCCGAGCGAGCCCATCCTCTTTTAGTTACGCTACCATAATACGCGAGACCGAAGGTCGAGCCCTGCGTAGGGCGAAGCTCGTAGCAGTGCCCCAAGGAATATTCACCTACTTATAATAAAAAAACTATGCGAGGCCGTAGGCCGAGCGAGCCCAAGTTCTTTTAGTTACGCTACTAAAATAAGCGAGACCGAAGGTCGAGCCCTGCGCAGGGCGCAGCCCGGAGCAGTGCCCCAAGAATTTTCCATTCATTAATGAAAAAAAATAGTTTTTGAGGCCGCAGGCCGAGCGAGCCTACCCAAGCCGCCAAAACAACGCCGCGGAGGGCGAAGCCCGGAGCGGCTGGCGCCCCAAGGAGCACCCCACACAAAACCTAATCAACGAACCACAAAAAAGCCCACCGCGCCCGCCCACGCGGACGGTACAACCCAGAAAAGTAATTTCGCGAGGCCGCAGGCCGAGCTGCGTATCGCGAGGCCGCAGGCCGAGCTCCGCGTAGGGCGAAGCCCGGAGCGTCCAGCGTCGCAGACCTAGCTTGAGCACGCACGCGCGAAGAGCGTGCGGCGAAAGCTAGTCCCCAATTATATTTCTCCACTGACATGGATATTAAAATAATGTATTATCCCTGTCACACCAATCAACAATAATTAGCCAGTTTACCTAAACTCTAAAGTGCTTGAACAACAAACAAATTCTCTCTTTCTGCAACAGTACATTAACGATGTTTGTATCTCTATAAAACCAGCTTTTATTTTTAGCACCAAGTTAGCCGAATATTACCTGACTGAATTTCGTTTTATCTTCAGAGCGTTTTGGCTAAAATAACTTTTTTTATCGTCTCCGCAACGACTGGGGAATTGTCGCGCAAAACGAACGATGCCTTTTAGTGTTTTTGTATGGGCATATTTCTTCATTTATTCGAAGTTTTTTTTTGCGTACAGTTGTGTCACAAAGTTAGACATTTCTTTATTATAAAATGTCTCTTGTTTCGAAAAAAAAACAAACGTTTAGATTAAAGGTTAATCACAAAATATTATAATATACTAGCTAGGGTTCATGACAGTAAGAATAATCGTAATGTTAATTCACATTTTCGCAAAATAAATAAAATAACGAACTAATACGAGTACAGCTCCCGCCCATAGCTCGTTGCCGTAGCAACCGATATTATGGCCGAGTCTTGCATCATTTACTTGCCATTCTGATGTAACAACGGAACAATTTTCAGCGGACCCATCATTTGGAGCTGACTTGATTCCAAGGGTTTTCCTCGACTGAGAGCCACTTATACCACTCAACTTGAGTGGAGGAAGGAAGCCGAGGATGCCTATGTAATTGTTCATTAGTATAAGAGGACAATGGAAAATTTCAACGGAAAATTGGGAGATATTCTTTTTGTAAATATGTTTCGTTTCACTTGAGATTTTATAACAGGTAGAAACATTTATTATTTTGGAACATCGCAACAACGGATGGTAATAAATTTTACGTAAGTACGAGAATGGAAATCTAAATAACATTTTCGTGGAATTGATGTTTCTTGTTAAAGAAGAGAAGTAATGTTTTATTATTTATTTATTTATTTATTTAAAACTTTATTGCACAAAATGGTACAAAAGGCGAACTTAATGCTAGGAGCATTCTCTACCAGTTAACCTTTGGTTACCGTTTTGGTTTGATTATAGTTAACCTAAAGTTAATGTTTTGTAGTCATTGTTGGAAAGACATTGTGATAATTGAGTTATAACTACGTATATAGGGTTCGTACCTATTACATAGGCTTGGGCATTACTCGGATATTCTTAATCAATACATTCGGTTCGGATCGGAGAGATCTTAGCCGCAGGGTAAACGGCTTGACATGCTTTCCAATAGGTACACGAAGATTTATCAACCAAATATCCTGACTCTTCAACTTCTGTTTCTGACTCTCGCATTGCGATTCATCGCAAAATGTGTTGGTAAGCGCATAACTCAACAACGCCTGGACCAATTTGGCCAATTCTTTTTTTAAAATGTTCGTTGAAGTCCAAGTATGGTTCTTATTGCGAGAAAAATTCTAATAATTGCAACGAAAAACCGCGGGTAACACCGCGGGGTGCAGCTAGTTTCACATAAAAATCAGTAGCAATTTCGGCCTTTCGTTTTAAAAATAGGCCATCACTTCAACAAAAGCCTCGACTCCTTCCGTTCACAACTGTACTTTCATCAGAGTCGAATGTTGGCGAAAATAATAAGATAAATGCGATGAAATCTCGAGATCGGTTTATGGCGCCCAACGATGGTTTGTTTACTGAGCTTTTTGAGAACGTAAATTATCTTTATTACTGCTGTCTTGATCTTAATTTCGGCGGTAAAAGATCATCGTCGTATTATCATAATAAGTACTAGTAAGTGGTGTCCTGGTTACGTCCAGCATCGCAGGGCGGCCCCTGGCGAGCAATGTTAGCAATTTCTAACTGAAATTAATGTATTAGTTCATTATCATCATCGTCACGTATGATGATGATGACGAAGTAATACTGTACTGTTCACATTATGTTGATGTTACGGCACCTGTGAGATGCAGTGGTCTTATTCTAAATGTTAACAGGATCAATGTAATTGTTTATATTGTGCTCCAAATGAGTACAGCTTTCCTTTTTTACCAAAAACATTACACAGTTATATCCACCGGAACCGCACTACACCTAGACGGGTTAGTTTCTACCTAGGTTCCGAGCTAGAAAATAGGCTGTAACACTAGCTACATATTCGTAGAATCAATCGACACAGTCGGCTCTCTCCGGCCGCGGTCGGCGCTGCTCGGCCCAGCTGACAGGAATCTGTTGCTATGTGCACTTACACGGCAACCATTCGGACATAATAACCTTTACATCAACCATTAAACAATAAGGAATCATCAGGCTGTCAAGTGTTTTTGAATCACATTCAACAACAATGGTAATCGTTTCTGGTTATTTGAAAAATCGCAGTTAGGAGCTTTTTACAAAGTCTAGAACCGCACCAGTAGATCAAGCGTGTTCCAAAACCCATTCTCCAATCAAAAGAACAGCTAAAACCGTTGTAAAACCTTCGAAATTCAAGCAGAAGATCTATTTAGAACAAAGAACGAACGCAACAGAAGTCGAAATGTCCGTTGCACGCGTTAGCCAACCAGCGAGCCTACGTGACTGAACCAATGGGCGCACACAGATGCGAAGTGTACGCACACACGCTCAGCCGCGGTTAACTCCCATTGGCTGAGGAATGGCGTAAGCGCCGTCGACCTTCACAAAGAAATATCCACATCCGTCGCTCTTATTGGCTACAAGACAAGGTTCAAAATCAAAATTTGTATGCGTTGCCTCTTAATGTTCCTTGCTTGTGGCATCGGTAATAGCTCGTTGCGCTAGAGAGTGCATTTATGGCAGCGTTGTGGAGTCGCCAACCTTTACCGTCTGACTTTAGCGGAGAATATGAACAGTATATTTTGTAAAGATAAAGATGTTTATTTCACAACATACACTGAGAGGTGCAGTTTAAGGAGTTTGGTTTATGCTGTGGTGTTTGAATGATTGGTTTGGTTTGATAAGACTCGTAGTAACGAGCCCTGTAGAGTTGGGTAGGCGTAGAAGACTTATTTAATCATTTACTTAGCGACTTAATAAATTGTACATACCTTTCTGAGTTCATTACCTAAATACCTATTTCACTCAATACCCTTTCCATGCTATAAAAAATATTGATATGGTCGATATTTTTTAATTAAATGCCCATTTTTATATTGATGGAACATATTTTTTTTATTTTTCTTTTCATCGTATTGCATTGTTCCCATTTTCACATTACATATTAATTCTCGTGCTCAGTTTAGAAATAATATTTTCAGGGAATGATTTATTGCCATCTTAAACGATCACTATTGGTATCTAAACTAATATACTAAATATTTAATTTAACTAAAAACATTCTCTTGTCATTGATTATAATGACAAATTAATTCTTATATTTTGACAACAGTCCATATCCACTAAGATTCTCGTAGGAACAGTTCGAAATAGAATCAAAGGTGAAAGTCGTAACTCGCTCGGTTCGCTCCAGAAAAAGGTTGGTGATCCCTGCGCTTGGCAACAGGGAATGAAAGCATACTAAAAGCGACGATCTGAATCAAACCTTAACTTTATACAAATAGAGTCGCTTTCGTAATGGGTGGGGCTTGTTATTGATCGAAACTTTGTGAAAAAAGTTTTGTACTTATCGCCTACAAACGATACATGTACTATTTTATTAATTGGCTTAAACTATCACGTCATTCAATTATGCACCCTATTTTATTGAAAGGAAAGTTTATTTTCGCCCACGTGTGGACTTGAAGTTTTTTTCAACAAGTTATTAAAAATGGATAAAAGATTCTTCTTCAAAGTCTAACAAAGGGTTATTAACGGGTTCGTTATAGAGGATTAATATTTGTAAAAATGAAGGATTAGTTTCTTACTTAATTACGGCTTTTGCTACGGAAAGGGTGATATTAAACGTTTTTTTAAACATCCAGCAGTTCTGGGGTAAGTGTTCGAAAGTTAAATTAAGTATATATTACGTTACTTATTAGTTTATTTGCTTGTTTGAAAGATGTAATCGTACTCTTAACAGTATAGATACATACGCTTTACTGTACAGCAAGAAATTGACTTAGAGCCAGACAAAGTAGGTTCAAATACAAATGTAGTGCATTTTAGGCGCTACGAGCGATCTCTTCCAGAATCCAGACGACAACCTAAGGGCTAGATAGAAAGAGTACAGTGTGACTATTAAAACAAACCACATTTAAATCCATTGCCTAGTTTTAAGATCTAAGCATACCCACATAGCGGGGGAGACGGACAAAAGCGACTTTGTTTTATACCTACTACCTAAGGATTGTGAGAGACGAATGGCGGCGTGTTGTGAATCTGGCCACCAATGAGTGAAATGACGACCACGACCATTCTGACAAGAGTGACATCGACGAAGAAGAAGACCTAAGGATTCCGTGTCACAGTTAATTCTTGATTTCCTTAAGTACCAACTTAGCCGTTAAGTGTATGCTTAAATGGCAATTTTTTCAACTTAAAATGCAGATGGTAGAATGTTCGGAAAAAAATCGCTTCCCGCACCTAACGACCGATCAGCTGTTACGGTTGTATGGGAAAGTGAATATGATTTTTTGTATATTTCCTCGTTGGTATCATACAAAAAGGCGAGTATAAGTACCGAAGTTGCAGACACACAAAACCCACTTTTTATGTGTAAGTTTACAGGCTAGTTGGCACATAAGGTAGAGATCTTTCCTGTGGAGCCAATGGAGGGTTTGGGTTCCCTCCCACCCAGGAGGATTATTCATACATAAGTAGATACGCTTTAAGCCGACTGTTTTATGTCTTTGTTGTTATGTTTTATTTTTGTGGAATTTTAAATGTATGTGTCTAGTCATTGTTATGTTGTGTTTGTGTATATTGTGACGTTATCATTTGTTATGTTGTGGTGACTTTTTATTCATAATCAGCCAATCGCAGTCCACTGCTGGACATAGGCCTCTCCAGTACGGCACTAATAACCTAATAGGGTGAGGTGTGTCATACACTACAATGGGAAAACCTCTGAAGGCATTACCCATAATCGCCACGCTGGGCAGGCGGGTTGGCGATCGCAGGGCGTAGCTTCTCGCTCCGGTCACGCTGTTGCCCGTCATCGGCCCGTGGTTTTTAGCTGCGCCTTCAATCGTGATAGTTATACCGCCACCAGTCGGTTGCCAGAGCCTCGTTTGTTATTCGGCAGGATGCACCTCGGGCAGGGTGGCATGGAGCGAAGAGATGATACGTTATATGCCTACTTTTTAGGCGAAATAAGGTTTGTTCTCTAGGCGGTCAAAGTCGCGGGCACAGCTTATTACATTTATTTATTACCTATAATATCTACGACGCCTATTGTACGAATAGACTTAAAAGAAATAAAAAACAGAATTAATATCCGAAACACGTCGCTGCACAGTCGACAAACCAGTCCGCAATGACAGGTTCGATTCTTTGTTCGGCCACAAAAACTTATGAATCATAATGTGGGCTTATAATAGGCAGTTTTGTTATTGATATGTTATTTATGGCGGAGGCTCAGCCGATATGTGAATAACTAGTTTTGTGATGAAATAGTCAGTTTCTTTTAGTAATAAAATATTTATTTATTGTAGACTCCTTAGATGTCACATGATAAGAATTACCTACTTTTTGTAGAATCCACTCGAAAACTAGTCGTTGTACATTCCTTCCCAGTATTTTAGACACATTTCAGATATAGTCTCGCTACCGAATACGGTCTTACTGCGTTTGGGAGTTCCATTCATTCAGACCTATTCACGAATCCCCCACATTACTGATTTTCGACCAACACCCAATCCAACTGATCCTCGCATCACAGAACCTTGTCCAATAACTTTGTATATACCAACCCATTAGACAACATGAGTTGATCCCCATAATCCCGTGCTCCATGGCGAATCAATCACCATGGCTAATTCATATTCAATGGCGTCTGTCACGGGCGGGAGTCGAACCCGGTGCGCCGCGCGCTATTCAGTTTGGGCAGAGAATGTGCAGCTAGATGTGCATTGGGAAGGAATAATTAGGTTTTGTATTGTTTAGATCCGTTTACATAATATAGTTTGAGTGATAGGATGTTGTTGAATCTGTCCTCGGCCCTCCCTTGCCCCAAAACTCAAATTCTAATAACTTAATTTGTTTTTTTTTTCAGCTCTTAATAATATATGTAGATAATGCTAAGGGTTATAGGGCGTATGCTCGCACCTGAGTAGGTAGGCCTGGCGATATTCGATACGATCACAGTCTTTCTGAACCGATCAGCTACGATTTGGGAACCTTCAAGAAACGAGCGTATTCATATTTAAAAGGCCGGCAGCGACCATAAACTCGATTTGAGTTGCGGGTGGATATGGGTGGTGTCCCAGCCCATGCGCTCGCTGGAGAGTTTTCTGTCAAAAATCCAGAACTTTTAGGCCTCAACTTCAATCTGCTCTTGTGCCCTGCCCAGTGCCACTTCAGCCTGCTAATCCAAATCAGAAAACCAGCGCCGTGGCTTGCTACGCGGGCCACGGTTCAATGCTGAGTGGGGCCCTTTTATATTGGACGTCACAACACCACGTCCGGTCCGACTGTTTTATGTCTTTGTTGTTATGTTTTATTTTTGTAGAATTTTAAATGTATGTCTTCTGTCTAGCCATTGTTATGTTGTGTTTGTGTATATTGTGACGTTATCATTTGTTATGTTGTGATGTCCCAATGTAATAAAGTATTCTTATTCTTATTCTTATTCTTAATCCTCTAAGCTACCTACGAGTATTACATTGGTTGGTAGTACAAACATAATACATACATGCTCATATGTTTCCGTCCTCTTATAATCCTGGGTTCTTTAGAAAGGGCGTGAACGCGTGAGGCGCAATGGGTTAGTTCTATCATGTCTGTCGACCCACACTTTTGGACCTCACGACCGCTTACCATCAGGTGGAGTCAGGTCATCCTGAATGCTGTTCTTATAAAAACAAAACATATTTTAATTACACCACATACAAGGCTAGTCGGCAATGAACACAGAGTATGGATCCTCATCAGAAAACCTGAACAAACAGCACCATACAGTATTTGTTGGCACAACGCGTCCATATCGCTCGCTGCTTTTATGACACACAGACGGAAACGGCGTAAAATTTTAATTCGTATCGGTGGAAGTCGTAACTCCTGGGTGGCACTCTGTTTGCTTTTGATAGGAGCGGCTTGTTCTTGTGTGGAGAGTTTTATTTGCTAAATGCGCTGTACAATTTGGTCTTGAGTCTTCTATCTAGATAAAAACGAAATTAACTGATTAATCACGTAATATTAGATCTCACTGTAATACCTAACAACGCGGTGTTTCCAGGTCGCTAGTAAGTATGTAATGTTTTATTAGTTAACTAGCTGTGCCAGCGGCGTCGCTCGCGTGGATATCGGGTTTCAAAAATAACGGACTTCCATATAATACCCATCAATACCTTGTGCCTAAGTTTTAAGTTAGACCTCTAGCAATACATTGGTGAAAACCGCAATCAATTCTATGCAGTAGTTTTCGCGTAATGCGCGTTCAAACATACAGGTTTAAATTTCTCGCGTTTTCCCAACACTTCCCGTCACTGCTCCGCTCCTATTGATTGTAGCGTGATGAAAAGTATCCTATAACCTGCCCAGGAGTATGAAAAATAATTGTACAAAGTTTCGTCAAAATCTGTTCAGTAGTTTTTTTTTCTATAACGAACATACAGACAGACAGACAGACAGACAGACAAAAATTTTACTGATTGCATTTTTGGTATCAGTATCGATCACTTATCACCCCCTGATAGTTATTTTGAAAAAATATTTTATGTACAGAATTGACCTCTCTACAGATTTGACCTCTACAGATTTATTATAAGTATAGATAGATTGCATTCGCTTTTCACAAAGTTTAGAATCGACTTATTGATATCTGGGATTCCTTGGTCACCAATCTTCCCGTAAGCAGGTTTTAAGTCGTCATCAGGTGCAAAGCATGTTGTCAATAGTGATAAAGTTATAGAAGAATCAATGAAATAAATCGCCTTCAAGCGTGAATTCCGATACTTTGTCCGATTACTTCATTGAACATTTGATTACAAAATGACACCAGATGAGTACCTTTAGGGTACCCCTTATATGATAAACTAGCTGTGCTCGCGACTTTGTCCGCGTGGAATAGAGTTTTATCCCCTATTTTATTCCCTTGGGGGTAGCATTAATCAAAATCCTTTCTTAGCGGATGCTGTGCCATTTTTCTATGCCCAAATTTCAGCCCAATCCGTCCAATGGTTTGGGCCGTGCGTTGATAAATATGATGTCTGCCATTTTTAAGTTATATTAGGTATATTAGATAAAAGCAATAGATCGACCATGCTTCCATTCAAGTACCCTCCAAAGAACCATGTAGGTACAGTCAGAAGAGTATAATACCTTCCGCATACACATCAAGAGTGTTCCGTTTGCGAGCCACAATCGGGCGCGACGTAACGACTTTCCCCAAAGGTCAGAAGGGCTGCTATCATTACTCCACTTATCACTACCTATCATAGGCTGCCCGCGGCCGTATCTCTCCGCCATTGTTTCTGCTATCACCCACTTTCCAACTTAATTGTGTTGAGGATATGAATTGATATTGATTAGACTAATGGTTGGTTGCTGTTTAGGTGGAATTTGAACGGGATGTACGAGTATTTTAACTAATACCTACCTAAATTGACGAGTATAAGATGCATCGTCGTCTCTCGGTATTTTATCGGTTACATTTTGGTGAGTGTGCGACGGAGTTATTTAACTAGATTCCTCCGGCCCCCTTCTATCATCGGACGAGCAGGGATACGGCGAATAGGCACCGTTATATGGTGCAAGTTCCAAGGACTCGCACAGCACGTTTCGCCTCTACTTTCATAGTACGAACGGCCAAACTATGGAACTCTTTGCCAGGCTCCTTGTTCCCCGAGACGTACAATCTTCCGATGTTCAAGGCGAGAGTGAACCGGTTTTTATTGGGTGAGCGAGCTCCATCGTAGACTGTGATATCGCTTACCATCAGGTGAATTGCAGTCAAGCGCAAACCCATTGTTACGGCTGGAACCGGGGGTGTGGAATCAAAGCAAGATGATAGGGAAACCACAAAACACTTTAATGGACAGCCGTAGCGGACTGTATAACTTCAAACAACTAGATAAACAATAATCAATAAAAACCATAGTAACACTTATTATTCTTAAAAAACCCTTCTAAATATAAAACTATGTACAAAACGTATTAAAAAGGTAAAACTATATAAAAAGGTCGTTCTGTCCGCAACATACCGCCCCCTTGTGCAAGAAGTGCACAAATTACAAAGACTTGAACACTGGGGCGGCGCGCTACGTCTACCGCTCTCACAACGCCGTGTCTACTGCAGTGCTTCTCTGCTTCTCATCCATTCGCTGTAATCTTCGGCTGCACTACTAGTCTGCCTGGTTGGAGCATGGGCGCACTCTGCGCACTCTGTCTGATCTGTCTGTTCTGCCACAGCTGTCTCCTTATGAGGCGGAAGACAAAAACTCTGGGTGGACGAAGCGCCGGTTATCTTGTCTGCGAACAATTGGCGGGTTCCAAAAAGTCAACACCAGCGCATGTGAAACGGTTGTCTGTGATGTGCAAATCTTGGCTGGTTCTTCCAAATCAAATGGCAAGGAAACATCGAACATCGACTTGTTCTCTTCACAGTTGACTGGCCCCAAACGAGTTATCCAAAACTTCTGCTTTACCAGCAATTAGGGGATAATAGGGCGTTAGTTTGCATCATTGCATCTAACGAATCTTGGGGGGGCATCGCGTCTTCCTGTATTCACAGAGACAGTCGTAATCCTTCCCACCAACTCAACAGGTTGTGATCTCGGAGCATGGGCAGAATCAGAAGAGGACTTGAGCTATCCTCTTGAAACACTCTCTCAGGCTTCGAGAAATCTATCTCCTCTCTGCAGCTTGTAGGCTTCATAACTGCTGACAACGGAAGAAAGTGGTGGACGTAGAAGTAGCAGGTTGCGGCCAGAACGATGACGTGACTTGAACCGTTAGGGAATTCGCGCAGTCAGTCACTGAAACGGTTTAAATCTAAGGTTACAAATTGTAAAAAAATAACAAAACATATTAAAATCACTACGGGTTTGGACGATCTTTCAAAGTTATTGTATCGTCATTGTGACTTCTATTATGTCTATTTGACGAATCATTTTTATTAAGTGGCGTCATAAAGTTTTTATTCGAAAGAGTATTTAAATCGCAACAATTAGAACAAACTTTTTGCTTTCTCGTTGGCATAGATGCGCCATGCAACAAACGATGATGATAAAATTGACAATCATCAATGTCGCACTTCGTTGTCAAACATTTTTTCCAGACATGTCGCTTATTGCCTAAACAACGGAAACATCGTTTTGATCTATAAATAAAATCAAGTCTGGATTCTGGGGACAACGTTTTGAATTTAGTGCAATCGGCCAAAATGTGATTCTCTTTACAAAACCCGCAGACTCCGGAATCATGCGTGATGCGAGTGGTGTTGCAGAATTCAACACATGTACTTTCTTTTACACGTTCACTAGAATTTTGGGGTGGAAGGCCGAATTGAATGTGGTTACGAGCTTCTTCGCGCAGAAAATCGGAAAGCACTTCCAGTTTCGTGCTGCCAGTGGAGTGAGCAGCAGCGTAACGAGTCCAAAGGCTGCGAAGAAGTGGTGTCAATTTCGACAAAATGGTGTTATACAAATCTGGTGAATAAAGATAATCCAAAAAACCTAAGTGCTTCATTGTAGCAATTAAATTTTGAATTTTGCACGATATTACGTTAAGATCTCTGAAGTCGCTCTGTAATTTAGGTAGCGCCCGCACTGCAGCCAACTCCTCTAGTAGGACGAACTCTGGGCGTGCAAAACGATCTTCCAGGGCACGAAGAAGTTCGTCGGGATCGGTGCAGGTGATGGCTAGCGCGGATACGGACAGGGCGGCTTCCCCCCGGAGGGCTGAGCGTATACGTGCTATATTATGAACTGATGAAAATGATGAAGATGTATGTTTGTAACACTGAATGAAAGGTAGCCAATCCATTGCCTTACCACTAAATATGGGTAGATTAGCAGAGCTTTGGGGTTTATTCGCAAGAGACAAGATAGCGTTGGTCAAATCTTTTAACAAACTGCTCTGGTGATCAGGCGATGGTTCGACAGTTGGATGGGATGTGACTAATGTCGGTTGAGATGTAACGGGTTGATGAATGATTTGAGGTACAGGTACGATACCGATCTGTCCGGCGCACGAAACGGGAGCTTCATGAGAGATAGCTCTAACACTCTGCGTGGCACGGGGAGGTACGGCTGGAGTGGGATCTACCTCTATGGTGACGATCGGTCCCACTGCTTTAGGGATGGGAGGACGTTGACAGGTGGCAATGGGCAGGACTGGGGATATAGGTTGAACCGCCGGTCTCTCCGCAGGTCGCTCCAAGTCTGCCGGAAGGCTGTGAACCCAAGAGGTTACGCTTTGGCTGGAGCTACGGGATGAACCCAGTGTGGCCATCTCAGCTGCGTGCAGGTGGTTTTCGGCTTCAAGCCTTAGCTGGGCCAACTTTGCATTTTTCTCCCTTTCTTCTTCCACAGTTTTAAGCAAGGCGGCGGCCAACTTTGCATCTTTCTCCCTTTCTACTTCCGCAATTTTAAGCAAAGCGGCGGCGTGGCGTGCTTTAGCTGCTAGTCGTCGGGCAGCAACTGATGATGATGATGATGAAGATTTTTTGCTATGTCTACTGGAATTTTGAGGAGGTGCGTCACCTTCAGGCCTAAAACTTATAAGAGATTGAAAAAGGTTACCATCCTCCTGTGTATTTGCCTCTGGGCACTCAACTCCATCTATTGGGAGTGCCGTTGAGGGCTCTGCAGAACTTTTAACTTTGCTTCTGGTAATCATTATTAATAAAGGCTCGATGGCCAAAATGATACTGCTGGCACAAAGTAGGCTCGAATGGGCCAAAATGTTACGGCTGGAACCGGGGGGTGTGGAATCAAACGAGTAATGGGAAACCACAAAAACACTTTAATAGTCCAGCCGCAGGCGGACTGTATAACTCAACTACTAGATAAACAATAATCAATAAAAACCATAGTAACACTTATTATTCTTAAAAAACCCTTCTAAATATAAAACTATGTACAAAACGTATTAAAAAGGTAAAACTATATAAAAAGGTCGTTCTGTCCGCAACACCCATATTGTATAAAAAAAATCGTGTTTTGGATATAAGTGAAATGAAAATTTGGATAGCTAGAATGATTCAACAGGAACGTTTACATGTATACAATAATAAATAACCCAAGACATGCCACGCTGGGCCACACAGCGCCACCTAGCCCCAAACTAAGCCGAAGCTTGTACTATAGGATACAGTAGAGAGACACTGATAAGAGTTTTCTAATGTGTATTTTACGTACCCGAAGCGAACCAGAGACGGTTTCACTAATAAAAACTGATAGCGATAGCTTGGTTGAGTGATGGCGATCGCTGCTTCTGAAGTGGTCGCGAGTTCGATCCTTACACAGCACAAACATTTGTACACATGAACATGTCTGTTTGTATTGGTCTGAATGTTCTAAGAAATATATCATTAATAACTAAGCTATCAGTGGTCTCATAATAATCAGCAAGTTGCAATCCACTGCTGAACATTATTATGTCTCTTGAGGCGAACATCTGTTTGGTCAAACATCCTATGCATACGGGTTGACAATCGCAGGGCCTAGCTTCTCGCTGCGGTGATTAGTTATATAGTATGTATAAAACAAGCTTCGGCTTAATTTGGGACTATATGGCATTGTGTGGCCTAGCGTGGCATGTCTTGGGTTTTTTTCTTTTTTTTTTATAGTGGCTCGACATAATGGCTTCCCTACGCCTGATGGAAAGCGACAGAGAAGCCCAAGTCGCTGTGACAACGGGCAAGTAACTGGTCAGTTACCTGTCAGTTGCCACCGCCATGCCGGCCCAACCCTAGCCCCCCACGAGCTACGGAAACCCTACTCACCGGCAGAAACACGACCCAGAGGTCATTTGACTTCGGTATTCTATAGGGTGGAGGTCCTTCCCCGGACGGGCGGCTCAATTCGAGCGAAGATTCGCTATGCCCTACCTCTCTTAAAATTATTATTTTAAGAGAGGTAGGGCAATGTTGTTAGGGATGTTTATTTCTTTAACAATAACGATTACTCAGAACACTCCATCTTCACCTCAAAACGCCGGTAGCCGCTCTGCAGTCATTGCGGTGCACAAAGTGATTTATGGCTGATAATAAAATAAAACATCTTATATCGAACCGAGCAGCGTGAAGTTACCACTTACGACCCATTAACGCAGCGCTGATAGACTTGAGCATTCACTTGTAACAGAACACCGAGCGTTCGCCGTTTTAAACATAATCGAAATGATTTTTGAACACGAACGTGGTATTTTTAGTAGAAGCCTGCGATCACAAATACCACGAAGCACAGCGTCGAGGTCTCCCGACGATGGAAAGCGAAAGAGAAGCTTGAGTCCTTTATTTGAGTCTTACGACACACATTTTCAACTGAAATTCCACTCCAAACTCGTTTACCCCAAACTGCAGTCGGTTCTGTAGCTGTTCTGATTTATGGCCAGACATTGCCACTTCAGCTTACTAATCTGATTAGCCTTTGTTCTTTGTCATCATCATCGACCTGCTAAAATCGTTCACTGTTAGACATAGGCCGGCCCTAATAACCATTGTAATTTGGGGGGATTTGCCTTAATCACCACCCATGAGTAGCCATAATTAGCCCAGGTAAACGCTGCTGCCCGTTTCCTGACTTAGTCGTCTTCTACGACACCCACGAGATGAGATTAGGGGATCCTATTCTAAATCTGGAACACATACATAAACAATGGACAAGTACCCAAATCAAGTAAGGGCTAGGTTTCAATTACAATTTCTTTATTTGCTTACTAAATGTAGGTCATCGCTACTTCAGCTTCATTAATGCTATGTCAAGAACCTTGGTTCTCTGTCGGATCACCTCAATTCGGACGCGATTCTGCAAAGAAACAGTCTATAGTCACCTTTAATTTTACAGCGCGCATTACCAAAACGCTTTGTGGCATTTGTCGAATTTCCAAAATGGCCGCCTGTCACAATTGGACGTTGTCGATCTGTCAAACGGATTTATTAACGGAGTGTTGGAAGTTTTTGCGTTAAACGAGTGACAAGGCATGATCGGTGAGTAAGGAAGTTTAAATAAGCAATTTCTTTGTTTATTTTACTGTTTGAGGGCTTATGCAAACGTTGTGTTTCAAAGGTTCGACGCTTAATCATATTGCCATTGCTTTATTGGCAGTTTTTCTATCTTTACTTCCATTTTTCTCATTATTTGATGATCTTTCGTTTCAATTTACTTGTTACATTATAGATGTTATCGGATAGGTTTCTTTTGTTGATTTGTTGTTCCTGTAGATATACAGTTGAAGTCTGATTAAAAGTAAACGATATAAGGGCGTAGGGGAGGGGGGAGGGATGACTCCATGACCCACTGTTGGAAGTCGTTGAGCTTCGCACCATGAAGAACAACAACTCCCATCAGTTCAGTTGGCCACAAGCAGCCCTGTCTCCGCAGGGCAGCTTGTGGCCAGCTGTTGGTGTGTGGCGACACCACGGGCCCGAGACCTCCCGGGGGAACACACCATCTTTCCCCCACATCTGTCTTGCCTTCGTTGACCAGAGTGCAGCAAAGGAGCTACAAACCTATTCTTAAAAACATTTCTAAGGTAACTAAAGATTACTGGGACTTTATATTATGAGAATATGTATCAGACCTAACATTTTTATCTCGAATAGCGGGGACGGGTTAGTGACAAAAGTGGCCGTAGGCCCTAAACTTATACTGTCAGTTACCTACATCAAAGAAATAAACATTTATTATTTTTGTCACATAGTAAATGCTATAAAACACACAAAAGACGTATCTGTCGTTAATAAAAGTGATAATAATTTTGATGATCTTCTATCTTCTCCATCCATTACGCTAATCTCACAACTTGAACAAAGCGAATCAAAAGCGAACCCGCAAAAAATACGCATTGACATAAACAATCTCTCTCAACTGATTTCAATATTACAAGTTATTTTCGCACCCCGGTTTTTATCGCGGCTTTTATGACGTCACGCGAGCACCGTATGTATGTTTACGACTGATCCACGGGGGGTATCTGTAGTCAAATCAATTTGAATCTTACTGCAAAGCGTTAAGGATGAAAAGCGCAATCGTTTTTAGGAGTACATAGTGAAAAAAATACGGCAGATGTCAGTTATCTTTGTCGCGCAGTTTGACGAAATGAGTCGTTGCTGCGACGGAATAATGCTCACTTGATAATGGCTGGGGTGGTTGCCAATTTATTGTGCTTTATGTTCGACAGCAGTCGACGTAAGCCGCCGTGAAGGCTTGGGGTGCCTTGGATATTGCCTCGAAAACGAGAAGCTGTAATTTGACTTGGAACTGAGCAGACAAGGGAATTTGGTAATTCCTGCCAATCAGATCGTGGAGTTCTATATATCAAAGTTCTAAATATAAAATAATATATGTGATCTATTAAATCAAAGTGTACGAATAATACTGTCATGACAGAATTTCGGCGGGTAATCTCCATGGAGACTAGCCAAGACGACAGTTCCATACGGCCGGAGAGAGAATTTCCGATGCACGGGGGTTTCATCAACAGTTATTTGCCACTTAAAGAAAACTTCTGGATGACATACTCATAATCGCCAAGCTGACAAAAATCTAGCCCGTTAAAATTACGCGTGTCCGTCTTTCATGTAACATTTTTTTGCACGGAGTGACTTCAAAGACTCCCACTTCTAAATTTTAATGCCTTGTATCTATCTTTATTATTTTTTGTTTAATTGAAAAAAGGAAAAATACGTGTCCAACCAATAAATAGGTATTTTTATAATCTAACATTCGAGCTAAATACAATGTAATTATTTTGACCCTGGAGACATCCCTATTGAAAACTCTGAAACAACCTCCCAGCCGCGATGTTTTCTGATCATTACGACATATTCGTACAATCTACCCGCAATAGCCCAGTGGTTCAATCCCAGTCAGTTCGATCCCGCTCGTGCTCGCGGCCCGGTAGCGCGTCGGGCGCCGAGTCAAATGTCACGCGGAGGGACCCCGCGCAATTAATTTGCTGCCCTCTTTTCTCTTATATGAATGTGTGAGGCGCAGTGTATTTTACGGAGTAGTATCTCATCTGTTTTTTTTTTATTATTACTGAGAATGGCAGTCGAACAAACGGCCCGTCCGATGTCAATATTGCAATTCCGCGAAGCCGTAGCGCAAGGCGCTACCAAGCCTTTACTTACCGTGAGGAAAGAACTCTCTTATCTTTTTATCAATGCACAAATGATCTAGGTACGATGCCCAGTAAGAAAGGTAGGGCATAGCGAATCTTCGCTCGAATTGAGCCGCCCGTCCGGGGAAGGACCTCCACCTTATAGAATACCGCAGTCAAATAACCTCTGGGTCGTGTTTCTGCCGGTGAGTAGGGTTTCCGGAGCTCGTGGGGGGTTAGGGTTGGGCCGGCATGGCGGTGGCAACTGACAGGTAACTGACCAGTTACTTGCCCGTTGTCACAGCGACTTGGGCTTCTCTTTCGCTTTCCATCAGGCGTAGGTAAGCCATTATGTCGAGCCACTATAAAAAAAAAGACAATTTACAAACAGATGTTCATGCACATAAATGTTTGTGATGTGTGGGGATCGAACCCACTACCCTTGGCTCAGAAGGCAGAGGTCACTACCAATTGAGCCACCGAGCCAGTCAACTTGGAGAAATATTTCAAAATTATGTTATAATATTTATTCTTTTGTGTATCATTTTGATCAAACATAAATGGTGCTTAAATTCTAAAGTTACCAAAAAAAAACATACGGTCGAATTGAGAAACCTTCCTTCTTTTTTCAAGTCGGTTAAAAACATATCGTAATATCGAATACATTCCCATGGTCGAATTATTTTCGTACAAAACGTATATTTTCGATCGCGTACGCAGCAAAGCTTTTAGCCTAACTACATTCACCTGGCATCGGCTCTATAATTTTCGTAGAATGATTTATTTCATGTTACTTTTTACAAACGCACTGTGGTCACGGCACGTTTGAAACCAAACAGCTGATTGCTATATTCCATCAAGACCCCTCGAGTTAGCCCTTCATACGATAAACAACCTTAAAACTGGTACTTCAAGGTGTATTTTTGACCGAATGCGCAAGAGCAATCGAAGTCAGCTGTTAGTAGCTTTTGTGAATTAATTATTGCCGTAATTGGTTTACAACTGAGATGGTGTTATTTTGATATCGCTTTCGAACGTGCGTACATTTATTTACAATAAAAAATAAATTGGTGTTGTTATTAAACAAAATTATATTCTTGTTATATCGCTGGTATTGAGTTAAAGTGGATTTTTATTGGGTTAGCTCTTTGAGGATAAGCGCTTTTATATAGGTATAACGGGGACGAGCATGATCATGAATCTGATGGTATGGTAACCGGCTTGGGTTCGATTCCCGGGACAAACAATTAGTGTGATGAACACTTGTGTTTGTTTATCTATACTTATAATAAATTTGTAGAGAGGTCAATTCTGTACATTAAATATTTTTTCAAAATAAATATCAGGGGGGGGATTAGTGATCGATACTGATGCCAAAAATGCAATCAGTAAAATTTTTGTCTGTCTGTATGTTCGTTATAGAAACAAAAACTACTGAACGGATTTTAACGAAACTTGGTACAATTATTCGTCATACTCCTGGGCAGGTCATAGTATAATTTTGATCACGCTACAACAAATAGCAGCAAAGCAGTGAAGGGAAGTGTGGGGAAAACGGGAGAAATTTTTATCTGTATGTTTGAACGCACATCACGCGAAAACTACTGCATGAATTTGAATGCGGTTTTCACTAATGTATTGCTAGAGGTCTAACTTAAAATTAAGGTACCTTTTTATGGAAGTCCGTTATTTATTAAACCCGATATCCACGCGTGCGACGCCGCCGGCACAGCTAGTTATATTTAAAATCCGTGCATCTGGTAAACAACAAAGTCGCCGACCGGACCGTAAGCGGCGCAATCTGCATACGATGCATATGCATGCATGCGGGGATCCCTACGACATCGACGTCTGCGGGGGAACTTGCTCTATTATGGTAATAGCGGCGGTATCGCTTTAACCGTACTCTGCGCTAAGATGTGACTTATACAGACTTTCCGAAAATTAGCTTTCTAAATAAAACGATATAAAGAGCCTTAGCTTCATTATTTTTTGTTACTTTTAAAAGGCATTTTAATACACACACTTGTGTAGTAGGTAGTAGGTACTAGTCATCATCATCATCATCATCAGCCTATTACAGTCCACTGCTGGACATAGGCCTATCCAGTTGTTCGCCACTACCCATAATCTACAAAAAAGATATCCTACCTAATTCAAACTCACTTTCGTCTATGCCATGGTATCTTTGTATCCTTTTCATGGTGTTTTGATCAAAAATTATGCTTTGCTATGACTTACGAAAGTACTCTGATTAATTCTGAAAACCTAAATTTTGTTCTATTCAAATGAGGTAACTTGCCTTTACGCTCATGAAATAATGTGAAAGTGGACAGACGCAAAAAATGACAGGAAACCTTATTACGAAATCGTACTACAGATACTAAGTGTGTAATCTAATTTGCCTAAAACTGATCTTCCCCCTTCACGCAATCAGCGAAATCATTCACCTCGCCTACCTGCATTTACCTCGCAAATGCCATCGACGCTTCCGCATTTATCTTCCAAACTTTTTTCAAAAACTTGTTATTTTCCCCGTGCCCCGCCTCATAATCTATGCCGTCGGTTGATGCGTCAGCTGACTGCCCATGGAGATAGGGAGCAACTCTCTAAGGGATACACTTCCCACAACCACACAACCCTTGGCAACTGCCAAAAAGCTTGCCCTACGCCCCTGACTCCTGAAGCATACGTGCCAGTTTCCAGCGAACTTTATTTCGGAAAGCGAAGTGAGTGTCAGTGTGCAATCTTACGCTCAATGTCACTCTATCGTTATAATGGAGATTGGGCGAGAGTGTGACAGGGCGATGTGCGCGAGAGAGACGGAAGACCCTGATGAAATTCATGAAGTTAGCAAGTTATATATTTTCCATACGCCAGAGGCGGAGTGATGCGAAACATTTGTATGTATGAGTGAGCTCTGATGGTATCTTTAGTGCGTACATGTGGGTACGACCGGCTAACGGTGGAGTTTGCTGGCTTCTGATTGGGTAATTACTGGGCTATTTTGGGTAATTAAGTTGGTAAGTTACCTTAGGGCAAAGGTCTTTCGATGTAATAACATCAAATGTGTAATTAATCAATGAGAATGCTTTAACTAATAGAGTGGTTAAGTTTCTACGGATGAACGGTACGAATCACTATCTCTTCTCTTCCCGACTCGAATCGGTGTGTAGCTAGAGCTAGCTTAGAGACAAGAGATTCATCATCATCAACCTACCGCAGTCCACTGCTGGACATAGGCCCCTCCAGTTGTTCGTCACGTCATATCAAGGTCTGATTGACCCAAATCAATAATCAGTACTTACTCGTGGGGGGTTAGGATTGGGCCGGCATGGCAGTGGCAACTGACAGGTAACTGACCAGTTACTTGCCAGTTGTCACAGCGACTTGGGCCTCTCTTTCGCTTTCCATCAGGCGTAGGGAAGCCATTATGTCGAGCCAATATGAAAAAAAAAACTTAGTAACCAGTCACTTATCCATTGCCGCAGCGACTTGGGCTTATTTTTAAGCCACTTTGCCATGTCACTACGAAAAATATGAAATCGGTTGGCGTCCTCCAAATCGATAAATAATAACATGAACTGAAGCGAAAAAAGTTTTATGCCGCCAAAGTCATAAAAGGAAGTCGACTCTCATCCCGATCCCGGGTCCCACGTACGGTTCCCGGTTCCTCCCAACATAATGGCGGACTTTTATGAGGCATTGTCTAACGATTAGTTCAATGGCGCGTCACGGGACTCGCTCGTAACTCTCGGAGGAATCAAGGAGGTGGTGGAAAAAATCACTTTGGGCTTAGGGTTGATTAATGAAATAAAACAGGGAGTTGCCAAATAGGGATGATGACTAAAAAATAATTTAATGTCCATCAGATAGATTAATGAAAAATATTGGATACGTATTTTTTATTTTGCCTCTTGTTCATAAACTTACGAAGATACATTGATTTTAAATGTCACATGACGTCACGTTAGAGTACAAAATATACTCTAACGTGACGTAGTTAGCCCCCTTTAATGCGCTATATTATTATCTAAGTATTTTCTTGTTATTTCGACAAAACAAAAAATACGGGTCTTATATTTATTTATTATCTAAGAGACGGACTAATTATTTTCTTCATTTTCATACCTTGTCATCATCCGTATTGTAACCACTACATTTTAATATAAATAAAATAAAAAATAACTGACGATACGCCACGCTATTAGTGCCAGACATCTGATACACTTACTTTTATATCTTTTTTTTTGTAAATAAATACATTATTATACCTAGTAAATACCCAGATCGGTAGAAGCAGATGTATTTACGCACACAAATGTTTGTACTAGCGGGGTAATCGAACCCGCGACCACTGGTATTAAATCTATGACTAAAGTGTAAATAACAATATTGGATTGATCATAAATTATACACAATTAGCCACCGAAAAAGATAACAAAACCAAAACTAAGTCCATCCGGGGAAGGACCTCCACCCTATAGAATACCGCAGCCAAATGATTTCCGGGTCGTGTTTCTGCTGGTGAGTAGGGTTTTCGGAGCTCGTTGGGTCGGGCCGGCATGGCAGTGGCAACTGACAGGTAACTGACCAGTTACTTGCCAGTTGTCACAGCGACTTGGGCTTCTCTTTCGCTTTCCATCAGGCGTAGGGAAGCCATTATGTCGAACTACTATATAGAAAAAAAACAAAAGCAATTCCCATTTTCCTTTTATCACAAAGCACTCACTCATTATATATCTATGTTCCCATCAATAGAACAAGTCCTTTCACCACGGTTAGCCCCCATGGCCGGACTCACACGCCATTGCGTCTCCAGCGGAACGACTCGGAACACAACTACCGTTTTACGCGCCCTCCGCAGGGAGGACAGAGGACGGAAACAACTCCCTTAGAAAGTAACTGTTGCTTACAGGAAATATGCATTGAACAAAGCCGGTATGAACTTGTTTGGAACAGTAGAGACGTCAAAGAAATATTCGATTCCGTTTCCGAACTAGACCTTATCTTGTTCTAAACTCAAAGACTGATAGTGACAAAACATAGATCGAAGTCGATTCCATTTTAGAAGTTTTATGGATAAGCTGGGTTGATTACTGTTCATGATTAATTTAGTAACTGCCCTCTTTACACTAGCTGGGGTCTGGGTAATCTCGATAAAAGATGCCTTTGTCTAGATCTTTTGTGTGTCGTTTAGGTATGTGTCGTAAATATATGGTAAAATTTACTACCTACCCTACCCAGAACAAGGAACTCGAGTCTGAAACGGTTCGCCTACAGTCGATGAATCTTTCGCCCATTATTATCAATCATTTATTTTCTGAAGGGAGGGGTCTTCAATCTCTTCGGAGACAAACATTGATTTATTTTTAGTTATATTTTTTATTAATTTATTTTTAACGAAAAATCCTAATTCCTTCTTCCCATCGAAAGTCCTCAATCAAATAACAAAAGTTGCCATTGACGTCACTCCAATCAAATCGTTCTTACAATTCTGTGACGTCACAAGAGGGCTTAAAACTCGAATTTTAATATTAACCCTTCACCCATATGACCACTGCATTTACCAACGGGTCGCATGCACCCCCGGTCTCATGGGGTCCAATTGTGCACAGCTACGCGATTTGAATACCCCGGCAGTGTTGAAACGGGGTGATGTGAGATGAATATTTACAAGGGACTAATTAACTGTGTATGTGTGATCTTTTTCGTGAAAGTGGTGTTTCTCATGGGTCATGTTTGTGTTATAATGTACCGGTAACAATGGATAATTTATTCGATACCAGCTGACCGTACTTATCATCGCCATATTTTTTTGACTAAATTAAATATAAATAACAAATTAACCCAAGACATGCCACGCTGGGCCACACAGCGCCGTCTAGCCCCAAACTAAGCCAAAGCTTGTACTATGGGTACTAGACAACTGATACACTTACTTAAATAGGTACTATTTTTTTGTAAATATATTATACATAGTAAACACCCAGACCAATACAAACAGACAATGTTCATGAACACAAACGTTTGTACTGTAATCGAACCCACAACCCTTGGCTCAGAGGGCAGAGGTCACTACCAAATGAGCCACCGAACCATTAAAACAGAAACAATACATGGTGTAATTTAATGTCAGGAGATGGGATTCACTTAGTAGATTTGTTTTTATAGTATGTCAACTGACCAGTTATAGGTATAACAGACTTTTAAATATGTTGACATTTTTATCAAAAATTATTTAGTAATCTATACCTACTAAAAGGTGCATTGTTGTGAAAAATAAAATGTTTTTATGGTCAGAGTGTAGGGTTATCCGTTTTGACTGTTTATAATAAATAACTCAAAATTACTACTATTCAAATACCGTATTTTTGAAATCAACGTTATTAATGACAGTGTGAATACACAATAGTAGGTCTCTCGGGTATTCACAACAGCTACGACCAAGCCGTTTTGTATTATCGCATTATGTCTCCACGATACGATCGCGGCAACCCTCACCTTTCGATTTTGAATGCAAAAATCAAAACTTGAAGATTCAACCCGTATAAGGTGACTCTAAAATTCAGAGGACCCGTATCTCCCATCGTTGATGGGGACCAAAATACCCTCGTTTTTGTCGCTGAGCTTCCTAGCGGCTCAGGTTTCGGCCTTTTTTATTTTGAACGTTGATCATTTATCTACTGGAGAGGGCTAAAACGAAAAAGATCGGGCTGAGACACTTTAAAAAATAATAAAATACAAAAATGTTTATTAACAGATGTATGGGTGTTAGGAGTACATTATTTTAAGACCTCTCACTTTAAGCCAGAAATGCCTTTGTTGGAAGAAATTAAGAAATAAAAAGCATATAGACAGTGAAACCTTAATACATTTTACTGTCTTGTGTTTCTAGGTATTGAAAGTTATTGTATAGCGTTTGTTTTAGCCCGACAATTGCTCAAGCTATACTTACTTTGGAACCACGATCAGAGCAATGTATGGGATGATGTCTGATCCTATACATTTTCATCTTGAGACACTCGTCTCCGCCACAATCTTCTTATCTTATCTTACTAATATTATGAATGCGAAATTTTGTTTGGATGGATGGATGTTTTTTACTCTTTCACGCGCAAGCTATTCAACGTAATTCAATGATTTTTTTCAGTTATATTGGTCATACATCAGATTTACACATAATCTATAGGGATATTATCATTTCATACAACATTACATTCACGCGGGGCAAACCGCGGGCTACAGCTATTTAATAAAGTACACACATTGGTTGTTGGTATTTTATTGTTAGTTAGGTGAATTCGACAAGGAAACACGTAAGCTGCTTTGTTTTGAACATACATTTGAGTTTACATCTATTTTGAGATACAAAGAATTAAGAATTAAAGCCTAAATAAATAATTTAAATTTACATACATACATTACATTTTACAGGCTCGGTGGCTCATTTGGTAGTGACATCTGTCCTCTGAGCCAAGGGTCGTGGGTTCGATTCCCGCACAGTACAAACATTTGTGTTCATGAACATGTCTGTTTGTATTGGTCTGGGTGTTTTCTATGTATATGTACTTACCTATTTACAAAAAAAAAATATCTAAGTAAGTTTATCAGTTGTCTAGTACCCATAGTACAAGCTTCGGCTTAGTTTGGAGCTAGGTGGCGTTGTGTGGCCCAGCGTGGCATGTCTTGGGCTATTTATTTATTTATTTCAATTTATAAATTAACAAACGCAATTTCCCAATACTCGCTCCAGAACATTCGATGCTCTAAGACCCCAAACAATATTTTACCCAAGGGCTCGATTTTAAAATTGGACTGGTCGTTTTGAAATTTTATGGCAATGGCCGGACCCTGTTTAAAGGTAATAAAGTTTTATAATATATCGTAATAAAACGAAAACTCCTTTCGTAAATGAGCGGAATGGATCGAGAACCCTTATTACATAATTTGCTACTACCCATAAAGCTTTTAGATGTGAGAAAGTGCTATGTCTTTTGTTACTACTTAAATATCTCATATCCTATTGAAAGCAATTTTTTCGACTTTAAATTACGCCGGCAGCGACCCCAGAACTCGATTTGAGTGTCCATGGGCGGTGTCGACTGCTTACCATCAGGCATCACATTTGCTCGTCTGTCGCTTGCATAAAAAAATCTGTTAGCGGTCGTATTCACAAACGTTAGGTAAGTACTATGCGTCGCGCTAATGCACAGGTACCCAAAAACCTATACGATTTTGGGCACTGTGCGTCCGCGCGTCGCATAGTAACGTTTGTGAATACTGCCGTAAGCTTCCTAAACATAATGTTTAAGGGCGGCTTGCAGCAATCTTAAACTAAACTCGATTTTATTAAATCTCGATTTTGTCTTGAACTCGACTTAACTTAAACCTAATATAGTGCGTCTTGCATAGCGACATTTAACATTCGATTTAACTAAACCGAGATTACGCTAACCATTCATTCACCATTCATTCTTTGCGTTCCGTTTTTAACCGACTTCGAAAAAAGGAGGAGGTTCTCAATTCGTCTGTATGTATAATATTTTTTTTTTTTTTTTTTTTTTATGTGTGTTCACCGATATTTCCGTCAATTATGGATGGATTTCAAAAATTTTTCGACAGTTCGACAGAGGACACTTCCGAGGTGGTCCCATTATCACCAAGTCAGGATCTGATGATGGGATCCTGGAGAAATTGAGGGCAACAACCGAAAATTGTATGCTCATATGGTGTTTTTGTTACGTAATCATATTTTACTCAGGTATATGCTTCCGGGTGTCAACATCTGGTGCTGATGATGAAGCCACAGAACTCCTTAACGGTTAGGAGTTAGGGAACAGTACTGACATTGGTCGTTATTAAACTAGGTAGTAGTATGTACTTATGCAGGGCTAATAGGGCAGGTGATTTGGTAAGTGATATGCTTGATTCTAGATCGCAAAGTCTTCACTTGACTTAAAGCAAAATTTTTCATTCCTAAGTAAAACTCTTAAGGACATTAATTAGCCTTTACTCAAGGTCACAGCATATCAACGCAACTAAAAATAGTGAAATAAAATTATTTTTTAAAAAAAAATTAAACCGACTTCAAAAAAAACACAAACGACTAAAACTAAAAAGCGATAAATAACGTTAGTAATTCTACCCTTAATACATAATTATTTAAATATTACAATTATCACTTATTTTTGAAGTCGGTGCCAGCCAAACAAAAAATGTATATTGTCGTGTGGATTTGCCGGTCGCGCGCGTCATACAACAACAGTCTACGTTAGGTACCGAGAGCTGGCACCGACTTCAAAAATAAGTGATAATTGTAATATTTAAATAATTATGTATTAAGGGTAGAATTACTAACGTTATTTATCGCTTTTTAGTTTTAGTCGTTTGTGTTTTTTTTGAAGTCGGTTTAATTTTTTTTTAAAAATAATCACATAAAAAGTAACGTTTGCCCGAATTCTGCGCGAAACGTGGCGAAACGGAACGCCGCGCGCCGTGGCGTCTACTAGCTGTCCCCTTAGAATAATAACACATGTTATTATTCTAAGGCTGTCCCGTTATTTTATTTTTACAATGGTTGACTTGTGTCAACAATATAAAATATAAGTTTGCGTCAGTGTTCTGTCTATTGAAGTTATCAAAATCTTAATTCGTTTGTTATAATGAATAGATCTCGGGGTCCTAACTTTACAACAGCGCAAATAAGTAGCATTGTAGGTACTTTCTTTGCTTAGTCGAAATGTTTTCAAAAATTCGTCATCCCGTAATATATTGATTATATCGTTCCGCACATATTTTCTTCGAGAGAAAAACGGAGTCTCCAAAAACTCTACGATTTCTTCGTCATCATTCGACATGAAATCACGATCAAATAAATCCATTTTCTCAAAATATCTTTAACTCTAGTCTCTAACATAAAACTAGAAGGAACACAACGGCATAAACAACCACGCGCCAGTCAAATTTACACTTAAAATCGAGATTTAAAAAGTTAAACCGGCATGAAGGCCGGTTTAACTTTGACGTTTAGTTTAATCGAGATTTTAGCTAAATCAGTGAAGTGCAAGGCGTTAAGCTACGTTTAAACTTAAGTCGAGTTTGAATCGAGAGTTATTTGAATGCTGCAAGCCGCCCTAAATAAATAACCCAACACATGCCACCCTGGGCCACACAGCGCCATCTAGCCCCAAACTAAGCCGAAGCTTGTACTATGGGTACTAGACAACTGATAAACTTACTTAGATACATATTTTTTTTTTGTAAATAAATACATATTATACATAGAAAACACCCAGACCAATACAAAAAGACATGTTCATGCCCACAAATGTTTGTAATGTGTGGGGATGGAACCCACGACCCTTGGCTCAGAAGGCAGAGGTCAATTACCAATTGAGCCACCGAGCCAGTCAAATTTAAGAAAATTCAAGTCAAAGTCAAGTTTAAGAAAATTAATCTTCCTTATACAAATTTCCTTCACAGATTTTTTTCCAAAAATACTTATTAGCAAAACACATGGCATTACCGATGGAGGCCACAAAAACGTTTTACGCACAAAACGTCGAGCACGAAGCGCGTTCCATTATTCGTGCCACGTAGCGCACATTAGACGAGTCGACGAAAAGATTTACTTTATTTTTACATTAAAATTCTTACCCGTGTGGTTCCGCCCATGTTTTACCATTAGGACGAAAAAAAAAACAAGAACCAAACGAATTTATGGCCTAAGGATGCAGTAGGATTTTTGAAGTTGTTTTTTTAAGAAGAATGCAAGTAGGTAATACGAGTATCGCGCGGCGGCGGCTGCACGCCCGACGGGGTCCAGCGAGGGTTGTCATCATCATCATCATCAGCTTATTGCAGTCCACTGCTGGACATAGACCTCTCCACTTGTTCGCCACTTGGAGGATATACCATGACCGCCACCCTGGGCGGGCGGGTTGGGTGTGGGATGACGCTGCTGCCCGTCATCGGCCTGTGGTATTTAGCTACGCCTTCAATTGTGATGGTTATACCGCCACCAGTCGGTTGCCAGCGCCTCGTTTGTTATTCGGCAGGATGCACCACGGGCAGGTGAGGTTGGCTTGGAGCGAAAATAAGATAGGCTGCTCCCTTACATTCCGTCTCCCCATCATCAGTGAGGGTTGGTGTGAGGACTTCTCTCTTGCCTTGCATCCCATCCTTGGAGGAGGGAGACTGCCTTTTCAGGCCGAATCCCTAGGCTGCCCTAAGTGTAGCCGGCCGGATCTGCCTAGCAGACGACGCTGCCACCATCAGCGTGGTTGCCATCCTCACGTCACCATCACCCAAGGCGCACTTTTGATAACTTCAGTCGCGCATTGTATAAGGCGTATTCGTGGGTCTAGGTGTTCTAAGAGACACTCACTGTTATAGAATGACATTTGGTGCGCATAATACTTCCAGAAAAACTGGGTCGTTACTCTTATTCATAAATAGACATTAAAATGTTGATTTGAAATTTTCAGCCCACAAACATCGATTTACTTACTTTCAAATTTGCCACCAGACCACTCTAGGGGTCAATACTAGGGGTACTTCCGATCCCCAAATAGTCCAGTGATGATGACAAGGCCGCCCTGACCATCATCGTAGTCATTTAGAAAAAAAGTAAATAATAGCGTTCAACAGGTTTTTGAAAACCCAAGCGACGAAACGTACTTTTAGTACTTGGTATTGGTATACATTTCTCTATAATCTGACCTCTCTACAACACAATCTATCTATGCAAATCTACGGTATCGAACAAAAAACATTTTCTCCACGCGTTCCGAACAAAAGCCACCAAAACACTGTTATTAATTAAATGTTCTACCTCGCTTACACCGTGGGCACTGGACCAAACGCTGGACAAAATGTTTTTAATTTAAAAAAAAATGTTATTTTTTCCACCGCTCAACGCATGAGTGGTGGACCGGAGCGCACGCGTCACAGTCGGGTATACAAGCATGGCCGCCGGCTCCGGTTACAATACGATACAAGTACTTTATATCTGTGGTATGGATCGTTTTGGAATTAAATTTATGGGCTCTTTTCAAAGACTTACTATTTGGACATAGTAACAACTGTTTAAGAGAGGTAGGGCATAGCGAATCTTCGCTCAAATTTAGCCGCCCGTCCGGGGACGGACCTCCACCCTATAGAATACCGCAGCCAATTGACCTCCGGGTAGTGTTTCTGCCGGTGAGTAGGGTTTCCGGAGCTCGAGGGGAGTTAGGGTTGGGCCGGCATGGCGGTGGTAAATGACTGGTAACTGACCAGCTTGCCCGTTATCACAGCGACTTGGGCTTCTCTTTCGCTTTTCATTAGGCATAGGCATCGAGTAATAAATACTATAAAACATGTCCGTGAGGTTTCCAGTTTTAGAATCATCATCATCATCATCAGCCTATTGCAGTCCACTGCTGGACATATGCCTCTTCAGTTGCTCCCCACTTAGAGCAAACATCTGGAGGATATACCCATAATCGCCACGCTGGGCAGGCGGGTTGGTATATTGCAGTCATCGTAACCTAATCTAACAGCTGATCGTCAGCTGATGACAAAACTTAGGTATATATTCTGTTAGGTTAACATACACGACCCCCAAAAACATACAACTATAATATTCACTCTAACTTAATATGAATAATAAAGCCACTTATAAGCCTACATGTACAACCATTCTCATAAATTACCGTTCTAAATTGATACCACAAAAAATATACTTATAACGAAACCAGATTTTATCCTATTCTAACAGATTACAAGACAATCTTGGCGCCGAAGCCTGCGTCACACAACGAGACAAATTGCCCAAAATATGTACAGGTATCTATCAGATATACTTAAACCGGTCGAGACAAATACTTCGATATTGCTACTGTGGGCGAATTTAAGGTGTCTAGTCCACCGTCACTAAAATATCAACTCTATTTTATTAAAGAAATTGATATTAGAAATGGTTTCCGATTCTTATGACCTAAGAGTATCGGTATCTATGGGTTAAGTGACCATCAAGCGATCTTCATTCAGATCCATTTTCCCACACTTGTATTCTAGTGTTTCCAGAAAAGGTCAAAATCGCTCACGAGCTAATACTAATTCTTACTACTCGGTATGAAACTTACTAACAGTTGTGTCGTGCATCAGAAGCAGGGAGGGTTACTGATATTAACATTCTAGCGTTGCGTAGGTACTACTGCTCCAAACATCGTCCGTAGAGATCCTCTTAGCAACGCCTTAAGCCGAAGCTCGAGCCCCACTAGGAGGCAGGCACAGAAAGGGGTGCTTAATTTATCTAGGGGTAAGAGCCTTCCGCTCCCCTGGTGTCCGATGATGATGATAAGGCCACCTCGTAGCCCTTGAAAAGATTCAATGTGTTTTTTGTCTCGTTTCTGCTTTGGTGGAGTCAGACCTTTACGCAAGTAAAGTGGCAATTCGTAGTCGTAAACACGAACGTGGAACATTAAAATGATGGAGATATACGGAACGAGGCCAGTGGGCTGAGCTTTTAGAGATCCCGGCGAGCTCAACATTTAAGTTTTGATATAGGTATCTAATAGAACGTACCTAGTAGCAGAGTCCCAATAAAAACAAATAAAAATTGAATATTGCTGGTCTTATCCTTTTTTTCCAACAAAAACCTGGCATACGTACTTTCGCTTTGAACAATGATTATGATAATTTTTTGCTGGTAATAAGGAACTCGACAAAGAGTCATAAGTATATATTAGCCCTTTGAAACTGACGGGAGATGCGTGCTATTCCAGCCTTTGGGGCTTGTCAAGACTTGCATTTTTATAAAATGCTGTATCTTTGCAATATCCATACTCGAATCCGTCCGTCTATTGGTCGTATGGTTTCTGGATATAAGAACCCCATCTCATCCCGTGAGTTTTGTAGGAGACGACTGTAGGAACGTCAGGAAACGGGCAGCAGCGTTTATCTGAGTACAAATAATACCTACTGCGGTCACCAACTCGCCTGCGAAGCGTGGTGACTGAAGCAAATCCCCAATTGATAAATGTCATACACCAGTGTCTACGTCCAGCAGTAGTCGTTGCAGGCTGCTGGTGATGATGACGATGAACTCATTGCAAAAAAAATCAGGAGAAAACAAAATCTTCAAATATTTAAATCAAGTTATTCCAATCTCTTCTCACATTTGACCTCTTTTTAAAAAAAAAAGCGTCTGGAGAAAACAAAATCTTCAAAATATTTCATTATTTTTAAAATTCCTACTCACACTTGACCACTTTTTCACGCGAGAACGGCGCACGCGCACCAAACACGACATAGGTGCCCTTGCGCAGAACTGGTTTGTTTTTTGTGGCTCGTTAGATAACTCTTTGTTAACCTTTAGGGTCCAGTGCACACTGTTTTGAATGGGGCCATTGAGCATTATAATTTGATATATTCTTGGTAAAACGTTACTGCGTAGAACAGTGGCTAGTAATGTGAGCTGGTTGCTTACAACAATGAAGAAGATTGCTTATCTTCTATAATTAACCATCTTCTTCTATGTTTATGACGTTTATTTTGGATAATGCGCAAAATTTTACTTACGTTTGTTGATTTGATTATTTCAAAACCCTATTTCTGTCATTATCAAGACAATCGTTTAAGGCGTGAGTGGTTCGGTATTTTCTGAGTAAACGCGCAAGCTTCAATTAACATTAGTTGAATTGTAACCAAACGCAAACCCATAACAAATAAAATGATGTTTTCTACTTCTAGGATTCTTCTGGATAAAATCTTTCGTTCTGTTTTCACATATTCAATACAACGCTCTGTTCTATTTCCTTATCATTGCAGTTCACTGCTGAATATATTTACTTTGCTCGATCTCGTATATCTCGCATAAAACTCTTGCCAGCCAACTAACGCAAATCATCACTCCACCTGGCCTGAATAAAGCTCTTTTGTTTAGGCATTTATAATTACTAAATAGCTGAAGTTTAAAACAGCTATATTCCTAATCATAATAATTTGGTCAATATACGGATATAGACCAAATTATTATGATTAGGAACACCTTTTTTGCTTGTTCACCATTTGTGCTTGTGAAGAACGGTCTTATCAAAGTGATTATTACTATAATACGATATTAACTAAACGTTATTAACCCCATAAGTCACAGTCTATTGAAAATTCCAATTGACTTCAACTCTCTTTCATTCCAGCAAGGTTCAAATTATGGTAACAATGTGGATACTGGAGCCTTCTATAGGTTGAAGGGAATCATGGCACGTCACGCTGACGTGGGCAAATTTGGGAATGATCAATTATTCCTCCATTGGTTGTTTGTATAGAGAAATGTCAATCGGCTTGACAGTTGAAGACTTAATTGTTATTGTATTTAAATGGATCTGTATTGTTTATATGAATAATGAATTTGGTGTCTCTAGTTATCCATATTGTTTTGTGATTACACATCGTATTTTTATCCCCATTAAACCGTGGCCTCATGATATCATGATATCCAAGCCGAAAAACTTTTAAAATATTCCCATACACATAGTTCTACTTTGAAAGGCTTTCTAAAACTCCGGAAATGTATTTGAATTCGTCTATTTGACACCTTACCCCTGCATTAATCTCTAATTATGTGCTACTCACCTATTTCTATCTACTACAGGTTGTATGTAAGACAGGACCTAGCCTGTTTCCAATATAGGTTGTCAGGACAGCCTAAATTGCAAACATGCAATGTACTTTCTATGCCTATTTTATTTATTCAAAGCATCGTTTCCTGACTCCATGCTGATACCAAGAAATTCCTAGACAAAAACTTTCAACATTCTAGCCCAACCCTGTTTCAAACCTAAGCTGCATATGCTACCATTAGACCAACAATTTAAATAATAAAAACACAATTAAACAGCAAAACTTCGTGCTACAAGTCGCCTTATCTCGCGACAAACTGCCGAGCGAATTTCGACAACATTATTCTGGTCGTGTTTCATACTAACAGAGCATTAGCAGTGAATTATTGCTTCGGAGTCTAAAAATGTTATGTGGGTCAGCAGTCTTTGTTACAACTGCTGTTTACGTTCGTGGATAACTAGTGTTTTGTTGTGGAAGTAAAAATTTAAATGTTATGTTGTTCAGAAAGGAAATTATACTACTGACTGAATTTTTAAGAATTAGCCACGTTGTAGATATTGAAGTTGTGTACAAATGACAACAAACTGACAATCCAGACAATGAAAGACAGAGAGGTAGGGCATAGCGAATCTTCGCTCTAATTGAGCTGCCCGTCCGGGGAAGGACCTCCACTCTATAGAATGCCGCAGCCAAATGACCTCCGGGTCGTGTTTCTGCTGGTGAGTAGGGTTTCCGGAGCTCGTGGGGGGTTAGGGTTGGGCCGGCATGGCAGTGGCAACTGACAGGTAACTAACCAGTTGCTTGCCAGTTGTCACAGCGACTAGGGCTTCTCTTTCGCTTTCCATCAGGCGAAGGAAAGCCATTATGTCGAGCTACTATAAAAAAAAATCCCTTGGGTGTCGTAAAAGACGACCTAGGGAATATCAGGAAACAGACAGCAGCGTTTACCTGGGTACAAATAAAACCTTCTACGGTCACCAAGCGTGGTCCCCCAAATGACAACTTCCATTTAAATTTTGAATTGAATTTCAATTTTCAAATTTGAATTTTTGTTTAATTTTTTCTGTCATTAGGGGAGGGGGGAGGAAGATATATCCAGTAGTGGAAGTTAACAGGCTGATAATTATGTCATGTGTGTGCGCAGATACCAAATTCACACCTTGTTCCTCCATACTTGTAACCCGATGGGACCACTGGACTCGACCGGAGAGAAATCAGGCGCTGCACTCTTCGATGTATAAGCTACAATCTCACAAGTCAGCATAGCGTTGGCAACGGACTAGTGATTGATTTGGTAACCTATCCAGTGCCGTAATGGCTTGGGCCTCTCCTTATCTTACACGCCAGCATAGTGGTGGCAACGGACTAGTGATTGATCTAGTTACCTGTCCATAGCCGCAATGACTTGGGCCCTTCTTTCGCTTCTTGCCATCAGAAGATGGAAGGCTTATTTTTCTTTGCCAGTAAAATGAGAATTAAAACTAATTAAACCTAGATCGCTATCGTTATGACATTTCTTTCCTTACTCGGACCCAAGTAGGTAAACACTTATCTAAAAGCAGTAATAGTAAACCTTGCCCTCAAAGTCACGGTCACAAGGTCCGAGATTCTGTTCCCCACATAAAAGGGCATGCGAGACCAAACAAATAGCCACGTCTCTTTCTAACACCATACTGTGCGAGCGAGAGGTCTATATGTTGTGAGTACAAAAAAACGCGCCTGACGAGTTACGCGGTGACAGAGGTGTATTTTTTTTAATTTTTAGGGTCCCAATATAAATTTGAAAACCACTTTTGAGATAACATTCGGAGTTTTTGTGCTTATTCTTCTTTTTTGTTTGAGATTGTGTAATTCTATGCTTTGAGACGTCAAAAGCTTCGTTAAGCTTTTGCGTAGTAAATAAAGTTTCTAGTCTGGCTACTTTAATAAAGGAGCTTAACAAAAGAATGTCTTTCAAATACGTAACTATGAATGCAAGAACAAGTTTTCTGTATTGTTTAGTGGAATTATAAATTATTTTTGTTTATACAAATACTAAATTCTTTATTTACACATATTATGACCATGATGGCGCATTATGCAGGTATAGGGCGATCTCGCATAAAGGGTGGACATGATTGCAGGTTCAATTTCCTGTCAGGTCAATTAATTTTTGTTTCATTTTGTGGTTTCTAGCTTAGCACATGTTTGGGTGTTTTAAGTTATAACAAGAAGAATCTGAAGGTGAATATGAAGCATGAAGAATGTCAAAATTTGTCAGAAGTCCCTTGTCAAAAGGATCCATCACTTTAGCTAGTTTAAGTGCCTATATTATAATAAGGCTCTAACTTATGTACCATGTTTAACGTATTAGGTTATTTTATACACAAGAATTTTAAACATTATGTGTTTGCGCGGGGCCACAATTCATCTGATGTTAAGTGGCTTAATCGTAAGCTTTAATATGATTAATCGTGCTTACCCAGAAAATACCGATTCACTCTCGTCTTGAACACCTGAAGATTGTATGTCTCGGGGAACAAACAGTCCGGCAAGGAGTTCCATAGTTTGGCCATTCGCACTAAGAAAGTAGAGGCAACACCGTGCACTGTGTAGTTAGGTATTTTCTTTTACTTGAACCAACTTTTTACAGCGTAAGGAAATAAACCACCTATGGTGCATTCCATTTGTATCAACTACACCTGTTTTAATAATGCAATGATCCCATTTACACAAACAGGTGAGCCTATCATACTATCCCCTCTAAACAACAGCACGAATAAATGCGGAAATTAAGCCATATTTATTAGCATTCTAATTCATAAAAATTAACCCAAAACTGGCGACAAGCTGCAACCGCTATCGGGCCATCTAAATGTGTCGGACATTGTGGCCACGACCGTGTCGCCTCCATTGTCCCTGGCAGGAAGGGAGGCGGCCATAGAAAGTGATCAGCTGATAAGGTTCTAACTTAATTTGGGTCACTTTTAATTATACACTTTTTAATGTTGGCCTTTAGTGATCGGTGAATGTGTTGTTTTTGTATGAGTATTGTTTGAAGGGTTAGTGTGTGATTGTGGCTCTGACCGGGTAAACTAGTTCTAGAGTGGATACCGCTTCTCGGCATCAGTAGCCAGGGGGAGAGACAATTTGCGCAAAATAGCTGGCAAGTGAAAAAATTAATAATAGGTATAGTAAGTTGCGTTAAATTACCTAGCGAAGTGATTTAATAACAAAATTTGTCCTTCCGTGTTATTTTCCACCTAAGCTGAGAGCACATCGGACTCGTTCGTACTTAGCAGACAGTAGTCCGTTCTATATCACCATTATCATCATCAGCCTCTATCAATGCTCTGCTGGTCATAGGCCTCTCCCAATATTCTCTACTTTGATCGATCCTGGGCTTCTCTTATCTAGCACTTTCCAGCCGTTCTGCGCAAATCGTCACTCCATTATCCGTAGTCCGTTTCGAGCGCTCAATCTAATGCTCTGAATGCCCAGTGGGGCTCGACGCAACCCTTCCTTAGCTTGGCAGCACTGTACCATAAAAATTAGGCAGTACACCTCGGGAGGACGGTGTAGTAAACTCTCAAAGACTTTAATCTCCTCTTACGATTCGTAACCGATTGCAATACTATCCTCATCATCTCGATGGTTGGCAATCCTCCACTGTAGGTACGCTTTATTAGGAACTTTTTGCCTCGCCTATTTCTTGCTTCGAGCTTCGCCCTCGGTTTTGTGGAACCAACTTCCTGCGACAGTCTTTCCAAACACCTACGACTTGAGGACCTTCAAGAAACGAGCGTATTCATATTTAAAAGGCCGGCAGCGACCCTAAACTCGATTTGAGTTGCGGATGTCCATGGGCGGTGTTGACTGCTTACCATCAGGCATCACACGAGCTCGTCTGCCGTCTCTCGCATAAAAAAGACACATTTATATCGTTGATAGTATATTAGATAGGATTGTATGCCCCATACCGCAGGGCTAACCTAAACAGACAACCCAATCGAGGTCAATAGGCGTAGCTGAACATTTCGGCCACGCACAGACCGAACGGCGCAACTTGAAATGACTTGAAAGACAATGATGAACACCCGAAATACCAGTTTCACACGCAAAGCCTCTCAAATTACACTCCCTTGAGCGAGGGACGCTAGTGACGTACAGATATCGATAGATATTTATTTATTATTTATTTATTTAATCTTTATTGCACAGTAAAGTAGTGTACAAAAGGCGGACTTAATGCCACATAGGCATTCTCTACCAGTCAACCATTGGGCTAAGCAGAAACTAATTTTATGGTAGTGTGCGACAAAGTTAATTTAAAACACAATATCTCAAACACAATAATAAAATATGATAAAAATAAGATACAAATAAATACATACACACATATATATATATTATACCTACATATACACAAGAAGGAACAGAACATAATCTTACTTATAATACGAATAGAATAAACTAATAAATATATAATATACTTACAAAATATATAGATATCGACTATCGATTAGGGAATTTTTGTGTTTTTTATGGGGATGGGTTTGCGAATGATTTGCAATTTGTCTGTTTGTAAACGATGTGTTGGCGAACACTCTTTTTCGTTAACTTCTTAAGGTCTTTGCATTTAAAAACCAATACCGATCTTATTTGAAGAAATTCAAAATTGAATAATTTGTTTGTCCGAGCCCTGTTCTACCACTGGACTTGTAAAGGGTATTGTTGTATGGTGCAAGATCCAAGGACTCGCACGATGCGTTCAACCTTTACTTTCTTAGTCCTAATTATGGAACTTCTTGCCGGACTCTTTGGTTCCCGAGACATACAATCTTCTGGTGTTCAAGGCGAGAGTGAACCGGTATTTTCTGGGTAAGCTCCATCGTAGGCTTCAATATCACTTAACACAAGGGGATGGCCAAGCAAGCTAATCTATTTTATAAATAGTAAAAAAAAAGAATTCAAGATCTCATCCACCACAATTAAAGATCCAATTTCCCTCAATTCATCATGATGATTAAAGATCTAAATCTTTTTTAAACCCACCAACTCGCTATCTGCTGATAACGCATTGTTATTGTTTTTTATCGAAATAAATACTGATAATACGATGTACTGAATTTGACCTTAATGCCTATGTTTAAGAGATTTTCTTTTGAGTAAAAGGGCAGCGCTTGTTAGAACTTGCCTGATGTTAAGCGATGTTATAGCCTACGACGAAGCGCACTTATCCAACAAAAACCTAGTACATCTCGCCTGAAATGTGGAGACTATATCTATCGGGGAACACAAACTCTGGCATAGAGTTCCAGAGCTTAGCCGTTCGCAAGACGAATCATCATCATCATCATCAGCCCACATCAGTCCACTGCTGGACATAGGCCTCTCCCAATACTCGCCACTTCGATCGATCCCGGGCCTCTCGCATCCAGCTCTTGCCAGCCGTCCTACGCAAATCGTCACTCCACCTGGTCTGAGGGCGTCCTACACTACGTTTTTACACTACAAGACGAATGTAGAGGCGCTTTTGCTATCGATAAGTTCAATCGATAGTTATATCGATTGGTCCATAGTTCAGCCCTACTCCCGAACCTCACAGCTGTTCACCCGAATCATATCCTATATCAATCATACGAGCCGAGCGACCAGCGTAACTGGACCCGCGCCGGTCAAAGAAAGCCACGGATCTTGCACGGGATCCCAGGGTGCGAGGGGTCGCGTCCCGCTGGTCCCGCTGACTCAGCCTATCCGACAATTTCAGACGGTTTCGAAGCCTACGGATAAGGTTATGTTTGGAAGTTACTTTTAAAACATTCATCACTGGGAGAATAATGATGGTTGGGTAACGAGGGATTTGCCTAGTAACTGCTCGGTTATTTCACAGTGTCTTCACATAAGAATTCTTGAAGCCTCAATTAATAAGTTACAGATTTGTCTCTCTTTCTCTCCTCTCTTAGCCCGTTACGACCGAAATTTTTCCAATCTATATTTTGTGGGTCCTAAAGGTATATAAGGGAGCGACCTATCATCTTTTCCCTCCAGGCTGCCCTCATCTGGGAACCATTGGTGACAGTATAACCATCACGATTGATGGCGTAGCTAAATACCACAGGCCGATGACGAGCAGCAGAGTCACCGGAGCGAGAAGCTACGCCCTGCGATCGCCAACCCGCCTGCCCAGTGTGGCGATTATGGGCAATTCCTCCTAGCTATCTTATAGTCCGGCATGGTGGAAATGGTTGATTTGATTACCTGCCCGTTACCACAGCGACTTAGCGATTCTTTCACTTGTATCAGGGACAGGCTACGCTGTGCTTTTTATTTAAAAAAAAACATGTTTTTCATTTTCCAATTATTTTTGATTCGCTTTGCGGCAAGTTGCAATTTTATTTTCACCTTACTGTGGTTTTATGGTTTATTTACACGTACAGTAATTAATAATAATAGTCATACACAATCACACATGTATTATTATTTCCCTTTAGTAATTGACCTTGCTAGGGACTGTTTAGTGCACATAGCAACCGCTTGTCCAGCGATTAGCAAGCCTAGGGCTTACCGGTAAGGTCTAATTTGAAATGCGACGCGTTCACTATCACCCCCCACTCGCGTGGCTGATAACCGAATCGACAATGGGACGGGAGGAGCCAGGTGTCATTTGACGCTTAGGTTCCGTAGCTTGTAATATGTTTATCCAATGATAGCCAAACCGCCCTCGCTTCGCTTCGGTATTTTAGATAAGCGCTAATTAATACGTATTTATTATTCAGTAACAATAAAAGTCCGATTTCTTAATAGTTATTCATTTACATGACATAACAGTTTAGGTTGCTATGGTAACATTTTCAATATACGTCAGTTTGAAAGATAGCTTTTTGGTAATTTTTTCACACGTTAGGTTACATTATAAAACTTTTAGCACGGATCCCTAACGTTTTTATAAATCTTAACTATAATATTATAAAGCTAAAGAGTTTGTTTTTTTGAACGCGTTAATCTCAGGAACTACTGGTCCGAATTGAAAAGTTATTTTTGTGTTGAATAGACCATTTATCGAGGAAGGCTTTAGGCAATATAACATCATGATGCAACTATTAGGAGCGAAGAAATAATGGAAAATGTAAAAAAAAACGGGGAAGAAATAACTATTCCACGCGGACGAAGTCGCGAGCACAGCTAGTATAATATAGGTACCCTATGTTCACCGGGGATAGTGTAGCTTTCCAATGCTTTCCAACAGTGGAAGAATTATTCAAATCGGTCCAGTAGTTTCGGAGCCTATTCATTTCAAACAAACAATCAAATCTTTCCTCTTTATAATATTAGTTTAGATTTAGATTAGATATGCCAAAATCTGTAATGCTTGTTTTTTCCATGATTACACTGATTAATCTGATTTGGTTGAATTTGAAGTTCATGAAAACATCATCGTCATCATCCCTATCAACCTATAAATGTCCAGTGATGGTCACAGGCCTCGCCCAATGCGCCCAATGGCAGGCGAGTTGGTGGCCTTAGTAGGTTTTATTTGTACCCAGGTAAACGTTCGCACCCGTTCCCAGACATTCGCTTAGTCGTTTTCTACGATACCCATGGCATGAGATGGGGGGGTTCCTAATCTTAATTAGGAAACCTCACGGACATTGGGTCCTATCGGTTTAATTATAAAAAAAAACTTTGGCGGCTATCAGGCTGTGGAATTCTCTTCCTAGGCATATTCAATCCTCTTCTAATAAATTCGCATTTAAGAGATCAATTCGTGACCTTTTCTTGATCCCAATGGTTGACTGGTACAGAATGCCATTAAGGCATTAAGTCCGCCATTTGTACCTTCTTTGTGCAATAGATTAAATAAATAAATAAAACTTAAGACTCCATTACTTACGGAACCCTTACAAACTGCGTTATCAAAAACAAGTACATCCATCAAGCCTTATCCGCCATCTTTAGGTCCACACCTATCCGTCGCTCCTCTTATCAGGCAGATAGAGTCCAATTTACATCACCAAATAGATATTTTGATTCCATTTTTGATACATTGTACAAACTCAAGAACCGGTACAATCCGGTTTTTACGCTATAGAACAATGAAAGAGTTTGTATGTAAATTGAATCTATTTGCATAGATATTTTTATATCTTTGTTTTTGTGGAGTGGAGAGATTGGGGGAACATAATTAGAGGTGATGTGTCAGATATGGCATTTTTATGTAAAGTTTGTGTTTTTGGGTGGGCAGGTGCAATAAACTTTTGCTTATTAGATGATAGTTTTATGACCAGCCACCCTATTCGGAAAACACTGCAAACAGCGATTTAGGTATTTACCTACGTAAAATGACAAATCGGTTTCTGGCCTCACCAGTTTGTCAGTGAGAAAACCGGGCGACGGATAAATACTTAATCATCATCATTATCAGCCTATTGCAGTCCACTGCTGGACATAGGCCTCTCCAGTTGTTCGCCACTTAGGGCAAACATTTGGAGGATATACCCATAATCGCCACGCTGGGCAGGCGGGTTGGCGATCGCAGGGCGTAGCTTCTCGCACCAATGACGCTGCTGCCCGTCATCGGTCTGTGGTATTTGGCTAAGCCTTTAATTAATTTTGATGGTTATACCGCCACCGGTCGTTTGTCAGCGCCTCGTTTACTATTCGGCAGGATGCACCACGGGCAGGTGAGGTTGGCTTGGAGCGAAAAGATGATAGGATGATGAAGGGAGCGCCCTTACATCTCTAAATAAATAATAGAAATCATTAATTAATTTTAAGCTTTGACACAATCCCAATACATATTCCTTTTTTCGGCTTACTACTACTAAATGACGTCAGACGTCTCATATGTTTACAGATTAGGTAAGGAAAAAAAGTCGCGTGACTCATTTTATGTACAGTTTATGTAACCTTAATACTCGGAAGCATTATTCATCTCCAGTACATTGACACAGTGATAGCAGAGTTTCGCCAGAAATTGATAAAACTACATGTTTCGCAGAATTTTGGGTGTGAGACACCTCTCCTGATCGAGTGAAAGGAAAATCACCACGCGTATGTATGTGCTTATGATAAATGTTATTACAAATGAAAATTATAATAACCATATTCACATAACAATAATAATAAACAAATGAGGTAGGGAATATCACGAAATATGACTTACCGTTTTAAGACTCCTAGATCTTTAAAAACCTACGCAGAAAAAGCAAATCATTTCCGACTAGATACATTAACTGTTAGACGCAATCACTTCGACATGTCTGTCTATATTACACAAACTCTTAAACAACCGCATTGACAGTCCTGGTCTGCTCCACAAACTCAACTTTAATGTCCCAAATAGAATACCACGCTTTCCCTGTGGTCTCTTCAAGAAAACATTTTGCAGAACCAGATTAGGCCGTGACTCCCCTATGATTCGCTTGTTTCGTTTGTACAACGATCTGACAAAAAAACTACCTGAACTTGATATTCACTTCCAAACCTTCCCAAAGTTTCTTTCCGTATTGAAATCTGTTGGCATACCTCAAACCCCTTCTTAGTCTTTATTTGCTGGAATTAATTGTTAATTTCATAATCTAACAATTCAATTTTGCACCTTAGAATATAAGTGGTATTTTTCTTTCTTTATTTTATAATTATTTGCATAACATGCTGTGATTGCCTGTAATTGTAAGGACAGTTAACATCATAGCCTTAGATACTGTATTATAATTTAATGTATTACTGTACCTTATGTTGGTAATCCTATAAATAAATAAATAGGCAACAGCCTTTACCTGGGTACAAATAAAACCCATTGCGGACACTAAACCTACCTTAAGGGTTAAGGCCTACAAATGCCTAGGGGGAGAATGAATTGGGGGATGCCTATGCCCAGCAGTGGACGTTTGCAAGCCGATGATAATGATATCTTGCTAAGAATGGTGGTTTGCGCGTAAGGTGACCTTCGGGCCCGTTTGCCCCCTCTGTCATAAATAAAAGTCTCACACGAGTCTCTTTGTGCCAATGTCGAGCGAGTGAGTATTTGCCAATATAACCTATACAATACAACTGAGTTTGAAATCCGCTGTACACTCGAAAGCGATTTACGAATGTCATTGATTCCGACGTTGACGTTTTTAGGTGCTGACAGTACCAACAACATTTCCTAAGGTCCCAAACGTCATGTTCGTCTGACATTTCCCGTTGACATCAAAAATGGCCGCTACAATGGCGCCGGTGACAGCGACAGTCAGCCCTTCGAGCCCTGACATGCCTTTACCGTGCCTGTGGGGGGCGGGGTCGGCTTAGATGCTCGGTGTTACCCGCTTAAGGGCCACACCCTACGCATGGTTTTGATAATAATAGAGATTAGTCTTGAATTGGATAAAGGACATGAATAGATTTTTTTTAGTTTTGTGTGTATTTGGGCTAACGGCAAGAGCATAAAATTAATCGAAATCGATGTAGTTACTGGTAGCTGCAAAATTGTTGTCCGACGGCATTTAACTTGTGTTTACGGATTAAGAATAGGACCATCCCATCTCATCCCGCGGGTATCCTAGAAGACGATTAAGGGAATATCAGGAAACGGGCAGCAGCGTTTACCTGCTGCGGTCGTTAACCCAATGGTGACTGAGACAAATCCCTGGCAGACAATTGTGGAGTGGAGCAGGTCTATGTCCCTCAGTGACCGTTTGTAGCCTGATGATGATGATGACTCATGAAACGGTTAATTTCGTAAATTAAGTACCTACACTACGACTTAGGAACCTTCAAGAAACGTACTCCTATTTAAAAGGCCGGCAGCGACCCCAGAACTCGATTTGAGTTGCGGGTGTCCATGAGCGGTATCGACTGCTTACCATCAGCTATCAGATTCCGTCACCAGCTTTGAAGAACCATACCATTAAAATTACTAAATTACCAGCCGCGGTGTTCCCTGATCGCTAAGATATGTCCTTCTTTAAGCGTGGTTTAAAGATAGCTCTTTCCTCACGGTAGGCAGCGGCATGGCTGTGCCCCTGGCATTGCTGATGTTAATAGGCGGCGGTTACTGTTTAACATCAGACAGGCCGCCTGCTCGTCTGCCACTACAAGCAATAAAAAAAATATTATTTCCCATTGGCGACTTTTACAACTTGTATACTTAGCTAGTTATTACACAGGGAAGGCTATTCCCATCGCCAAACAGGCGATATCCCCCCGCTCATTAAGCCAGCTCCCGTCCTTCGGGGAACAAATTCAGCAAATAATTTCTATTCAGCTACTGCAGTCGGCCATGCTTTATTATCTCGGGGGCTTCAAAGAGACCGTTTGTTTCAAATTAGGGACCGGTATCACTGAGAGGCCTTATCGCCCAAGTCCCAACCTAATGGACCACCGTCCGTCGATCGCGATCGACAGGTCAATTGCATCTATTTTGTTAGTTGATCAAAAGTACTTTAGTTCCAAAAAAACCTTAATTTATTAGTTGACGGGGCCTCCCGGTACGTAGTCGGTAGACACTTGTGATGGGAGTGACTCGCTCTATCCACAGGTTTGTTTCTAGAATCGTAATAATTATTAATAGTATGTATTAATACACTAAAACATATTAAGTTGAATATAATGTACCTACTACACTAATAATTACGTTCGTCCTTGTGGTTTCCGACTGTAGAATAGGACTATCCTATTTCATCCCGTCGGTGTTGTAGAGAAGACTAAGAGAATATCAGGAAATGGGCAGCAGCGTTTACCTGGGCACTCGACGGTCACCACCCCACCTGCCAAGCGTGTCCCAAATGACAATCATCATTGGAGGAAGCTAATGCCCAGCTCGTCACCGGAGCAAGAAGCTACGCCCTGCGATTGCTAACCCGCCTGCCCAGCGTGGCGATTATGGGTATATCCTTCAGAAGTTTGCCCTAGGTGGCGAACAATTGGAGAGGCCTATGTCCAGCAGTGGACTACAATAGGCTGATGATGAATGCCCAGCTGTGGACGTTTGTACACTGATGATGATGACAGAAAATGATACAAAAGGTAAAGTTACTTAAAGCGAGAAGTATTCTCCGTGGGCTTTTAGTGGATAATTGCAAAAAAAACTGACATTAATTCTTGCTACGCTGAAGCATCCCAGTGACACCGTCCCTCGTTTTCAAATTATGCAATTCTTAAGGTAATACTTAATGAGGTATTTTCCATAATTATTATCGGCCATTGTTCCAGACGGGCCGAAACATTTTAAATTGTGCATTTTCGCCTTTGAACTTCAAAAGAATTATGGATAATTGTGTTTAAGAATTCAAAAAAAGCGCTCATTCAATTTGCGTTCAATGATTAAGAAACATTTTTCCAACTTTTGTAGTTATTTTTTAATTCTGTTGAGTTTGAGAACGAAATAAATTTGCGTTGGATTAATTAAATTAAATAATTGTATTTAGAATTGTATTTTTAAACAAAGATGGGGAATATTTTAAGCTATCAATTTAACACAAGTTGGGTTGAACCGCATTACAAATTGCATACTTTGAACTATAGGAAAGCGAATTAACTTACAATATCCCCAATGCACCAATACAATCTTAACTAATATTATAAAGCTGAAGAGTTTGTTTGTTTGAACGCTCTAATCTCAGGAACTACTGGCCCGAATTGAAAAAATCTTTTTGTGTTGAATAAATAATTTATCGAGGAAGGCTTTAGGCTATATAACATCACGCTGCAGCTATCAGGAGCGAAGAAATAATGGAAAATGTAAAAAAAAAAAACGGGGAAAAAATAACTATTCCACGCGGACGAAGTCGCGAGCACAGCTAGTGCATTATAAAGTTGCAAAATTTAATTAATCATTGTTTTTGCTATAATATTGCAGTGTTATCAGCCGGTCTGGTCAGTCACCCCGCGGCTTACCGCCAGCCTGCGCCTGCGCTGATAACACCATGTTTATGTTTTAGCAAGACGCTGGTGATGAAACGCACACAGGATGTACAGACTTTATGGCGTTAAATATATTTTAGGCTTTATAATGATGTAAGTAGGTACTCTAATCTCGTTTGTCATCTTCAACGTGTGAGCATACCTACCTCAATAATGTATATTGTCTCATTTTGACAGCAGCGGCCTATCATCTTTTCCTTCCAAGCCAACCTCACCTGCCCATGTATCCTGCCGAATAACAAACGAGGCGCTGGCAACCGACTGGCGGGTAAAACCATCACGATTGAAGGCGTACCTAAATACCACAAACCGATGACTGGCAGCAGCGTCACCGGAGCGAGAAGCTACGCCCTGCGATCGCCAACCCGCTTGCCCAGCGTGGCGATAATGCGTATATCCTCCAGATATTTGCGCTAAGTAGCGAACAACTGGAGAAGCCTATGTCCAGCAGTGGACTGCAATAGACTGACGATGATGAATTATGACTATCTTGATCCACAGGCGGCACTTGCTACCACTACTTATGAAACAGTCTTCACATTATATTTAACCCTAAATTATGGTTCCTGCCATGACCATAGCTCGTTATTATTACTTACAATATGGCAAACTGTCCCCTATGTTGGCCCCATAATCAATACCTAGCATAAGCGGCTTAGGGAACAACAACAAGCATGTGCCTAACTCAATAGGGCGTCCTGAGCAAACAGGGTGTTTGCTCGCAGCTTGCCGAAACTTGCCGCTCACTCTGTTTGGGGGTGGCATTAGGTATATAAGTATAATGTAAGTTTTAAGTTAACTATCCATGAAGTTACCGTTATAAGGACTTTGGGCTTCATACCTCGAGAGGAAGATACAGAACCCTTATAGGATCATTTCGTCGTCCGTCTGTCTGTCAATACCCTTTTTCTCAGGCACCTAGCCTAACATACATAAAATGAGAATCATTGCATTTGGTGCAGTCGTTATAGGCATACATTTTGAAGATCTTCATTTCTAAAGATAATCAGGTCAACCTGTCTCTTGGAGCTGCGATGAAATCAAATTTCTAGCCTTTCTCTTGGGTGGTTGGTGTATTTTCTGTCGCATTTATGTAGCCAGGGAAAACAGTATCTACATGGGCACAGGATGGGATCTAACGCAAGGTAAATAGACATATGCAAAGCATATACGCTGGTAAATAACAGTTGTGTTACGCAAGCAGGAAACACTTGTGGTGTGCGGCGAGGAAGCGAATCCGCTACCTTGCGGCTGCGGTCGGCGGCGGCCACTGATCACTGGAGCGTCCGCCGGCTGCCTCGTGTGATTAAATGTACTTATACATACATACTATGGTATGAATTGTAGGCTCTTTGGGAAACATATTATCTTGTGAAATGAGTTGATCTAATCAATATTTCGAATATGACCTATTGAATCGGACAAGTGATCCCACTGCATACATTTTATGATTTGTACAGGTACGACACATCGGATCTTTAAGCTTTTCGGTCCTTAAGACCATAGAAATTGTGCTGTTTTTCGGGAACGAGATCCTTACCTTCAGTAGCACAGGAAGAAAAGAGGATATAGTAGTAAGCTACATGTTTAGAAAAGTTTAATTTGTTACCGTTAGGTAATAAGTCTTTTAAATGTACCTAAGATGTTGTGCCTGGCATAGAAGAGAGGTAGGGCATAGCGAATCTTCGCTCGAATTGAGCCGCCCGTCCGGGGAAGGACCTCCACCCTATAGAATACCGCAGTCAAATGACCTCTGGGTCGTGTTTCTGCCGGTGAGTAGGGTTTCCGGAGCTCGTGGGGGGTTAGGGTTAGGCCGGCATGCCAGTGGCAACTGACAGATAACTGACTAGTTACTTGCCCGTTGTCACAGCGACTTAGGCTTCTCTTTCGCTTTCCATCAGGCGTAGGGAAGCCATTATGTCGAGCCACTATAAAAAAAAAATTGTGGTAACTTTAGTGTAAAGATTAATGGTTTATACCCCGGACGATAGAAAAGATATTTTATAAATCCTGCAATATAAGTGTATCGATAGGATGTAAGATTTTAATTGTTCGAAAATGTAGAATTGGTCATGTCTCTAGGTGTTCTGAGCGATCTCAATAGTCTTCATCCAGTACTTACTCATTGTACAAATGAGTATTGCCTTGTTTTACGCCCTGTGGCCTGGCATGCATTAAATTTAACGGCCCATTTATTAAGACAAAGAGGAAAAAGCCCAACGCATCTTGCACTTAGTAATTATTACGAGACTGGAATTGAAGTCACTCGCCGAAGTAGGTACCACAACATCTGTGGACCTCCACTACTCCCCCTAATTAACAAACAAGATTAAACCTTAATGTATAGCAGTAGAGTCGCCATTGGCTGATCTTGGCTCTCTATTTATAGTACGAAAACGACAAGTGTTTGCTCTTATTAAAGTGCAAGCTTTAATAATTCAAATCAAAGAGTTGATAATGCATTTTGAGCTCTAGTAGTTATCGTTTTAAGTGCATTCTTGTGTGAGCAGGCGACTGATCGGTAAATGTGGTAAATGTTATTAGTTGGAGTTTCTGGTTTGACTGTAGGCTGAATTAGTTGTGTGGTTTATTTGTTAGGTCTTATTCTATTGCGGGTAATAGATTTTTGACATAATAATACTTAAAAAAGAATACTAGATAATAATTTAACCAATTCCTAAATTGGTCAAATTATTATTATAGTTTTTCATTTTACGAGCAACTGGGATTTTGGAAATAAAAGATGGCAATTGTTCTAATCAAAATATAATATTGTATACCAATTTACTATATGTAAATAAATTATGTAAATTAGCTTGATTGTAATTCATATAGGCCAATCCTACTGTTGCTTTGCTAGCTAACATAGCAGATCTTAGCAAATCTAAATATGAGAAGTAGCGAAGACTGTACGTACATACATAGATACTTCCAACTTAAGCATAGAATAGTAATAAGACAATTTGTTTGTTAACTATAGAATCTTTTTATTGTAACTTGTACATAGCTTTAGGCATAGAATATAGAATAAGAATTATAGCACATAGGTAGCAAGGCTCGTTTTATATTCATTATTAATTACACATTTACCAATTAATACTTTAGTACATAGTTATTATTTAGTTATTTGGAGCACACAAAAAGGGAAATGGAAATATACTTAGCTTTTATTGAAGCCTCTGGCAGAATAAATGAGCAGAGCTTCGCTCTGCATATATAAATAGCTTTTGCAGCTCTTTAACGGGCAGAACTTCGCCCTATATTGCTGAACGGCTGCAAACACTATCACTGGGCAGAGCTTCGCTCTGTTCGACGATCACAATTCAACTGGGCTCCGTTCGTCCGAGCAGCGCCTTTTATAGTGGGGAGCAAACAAGTAGACATGGCGGGAGTTCCGCCACGTGGTATTTAATATTTATAATATATAAGTGTTAACATGAAATAATGTAACTAAAATTGGTAAATATATTTCCTTATCATTTTAAAATGAATTTCATAATTAAAGTAATAATCTAAAACTAATTAAGATACTCAAATATTGTATAATTTATTCGGATCGATGAGCCAGCGAAATAAGTAAGTAATTTGACTAATTTCTGCAAAGGAAGTTCATGATAGATTACATTTTTAATATTGTTATTTTATTTTGCCTATTTACAAGACTAATTATAAATATTTTAATAGACTAATATTACTATATTTTATTATTTCTCACATTACCTAAGTAATGAACCGTTAAGTGTCGCAATCACGACTTATTATTTCATACCAATTTTGCCTTAAAATCAAATAATCTATCACGGCCATACTGATCAACACTTCGTTCTCGAAGTGCCCATTACATTCTAAGCGTCTATTTTTTTACGCTTCCCCCTTTTTTATAAAAATATATACTTATATACTTATACATATTTACTTCTTGTACACATTTTCTTTTGTGTACATTCTTAGCGTCTATTTTTTTTTACGCTTCCCCCCCCCTTGTACATATTCTTAGCGTCTGTTTTTTTACGCTCCCCCTTTTTATATAAACATATACTTATACATATTTACTTCTTGTACACATTTTCTTTTGTGTACATTCTTAGCGTCTATTTTTTTTACGCTTCCCCCCCCTTGTACATATTCTTAGCGTCTGTTTTTTTACGCTCCCCCTTTTTATATAAACATATACTTATACATATTTACTTCTTGTACACATTTTCTTTTGTGTACATTCTTAGCGTCTATTTTTTTACGCTTCCCCCTCTTGTACATATTCTTAGCGTTTGTTTTTTTACGCTCCCCCTTTTTTATATAAATATATACTTATACATAATTACATCTTGTACACATTTTCTTTTATGCTCATTCTTAGCGTTTGTTTTTTTACGCTTTCCCTCCCCTTTTTTATATACTTTTTTTTTACCTTTTTTTTTTAACATTTTGTGTATGCTGTATACAACCATTTTATTTCATATACAATACATATATTACTTGATCTAATCATCGATTGAGATTATGCTAACGGGCAGAACAACTTAACATAATCTAATTAAAAAACATCGGCACATATAGTTCACTACCAAAACATTGTATATTTAATCAGTGTAACATTGTCTGATTATTATATCTATACCTCTTTACACCATTTTATTACATCTATCACGGTTATATGATAAACACAGAATTTGTATTATAACGTTTGGCTCTAATCATTCACCAGGATAATAGCGTAGCTTTTCTTAGGCAACAATTTTAGTGAAAATCTATCGTTAGGCAAATATACCAAAACTTTAAAAGGGCCTTTGTACTTGGGGCTCAGTTTGTCATGACGCCTATGATCCTGGCTTACATACAGTTTCTCCAACACTATAATTATACTAATTAATAACCTAATTGGCGAAAACTCAGTTGTCTTTTGAATAGTCGTATTAAAGGACTGCTGCACTTTCTAAATTACGTTCGGCCATTCCGATAAATCATTGAGAGTAGTTGACAACATGTTAACTATGGTAGCACCTCTCGACTTGCCCATTGCTACCAGTGGAATTAAATTCCTATTTCTCTGAAAAACGATTGGGCTCGATTGGAACTTAAATGTGTACCTCTACGTAATCACAATGCTAGGTGTCCCAAAAAGCGTAATTGTTTTACGTATAACATTTACAGATTCTAGCTAGACCATTTAAAGTTTTTAGTGGTCGTAATATACAGAACTTGGTGAAGCCATCAATAATCCAAATGAACGTGCTTAAGCCCCTCAATAGATTGTCTAAAAAAATCCAATGCAGTCCAAGTGCAACGTATGAAATGGGATTGATTTTCCTATCGGGTGTAGAAGACCTTGTTTTCACCAAGAGTGACTCTCTCGGAATAACAATTTCAGCTATTCCTGGAAACACGAGTAGAGTCCAGAGTTTTCTCATAATCAACGTGACAGTTATCATCATGGCAGAGCCTTAATAAGCCTAGTCTATAACCTCTTGATATATAAAGTTTGGGTGTGGCAAGTTATTATGTGACTAAATACTGGTTAGAGTCCAGTTCTCCCTTAAGCCTAAGCTATCAAAGCATATTTCAGTATATCTGTAAGTATTTACGGTGTATATGTTTATAACATTATGTATACATATAATATAATATATACTAACACATTTATTTATCTACGTATTTTAATTTTATTTACTATCATTATCTTTGTATTATTTTATTTCTTTAAATGTTTTATTATATCCTAAAGTCCTAGTAATATTTATCCATAGCTTTTTTAATTTCATCAACAGTTATCTTACCCCTTTTTAATTATTCTAAGGATTTGATAATAGTTTCATAGTGCAATTGTATACAAGTATTGAAATATTTATCTGGGGGCACGGTCGCGCCCCCGCCAAGACGAGCCAAGCGAAGCGCAAGGGCACCACCCATCTTTTCTCGAAGTGTTTCGCCGTTTTTTTTTTGAACCTTCATAACTTTGGTTTGTATGATGCTAAAATTAAACATACAAAGCTTGAATACCGTAGCTTTGATACTTTGGATTATATTAATGTATAAAAACCTTCGATTTCGTACACTGACCGACTGACTGACCGACTCACTGATCATCAAAATTATAGGGTACTTCCTGAAGTCCTAGAAAGCTAAAATTTCGTATGTATGTTGCTATTAATATACAAACAAGAGAAAAACTATAAACACCTAAAGTTTACCCCCCTTTACATCCCACATGAAAATGTTTTTTTGGGGAGATTGGTTTATTCTATACATACTGTATGTAAAATTATATTATGTATATTTCTGTATATATATGTATATTTATAGATTCGTATTTAATTTATTTTTATAATATATTATTATTATCTACACTTATTAATATAAGTTTATAATTAAAGCGAAAAGATTTTTACCTATTTTGGAAGGTTTGTAATAAATATACTCAAAAAGTACTGGGCCGACTTAAAAACTTCTTTCACCAATAGAATGCTACATTCTTCCAATTTGACATAGGCTACATTTCATTCTAAAAACAAATTAGGGATCCTTGGTAAAATTTAAACAAACCCCCTGCGAAGCCGGACAGGCTGCTAGTATATTATATTAGTATAAGTCTTTCAAGCTTTTTTTTTTGCATACTAACTTACTTTCTATTTAGCCCAATGGTTGACTGGCAGGGAATGCCTATGTGGCAATGAGTCCGCCTTTTGTACACTTATTTACTGCGCAAAACCCAAAGGCCGTCCGGAAGAATCACTGAAAGCGACAATGCTGGCTATATTACCTATAGTACCTCTATTTGTCTTTGCGTTTTAAATACTGTTCGATATGCAATAAATACAATAAAATAATAAAATGTCGAGAATGGCTAAAGTTTCAAGATCATAAGAACAGTCCCTTAATTTATCATACCACTTATAGGTGTCCTAACTAATCTACTACCAGGGGAATCAATAAATGCGGAAGAGTCAGGAAATGCATTTCTGCCGATTTCACCGTCGTCTATACCTTCAAGATACATAGATCGAAAATAGCTGCCTAGCAAAGGATTTTTATAAAATGCTATAGTTTGCAACAGTATCAATTAAGGCTTCTATTGGCCTACCTTTGACGACAACTTTAGGAATCAACATCGCCACCTTTTGTGGGCAAAGCCTTAAGGTCATCACGTTGCTTAACAAAAACAAACAGATTCTGAATGTCCCAATTTTTTGCAATATTAATTTTTTTGGCACTGCATTTTATTGAAATTTATTGGGGAGCTATAAGTCCCAGAAGACTTGGTGTCAACGTTATTTTTTTTTCTAGTGGAATTGTAAAAACTTAGAGATGCCTTATGACCTATTTTGTTACACGTGAAACATCGCCCGTCTTGGAATTCCTCAATCCTAAGACGCTTACTAGAAATATTTCGGTTATCGGATTTATCAGTAAATTTTGTATTAGATTCAAGGGGGCGATTTTTTTTTAGAAGTTTTGATATAGGTAGTAGTAAATAAAGAAATTAATTCAGCAGTTGTTTTAACACGACTATTATGAGACGCTATTCTAACATTGACATCTTGTATCCCCCCACATATAATAGTGTTCTAAGTAAACGAATCTTTTCCCAGGCATATTCACAATATGATTCAGCCATATCCGACGTAAATGACACAGCCTTAGACAACTTTTCAGAAAGATATAGTAGTCTTGAAACTGACCCAAGTTCTACCACCATCTGGGTCCCAAGTTTCAAACCATAACAATGCAGACCCTTTGAGGGCCTTACCTGCCTTCGCCACTGTTGTAATTCCGCTCCATCCCAGGTCTTGTAGAAATTGACTCGATGTGGGCACACCAGGTTTCAGCACCGGTGTCATTCTTGTCAGGATCAAATGGCGGCAGCACCAAATCATCGTCTCTGCGCGGCAACTGCGTCACGAATGGCCTTTAGAAGGCCCTCGAAAGCGCTAGGGTCCATTTAGAACCCACAACCACAAAACCTGAAATAATATATAACATTAATTACAAGTGGTCAGGTTCGTATCCCACTTCTGATAATAGATTTTTGACATAATAATACTTAAAAAAGAATACTAGATAATAATTTAACCAATTCCTAAATTGGTCAAATTATTATTATAGTTTTTCATTTTACGAGCAACTGGGATTTTGGAAATAAAAGATGGCAATTGTTCTAATCAAAATATAATATTGTATACCAATTTACTATATGTAAATAAATTATGTAAATTAGCTTGATTGTAATTCATATAGGCCAATCCTACTGTTGCTTTGCTAGCTAACATAGCAGATCTTAGCAAATCTAAATATGAGAAGTAGCGAAGACTGTACGTACATACATAGATACTTCCAACTTAAGCATAGAATAGTAATAAGACAATTTGTTTGTTAACTATAGAATCTTTTTATTGTAACTTGTACATAGCTTTAGGCATAGAATATAGAATAAGAATTATAGCACATAGGTAGCAAGGCTCGTTTTATATTCATTATTAATTACACATTTACCAATTAATATTTTAGTACATAGTTATTATTTAGTTATTTGGAGCACACAAAAAGGGAAATGGAAATATACTTAGCTTTTATTGAAGCCTCTGGCAGAATAAATGAGCAGAGCTTCGCTCTGCATATATAAATAGCTTTTGCAGCTCTTTAACGGGCAGAACTTCGCCCTATATTGCTGAACGGCTGCAAACACTATCACTGGGCAGAGCTTCGCTCTGTTCGACGATCACAATTCAACTGGGCTCCGTTCGTCCGAGCAGCGCCTTTTATAGTGGGGAGCAAACAAGTAGACATGGCGGGAGTTCCGCCACGTGGTATTTAATATTTATAATATATAAGTGTTAACATGAAATAATGTAACTAAAATTGGTAAATATATTTCCTTATCATTTTAAAATGAATTTCATAATTAAAGTAATAATCTAAAACTAATTAAGATACTCAAATATTGTATAATTTATTCGGATCGATGAGCCAGCGAAATAAGTAAGTAATTTGACTAATTTCTGCAAAGGAAGTTCATGATAGATTACATTTTTAATATTGTTATTTTATTTTGCCTATTTACAAGACTAATTATAAATATTTTAATAGACTAATATTACTATATTTTATTATTTCTCACATTACCTAAGTAATGAACCGTTAAGTGTCGCAATCACGACTTATTATTTCATACCAATTTTGCCTTAAAATCAAATAATCTATCACGGGCATGTGCGTACTATACACTCTTGTCCATTATAGCATCACGCACTTCTAAAGTGTTAAAGACATATTGACGTTTGTGCTTAGTGTGTTAATTATATTATTATACATAACTAGCTGTGCTCGCGACTTCGTCCGCGTGGAATAGTTATTTTTTCCCCATTTTTTTTTACATTTTCCATTATTTCTTCGCTCCTAATAGTTGCAAAGGTGATGTTATATAGCCTAAAGCCTTCCTCGATAAATGGTCTATTCAACACAAAAAGAGTTTTTCAATTCGGACCAGTAGTTCCTGAGATTAGCGCGTTCAAACAAACAAACTCTTCAGCTTTATAATATTAAGTTAAGAATAAGATGGTCAGTTTGTCTTGGTAAACACCAATGGTGCAACCAAAGGGGATATAAGTTTCCGAACCACAAAACTGTTTGTAAACGGTAAATAAACTAACCTATGAAATACCCACGCAAAAAAGCAGGAATAGTTTCCTTAAATCTGTCCAGCCTCTCATGGACGAGCCTTCAACCGCTCGACGCAACTTGTGGCTGGAACAACTTGCCCCTCCGCTTCCGTTTGTGCCATGCCTGGGGAAACTCCCACCTGGACATGATCTGCCATGGTCGACCTGGAAGTCTTTAAATAGACTCCGTACCCAGGTTGGCCGCAGCAAGGAAAATATGTTCAGGTGGGGGTACACTGATGGATCGGACCTCGCCTGCGATTGTGGTGCTCCTCTCCAGAGCATGTCTCACCTGGCCTGCTGTGTCACGTGTGGAGAGACCTGCTCACTAGCTGAGCCTATGTCCGTGACCGGGGGTGCGGTTGGCGTGGCGGAGCACTGGGCACACCGGGTTTGATTTCGGTTTTGCCATCGAAACGCAAAGAAGAAGAAGAATACCCACGAAATACCTTGTCCTTTTCTTTCAGACCGCTTCACTTGGCATCTCTTTTTCTCAGCTCCGCTTTTAAAGCGTAGATATGCCTTGACTCATCGTAATTATTTTCTAAATTAAAATCAACTATACCAAAAATGCACAAAATTATTACAACATTAATATTATTAACAATTCGGAGACCTTACGCTACATTAGCGCCTCTCGTAGCACATTCACTTGCGGCCTAATGAGACCATAACAACACCTCTATTAATGAATAGATTGGAATAGAGTAACGACTCAATTAAAAGACACAAAAATCTCCTAAAAATGTAATGTATGTTGGACCTAACCTTAATAAATATAATTATGTATCTAGTAATATCTCGATGTCGTCGCCCCAGGGGACCACTAAATTAATAATACTATCGTCTCATTAAGTAAGATTCCTCTCATCGCATTTTCGCCTTAATTGTCCATAATTAAAACGCGTTTCCCTCAGGACTTCCCTGCTGGCCTCAATCGGCTGGAGATGATTAATAAAAATTAACTTAGTCGCAATTTGAACGATGATTAATTGGGCAGTCTTTGTCTTTGTTTGGGCGCTGGTAGTGTTTAAGCCGAGTTTGAGCCGAATTATTTGTATTTATAGATGAATAGATATTTGTCTTAAAACTAGGCACAAAGATAATATTAAAGCACAATTTAGGCGATCATATCGCTTTAAGCGATCTCTACAAAACATTCTTTATTTGTATTTGTTTATTTATGTCGGTTGTAAGTTTACTTTCGGCAAAAGTTATTTTCTCTGCCTGAAGATGGAATGAGATCAGACTATGAGATATCGTTACTACCGATAAAAGCGCCTAAAATGTATCAAAACAGTAAAGCGTCTCTAAGGATTTGTCTTAGCGCTTGTTGGAACAAAAAAAAGTCATTGAAGCCTAGTTTGACTTAAATCATGTTGTTATTTTAGTTGATTAGCATTTATTCACATAATATGTATGTATGTAGTAAATAAGCATAGAGCAATGGCTGCAAATAAAGAAAAGTATCCTTTTTTTTCAATGAGACACCTAATAGTTAATAAATTGTCTTTCTTACATTATGTGGGTACGGGACCATCACATACCCATTTCTTGCATTTTATTACCCAGCTACCTGCATCCCCGTGACGTTAATTGCGTCTAAATCACAATAATTACAGGCATTATCCGGGCACAATCACGGTAACCCCACGTCTTTCAAAGCGCGCTCTTTGTGCCGCTCACGTACTCACGACTTGGCCCGTCTTTTACTTGGTGCAAAAAATTACAATACACCTCCAACATAACAAGATCTGTGCAAGCCTACAAATTCCCGCCAGATAGGGGTCTAAGTAAGTTAGTCGTTAGGTTTCCTATATATTATAAGGGCGAGAATGGCTGTGATGTTTTTGTGAAAAGTAAGATTTACTGTATTTACGAGTGAAATATGTGTTGTTCTTTGATGATAATAAAGTTCTGTTATAAAAGTACAAGTAAGCGTTATAAAACTAAAAATTTATTGATTAGACAGAGAGATAAGATGACAAACATGACGTCACATGCCCTGCCAGCCATACAACTTCCATGGAAAATCTGTCTTTCGTAAGAGAGACGGATATGTTAGCTTTGAATGACTCTATGTCGTCCATTTTTCAGCTAATTTTGATTTTGTCTTCAATGTCCATAACATAGTATCTTTGTATATTAAATGACAAATTAGTAAGTACACGAAAATATTGTTAATACACAGCGCATTTAATTACTGCGCAGCGCTACACAGCGGATTTTAATGCCGTTTTTTAATAGATACTTAAGAGTAATTAAAGAAAAAGGTTTATATTTGTATAAATAATAAATAATGATTGCATAATTATAGTAGAGAAACACTGATAGTTTTAAGGGCCTCTATTGTTATTTAAACACCCGTAACCAAGCAAGGACGGGTCGCTAATATAATACAAAAAATATATCTATAAATTAAAAAATTAAATAAAAATAGGTAATAAATATTATTTCATAAAAATAAAAAAAATCCAAGACATTACATATTCCCAAGATATGCCACGTTATCCCCAAACTAAGCCAAAGCTTGACCACTGATACATTTTTAAATACATATGTAGTTACTTACTTAATTAATACCCTGACCAATACAGACAGACATGTTCATGCACATAAATGTTTATACTGTGCCTTAAAGATGACAATTTGTCAAGTCTTCTAAGTCAGTTCTATCGGTTCTGAAAGCCCCTATCTTTTCACTTGATATCGTAAGCTCGTTAATTATGCACACATGTTCGTGTGCCATTATGGGGTTCGTTTGTTCTCACGTCGTCACCCCATGGATGCAGTATAACGTCACATGCCATTAAAGGACACTTTATGGCTGACGATAAGCGCGTTGTTATTTGTATGAGCTTTTGAACTTTGTACAATTTTGTACATGAATGAGCCAGACGGTTCACACCAACCAGCTGGTTTCGAACTATAGTTCATTCGCGTTAAGAAAATAGTGACTCATCACCGACTGCCGGCCAAGCCACACCCCCTAGCCAATTAAAACGCTAGAAATTATAATTTCTAGCGTTAGCCACACCCCCTAGCCAATTAAAACAGTCGGTGATGAGTCACTATTTTCTTAACGCGAATGAACTATAGGAATAAACATTGTCAAAGTCAAAGTCAAAGTCAAAATACCTTTATTCACATAGACTTAAAATAAGCACTTATGAATCGTCAAGTAAAAAATAATGTAGAAATACAAAAAGTAAAGTAAGAATGTGAATAAAAGCAATTTAAAAGAGTAATTTGTACTATGAGTGCCTGATGATGGCTGTGGGCGTCTGGATGTAAGGGAGCGACCTATCACCTTTTCGCTCCAAGCCATTCTCACCTGCCCGTGGTGCATCCTGCCGAACAACAAACGAGGCTCTGGCAAACCGACTGGTGGCGGTAAAACCATCACGATAGAAGGCGTAGCTAAATACCACAGGCCGATGACGGGCAGCAGCGTCACCGGAGCAAGAAGCTACGCCCTGCGATCGCCAACCCGCCTGCCCAGCGTGGTGACTAAAGCAAATCGCCACAAAAGACAATAGGGAATATGCATGACTTTTTTTTATGGATTTATTGAGATCTTTTGTCTTCCAGATACATAAACATCGAAGAATTTTTAAACTATCTTTTCTATTAAGCGAGTTATAAAGCGTTAAAGTTATTGATTAGACAGAGAGATCCGATGCGGTAGTTGACGTCACGTACCGTAAGCGCCGTACTAACTCCATAGAAAAATCTGTTTCGCGAGAGAGAGACGGATATATTCACTTTCAATGACTGTATCTCGCCCATTTTTCAACCAATTTTGATTTTGTTTTCACTGTTCGTAGTAGATTTTGATCTATTTTACGATAAATTAGTAAATACCTGAAACTATTTTTCATGCATATTCCCTATTGTCATTGTGCAGCAACGAACGTTTGCGGGCTCATGATGATGACGTCGGCTTGTGCTCGCGTGTACCCTGAGTCTCTCTGAACTAACCTTAAAGCAGTACAGGTACAGGCATTGAGGCAATGATTGATTGAATATTCGCTTGATAATGTAAGAAACCACCATTCCCAATAATATTTCGTATGTCGTATATATCACGCCGATTGTCATACTTTCCCGCGGCGGCTACATTAAAAAGTCATTCAGGCAAGAATCGTCTTCGAGCAAATTATCTTCAGCCACGTGACAAACGGTCCCAACCCCTTTAGCCGTAGTGTTGTGCTTATACACATTGGTAATGTTTGTCGATATTTTTTTAAAATTGAAGATTGATTGTTAACTTCAAGCATTAACGTAGAAGAAATATCGATATAGAAATATCTATACGCATATAGGATGTAAGGGAGCGACCAATCATATTTTCGCTCCAAGCCAACCTCACCTGCCCGTGGTGCATCCTGCCGAATAACAAACGAGGCGCTGGCAACCGACTGGTGGCGGTTTAACCATTACGATTGAAGGCGTAGCTAAATACCACATGCCGATGACGGGCAGCAGCGTCACCGGAGCGAGAAGCTACGCCCTGCGATCGCCAACCCGCCTGTCTAGCGTGGCGATTATGGGTATATCCTCCAGAAGTTTGCCGTAGGGGGCGAACAACTGGAGCGGCCTATGTCCAGCAGTGGACTGCAATAGGTTGATGATGATGATGCATGATGACAAAGAACAGTTTGAAAGTGTCCTGAGAACGTTCACTTGAGATCATAGTCTACATGCCAGAATGCTCGGTCATAAACTACGCCCTATCAGTATCACAATCGCCAATTTTCAAATCCAAATTGTAGAAAGAATGTTTGTAAAGATTAAACCTACTTTTATCTATCTTAATATATAGTTTTCAAAACATTAATTCTATTAATTCAGTCCTGGAATATTCAAGCAGACCAGCCTTAGTTAGCTTAATTTATGGTCTAAATGGTCCAGTGTGGCTCGTCGTATTTATTAGTATCGGAGGCCAAGAATCACTTTGGCTCGCTACGCCATCATAGCAAGTAAGTCCTACTTACTTATCGTCATCCAGAGTCCAACACTCAAAATGCGATCTTAAATAATATCGAGTATCGGCTACCCGCCCCCTCCCTCGCCATCCATCAATCAGCCGTATCCTGAAAAGGAGGTGGTGTTTTTCTGAGCTACCTTTCATTTGGAGGCTCGGAGGCTGTGAGGGACGGAGGTTCGTCGGATGGATGGGAAATGAGTTTAATAATGGGAGGTGTTTTGTAAAGAGTTCGTTAGGTCATTGCCCAAGTAGGCTTTGTTTAGTAGTTTTGTTTAATTTTTGTTTCCACCAAATAAAAATAGATGTCGCTGTAGGTATTTGCATCTCGTTATTGTTTTGTGTATGAACAGTGTACTTCAACAATTTGCACTAGACGAAACATCCTTCGGTAGCGTTTCGGGCTCACTTGGTACAGCCAGAATAATCTTATTGACTAGCATGGCGGTGGCAACTGTTTGATTAAGTTACTTGACCGTTGCTGCCGGTAGCGTTTCGGGATCACGACGATGTATAGCCAGAATAAGCTTACAGGCCAGGGTAGTGGAGGCAACTGACAAATGATTGACTTAGTTACTTGTCCGTTGCCGCAGCGACTTGGGCCTTCCTCTTGCTTCCCATCAGGACTAGCAACGCGACTATGCTGTGCTAGTATATAAAAAAAAACTTGAACAAAATAAATATATTAAGTACCTTTATTTTGATAAAAGCGTGAAATCTAATGCCAGCTTGTAATCAAAAATATTTGTGTGTTGACACCATACAAACTTGTTTTTTTTCTTTCCTTATTAAGACAGTTATCAAAAACGTCAAAAACAAATTGAAAAGTCGTCACATTTCCCGTAACATGCAAAAAAACAATAAATGTATCCCGTTTTCTTATTACAGCAGACAGAATTAATTTCCCGGCACAAAAGTAGCGCTCGCCAATCCCGTCAAAAATCAACACCGTCCGTTAACAAAAACCCGACAACCATAAAGAATTCAATTTCCTCCCGGAGGGGGGAGGGTGCGACGGGCTCCATCGAAATCCTATTTCATTTTCAAATACCCTGTAATTTATTAGAAGGGCCGAAATATTATCAGTAGTGACGAGCGGAAATTTTGATGCCGACGCTCTGAATGTGTTCGTGTTGTCTCTGGATTTAGAAGGACCACACCATCTCATCGCGCGGGTGTCGAAGGAGACGACTAAGGGAATATCAAAGAGAGGTAGGGCATAGCGAATCTTCGCTCGGATTGAGCTACCTGTCCGGGGAAAGACCTCCACCCTATAGAATACCGCAGCCAAATGACCGCCGGGTCGTGTTTCTGCCGGTGAGTAGGGTTTCCGGAGCTCGTGGGGGGTTATGGTTGGGCCGGCATGGCGGTGGCAGCTGACAGGTAACTGGCCAGTTACTTGCCAATTGTCACAGCGACTTGGGCTTCTCTTTTGCTTTCCAGCAGGCGTAGGGAAGCCATTATGTCGAGCTATTATAAAAAAAATATACATAAAACTGGTGACTGACTGACATAGTGATCTATCAACGCTCAGCCCAAACCACTGGACGAATCGGGCTGAAGTTTGGCATGCAGGTAGATGTTATGACGTAGGCATCCGCTAAGAAAGGATTTTGATCAGTTTTATCGCCAAGGGGATAAAATAGGGGATGAAACTCTATATTCCACGCAGACGAAGTCGTGGGCACAGCTAGTCACAGTATAACACTCTACAATGTACCTACCATTTCTGATGCAAATAAAAGCATTCGTCCAGAAAAGAGATAAACTACAGAGAAATAATAAACGGTTAACAAAAAAACACCTTAATATCTGAAGCCGTTAATGAAGTTATTTACGTCAAAACCTCAAGCTCGTTCATCTTAAAATATTACCGCCAAGGATTTAACATTATAATTACGTCATGAATCATGGCGCCCGAGGCCATTTCACACAATGGAGTTATGTAATTAAGAAATTACGGAAGAAAAATGCAAATATTTCGGCCGTTAGCGGACGTTGCGGGGGGCGAAGCCAAGCGATTTTTGTCACAGTCGGGAAGTAACCAAAAACATAAACAATCATAATACATATGCTCCAAATTGCTTCTTAAGTAAGTACAGACTCTGTTGAGTCTGTACTGTAGGCTGTTGCCTACCCTTATCAGTCAAAATTTTCCTAAAATTTCAATACATTGAACATTTAAATTGCTTAAGAAAATCCTACATTATTTTCCAACATGGTAGGATTTTGTATGTCTTTCTGTATGATTATTATTAAATCCTTCAAACATGTAAACATGTCATCTAGACACAACAATAAAGTTACTATTTCAGGTGGATACCACTGCCATATCGGCCCCTGACTCAAATGAGAAGTGGATTGACAATAAAATAGACAATTATCATTCGGTTATACAACTATTATTTATTATATTATAGTCTTACGTGACGCATGATCGTTCTTATTTAAGTACACATCATAACAAAATGTTGCTGAAAATTCTTTGAAATAGCAAAGTCATGAAAGCCTACGTGACTTCCCAATACTCTCAATGTTATTGAGATAACTTATTTCCAGAACTCCAAAGTACACAGCACAATCTGGTGAAAACAATGAGATCATTTGTGTCCTAATTTTAGCTGTGCTCGAAAACATTTGCATGTTGGGCAAGGGCACCGGTGACCGCGATAGGCGATAAGACCATCGATCACGCAGCCGATAGCGAACCGAGGCGACAGAACGTCTGATATTGGAGTATCAGCGGCTACAAAAGTGATTCAATATTGCTTACAAAGACAAAACCTCTGGGATTTAAGCGACCTATCATCTTTTCGCTCCAAGCCAACTTCACCCGCCCGTGGTGCATCCAGCTGAACGAGGCTCGTCCCGATAGACGGCGCAGCTAAATGCTACAGGCCGTTGACAGGCAGCAGCGTCACCGGAGCGAGGAGCTGCGCCCTGCGATCGCCAGCCACCACACAGCATGGCGATTATAGGTTTATACCTATAATCGCCATGCTGTGCCTATAATATGTGTGGTGTAATGTAATGTAAGTATCCTCCTGGTGTTTGTCCAAAGTGACGAACACCTGGAGAGGCCTATGTCCAGCAGTGGACTACGATAGGCTGTTGATGATGATGTTATGTTTAGAGAGGAAGGGCATTAGGGTTGGGCCGGCATGGCGGTGGCAACTGACAGGTAACTGACCAGTTACTTGCCCGTTGTCACAGCGACTTGGGCTTCTCTTTCGCTTTCCATCAGGCGTAGGGAAGCCATTATGTCGAGCCACTATAAAAAAAAAAGATGTAAGGGAGATGCTAGGTCAATCTTCTGGGAGGTAAGCGAGCGACCTGTCATCTTTTAGCTCCAAGGCACCTTCATCTGGCCGTGGTGCATCCTGTCGAACAATAAACGAGCTCTGGCAACCGACTGATGGCGGTATACTTTCGCATCCTAAACAAGACTGCTAGATAGTAAAATTATTGATTGTTGTTACTTAGGGCTCCGAAACGTCATTTTACGTATGAGATCAGCAGGTCTCATACGTAAAGGTAAGTCGCTTAGCAAGCTATTGAGAGAGCTAAGCTTGGAATTTATCTGCGTGAAAAGGATATGCTGAGAAGAACCCAATTCATCTTGAATTGATTGATTGTCAACAAAAAGCACATCTCCCACAGAACGCGAGAGGGAAGATGTCTTCCCTCCTATGTCTCTTAGAGGGCCGTCCTCTATTTCGTAGCAGATTTACTCAACGAGATGGATTGATAACTTGATTGGGGTAGCGGTTCTAGCCTCTATCCAAAGGATCCCCCTTTTTTTTCTCTATATGACTACGATGATGTCCAGGGAGGCCTTGTCATCATCACCGGACTCTTGGGGGAGCCCTACGGCTCTCACCCCTAAAAATTTAAGCAACGTTGCTGAGGGCGCCCCCTGTGGGGCTCGAGCCTCGGCTCTAGCGTTGCTTGATGATACCCTACGGACGTATGTTTTGGGGGACAAGCGACCAGGCGCGGGCCGGTATCGTGAAAAGGGAGGATCCCCCTTGGAATACAGATAGCTTAGATTAGAATGTCCAGCCGTGGTCTTATGATGACTTCTCCATACTCTACCAGCCATAACCAGTAGTTCAGTTCATTACACTACTTTGACACCAGTTAGTAACACATTGTCATTATTGGTTTAAATTATTTTCCCTGAGACCAAACTAATTCGCACACAAATGTACACACGTGATTGACCAATTATCACGATGCAAACGTGCCTTACAGCCGAGTGGGTTAGGTACTGATTGGTATGGTCATGTACTTACGGAAACGTTATCGAATCGATAAATTCTGTCACACCTTAATCGGCAGATCTTAGCAATGCGTCACGAGATAATACAATTATTATGTTTATTTATCGATATTATTTTAGGAAATTTCCAAACATGCATGTAGAGAAATTGCCTTCGGTAATAATAACAAACAAGTCAAGTTCAATTTTAAAATAAATAATAAGTATTTTCTGGTGGTTAGGTTAGGTTAAATAAATAACACGAGGTCCGCCCGGGGAGCAATCTATTCTCTGTGATTTTCTTCCATTTAAAAAAAAAACATTGCTCTACTGAGGTAGGCCTTTTACTTCGGAAAAGACTAATTAAATTGAGGGTTCCATACAAAAGAAAATATTCTGAACAAAATTTACGCGATCGACATCATGTGTAACTAGTACTAAATATAGATTATTTGTCTAAATAAGCCACAATCTGTGGCCACAACTAAATAGATTTGAACAGTACTCTTCCCATTATGTGTCTAATATTTTATTAGCACTATTAGATACAGGATGTTAAGCAAACCGCAAATCGAGTAACGGAATCATCTCTCCATTTCAAACTTTATTCGCTTACATAGAAAAACCTTTTTAGCTTACTACTCCTGTCTCCAGCCATACCGTACCCACGTAATACGATGATAACACCAAATTGTTCTAATTGTAGGTATCTGTTGATTCAATCCTAATTTTTGAAATGAAATGAAATGAAAAATATCTTTATTCAAGTAGGCTCATGACGAGCACTTATGAATCGTCAAATAATGCAAGTACAAACAATGAATCTACCACCGGATTCGGTAGGTCGTTTTCTACCAAGAAGAACCGGCAAGAAACTTGATAGTTTTTACTCTTTTTAATCGCCAAAATTCTTACAATTTTTGTATTACAACGTTTATAAATAAGAAAATTTAAACTTATACAATGCAAAGCTATAAATTGAGTTTATACAATTCAATAGGAGTGTTGACTAAGAATCTGCAATCCAAGGAATGTTGTCGTTCAAAAAGTCCTCTATTTTATATTTACAATAACGTTTTGACGACTTAATTGCAATCATCATCGAGCGAATGTCGGTTAAGTATGTAGTCTTTTATATTCATAAGATTTCTTTGTACCATACTTTGGCAATTAAATCTATTTTATTCTATTCTCAGTATGATAACAATATAATCAAACGATTCATGAAAACCTGTAAAGGTAGAATAGGTTTGAGTAGAATAATTTAATAAACGAAATAAAGTGTGATACCCAAGCACAATTAAACTTATTCGCCATAGAGAATATTAGAGACCTTAAAATAGAATGGGAACCATTATTAACGGCGATAATAGACATTTACCTACGGATTTGTTAAGCAAATCAATAAGACGCGGAGTACACGTGTAGTGCGCACGCGCAGACTGCGTGGCGCGCAGACGTCGCGGCGTGCTCTACTGAGCCTGCACTGATCAGTGGGCTTCAGATAGAGCTATTGAAGTCAATAGGTATGGCCCATTGTGTTAATGGGCCAGACAATACGCAATAACCTGTCCTTAAACAAAGATACTCAGTTGTTAGTCGTAACGTCGTTGTTTCGTCTAAACTGGTCCAGACTTCGGGCGACCCCAGAGCTGGCTCGTACCTCGCTCAGCGCATCTCGCTAGCAATTCAGCGAGGTAACGCAGCCAGCGTCCTGGGGTCTCTGCCACAGGGTCCCGTTTTAGAAGATTTTTAATATTTGTACATATTAGTTTAGTTTAGGTTTTATTTATTTATTGTAGGCTTAAGTTACTTTGTAGATTTACTTCCATTAATTAAATTAAGTTGTTAGTTGTAATTCTCTATTTCGGGAAAAATTCGGGAAAATGGCGGTCACTGTACACGGGTCTTTCACCGAGTGTACAGTGACCGCCAGCCAGGTAGATGAATCTATACCAGCTAATCTTCAAGCAGTCTCTTAGTCGACTCTTATAACGTAAACGGAGAGAAATGGGGCGGCAGTTTGTATTACACTCCACCATCGCACGACGGTAGTATAGGTAGGACTGAAGGGGGCATATTCATAGCATCGGTTAGACCCCTGAATCAGGACCTGGCGCTTTCTCATCCCCAGATCACGTTTTGATCTTCCTCCCTCTCTTCCGAACTGCTTCTTACTTGTATATACAATGAGCCAGCGAGGTCATTACATAAAAAGATACATACATCTCTATAGACGTTATTCAACAAGCCTACAACATTGCTGAAGTGACCGCACAGTGTAACACTTAGTCTAATCAGACAATCCAATATGTTCACGCTCGTTACCACAATTGACAGCAGTCTCTTAAATGATCTCTCAAACAAGCACCCGGTTTTCTTTGTCGTCACAAAGATAATATCCTTTAAATAGAAATGATCTAGAATTCTAGATTTACATAAGACCACTTTATAATGTCTGAGTGTGCTATCGACTTGTGATGTCTATTGAATGACTGTTTTAAATGATAATGATAACTTTGACTTTGTTAATATTTGTAAGTGTAATAGTCTGCGTTGTTATAAATCCTTATCACAAGTTCTGATCAAGACACTTAAGAAAGGAGATTCTCTTTATGACGCGTTCAAGGCGAGACAAACGATACTTATCCTCGTAGAAGTACAACCCACATCGGTTTGCAAATACTTTGGGCTTTGGAACGACAAAATCTCTCGATAACTGCTTGAGAAATAATTAAGATGACAGCACTCAGCAAAATCAAATCTCATAATATCAGATTGATACCCGCATCGCGCCAAAAATTCTCACAGAGTTCACGTCTGGAGCCCGGAGTCTAGAAGTTTAGCGGTGATATCGGCGATTAGGCATGACCTCAATAGAGGAAAGCATGTTCAGCCTTTGTTCTTGCTCCCATTCTCTCTCCTGTCGTGTAGAAATTTTGCATTATGAGAGTTCCCATTGAGTTATGAGTGTGGAGTCTCTTGTGTGTACTATAATATCTCCTGCGGACTTGGATATTCTCCATAGAAATTGGTAGATACAGAGAGTACTTATTATAAAAAAGGTATCTTATATAACCCTAGCACTCCAGTCCGAGTCAGAAATCGCAAACACTTTTCAGCGTTTATTGACACAAGTCTGATATAGGTTGATGGCTAAAATATTTGACTTGTGCTAAGTCTCTTGACACAGGGTGGGTCGTATTTGCCCACACATTAGACGTTGCGCAACCGGCTCTGGCGCAGACGGCCTTCGCGCTTATCTGAAGCAAACCGACACTGGATAGCAATTGTTATCGTATTTACACTTCCTATTTGTACAACACTCGTTTTCTGCAGCTGGGTTTACGTAGGGCTCGACAAGATGTATGCCAGATGTGATAATCCGGTGTTTGTGTTGATATTGCTTATGTTAAATCCTTTTTACGCTTTATCTGTACGTGATTTGACTGTTTACTAGTTCTAGAGACTACTAGAACAATAACACTGTCTAACATAAAGAATGTCTCTTTTCTTTTTTTCAATCGCGTCAATTGTTACTCGTATAATTGTGGTGTTAACTGGTGTTCTCCTTTGTTTCAGGTAAGTAATAGCCCAGAGTTAAGAAGTTGAGGAAGATGAAGTACGTTGCTTTCGAAATGCCTGTCCCTCCTACTTTGGGATCAAAGCATATGTGATGTTGTCTGATACATATTTATATAATATTTTTTATTTTACACCTACCTACAAACCATTTCAAAGACTTATCAAATTGCGCTTATTTTGAAACACCCCACTAAAATAGGTCACAGCTGCTGATAACACAAACACACAACATACCTCGTGCGTGCAGGACCGTGTTAGTCCACAATTGTGTGCGGAATTTATCGCGTTTACAATATTGTGTTTTCAAGGTCGGCGCTAATCGTATAGTTTATCCAATTTGTTCGCCAAATTCCGGGACACGGTTAGAATAATCGGGACAGTCATCATCATCAGCCTTATTGTAGTCCACTGCTGGACATAGGCCTCTCCAGTTGTTCGCCACCTAAAGCAAACTTCTGGAGGATATACCCATAATCGCCACGCTGGGCAGGCGGGTTGGCGATCGCAGGGCGTAGCTTCTTGCTCCGGTGACGCTGCTGCCCGTCATCGGCCTGTGGTATTTAGCTACGCCTTCTATCGTGATGGTTTTACCGCCACCAGTCGGTTTGCCAGAGCCTCGTTTGTTGTTCGGCAGGACGCACCACGGGCAGGTGAGGATGGCTTGGAGCAAAAGGTGATAGGTCGCTCCCTTCCATTTCAGTTAGTAAAGTCTATCTTAGTGATTAAATTGCAGGAGCAATTTCCTGCCTCATGCAACGGTTCTTAGGAATTAGCTTTCTGCTGCAACTTTTACGAATGGACCCACTTAACCTTCAAAAAGCGAGCCTTCAAATATCTCAAGGGCCATTTACAAGGGCTTAGTTTCTTGCCCGTTGCCGTAGCAACTTTGGCCTCTTTCCTTTCCTTCAGCCAATGGGAGGCCACTATTCCATGCTAATATAAAAAAAAACTATTTTTTGAAAATCAGGACAAAAAACGCGTAAATTGGCACACGTAGCAACACTACTCGCCATATACTTGCTATGTTTACGCACATATTAAATAAGGCGTACATCTCAGATTACGCCTATCGGCCTTGGCATTGTAGTGGAAACAAAAAACTCAAGGCTAAACTCACGATCATGCTTGGATGGGTGTTGTTACGCCATACTAAAAAGGAGACACACTAATTACATCTATCTTTGATATTCTCGTAATGGTTATCTATTTTTTTAGAGTTGACGACCAGCATGGATCAGCGGTAGTGATTGCTGCCTCAGAAACAGCGGTTACGGGTTCGATCCCCGCCCAGTTCATCATCATCAGCGTCTCGCAGTCCGCTGCTGGACAGACGCCTCTCCAAATGTTCGCCACTTTGCTTGATCCTGGGACTCTTGCAACCAGCACCGCCATCTTGCTTAAATCTCTGCTCCAACAGGTACACAAATCGTGGCTCTGCCTAGACAGGACGGCACAGTGCAAACATTTGCTTAATCCTAATCATCTTCTCTTCAAAATTATTTATTCAAAACTATTTTTTTTGTGTAGCCTATATTTTGTAGGTATCCTGTATATTTTTAAGGTAAATAAATCCATTCAAATCCATTCATTGAACATTAATCATCATATCTATCTATTAATGAAAAAAATCTAGATGGATAAGAACTTTCCAGTTAGTTTGAGCGAGCTATTTTCTGCAACTTGCATTCGACGTCTTAGCACCTGTTTTGCGTGCCCATAAGAACTAAATAATAAATAACCCAAATGTCCCAATAGGCCACTCAGCGCCATCTAGTTTCAAACTTAGTCGAAGTTTGTATTATGGGGACTAGATAACTGATAAACGTACTTAGATGTATAACTCATAAATATTATATTATACATTACAAAAAACCAGTCCTGATGCAAACAGACATGTTCATGCACACACATGCGGGAATCGAACCGCCAAGCATTAAGCAGCGTTCACTGCCAACCAATCGTTGTGAGATATTCTTTTAGTTACTATTCATGTGTTAACGAACACAATTCTTCAAGCAACAAACCAATTGAACCACAAAACAACTCAGCAAAAACTCCGTTCAATTACGAAATTACGCATTTCCTCAAGATCTGTATTGAGTTGTAGCACCATAATATAGCCATGAGTCAACCCATTATCAGAGCTCACCGACAACAAAAAATATCCATTACATGCTTCGGAATTACATTAGAACACATAATGGGAGCAAAACATATTTTTTTTCTATTCGCTAACTTTTGTTTATCTGCTACGCAAGTGGCGGGGTCCTGATAAAAATATCAATTAGATTGTTTTATTTATACGGCATAACGCGATGTGGATAGGCATCGTTTGCGGTTAGGGTTCCGCTTTAAGTGGGATTGAGAAAACCATCAGAGGGATGTAAGGGAGCGACCTATCATCTTTTCGCTTCAAGCCAACCTCACCTGCGCATGGTGCATCCTACCGAGTAACAAACGAGACGCTGGCAACCGACTGGTGGCGGTATAACCACCACAATTGAAGGCGTAGCTAAGTACTACAGGCCGAGCGTCACCGGAGCGAGAAGCTACGCCCTGCGATCGCCAACCCGCCTGCCCATATCCTCCAGATGCTTGCCCTAAGCAAACAATTTGAGAGGCCTTTGTCCAGCAGTGGACTGCAATAGGCTGTTGGTGATGATGATGATGAGAAAACCATCATCTTCATGTTGTAATCGTAAGAGCTAGACTGCAGCGTCAAATAGGCGATAGTTATCATCATCATTTCACGACCGTCATTTAGCTCGATCCCCCGCTAACCTCATCCAAAGTTTTCTGGCTACTACCGCTACGACATCCCACCATCCCAACTAAGAATATCTTTCTTTATTGCACAAGAGAGTAAAAATGGCGGTATTAATACCGTATAGCATTCTCTACCAGTCAACCTTTGGGCGGTGGTATCTTTCCATCTTCTACCGGCTATTTACCGCGATGTCGCTCTGAAAAAATATTTTCCTTTATATTATATGATGCTCATGAATGAAAATCGGTTTGAATTCAGGGTGTGTTACCATGACGCCGTTCTTCAAGAATGGCGACACCTCCATATCAGATTTGGAAGCAGGGAATACACTTCTGAAATCAAATTTACGCCATGAGGAGATTAGTCCTAAATAAAGATGGAAATTAATGGGTTTTCCTTCTTACCGTGTCGACAGCAAACTCATATCCTTTGAAACGAAAACCAACCATACGAATATGTATAGGTGTTGTGTGTGAATGATGAATAGGTACGAGAAATAATAAAGCACGGAACTAAAATATTTTGTTGAAAATTTTCTTGACCAATTTATATTGAAACCAAACAGTGGCGACCTTGGCGATAAAACATGTTTTCGATTCAATATTTGCAAAGACATCTATGAAGGACTTGATAACGATAATGTAAATAATAAAATAAATACATCGGAGGAATATTTTATATCACCGGTGTAGTGTGATGTTCAAATTATCGGAAGACATTAAATTGATTTTGGAAATTAAGCACTGAAATGATTTGTACTTAATTCAAGACTAGCCCGTTAGTTGTTTCGGTAAAATCCTCCGACCAATTGGTCGGTACTTCGTTTCTTTCAAGGACAATCGTTGATGTGAATGAAAAAAACTATCGATGACTAAGAAATCATTAAAATAACATAAAATACAAAATGTTATAAAACTTTCCATTCATGTTCATGTAGTTTTATAACTCAGTCATGAAACACCCCGCTATGAGTCATTCAAACAAGTTTATTACTTAATTACTATTCCATTATATTTATTATTTTCCCATCAAAAACTATTAATTTCCAACAATCGTTTTACTGCGTTTTTTAAGCGAAAGAGAAGGCCAAGTCGCTGTGACAACGGGCAAGTAACTGGTCAGTTACCTGTCAGTTGTCACTGCCATGCCGGCCCAACCCTAACCCCCCACGAGCTCCGGAAACCCTACTCACCCGCAGAAACATGACCCAGAGGTCATTTTACTGCGGTATTCTCTAGGGTGGAGGTCCTTCCCCGGACGGGCGGCTCAATTCGAGCGAAGATTCGCTATGCCCTACCTCTCTTAAAATACATGCTTATTATGCATTACAATACTTGCGTACATGCAAGCTCAGGAATGAGCTCCCCACCGCGGTGTTACCTAATCGCTACGACTTGTCCTTCTTCATACATAGCCTTAAGAGACCTATTATCTATAAGCAAGACGTGATCAGACAAGAGAAGGAAAAGAGAAGCCCCAATCATCGTTCATCAAATCAGTCCTACCTCAACACCAAAATTGGTACTACTGGGAATCGAATATGTCTACTTCGGTCGTTTCGACCAGTATAATCTTACAGGCTAACGTGCCCGAACCAGGAGTGCCGGTCGCTTATCATCTGCGGCTGGCCAGGGCAGGCAGGGATGTGGCCGTATTATGCTTCGGCGCTACCCGTGTCCCTGCAACTTGCAGCCCACTGGCGACACATGGGGGGCTTAGTGGGTATGCCCTCCCATTATGGGATCTGTGAGTCCCACACACCATGCCGCCCCTCCCCCCGGAGGCGGCGTGAAAGTTGTGCATTCCACTCTAGAAAAAAAAAGGGTCACAAACAAAATGATTTAGTTACTTATCTGTTAACAATGCGACTATGGCCTCTCTTTCGCTTTCATCAGGAAAGTTATCATATAGTTCCACTATTAATCTATTCTAAATTGAGCTCTCTCTCAGATTGAGAAAAACTCTGAGCTCGTGGGGGGGGGGGGGGGTTAGGGTTGGGCCGGCATGGCGGTGGCAACTGACAGGTAATTGACCAGATACTTGCTCGTTGTCACAGCGACTTGGGCTTTTCTTTCGCTCTCCATCAGGCGTAGGGAAGAAAGGTATCTTGAGTTAGTGTAAATTGTTTGGTTAATTTCTTCGTATAAGCTTTTAGCGAAACTAGATGAGAACTGTACAACAATGTGTTATTGTTTTAGCAAAGCTAAGCACCCCGGCCAAAGCTCGCGGCGGTCAGATGAAAGCTCTCGACCGTTTACAGTGTCAGGCTTTTTGTTGCGGGCTTTCCTAATGCATCATATTGTTTGCCCTTTAGAAAAGCTGCGGTTACTCGAAAGCTCCGTATTTTTGTTAAACCATCGGTTTTATTATAGAAGGCGTTTATTTATTTACACACATTTTACCACCTTGGAACCACCTTGGAACCATTTTACCACGCGGTCAATCCGATGATGGGTGACCAAAATTTGACACCGATTTCCTCCGTGCTTCGGAAGGCACGTTAAGCTGTTGGTCCCGGGTGCTATCTTTACCAACTCAGATAGCAGTCGTTACATCATATCAGAGATGATGATAACTCTGACGCCTAAACTGGGAATGGGTATAGCTTACCCTAAGTGTTGCGGAGGTCTGATGGCAGTCGCTCTGTGTAAAAGCTTAGCCCTCGCCAAATCTCTCAGTTTGGGAAGCCGACCCTGAGACAATCGGGAATAAGGCTAGGATGATGATGATGATTTTACCACCTTGGAAGAGTCTCTCGCGCAAACTATTGAGTTTAGAAAAATATGATGTTAGATACCTCAACACCATTTTAAAATACCTATCCATAGATACACCGCACACGTATAGGTTTCATGAAAAAAATCTGTAATACCTAGATTTTAGGTCAATTGTATGGTGCGCAATAAAGAATATCTATCTATCTATAGCGTACAAGTACGGTAACGTATAAAGACGCAGTGTGACCGCCGGAGCCTGAAATTCGAGGATATTAGAGCCACCCTCGAAGACTCCGTTCAACCCTTAGGACTGCAGGTGCTTAGCGATGATCAAACACAATATCTCCGTGTGAGCTCCCTCCACCACACATGCACCACTAGACTCGAAATTGTCGTGAACAATTTTGTTAAGTTTCAAGAGACACTTGCAGGGTATTTTTAATTTACCTTTTTCGTCAATCATAGCGATTTCAAAATAAGGTTGTCCTTTGTACATGACAACTAGGTTAGGATTGACTGGGCTCTTCAATAAGAATGTCTTGACGAAAATAAAGTTTCAGATCAAAAAAGCGTAATGGATTTACGACTTTTTTACAAAATAGAAATGAAAACAATAGTAGTTACAATTCACAATCAAAATATATCATGGTGATAAAAAGCCATCATAATTCATAGAACAGTAAAGTAATTCATTCAGACCAATGGTCAAAAGTGTGGAGTTATTGTACGCTAACGCTTTATTAAGTAGTTTTTCGCGTCCAGCGGTTAACAAATCACCGCCACGGCCCCATACAAACGTGCTCTCATCGGCAAATAGAATGGGACTGTCACACTCCGGGGAGCAAACAAGTGCGGACACGTCGCAGGGGCGGCCATAGCGCAGGCAGGCCAGCGGGCCAACTGGGACACGTGGCTACAGATATCGGTATGAGGGTATCTCACGGTTGTGTGAGACTCACGCTGCCCTCAGGACCGGAAGGCTAGAGCTAGGCTAGAGCAGATGGAAAAGAAGCAGAAATACCCACTAAAGAACTGGGGCCTCTGTCAAGGGCGTCGCGGGTGACGTCCAGGACCCTGCGATCTAAGGCTACCATGACGCCACGGGACGTCTCCGGGGGGAGGCGGCATGGTGTGTGGGACTCACACGTCCCAAAAGGGAGGGCATACCCACTAAAACCCCCCTGTGTCGCCAGTGGGCAGCAAGTTGCAGGGACACGGGTAGCGCCGAAAGCCGACTCCAGCTTAGTACAACTTGGTTGACTGTAAAATGTATTCCTTGGCCGTAAGAGCGTCGAAGAACTATCATCATCATGAATAGTTAGAATCATCATCATCATCCTAGCCTTTTTCCCGATTGTCTCAGGGTCGGCTTCCCAAACTGAGAGATTTGGCGAGGGCTAAGCTTTTACACAGAGCGACTGCCATCAGACCTCCGCAACACTTAGGGTAAGCTATACCCATTCCCAGTTTAGGCGTCAGTTTATCATCATCTTTGATATGATGTAACGACTGCTATCTGAGTTGATGAATAGTTAGAATAGGTAGGCCTTTATACCCATTTGGTATGGTCGTAGTCTCATACTCGTTCCTCATTTAGTTTGACAACATTTCTATACTGTGCGCCACAGTAAGACGTACCCAGTCGCCGGCAGTGGCTCTCATCCCGCGGCAAATATCTCCCCGGGCTTTATTTACCCGTCTTTGTCCCACTTTACATCCACGTGTAATGCTGATACGCAATCGGGATCCTAAGCGCACAAATACAGATTAAATACCGATTGGTTTTATTATTGAAATGAAAAATATGTGAACTTTGTGGAACAGCATAGTGGCTTCCCCTCGACTGATAATTTATTATAGATAGAGTATCTAAGTACTTAGGGCAAACGTCTGGAGGATATACCTATAATCGCCACGCTGGGCAGGCGATTATAGGTATATCCTCCAGACGTTTAATTTAATGTATTTAATGTTATCAACTACCTTCACTTTTGTTTCTGCTACAGATAATACCTAAAAGCATTTTCTATTAGTCAAGTCCGCCTTTTGTGTTAAATTTACTATGCAATAAAGTTTGTTGTAAGTAGTTTAGTCAGTAGCGCCTCAAGAAAAGAAGAATAAATGAATAAAATTATTTAGGGGATGCTTTTTGTCTTTTTTTTTACATCAGAATGTCCCCTAAATTCCGCTTAGGAGGTTTCTCAGCTTAAGTGGCTGTTAGTGAAATGGATAGCAGGTTATATGACCGCCTCACCGAAAGCTCCACCGAGCTCAAATATCCAACGGAGTTATTCCAAGGCACTCAGCCCCGCCCTCCACTTTTCCAGTCCAATTTGAATCTAGATCAATATACCTACCTACTCAGCCCGGGCATTGAACCTAGCAACAGCCTCGTGCCATTTCCATCCCGACTCGCGTCCTTCGCAGAAATGCTCGCCTTGGGAACGGTGTTGCCAGATCTTGACTTAACACTCCAAGCCCACAATCTTATTTTTTTTCAAATAGTAATATGTTACTCTACTAAACGAATCAGGATTTCATAAAATGAAATGCGTTTTGTAACCAACAGTTCAACTATTATTAATTGATTGATTAATTGCTATGTAAAAGTTTAACAATGCACGGGAGTGTATCAATGCTAACATCCTAGCTCCAGAGATACAGCCAATAAGTCATTTCTTGGTAAAAAAAACCTGAACTTATTTTTCCATACAACTTTGATATAAAATGAGCTCACTCATTATGTAGCATAGCACTGCTAAACATCCTACTTCCTTCCTACTAATATTATAAACGCGAAAGTTTGTTTGGATAGATGGATGGATGTTTGTTCCACTTTCACGCCAAAACTACTGAACGAATTTTAACGAAACTTTACAGGAATATAGTTTGTACATCAGATTAACACATAGGCTATGTTTTATACGAATATTCACGCGGGCAGAGCCGCGAGCAGCAGCTAGTATGCCATATACTCTCTTCCAGCACACGTGTTCCCTTCCTCTTATAGTCTTGGGTCTTTTAAACGGGGCGTGAAGAGGCACTTATGCAGGCCGTCATAGTGTGATCGATCCACATTGCACTAACCATGTGTGATCGCTTACACTCTTTGGACTTCGTCGTTTGCTTAACATCAGGCAGGAAGCAGTCATTATGACGTGCTAATTTAAAAAATGGCCCTCCAATTGTTAGCCACTTTGATCGATATTGGTCTCCTCACATCCAGCACTTGCCAGCTATCTTGCGCAAATCACTCCACCTGGCCTGATAACATCTACATTACGTTTGCCGAGAAGCGGTATCCACTCTACAATTTGTTACCCCAATAGTTAACGGACCTGACTTGAACATTACTAAAAAAATTACCCACTAAAATCAAAATCTCCCATATCTATAGAGAAAACATGCAACTGGCAACACAGTTTCCCAGAGCCTCGGAGGCTGGGTGGGCGTTGACGTCACTGCCCTAACTAGGGCGGTACGGAAGTCCTGAAAGTGAAAAGGTTTTTTATATATGAAAACCCTTGTTGCCTGTCCAATCCCAATTTAAACACAAACGGAGGTGGTTGTGTAAAGACCTTGCGACATGCCTCATTTAACGAGAACTTTATTTTGCCACACTGGGCCACACATCGCCATCTAGCCCCAAACTAAGCTGAAGCTTGTACTATGGCTACTAGACAACTGATAAACTTACTTAGCTCGGCTCGGTGGCTCATTTGGTACCTCTGCCTTCTGAGCCAAGGGTCGTGGGTTAGATTCCCGCACAGTACAAACATTTGTGTTTATGAACATGTATGTTTGTATTGGTCTGGGTGTTTACTATGTATATGTATTTATTTACAAAAAAAATGTATCTAAGTAAGTTTATCAGTTGTCTAGTACCCAAGGTTCGGCTTAATTTGGGGCTAGACGGCGCTGTGTGGCCCAGCGTGGCATGTCTTGGGTTGTCTTGTGTATCTATCTACCTATGCAACTATCGGTCTATTCTGAAAGTTCACGAACAATAGGTGCGTCTAGGATACCCAGCGCCTGAGCCCTCCGGCCCTGAAGGGAGGAACTTAAACAATAAATAAAAGGATTGCAAAAAGTTCCCTACTGAACTTAACTAGTTTAACTTGACTCAACTTAGATGGGACTCGTCTTCGGCCTAGCGCCCTGGGGTGGCCTCGCTCTATGTTTAGACTCCAGCAAACAACTTGTAAATTGCTTTAACCGTTTGTTCATACATTGAATAGTTATGTCTTTGTTGATAACTTAGATACTTAGTTTCTGTACTTCCGTGCGGTGACGGATAAGAATACAAATTACTATTATCGACTGGCTCGGTGGCTCATTTGGTAGCGAGGTCACTATTCTCATTACTTATTAGGAAGAGGTTCTGCCTTCTGTTCCGAGGGTCGTGGGTTCGATTCCCGCACAGTACAAACATTTGTGTTCATAAACATGTCTGTATTGGTCTGGGTGTTTAATATGTATAATATGTATTTATTTACAAAAAAATATGTATCTAAGTAAGTTTATCAGTTGTCTAGTACCCATAGTACAAGCTTCGGCTTAGTTTGGGGCTAGATGGCGATGTGTGGCCCAGCGTGGCATGTCTTGGGTTATTATTTATTTACTAGCTATTTCCTGAGTCATAAGAATCGACTAATGGGCTTCTTAAGATTTAATTTCTAGGCCGGTGGTAGAGTTTACCCGCCTGGGTGACTGCCGTACACTTGACGAAAAACCCGTGAATTGACTCCAATCGCGTTTCGATATCAGTCAGTGTGTAGCCAGAATAATACAGGCCGGTGTAGCGGTGGTTCCTGAAATCTTGACTGACTGACTAGAAGTGATTTGGTTACTTGTCCGTTTCTGCGACGACTTGGGTTTTTAGTAAGAAGAGTATTATACTAGGGATTCAAAGAGAGACACGCATTAAACGAATGTATTTTCAAGGTCATGCTCGGGATACACGATACACGCGTCGAATCTTGAAGTACCTACCTATCTACCTTTAAGTATCACTTAACATAAGTGCTACTCTTGAAATAAAGATTATTAGATAATTACTTTATAATAACTACATGTCTATAATTTGAAGTATCCTTCAAACTATTACATGGTAACTATGCAGCTTGATGGTTTTTTCCATCGAAAAGTTTTTGCAATACTTGTCCCCATACTAATCTAAATTATATGGTTGAGGTTCATCATCATCATCATCATCAGCCTATTGCAGTCCACTGCTGAACATAGGCCTCTTCAGTTGCTCGCCACCTAGGGCAAACATCTGGAGGATATACCCATAATCTGCACGCTGGGCAGGGGCGTAACTTCTCGCTCCGGTGACGCTGCTGCCCGTCGTCGGTCTGTGGTATGTAGCTACGCCTTCAATTGAGATGGTTATACCGCCACCAGTCGGTTGCCAGCGCCTCGTTTGTTATTCGGCAGGATGCACCACGGGCAGGTGAGGTTGGCTTGGAGCGAAAAGATGATAGGCCGCTCCCTTACATCCTGGTTGAGGTTGCTATGTGCGAACTGAGAGATCACGTATTACATGTTTTGCCTTTTTAAATAGATTTTTTGTTTGTTGTAGAAGATGACCTACGAAGAATTTGCAGTGATCTCACAATGCTCACATAGGTATATTAACCCCAGGCACCACTTCACCCCTCCTTTGAATACCTACCTAATACCAGCAAAACAATCATTTATCATCAGAAATTTTAAAATATGGACTGTATCCAATCGCGGTCCTAAAACACACTTTTCAATAAAACAAACACGTAGGAAAAAAATAAAAAAACTATCCTCTACTTAGAAAGTTCACTGGAATACATTGCTTCAACCGTTACTTACTTACTTACTACTAATGTCTACTATACCTAGTTTTAAAACGATTGTATAGCGTGCAATAAAGAATCTATCCCTCATTATTTAGTAGTTTTTTTTTTAACCTGACTTCAAACTCAGAACCTCCTTTTTTTAGTCGGTTAAAGTACTAAAACCTTCTCCTGAATGTAACAAATACTTTTCTCAAAACCGCATCCAAATAGCTTTAGCCAAACGCGAGCCTCCTTTTTTTTGAAGTCGGTTAAAAATACACTACTTACAATAAAAGAGTTCTCTAGATACCTCGATAGAAGTTTTTCAAAAATATTTACTTACAACGTGACTAAAATCATTTCATTCTGAGCACCACATTTTGAGCTCCGAACAGCGCTACGCTATTTCAAAACTGCGTCCCACACAATAACAATATCTCAGGCCATTCAATTAAGGCTGCCAGCGAGCGCGCTGCCGCTCACAAGAAGGGATTTAATAACCATAACTAAAATTTAAAACACCCAAAACACTACTACCGCCCCGGGCCGCCTAACGAACGTGTTGTTACGAGATGTTACGTTCCATATATGGCACCTGTAGTCATTAGCAGCCTGCAAACGTCCACTGCTGGACATAGGGCTCCACTAATGACAATTATTGTCATTTGGGGGATTTGTCTTAGTCACTCGTCGTGTTTTTTTTATAGTGGCTCGACATAATGGCTTCCCTACGCCTGATGGAAAGCGAAAGAGAAGCCCAAGCCGCTGTGACTACTGGGAAGTTACTGGTCTGTCAACTGACAGGCAGTTGCCACCGCCATGCCGGCCCATGAGCATGAGCTCCGGAAACCCTACTCACCGGCAGAAACACGACCCACAGGTCATCAAGAGAGGTAGGGCATAGCGAATCTTCGCTCGAATTGAGCCGCCCGTCCGGGGAAAGACCTCCACCCTATAGAATACCGCAGCCAAATGACCTCCGGGTCGTGTTTCTGCTGGTGAGTAAGGTGTCCGGAGCTCGTGGGGGGTTAGGGTTGGGCCGGCATGGCAGTGGCAACTGACAGGTAACTGACCAGTTACTTGCCAGTTGTCACAGCGACTTGGGCTTCTCTTTCGCTTTCCATCAGGCGTAGGGAAGCCATTATGTCGAGCCACTATAAAAAAAAAAAATTTGGCTGCGGTATTCTATAGGGCGGTCCTTTCGAACTTATTCAATTCTTTAGGTGTCGAACATCTCTGGCGAGTGGAACGCATCTGCCCACAACACGCACAGAATACACGAGTCGTGTGTACGTAACCCATACATATTCAGAACGAGTCGGCAGCGCCATGTACGGAAAGAGCGTAAGTCAGTAGCAAAACACGTTTAGGGCTGTCTCCGGAGGAAACAAAGTGGTTTTGTGTAGAAGCAACGTATAGTGGCTTCACTCGCATCGTGGAAAGCGATAAAGAAGGAAAAGTTGCTTGACGAACTGGCGAGTAACCTCTTAAGCACGTTTTTTGTCAGTGGCCACAGGGAAGCTTCTTGGGGCCTTGTCTTAAAGAAGAAAGGAATTTTGAATCTTATTCAAGGAAGGAAGGAATGACGTTCTGGGAATCGACAGGCGTGAGAGTATTCATAACGTAGTAGTCTCTCTATAAACAAGACAAGTATTCATGTCTTGTGATTTACTATTGTAAATCTTGATACGACGCGCAAAAATCTGTCGCGGATATTTCACAGACTCAACGCACATCTTCCACCATTCTGTCGGCATAGCTGTAGGGACCTAGATTCTCTTTTTAAATGTCTCAGACGCAGACTCTATCGCACAAAAAGTCTGTCGTCTGCGCAGCCCCTTAACCACCGATCTGGTCAATCTAAGATTTCTATAGCATAATTGCTCCTTTCGTCAGATGGCAAGCGACTTCTTTGCTTCTGTATTTCTCCTTTTAAGATCGAGCTTTTACATTCGTTCTTTTGATCTTAGGTAGAGAGGTTTTTGTCTCTGAATTATTAAGCTTAAGAGAGTACTCTGACCTTAGAAGAAGGCTTACTAGGATCAAGGCAAAACGACTGTAGGAGGGTGAGTAGTCGCTTTACAAGACTGATGGTTCAATTCAGGTCCCATTTTACTTGTAAAAGATATTTATTTATATCTAACATCCTTATTATTATTACGGCTAGTTACATTACGATCAATTCGCACCTTTAATTACTAATCGATCGAGGAAGTAAAGATAATCATTTTAATGAGCAAAAAATTAGCAAATCTCGTGTATTAATATCGGGTGTCCAGTTGATAGCCCTGCCAAACCGGAGTCAAGCCTCCTCACAGACCGGTCCTACAGGTTTTGAAGCAATCATTGGTCATTATTCAAGACCTTATATCCTAAGAAAACTACATTCGAAAACCAATCTTAAGTTCTGAAGAAAAAAGAAGCATTTCCATTGAAGCGAGTATTAGCTAGTGACGTATGAAGATATGGTGATGTAGCTACATCCATCCTTGTTCCTCTGCTAGTGTTGATGTATGTCTGTCTCGCTCTAAACAGCTGTCACAGCCAGTTTTCACAAACATTGATACTTGAAAACGGGATAGTGAGGTACCCACTCGAATCTTAAACGAATTACAATTGATTTCCTTTGCGGATAGCTAGCTTTGTTTTCATGGTAGTGGCCAGTGCTTTGTTTAAGTAGATGAGACTCAATATAATGTACCACCTCTTTATATAGATGAATCTTAGAATTGGAAATCAACAGCCGAAAGTTAGACAGATTTTCGCTCATCATCATCAGCCTATTGCAGTCCACTGCTGGACATGTCCAGGCCCATGGGCCTCTCTAGTTGTCCGCCACTTAGGGCAAATATCTGGAGGATATACCCATAATCGCCACGCTGGGCAGGCGGGTTGGCGATCGCAGGGCGTAGCTTCTCGCTCGTCTGTGGTATTTAGCTACGCCTTCAATTGTGATGCTTATACCGCCACCAGTCGATTGTCAGTGCCTCGTTTATTTTTCGGCAGGATGCACCACGAGCAGGTGAGGTTGGCTTGGAGCGAAATGATGATATGCCGCTCCCTTGCATCTAAGAGTTAAATTTTGTCAAAAACGTGTGCTCACCCAAGGTCAAACGCGTTTGTATCTAAATACGTCCCATTTAAACCTCACGTGCTCATGAAAATTATGAAGCTTTTTAAAAACCTTCCTAAAAACATACCCCGAAAGCTCCACACACAGCTTTATCACAAGTCACTATAAACTTTAGGCGTAGAGATTGCCGGACGCTCCCTATCCCCGTCTCGCTCACTCCCGTAGCGTGCGAGCGAGACCGCGAACCGGTTCCGTACCGACCGGGTCTTAGGGACCCGTTACTCTTATTGAAATATTATCTAATGAATTTTTATGCTGTGTGGGAGGACCTCAGTCGTTTGTGGTAAGTTATATTATGTTTGTCTCATGGTGACTGTTAAATATGTAATGGTGTGGAGATTTAAACGTGTTTCGCTCATGGAGAGTCACTAGACAGTAGGCGATAATATGTATTGGCCTTTAGGAAACTTTTATTTATTTATTTAATTATTGCACATGTAACATACATAAAAGGATCTTACAGCTAAGGCCTTAAAAGTAAATCACATGACCCGGATAGGGTGTTGCAGTATTGAACATTGTAGATGGCGCTTATGTGTGTTTATATGTTGGTTGGATGTTATCATTATATTCTAAAGTTAGACATCTCAATATACAATGTTGTTATTTCAGGGAATTGTCTGTCATAAAATCACTAACTGAATAATAGCATCTGTCCAGTAGTAGAGCTTTTAATTTGTTTTTGAAAAAATGCTGTTTAGAAACTTTCGGTAATACAGCTCGGAAACTTAAGTCTTCCCGCCCCTTTTTATCATCTGACCAGCGAATAGGCAGGCACTATTGGATGGTGCAAGTTCCAAAGATAGCGCGTTTCGCCTCTACTTTCATAGTACGAACGGCCAGACTATAGAACTCTTTGCTAGGCTCCTTGTTCCCCGAGACTTGTGATCTTCCGATAGCCAAGAGTGAACCGGTTTTTGCTCGGTGAGCATGCTCTATCGTAGACTGTGATATCGTTTACCATCGTGCGAATTTCTGTCAAGCACAATGATAAATATCAGACAACATCACATACATTGCTCCGATCCCAAAATAAGTAGCTTAAGCACTTGTGTTATTGGTATCAGAACAACGAAGGTACCACAAATAAAGACTTAAATACAAATATAAACACCCAGACACGGAACAAACACAAGTGTTCATCACACGAATGTTTGTCCCGGGTGGGAATAGAACCCACGACCCTTGGTTCAGAAGGCAGGGGCACTACCAATTGAGCCACCGAGCCAGTCAACAATGAATAATAAATTTAAAAAAAAACAGATTTTAGAGCCAAAAAAATAAATAAAAAAATATAATAAAAGATAAAATAAAATATTGTGATGAGTGACCAATGGTTAAGCGGTTGACCACAAACCAGAAAGCGCTTATCGCCCTCAACCGACCCTCTTAAACGGCCAGCAATAAGAGGACTTAGTACAATAAATCGACGTTTTTGTACGGACCCCTCTCGGCAGCCGCGCGGCGTCTTCATTGTTTACGATTATTGCTGTCAGATGAAATACTGTTATTGTGCACTGTTATTTAGCCTGTACATACAAGGCTTATGTATAAATTGTGCATATAACTCGGGGCAGTGTTCTTCGGTATATTTATGTGGGGAATCAATTAGTTTCATTGGATTTATGCGTATAAACTAGCCCACGGCTAGACGCCGCTGTGGTGGACGAATAAATTGGAGGAGAAAATGGTAATTGGGGACCTCTAGGCTTTTTTAATGATTAAACTGCACCTTGTGTTTTAAATAAAATATTTTGAGACCTAAATTTATAGGCTTGTACAAGTAATTACGTACTTACTTGAGTTACAAGGCCCTAGAAAAGAAGGCACTAGAATTGTATCTTCTTACACATTTTTAACCCCTGACGCAAAAAGAAGGGTGTTAGTCTTGTATCTGTCTTTGTCAGTCTGTCTTTATGTGTATCTGTATGGCATCGTAACTCCCGAACGGGTGAACGATTTTGATTTAGTTTTTTTTTCTTCATATTTAATTATATTTTATAACGTTTTCGATGGTCTGGATCCCAGATGCCAATTCCGGGTCAGGGAAATGTGTAATTAATTCTAGCTGTGTATTACTAATAAATAGAGTCATATACTTAATATGACTCTATTTATTACTTCAGTTTCAAACACTCGCCTATCACCTGCAGATCTCCCAAACATAATGTTCTGTTCTGTTCTGTAATCTTCGTCCGCTGCCGCTTCTTCCATTAATTCGTAATTTTTATTCGCCTACTTACGGAGATTGTAATACAAATTTTATTTTTCGTCCAATCGTCTCCGCACGGAGGGCCGGAGAGGAACGTAATAAATACACTTTATTACGCCCTAAAACGTCGCGGATATTAAAAAATATCTTTACGACACGGCGTCGTACGGCCACTACAAACCCTGATATGTGGTTAATTTCGTATTGATAAAGGACGCCATATTTTTTCGGATTTTTTACGAGTTTGATATTGGTAGAATCTTGACCGTTTCTCGTGTAGGTAACTTAATACTTCAGAGCCGGACTAGCGTGTGTTTGTTCGGCGTCGAAAGCCGATCGACTGCAAAACGCGAAAAGCCAGGACTATAGTCTTAGTGTAAACGATTTTGACCACGTTTTTGTCGTTGGAAAACGCTAATTCAGCCGGGCATTTCATTTCGTCGTGCACGCCACACTTGATCACGTGAAAGCTGCAGTGGCAAACAATACTTGACTTTGACTCGAGATTGCCCAAAACTAAACTTTAACCCAAAGCAAGTACGCATGAAATAATAGAGTTTGTAAGCAAACGTTATGGGTATATCCTCCAGATGTTTGCTCTAAGTGGTGAACAACTAGAGAGGTCTATGTCCAGCAGTGGACTGTAATAGGCTGATGATGATGATGAAACAAACGTGTGCTCAAACACAGGCTCATTCTCTGTTCCTTTACTCCCATGATATATAAAGGACTATATACATACTTATAAGAAAGAAGAAGATCAACACGATAGGAGATCAGGCGCAGAACCAGCCTCCATATCCCTCACTCCGAAAATGCTACTAAATAATTTCCTTACGGGAAAACTTAGTAACTTTTTTTTTCTAAATGACTACGATGATGGCCAGGGGCGGCCTTGTCATCATCAACACCCCTAGAAACTTATAACAGTAAAGTGTTTTTTAGGCCTTTCGGTTGTTAAATCTGCGACCTCTAGACCAAAGAAATAGTCACACACTAACCACACAGTAACTAGTTATTACCAACATTACATTACATAATAATTATCCGGCACCACGTTGTTTGTGTAACAAATAACATTCACATGTCTCACAAACCAAATAGGTATCCAAAGTAGACATATTTTTTAACCTTCAACACTCGTTCTTGTATAGCGTATTAATACCGGTAACGCCATCTATCGTTTTTTATGATTACTAGATTAGCTTTGCACATTAGTATTGTAATTAAAGTTGTCGTAACTTCTAAATGTCCAATTGTCCGTGTGATATCCGGATTTAAAATAGGACCACAGCATCATACTCGTATCCCGGGGGTGTCGGTGACGGGGTGACGACGACTAAGAAAAAAACTACTGGACGGTTTTTTCACGATTCTTGGTACGATTATTCCTCATACTCCTGGGCAGGTTATAGTATACTTTTCATCGCGCTACAATAAATTGGAGCAAAGCAGTGACGGGAAGTGTTGGGAAAACGGGCGAAATTTTTATCTGTATGTTTGATCGCGCATCACGCAAAAACTATTGCATGGAATTAAATGCGGTTATAAATGCTTTTATAGCTAGAGGTCTTACTTAAAATTTAGGTACCATTTTATGGAAATCCGTTATTTTTGAAACCCGATATCCACGCGTGGGACGCCGCTGGCACAGCTAGTGAACAAATGAAATCTACTGCTAGTCCAGTAGTGGACGTTTCCTGTTTGATGTACCTACCATGGGGTAGCCATACGTATGCCGCGGGGAGAGGTGGCTTTTGAGCGATTTCTGATCCCGAGATTGGTTGATGGTACCAGGTCACCAGATAAAGGCAGAAGTGAAAGACCCATCATGACGGCTATCGCGGGATAAGCGGGAAGTGTTTTGAATAGGTGGGGCAAACCGGGAATCGAATTTTCACCCAAGTTTCTACCGCGTACCGGTCGCCGGTAGCCGGTGCGCGGGCGCCGGTAGCGGACCGGTTACGCTCTTTACTTTTCTTTGCCTTTCGTTTTTTATTATCCTCCGGCTCGGAATTAATAGCCTGTCTTTATCGGCCATCTTGTCCGCGCTAAAGGCGAAACGGTGTAACTTAAAAATGTTATATTTTTGGATTTTGATAACGTTTTTAGGGTTAACGGGAAACTTATTTTTCGTCCATTCCGAAAGAATAAAAAATTGTTATTGCGTTACGATTTTATATAACGAAACAAGACGAGACAGGTAGGGCATAGCGAATCTTCGCTCGAATTGAGCTGCCCGTCCGGGGAAGTACTTCCACCCTATAGAATACCGCAGCCAAATGACCTTCGGGTCGTGTTTCTGTTGGATCGGTCGGGTTGGGTGGGACGGCATGGCGGTAGCAACTGATCAGTTACTTGCCCGTTGTCACAGCGACTTGGGCTTCTCTTTCGCTTTCCATCAGGCGTACGGAAGCCATTATGTCGAGCTATTATAAAACAAAAACTATCGCGCACCTAATGCTACTAGCCAACCTATCACAGCCAAAAATTTTGATATCACTTATACAAAGAAGAATTCTTCTCGAGTCAATGGTAATTCACCTCAAACACAACTAGTCCAAAACTTGGCGACCTGAATGCCATATACAAAGTAGATTACAGTCTTGATAACTTCATCATCATGCAAACGTCCACTGATGGACCTCTACCGGGTACGGTCAATTGGCATTTGGGCCTTAGTCATCACGCTTGGTAGGCGGATTGGTGACCGCAGGTGGACAGTGGTGTAGGTAACTAAAGAATAGTTTTTTGCATTTCGTACACACTGCAGGGTAGTCGATCTGATAGGATGATATTTTTCGATTTCGTCCGTTTTTGAGGTCTGCGAAAAATCGTCTATCTTGAGTTTAGCCATTTCCGCTCCCCGCCGGGTGTCCGCTAGGGACGTCTCGTAGCGGTTTTGTTCCTTTTGCTGGCCCCGCAAATCGCGCGGGGAGATTGCATCATTGTTTTTATGATCTTATCTTATAATAGCCGTGACGTCATCCTAAATTTATAATAATAATGCCATTTTAATCTGCTGAGTTTTTGCGATGCTGCTTTGTTAGTAACATAGTTGCCTTCCGGCACCTCGATGAAAGCTAAAGAGGCCCAAGTCATTGCGGCAACCGACAAGTAACTAATTCAATTGTCAGTGGCCAAAGCCATGCTAGCCTGTAGGATATTTCTGGTCCCAAAACAACACGTGTAGGGCCACACCATCCACCATCTAGTCCTAAACTAAGCCGAAGCTAGTAAGTACTTTGGGAGCTAGATAACTGATAACTTACTTAGATCCTTTTTTAAAAATAAATAATATCTACATATCAAACCTACATTAAAAACACCCAGACAAACAGACATGTTCATACCCACAAATGTTTGTACTGTATGAGGATCGAACCAACGACCAATGGCTCAGAAGGCAGAGGTCACTACCAAGCCTTCCCTAGACAACCACAAATAATACAAAATTAGTCAAATCGGTCCAGACGTTCGAGTTTTTGCGATAGGTACTAACGATCAGAAATTCATACTTATATAGTTACAAGAAGATTTATAAGTTCAAGGGTAGCCTCATTCGCTCAAGATATATCTTATAGTATATGTATAGCAAGGCACAGTTACTTTATTTACATTGTCGCGTTAAGTGGTCGCTTCCACTCCGACCTGTTCCGCGAGTCGGCTCGGCCGCAGGGAGCCCGCACTCCAAGTGAATTGGCGATGACACCCGTCCTGCGCCTGCGGTCGTCGCAGGCACAGGACGGGGACGGCGTGCGCGCGCGCACTTTCATTTATCTGATCCCAAACGTAACTCTTATTTTATTTTTATTTATTTATTTAATCTTTATTGCACATAACAATTTGTACAAAAGGCGGACTTAATGCCGCGTAGGCATTCTCTACCAGTCAACCATTGGGCTAAGCAGAAACAGTAAGAAGGTAGTGTGCTACAAACAAATAGGTACATAATTATGAGACTTATAGGAAGACCCAAAACAAAAAAAAAGAACTAATAAAGAATAAAAATGTTATATGTTGATTCATAGCTTACGTAATTACACATACATAATAACTATTACTATGCTGATACTAATAGTATATATATAAGTATATAAATATGTATAAATAAATATAAATAAATAAATAATAGGACGACGACGAGATGTGAGGAGAAGCCACTAACGCGCGGAAAGTTGGAGCTGATAATATTTAAGAACCTTAATCGTAAGTTAGAGGGCGCAAACGGGCCTGAAGGTTGCCTAATGGTAAGTGATCACTTCAGTCCTAATTCACATACGTTAGCACAAGTACTCAAAAACCTATAGGGTTTTGGGCACTGTGCGTCCGCGCGTCGTACGTAACGTTTGTGAACACGGCTGTTAGACACTGCAATACCAGAAGAAGTCACAGGTGCGGCAGCCCTTGGGAATCGAACTCACGACCCTTGATTCAGAAGACAGGGGTCAATACCAATGAGCCACGGACCGGGCTTTAAAAAGCTCAAGAAATTTAGGTTTTCATTTTATGTCCTGCAGCATATTAGTGTTTTAATACAAAATATTTTTCAGCCATTAAACGGTTCGGTGAAAGTCATTCTATAGTCAGACTCAATACTATTAGTAAGTACTAAATCGCAAAGCTCAATAAATTGTGCCTACGTAACTTAGGTCAATAACATGATAACCTTTACCGGCCGGGAACTGAACCAGAGGGCGTCCGCTAACGAGCCTCATGCCAACAGTTATTGATGGACGCATCACTCACCGACACAATACATAATATAACAAAGTGCTCAGCTCAAACGTAATAAATTACTACCAAGTGATATTTCTCAAGTGACACTTTTTGTGAAAATACTTTTAGCAAATCGCGCTCTTAATAAAGTAACGACCTAAAAAGAACAACTGAAACGTTAAGAAGGATTATGTGAAGCTGTCTATCTAAAGCTATCATCATCTTCATCAGCCTACAAAGGGTCGTGGGTACGATTCCCACCCGGGACACACATTCGTGTGATGAACACTAGTGTTTGTTCCGTGATTCCGCTTTGAGATCAGAGCAATGTGATGTTGTCTGATATTTATATTTTTTTATCAGTCTGCAAACGTCCACTGCTGGACATGCCTCCTCCCCCAATGACAATATTCATTTGGGGGGATTTACCTTAGACGCCACGCTTGGCAGACCGATTCACGTCACCATATCCATTCAAAATAAGTGGAACCGCATTTTAGTGACATTAAAAGGTATCTCAGTCCACACTGGTACGTTTTAAGACCCCTTTGAAACCATCTGAAAGCACTGCATAATCTTCTCTCCCCCTCACTCCCGTTCAGAGTGAAAGGAACAGACGATGCCCCCGGGTGCAATTTGCGTAAGTCCAACCGGTTCGTTCCGGATAATTCCGGTTACAAGTGGATTAGCTTTTTATCTGGTGAGCGCAGCCAAGTTTGTCTTTGGTGTTTGTTGAGATGCTCAAATTAGCCGCTGTTGACTCAAATAACAGAGGTGTGTTATGTTTTGAGAGGTGACAATGTTAGATAGATAGATTTGACTGGCTCGGTGGCTCAATTGGTAGTGACCCCTGCCTTCTGAACCAAGGGTCATAGGTTTGATTTCCACCCGGGACAAACATTCGTGTGATGAACACTTGTGTTTGTTCCGTGTCTGAGTGTTTATATTTGTATTTAAGTTCAATGCATGCATAGGTACCCTTTATGGTCCAATCGATATTTAGGATTAAGAATCTGTTTTTAAATCACGATGAATACACTGTCTTAGATAACCAGTTCCTCACTTGACACGCCGTCGTTATCTAGGTGTGCCTGTGTGTCGTGTAGCGTGGACCCACACGTGGGCCCAGCGGGCGGGGGGAGCAAACACGCTGCGTCAACACCGGGACCTCTCGGTTATCTCGCCCTGTGTGCATTGTGCATGTGCTCTTTACGACACCGACTCATGTAACCCTTTTTTAACCGACTTCAAAAAAGTAGGTGGTTCTCAATTTGTCTCTATGTAATTTTTTTTTATCTATGTTCACCGATATTTCCATCAATTAGTATAGATAGATGTATTTCAAAAATTTTTTTTGTTGGACAGAGGTCACTTCTCACTTGGTCCCATTCCCATTATCACAAGGTCAGGATCTGATGATGGGATCCAGGAGAAATTGAGGGCAACAACCGAAAATTCTTCTTCGCCGATATCACTCAAGAGTACCATAGACCACGCCATCATCATCATTAGCCTATATCAGTCCACTGCTGGACATAGGCCTCTCCTGATGACCACGACCACTACACCAAAATAGACTGGTCGTGGTCGTCATTTCAGGCGTTGGTGGCAAGTTTCACAACGCACTGCCATTATTCTCTTACAAGTGAAAATGAAAATGAAAATGTTTATTTCTTAGCAAGACACTTTTACAAATTGAGGGTAGTAAGTAAGTGAGTAAGTGCTGGACAAGAGAAGCCCAGGATCAAGCAGAGTGGCGAACATATGAAGAGGCATATGTCCAACTGTGGACTGTGAAAGGCTGAAGATGATGATGCATAGATATTAGATAGACGCGACATTTTGAAAACAAAGTACTACCAGTATGTACTGTCACTGTATCCGTAGACGTTATCTGCGGCTCTTTGTGTCTGATAAGCTGCGCACACGCATCCATGCGTCACGCGCACTTCTACAAAGGGCCGGCCCTTCGGAGCCAACAAAGGGTTTAATTACTTAGATTAAACTTTGTCGGAGTTTACTGAACGTTACTACATTGTGTACGATAGAACAAGAGGTTAAATAGTTGTAACTAGTATTAAAGCATTGCAACGCTGCTGCCCGTCATCGGTCTGTGGTATTTAGCTACGCCTTCAGTTGTGATGGTTATGTCGCAGTCATCTGGTTGAATCTCCTATTCAATTGAATCGCTAGCGCGTTCATTGAATGACGATTCAATTGAATAGCAGATTCAACCAGATGACTGCGACAGTTATACCGCCACCAGTCGGTTGCCAGCGCTCCGTTTGTTATTCGGCAGGATGCACCACGGGCAGGTGAGGTTGGCTTGGAGCGAAAAGATGATGGGTCGCCCCCTTACATCCCCTTACATCTGATAAAGTTCGCTATAATAAAACCTTGTTATAAAAAAATACACACCAGAGGACGAAAGTTACCATACATAGCCCGAAGGATTGGTACTCTGAAGGGGCAGTACTGGTCATGTCTGCCGCAGAGCCGACAATAGGTAGAGCAGACGAGTCTTAGAGTGGACACCGTTTTTGGGCAGATGTGGTGATATGTACTTATAGGACGCCCCGCAATCTGCTGGTCTGGTAACCTTAGAAGAACTGCTGGCGGTGGCTGGATGGGGCAAGCCCGGGATAGAGAGATGTGGAGTGAATTAGAGGAGGCCTATGTTCAGCAGTGGACAGACTAAGGCTGTCCATTGAAAATTCCATTGATTGAAAAATGAAAAATGAATGATATATGATGTAAGAGCTATAGAGTTGAAGGCGCTGGCGGAGTCCAGGGAGAGTGGAAATTGCCCCACCGACAAGAGCAAAGCTCTTAAATTTAGTAGTAAGAGCTATACCTAATACTGTAAAATTTCATTAGAATCTATTGAGAACAATTTTAGTGATGAAGTAAGAAACATCCATGCATCCAAAGAAACCTTCGCGGTTATATTTTGTAGGATATGATATATAAATCCTACTTACTTATAACTATAGCTATATAGGAAGAAGGATTACATTGAACACCGACGTATACGCGTTGTGTCATGCATAATTACCAACAAGTCTCCAAATGAAATGACATCAAACAGGCAACTGAAAACGATACAGAACCGTGTCCGTAATTGTGCGGATGACAGGCTCTTGGAAACATCTCCTTTGTCACAAAACACATTTGACCTTAAAGAATGCGAGTTCAAATATACAATGTTTACTTGAAGCGAGCGAATATCTTTGTTCAGGAATGACTCACACAAGTAGTATATATTTAGACATAATATATTTCGTGTTTATATTCTTTGACATACACGTGGACATGAGAAAAATTAACTAATTGAGTCTGACTGAATGGCAAAAAGGTTCTCCACGTGTCCACGGCCGTTGTAACACACACACACAAATATGGACATTTCACTTTATGAATTCACATCATCAGCCTATGAGTGCCATCATTATGAATTCAATTTACAATAAGTACATACTTACTAATAAATTTAATGTTAAACTTTGTTTTTATGAAAGAGGCGGCAGACAAGCAAGTGTGATGCCTGATGGTAAGCATTCGACACCGCCCGTGGACGTACCCACAACACAACTCAAATCGAGTTCTGGGGTCGCTGCCGGAAAAATCTTTGCAAGATCGAGCCTCAGCACAAACCTTGAATTATTCTACGTTCAAGTTAGAAATTCGAACTTCAAAAAGTTTATTTGGGAACAAAAACACAAAAAAGGAGTAAAGATTTGAAAACTTTGACGTATTCTAAACACGCCGTTGTTTCTGTCCCTGACATTACAGGTGAGACGATATCCATTCAAGTATCTTTGGATTCGATCCAATACCTCAGCGCTCAACCACCAACAGCAGTGTTCCCTCGGAAGTGCACGCTCCCCCCACCACCCCCTCCTCGAGTCGAGGGCTCTAGTCTCGAGGACGACCTTTGTTCCAAAACGTTTTGTGTTCCAATACGTGTAGGCAAGTGTAAAGACGTATGTGAAGATACTTGGAGAGTTTTCATCGCATTCAGTTCCGTTTTGCAACAGAAAGGGCAAATAGATGTACCTAGGTGTACCTTATATTTGCTTCTGGTATATAGATCGTTGACAAATGGGTGGTTTCCTTTGTTTGATTTTGCTTATTGTTTGTTTTATCATTATCAGAAAATGTTTATAGGTATAGGAATTAAAACCATTTGAGGAATTGCAAATCAAATAATGTTAAAGAATTAAGGATTCAAAACCACATTAAACGTTCTGAGCTGACTGGGACCCAATTTCAAAAGTGTCTCATTAATTTAAATAAAATTATATTGCTGCACTCAGCACTGGCCGTTATATTTTTAATTTTGTTTTCAATACGTGTACATAATATACTCACTGTGCATTGCACATTTTGTTTCAAAAATTATTATCGTAAACGCATTTAATTTAACTATCAAATAAAGTTTTCACATTAAACATACACGATTGCTGCCCGTGACGTTATATTTCTACAAACGCAACGTTCGCGGGAAATTCGTGTGAAATCGCGGTGACCAGTTAGGCCTCAGGGTATGAGAATGCCGATAATAAATCCTGAGCCATCTCGAAGAATTCGCCATTTATTACAACCGATGAACCAGAACTGTTTTCTAAACAGGAAACGGTATCATCAAAGGCGACAGTTACTCTGCAGTTAATACAGTTAGTCCCTAAATGTTCCATCTCGGGGCCGGTGCTCAGCGAATGATTCAAATTTCCTTGGTTCATTACCTCGGCAGACAATGGGCCGGTAATGATGGAGCACTAGCGGAAACGCGGTCAAGCCAAGTTCGATCCACTAATCAGGGGTTCTGATTAAAATAAAGGGGTCGGCACAACATGTTATCTTCTTCCACACTCTCCTCTATCAGCCGTCATGTCCACAACTCACACCATTGACACGCATATCATTTCTCACACAGTCCATCCATTTCTTTTTCGGTCTTCCTCTATCATCATCATCATCAGTCCATTGCAGTCCACTGCTGGACATAGGCCTCTTCAGTAGATCGCCCTTAGGGCAAACACCTGGAGGATATACCCATAATCGCCATGGTGGGCGGGTTGGCGATCGCGGGGCGTGTCTTCTCGTTTCGGTGACACTGCTGTCTGTCATCGGTCTGTGGTATTTAGCTACGCCTTCAATTGTGATGGTTATACCGCCCCCAGTAGGTTGCCAGCGCCTCGTTTGTTATTCGGCAGGATGCACCAGGGGCAGGTAAAGTTGGCTTGGAGCGAAAAGATGATTGGCCCTTACATCCCCGCTACTCTTCCTCTATATCCTTCATCCTACATTCGTACTCAATACTCGTCTCGTTACCATGCCTAACCATGCTAAACTGCTACTCTTTAACTTTGATATGAATAAGCTTTAATAATTTAATAATAAGAGTATGTATTATGTAATAGCTTAAAAGTCCATTTTCCCATTTCGCTCGCGGATCCCCAACCGCGCTAATATCAAGTCCAATTAAACGGGCTGTCAGTCACAATCGCGTCAGGCGGCCTTGGGCGGCGTGTCAAGTTCGCGGGTTCATTCCCCGCCGGGCAGCGTGGCCCTGGTCGCCCCTGCCGATGACCAGGCGAATTGGGATCCGACGGGAGTAGATGCGGTGACTAGAGGGTCTAGGAAAAGTGGTTGCGTGGATTTAGGCTGAGTTAACATCAAATGGACAATTTTTTGTGGGTAGATACGTAAGTTGTCATGATGGACATATTTATAGGACCCACGGCACCATCTTTGAGGCGTTTTAACGAAGAAACCGGTGTTTTTAGTGGGTATTTCCTGCCTCACTTCCATTTTTCCGAGGCGGAATGAGTCCCACATACCCCGAGCTGCTCGCCCGAACGGCGGGTATATAGTAAATGCAGAATGCATTTAAAAAAAAGAAATCCGTAAGTATTTGTTAAGCTCAACTAATAAGCTCGTCCTTAAAGCTAGCGACCACCATAAATGCAGCGATACACGGTTGAATTGACCACGATCGAATTCGTGTTGAGTCTGCTGTGTACAGACCGGGCTACCTTGTAAGGTAGCCCGGTCTGATCTGATCTGTAAGATCAGCATAACTGCGGCAACTGAGATATTATTGATTTGGTTACTTGTCCGTTGCCGTGAAGACTTGGGCTTCTCTTTCACATTCCATCGAACGATGGCTGTCTACAACGCTGTGCTATTATAAAAACACCATTCACCATGGTGCATCATTAACAAAGGTAGCTATCTAACCTATGCTTCCAAACATCTGGAACTCCTATGAAGGTCAAGATGTCTCTCCCACTCCGCATAGAAACCATTTTACCTTGACCTCACCTGCCCTCTAGAGGATAGGTCTACCTAATGAGAGTTTGCGGGAGGCTCAAGGGGTCTACAAGCACTGGCCGGCCGCCAATTAGTTGTTCTATGGAACCGTTGAGTGGCTTATGTCATGCGACGGTCGAATAAGCAGTTGGTTATTTTCCATGTTAACTGATTGTATGTAATTACGGCGTATCCATGGTAAATGGGTTTGTGTAATGATGTATGCTGTTTGATGGCTGGGTTGGACGCGGGCGCGACCATTCATCATTCCGTTTTGGATGACAGTTTGTGGAAATTGATTTCAGGTTGTGTGTACCTACGGTCAATATTTTCCAAATTGCTTCTAATAATAGCTGCTTGGTGACATATCAAACCAATGTTATTTGTGTGACACACTACGAGTTTCTTTCTGGTTTCCTTTTAGTAAGTTGGTGGCTCAATGACTGGCTGACTGGCTCGGTGGCTCAATCGGTAGTGACCCCTACCTTCTGAACCTAGGGTCGTGGGTTCGATTCCCACCCGGGACAAAAATTGTGTGATGAACACTCGTGTTTGTTCCGTGTCTGGGTGTTTATATTTGTATTTAAGTATATATTTGTGGTAGGTACCTTTCTTGTTCTGATACCCATAACACAAGTGCTTAAGCTATTTACTTTGGGATCGGAGCAATGTATGTGATGTTGTCTGATATTTATATATTTATTTATATCTTTTCTTAGGCCTCCGCCTGTTCAAACACTGCCGAAAGCCGTCTTTCAGCGCCCATTGTTTGGTGATCCTACTTTCCACCTTCATCTATACGTCATCTTACATCGGTGATACCAGGATACCACTATAGAAGTGGCCTGTACGATTATTCTGGCTACACATCGACTCATCCGGAAACACGACCAAATTGTCTTCACCATTGTTTCTCCGAGTGGACGTACAATGGCTATTTTCGGCTGCCTTTCGCTGTGCCACGACGCACATGACACATGGCGGCAACTCCATCGCTGATCAAGCCTTCATTATGGCGGCCGTATCTTGGATCTCGTTTTTGCCGCCATTGTTAGTTAATATATTCAGAGGAGCTCGCGAACGGTGATCTCATCGAGACTGGCTTGACGACATGATCGCTTGGAGCTAAGTTCGGTTAAGTTACTTGCTTACTTCGTTTATTTGGCGGCTCAAATGCTGCTCTTCACTTATATCTCGAATCTTGTACTTTGCTGCCACCTGTCAGTGGAGTAAAGTGAAAAAAAGTGGCTAAATTAGGTAGAACTCCTTGCCAGATGACGACTTTTCTGATCGTTAAATCTTAGAATTTTTAAAGGTCTACGCTTCATCATCAGCCTATTGCAGTCCACCGCTGGACACAGGCCTCCCCAGCCGCTCGCCACTCAGGGCCAACATCTGGAGGATACATCCACAATCGCCACGCTGGGCAGGCGGGTTGGCGATCGCAGGGCGTAGCTTCTCGCTCCGGTGACGCTGCTGCCCGTCATCGGTCTGTGGTATTTAGCTACGCCTTCAATTGTGATGGTTATACCGCCACCAGTCGGTTGCCAGCGCCTCGTTCGTTGTTCGGCAGGATGCACCACGGGCAGGTGAGGTTGGCTTGGAGCGAAAAGATGATGGGTCGCTCCCTTACATCCCTTAACATCCTTACAAGGTCTACCCTTAAAATAAAGTTAAATTAGTTTATCAATTATCTAGTACCCGTAGTCCAAGCATCAGCTATGTACTAGATGGCGCTGTGTGGCCCAGCGTAGCATCAATCAATGGACCAGGTCCGTCACTGCAGAACGTAGGCCTCCATTGGCTTCTCCCATCCAGTCAAAGCCTGCAGTTCCTCTAAGATAGTGGTATAGAAAGCCACGGAACCCATTAGGTTTAATGACCAACGGGTTGCGTTGCAAAGGCGATGTCCACGCCAAGTTTCGTCTGCTCCACCTATTGTCAGTTCTACTGTAGACAACATCAGGCCACTTCAGCGTACTAATCCTTCGATTTGTGTCTATTACGTTCGTCTCTGACATATACGTATATGCTCGTTTCGTACCCTATCTTTTAACTTTTTAGCGTGGCATATCATGTGTTTTTTATGCGAGGGGCGGCAGACGAGCAAGTGTGATGCCTGATGGTAAGCAGTCGACACCGTCCCCGCAGCTCTAACCGAGTTTAGGGTCGCTGCCGGCCTTTTAAATACGAATACGCTCGTAAACGGGTTATTAGACGGCACCTACAACCACAAAACACAGGATACATAAACATAATGGACACAAGTAGTACATGAACAGCGCGAACGCAACCGGGTGTAGAGCGGCCTCGGGGGCGCAGACGCAGTGTCGCCTTTGTTTAGTTACGGCTGTGGCAAGTGGGCTGTTGCCAACCAACGGTAACGGCTACATACGAGAGTGCAACTGACGTTTTTTACCGTCGAGCTACTCGTCACAAAAGGAGGTGGTGTCTTATTCTAGTGGTTTCCTCTAAAAACTATGTTATGGCAAAAAAATATTTGCTTATGTCATTATAGCTGAATGGATTCCATTTTGGTCACATAGCACAAAGTAGCTAAAGCTTATTATTATTTGTTTCTTTTTGTCCCAAATAAAGCTTTTCTTATTCTTATCCGGGGGCACAGTCGGGGCCCCCGCAAAGCGAATCGCAAGGGCACTACTTACCTTTTCTGGAAATATTTCGCCGTTCTTTTTATTCTAATTGTGAACCAATTACCTCTTTTTACTTGGCGACCTCTGTGTAGCATTGGTTAAAAGCCTATATCCCGGATGATGGGATCAATTTAGGGAATTAACCTTTCAGACAATTCACACCAAACATTTGCATCCAACTAAGGTTTTCCTTTGCAGTATGATCAACTACCAGTGTTGAGGGCCTCTTCTACTTTAGGGAGAAGCTTACGGTTGATCCCAACGTTTCGAGAAATATCTATATGAACTCGTTGGTGAACAGCGCTGCTGATCTCTAGATATATTCTCTAATCTTCAAGAAAAGAGCGTATCTCTTTCTCAAAGGCCGGCAGTCGTAACTCCTGATGTTGCTGATGTATGGGCGGCGATTATCACTTACCATCAGGTGAACAGTTTGCTCGTCTGCCCCCTATTTCATAAAAAAAAATCATTTTTGCAGTACACAACAGAGGACAACCCCAAACCGTACATAGCCACTGAGCCATCGAGGTCTTATTTTCTGACCGACCTCGATACGAGAGAAACCGCGAGCCCCATCTAGCGGCCAACCCACCCAAGGTCAAAGCCAGAAACTAATACACCAACAGAATATCGGATAACTAACTATATACCTCACCGCATGCAACTAGTCTGAACCCTAGACTACACGACGCTGCGCCCTCCACCACGCCAATATGCACTCTAACCCAATAATTATACGTGCTATATTAGCATAGTTGCATGCATATCCACATATTGCACACATTTACACACCCTCTGTATGTCATAGCAATTTACACTCCATTTTGAATGCACTATATTCTAAATTCGCTTGGACGTCTAGACACAGACCGCATTAAGTCATATTGATGGTTATTCCAATGGAATATTTACTCTATGTCATTAAAATTAAGGTGTACATTGGGGTGGTCGTAAAGATATAGTTTTGCGTTACATGATAGTGTTGTATGTGTAATTGCAAGTGGCGGAACCTTGATGCGGTTGCTAACTGCACTTACACTGTTGACGAGTGCGTTTGTGTGTTCCGAACGTTCTAGAGCCGAGTTTGCTTAGACAAACGGTTTTGTTGCGATATTACATTTAAGTAGACACGTACATACAGTCGCTTAGTTGACTTGACTGCCTCGAGAGGCCAGTGGTCTCTTGATAACCCTGGTCTTGGCGACCCGAATCGGGCAAAAAAGTAGTTACTTGGTCTTTTCTGCAAGAAAATTACTTAAAACTTAATAGCAGTTGACGGGTTAGGAAATTGGCGGTATACACTCCTATGCATCATAGGAAAACGTGTTAAACCGTTGGTCTTGCGCAGGAGACTAAGAGATAAACCTGGAATCGTGTCCCGTCGGATTATGGGAGTAAAACTACAAAGACCACTTCTTAGCAACTCATTTGTTACTGTGTTTCTTGTAGCAAACGTCCAAAGGACGTCTTGAGATCATCATCAGCCCACATTAGTCCACTGCTGGACATAGGCCTCTCCCAATGCTCGCCATTTCGATCGATCCCGGGCCTCTCGCATCCAGCACTTGCCAGCCGTCCTCCGCAAATCGTCACTCCACCTTGCCTGAGGAGGCTTCTTGAGATGATGGTGAACCTACCGTAGGTATACTCGGCAAAAAGCCGTATAGTGACTTCAGTCACATTTTGGAATAAGTCGGTATATATCCAGACTATGTTATAGGCTGGCATGGCGGTGGCAACTGACATATTTACAAGTTGTAGATATGAGCTATGAACGTCACTTACCATCAGGTACAAAATTCTCACGAGAAGTCTTTTTAAAGTAAGTACATAAGCGGTTGGTTGCAGGAAGCAATTTGCCCTCATAATAAGGAATTGTGGTCTGGGAAAGGAACTCGCTACCGGTGTGTGCACTTCCTAAACGCTGACCTTGGCACAGCGTAATAGGAGCATTATTAACCGAATTGTACAGAATGTAGGATGTAAGGGAGCGACCTATCATCTTTTCGCTCCGAGCCAACCTCACCTGCCAGTGGTGCATCCTGCCGAATAACAAACGAGGCGCTGGCAACCGACTGGTGGCGGTATAACCGTCACAATTGAAGACGTAGCTATTTATGATGACAGGCAGCAGGCAGCAGCATCACAGGAGCGAGAAGCTATGCCCTGCGACGATCGCCAACCCGCCTGCCGAGCGTGGCGATTATGGGTGAAGCCTGTCGGGCGGAGATGTTTTCCCTAAGTGGCGGACAACTGGAGAGGCCTATGCCGAACTATTAGAGTTTCTTTGTCTTGCAGAGGACCGCCAGAGGCTGATATGTCAGTTTAAGTACCAGGTTATACTTAGTCGAGCCTTAACGTTTGAGGTCGCGAGGAGACACCGGCCGCTCAAGTTGCGTAACAACAAACAAAGCAACTCAAACCGCGTGTGTAATGTGAATGACTAATGCCACTTCTGTCGCAGATCACGCTTTAACGTCCTTTAGGTCTGTGCAGCAGTGGCAGCGACGATGTTTAAGGATATGTGAACGCTTATTGACTGGCTCGGTGGCTCAATTGGTAGTGCCCCTGCCTTCTGAACCAAGGGTCGTGGGTTCGATTCCCACCCGGGACAAACATTCGTGTGATGAATACTTGTGTTTGTTCCGTGTCTGTGTGTTTATATTTGTATTTAAGTATTTATTTGTGGTACCTTCGTTGTTCTGATACCCATAACACAAGTGCTTAAGCTTAAGTAAGTATACTTTGGGATTAGAGCAATTTATGTGATGTTGTTTGATATTTATTTATTTTATTTTTTTTGTATGGCGGCATACGAACAAGTGTGATGCCTGATGGTAAGCAGTCGACACCGCCCATGGACAACCCGCAACTGAAATCGAGTTTTTTAAATAATAAACATAAACATCATCATCTTGAGCCTTTTGCAGTCCACTGCTGAACATTGACCTCTACAGTTGTTCCCCACTTTGCTCAAACACCTGGAGGGTTTACCCATAATCTCCAAGCTGGGTAGGCTGGTTGGCGAACGCATGGCAAACTACGCCCTGCGATCGCCAACTTTACGCCTGCGATTACTCCTGTGCCTCCGCCTTCAATCGTGACGGTAATACCGCCGTCAGTCGGTTATCAGAGCCTCGTTTGTTATTTAGCAGGATGCACTACGATCAGATGAGGGTGGCTTGGAGGGAAAAGATGACAATGTCAGCAATTACCCTAAGCTTCGACATTAAATTCTGTTATATGACGCTTCTTATATGTATAAGATAACGTATACGAATACAGCATCGCTTTACGCCCTCTGTGCAACTGGTATAACAATGAATACTGCACTGTCGCAATTTGCACCTTATTTCGAAATGAATAGAGTTAAACTAAGCTTACAGTCGATGGTTTCAGTTAAGCCACAAAAGTGTTTGAAGCTTTATTTGTATGGAAATAGAGTGTATTTTGGTTGTAATCATATGGTGCATGCCGTGCATGGGTTGTTGTAAATGTTTGTCGTGTTGTGTGTCTGTTTGCCGCGGGCACACCGAGGCACCGAGTGAGCCAGTTATGTTTTATTGCCGATGTTGCTTTCTTGTGGCCAGGACTTGCTGTGGTAATGGGATCTTAACCCCTTTATTGAGGTAAGAAAGAAATTTGTGGTACCGAGAACTCGCACAAATAGCTTTACCTTTATTATCATGTGCGAACTGCTAAGCTATGGAACTCTTGCTAGTGTCTGGTTTCCGAAATTCGATCAGGAAATAATTACTATTTGACTATAATAGGTATATTATACCTACTACTTAGGCTGTAACACTTTAAAAGGTATAATTCAAATCCTATCCTACTAATATTATAAATCCTGCTATCCTACTAATATTATAAATGCGAAAGTTTGTTTGGATAGATGGATGGATGTATGGATGGATGTTTGTTACTCTTTTACGCAAAAATTACTGAACGGATTTTAATGAAACTTCACAGTAATATTGCTCATACATTGGATTAACACATAGGCTATGTTTTATACGAATATTTACGCGTGCAGAGCCGCGGGCTGCAGCTAGTCCATAATAATATTACTAGATTTAGGTATGTATCTAAGTAAGTTGCAGAAAAATGGGTGGATTCGTTACTTTGTCCATTGTCGCAACGACTAGGGCCTCTCGCTTTCATTATCAAACCACAAGAGGCAACTAGCTAACTATCTTTGTGCTTTATTAGATTTAAGTCAACCTCAATTGAAAAAATAAGCCTTACCATTTAAGGTCAATAGGCACCTTTTTTTTCTTGTTCTGGTCACATTAGAACACATGTTCAAGTGTATTCCCTTCGCGTCCTGGAAACGCGACATTACACGGGAATGTTTGCACATACACCCCCACCCTTATCGTGATAGCCATAAAACTCAAACTACCATAACACCACCACAATTTGACAAACAACTGACTCTAGTTTACACATGTAACAAACCAAGCAAACAAGCACTTATTTTGTAAGGTATAAGGTTGATATTCCAATAAATGTTCAATATTTGTTCAAAGTGAATCTCATTTTAAATTAGTGTTGATTTAGATCTCGTTTCGAGATTTGTTTTTGGTGGTAAAATTGTGTTTGGGGAACTATTTTGGGATAGTCGAGGTAACTTAATTATAAGTGAACGTAGATTAGTCGTTAACATAGAAATAACTTGAAGGTTAGATGTATCTGATAAAAAACATGAATTTCTTATCTTTCTGACTAGTTAACTTGTAGTTAGTTTTGTTTTAGCCAAAAAAATTAAAGTAACTGGTTTTGCCGTTTGCGGTCACTCCTTACCTATTCTTTTTCTGTATACATGCATTTATTAAAAAAATATAGGTATCTTAGTAAGTTTATTATTTGTCTAGTACCCATACTACAAGCTTCGGCTTAGTTAGGGGCTAGATGGCGCTGTCTGGCCCGGAATAGCATGTCTTGGGTTGGGTTATTTTTAGCCCTAGTGTTTCGCTTTCCTCCACAATCCCCTTCACAGTCACTATCATAACATGAGAGTATCGATCACGATGATTAGGTACCTCATCATCATCATCATCATCATCAGCCTATTGCAGTCCACTGCTGGACATAGGCCTCTACAGTTGTTCGCCACCTAGGGCAAACTTCTGGAGGATATACCTACCCATAATCGCCACGCTGGGCAGGCGGGTTGGCGATCGCAGGGCGTAGCTTCTTGTTCCGGTGACGCTGCTTCCCGTCATCGGCCTGTGGTATTTAGCTAGGCCTTCTATCGTGATGGTTTTACCGCCACCAGTCGGTTTGCCAGAGCCTCGTTTGTCGACTTCATTTTGGAAAAACTTAATATGTAACAGGCTTGGACAAACTAAATGCTTAAAAACCAATGTTACTTTCTATAACAAAAATGAGCAAACTGACCATTTTACTTCGTGATGGTTGTGATGTTGGCTACAGCTTTTAAATGGAGGTAGGTCCGCGGTCCGCGCGGAGCGAATTGCTTCTGTGACATCCTATTGAGCACCGCTGAAACACTTGGAGAATTGATTGTCACTGGAGAGGAAACTGCGCTAGCTACCGACAGACTGTCTGATGAACAAGATCCTACATCAAGTCTAAGGCTAAGTTCATATGGCCGCGCGGCACCGCGCGCCGCCGCGCGGTGTGAGAGTTCACATGACAGGGTATATACGAGCGCCAGTCTGGCATTAACATTGATATACAATGGACGTGGAGGAGGCAATTTGCTTGTGGATTACCCAAATTTTTCTTTTTTTCTTCGGAATCATCATTTTTGCAAAAAATTAAAACTAGTTCTTCCCAAGACCTTCTTTTTAATATTTTATTTGAATAATCCTTAGAGTTAAGATTCCAAATCGCATCTCTTTTTTTCGATTTCGTCGATAAGCAAATCGATAGGCACAATGTCATCTTCGGTACTCATTGCATCGATCTATGTGTCTTTCCGTCTCAAGGCGCGCGGATCAACTGAACAGGTCGATACAGGTTTGAAATACTTGTGCCGCGCGGCAGCGCGCGGTTCTAGATCTTGCGCGCGGGTCAGAGCGCGCCGCGCGTTGGCGTGCGGTACCGCGCGGTAATGTAGACGATCTTATCGTTTATATTGATCTTGTGCCGCGCGGTTCGTAGTTCCGCGCGGTACCGCGCGGCCATATGAACTTAGCCTAATAGTTTTGCACTTGGTTACCCATCTGTTTACTGATATTGGTTTCCTGACCTGAGGGTTGTCTGGAAGAGCGATAAGATGAGACCATGGTTTAGATGTGTCCTGTTGTCCATCAAAACTAAACGCCTTGAGCTGAGTTTAAAGATTAAATATTCAATATTAAACGTTCTCTCGTTACTCTCTACTAATAAAATAATATTCTTTATTAGTGCACAATTACTCAACTTCTTTCCTTTAAGAGTACGCAGATACATTGCATTTTGTACGATTGTAACTTGAATCAATCTAAACTGTCGAAATATTAACGACATTTAATACTATGAAAACGATATCGATATTGCTAAGTGTCGATAGCAATTTAGAGCGATTGCCCTTCAACGTGCCGCACCTCGGAGGCTCCGCGTCTCCAGCGGCGGCGCTGCTCCAAGTTGGAACATGATACACCTCACAGAGCATATAATTGACCTCGGCCAGAGCCGGCACACTCACCAGTTGCCATGGCTACACTTTTTGCCCGCGCAGTGATTCGGCGTACTTGCCGAACCGTTTTTTGCTAGCATTATGTCATACTCCTTGCCTAGTCGATACGCGAGTTTTGCTATCTATAATCTTCGCCGCATCCACTCCTAAACCACCTTCGTCGTGAACGGTACCCTATCATTATTAAAATAGAGTCTAATATTCAGCTTTGCATGTCATCATAGTTTTTTGCTCATCTCGAAAAAGTACGAATGTTTTTCTCTGGCAGTAGGTGGATGGCATAATGAGTGAACATTTCCTTTGATAATCAGAAACTTGTTTTTACTGTTGGCTATAATTTCGTCGAGTGTTCCTCGCATCCTGTTTGATGTTGGCAATCTACTTCGTGTACGCGAAATTATAAATGAAATGCCTATGGTAATGAAAATGTACCAACGAAGGTTATCCATGTTGGTATCCGAAGCAAGAAGTGAGAATTGGTTCGCCATTTATTTTCACACTTATTCATAATTATATAGCCTATTAAGTTCCAACAGTAGTAGTGGTAGTCGATTTGTATAAGGAAAACCTAAGCTGGCAATGAAATACATTTCGGGAATTCGTATCAGGAAAAATTTTGCTAAACTTTTTATTGAGAACTATACCTAAGTTAAAGATAGCTAGATAACTGTTCAAACTGTAGGATGATCATAACGAACATAGGCTTTATCTTGAAAGCTTAACTACAGATGATGACGATAACATACGGCGTCTCCCAGAATGCAAAATCAAAGTTAGCAAATCGGGCACTTAGGAAACCACTGCCAATTCCGTAAACCAGGATATCAAAACAGAAACGAGCGTTGCGGAAAACAACGTGAGAGTAGTAATGGAAGAACAAACAAGCAACAATGCAGGGCTCCGACCGAAACTGTGTTTGTTGTTCTAACGGATCCGTGAAGGGATTAATTGGCGAGTTTGTTATTGGTAATTTGAGTGGAATCAATTAAGCCTTTGAAAGGTGGTGCAGGCATGGGAGTGAACGTGGCCACACAAGTTATAAAAGAGCAGAATCATGTGTCAGTGTGCTTTATCTATAAATTAGTAAAAGTACACCGAGGTACACAATGTGACCGAATGTAGGAGTAAGTGGCTGAAGCAATGTATGGATATCAGAACAATGAAGACGCTGTAGATTCAACTTTAACCTCCAGCAAAAACGCAACCTTAAGCGAAAGATCTCAAGATACCACGATGTCTCATCAAACCCTTTTAAGAAACGTACTGTTCTAATTAATGCTCAAGAGGTCTGGACGATGTCTCCTGTCAAAGTGTAAGTTAATGCCGTGGTATTGTTTCATAATAACGTGGAAAGCGTTAGCTTGTGATGACATAAGTGGTGGTGCATTTTCTAATGAATCAAAAACGACAGATCTTGATTACACAATGGAGCATTTGCCATTTGTGGACGTTATCGCATCCATCTAACTTATTCGCCAATTGACTATCGAGCTCTAGATTATTATTGAAATCATTGATCGTAACGGTACCGCCATAATAGGATTGCTGTGGAAAAATCCAGACAATGGATCGACTCCCACCGTCGTCATGGCAACTGCATTGTGCAGTTAACACAGCTCAGATCGGGCGATTGCGCAGAGCATGGCATGTGCATTAGTGCACAAAGTTGCATTAAGGCAGGTACTATATGAGACCTAACTACTGTTTTTGTGTAGCGATCAGGGTGGCCATACTGATGATGAACCCCTGTTCAGTATCAGTCTGAAAACGTGATTATTTGATAGGTAGGTACCTACGGCAGCTGTCATAGGCAGACTTAATGATACTTAATGTCAGATCCATGATGTCATTTCATATTGAAAAAAAATACAAAAATGTTTGATGTTACCATGGACGTAGAAAATAAACGGACGGAGCATTGGTTAAATAAGGAGTGAAGCACAACAATGGCGGCGACGTACGGTTGTGTGAGTTGACGGAGAGTTGCCATACGCGGAAAATTACCCAATAATTACAAAAATGTATTTCAATTACTAAGTGTCTTTTTTTTTGCATATTTTGGCATTTTGTCTGTTGCATCAATTCGTATATAATGTAATTTTACACTTTTTTATCAAACTAAATAAAAGGAAAAATAAAACGATCAGTAATTTTAATCATTTATTCGAATATTACAAATATTCGTAACTGTTTCATACAGAGGCTCATTATCATTCTCTTATAAATTACAGCTAGTATCGTCTTCATACAATGATTTCCTTTTCCACCTAGATGCCCACCACACCATTATACTAAATGTGGCCTTTGGGTCGTAAGATCCTAGGCTCTGTCTACCCAGTCATAGATAGAATAAAAGACGTGATAGTATAAATTAAAAAAAAATTCTTCATTATTAATTTAAAGACACGATGAGATGAAAAATATAGCACAACAAATGTAAAAAAGATACAGAACATACAGAAATCTCCCACGTTTTAGGGTAATTTTTATATTCTATAAATGGCAACACCAGTAATCATAGAAGTGTCAGCTAATTTTCTTGCCTACAAATTATGTATTTTTTGTTTAATTATTAAAGATAAAGTAATTGACTGACTTACCTATGATAGGTTATCCCCTCATTTTTTTTAGTTAAACCACTATTGTTTCGACAGCATTTAACAACACAGGAGGGCATTATAATTTTTCTACAAAATACGTATGACCGTGTGTCAACTTCAACTCGCGCCGAGACAATGGCGGCCGTCCGTCTTACTTTGCTGTGAGTGTGTGCGTGCGCTCGTGTCGGTACGATACGCCGTCTTACTTTGATTGCTTCACTATTGATGTTACTGACGCGGTGTCCGTTTATTTTCTACGTCCATGGATGTTACATAATAAGACATTATAAATAAAAAATAGCATTACATTAGACTCCGAACTACACAAATATGATTATTATGGATCATAGGATGGTAATTAAAACCAACCAAATATAATAAAATTATCTATCCTGATCAAATATCGATCACAATGGCCAAGGTCTGGAGAGAGCTAAGCAATAGCAAATAATTATCGTTGTTTACATAGACACGTAATATTGTCATACTCCCTTATATAAGGGAAGTAGGTATAATTAAACACGGCTAGAAAGAGATCAAGGTGATTAAGCACACAACCGTATGCACATTAATACAATCTGTCCCTTATAATAAGATACCTATAAGACTAGAGAGAAGGCCAAATATTATAATTTCAGATATGATGAAGATGAAGTTTAGTGACGCCTGACTTTAATGTAAATAGACATCTCAGAGAGATGTCAAAACATTTCCTTTTTAATTTATTTAATAACATGACTGGTACAAAAACGAGACAAAAACCGTCGGCCTAACAATACAAGTCGCTTGACGGGCCAATGGCGGACGCGCGCGCCATTGTTCGGCGCACACGCAGTCGTCAGCGACGCGAGAGTACATCACGATCGATCGCTATTCCGTGAACTTGATGCTCCACAGATTATGGGGTAGATAGATAGATATTCTATGTACACTATACAATTGACTTAATAGTATAGTAGATAGACATACTAGATGCACTAGGAGACATGGGTATTATTAGTAGGATATGACACGATGAAGCTTTGGAGTCGGAGCATCTGGCCCGATGGCTCATTTGGTAGTGACCACTGCCTTCTGAACCAAGGGGTCTGGGTTCGACCGGCAAGTAACTGGTCAGATGTTGCCACCGCCATGCCTGCCCAACCTTAACCCCCCACGAACTCCGGAAACCCCACTCACCGCAGAAACACGACGCGGAGGTCATTTGGCTGCGGTATTCTATAGGGTGGAGCTCCTTTCCCAGACGGGCGGCTCAATTCGAGCGAAGATTCGCTATGCCCTACCTCTCTTAAAAAGCTTGCTTTTCGTTGGACGGGGGTGTATCACAACTTGTATGTGGTTGGTGTGAAACCAACTTCCTACTGAGTAATTTCATAACATAGAAACCCAGAAACAATTTTTGGCCTTACTCGAGATTCGAATCCGGTACCTCTTGGGTCTTAGGCAGCACTCGGCCTCGCTTTTATTGCTATAAAAGTGGATTGATCTAAATCAGACATCATTTGGTTGCTTGTAACCGAACCCGGATACGAACCCGGTCGCTAATTGGAACCCGACACCCACTACGCCAGCGTACCCGTGTGTACATTTATATTCCGTTTGGGGATATTCCATTAGAGGGTAACGTTAGCAACTTATGTTTACAAGGAGGATATGAAGTTTTAATTGGCACCTATCATGGACTACTGTAATACTGAGAAGCAGGAATTAGAATAATGTCCACTGTTGGATAGTGGGCAGTCGTGGTCGTAAAAAACTGATTGCAAAAAAGTCAAAGTCAAAATAATCTTTATTCGCATCATCATCATCATCCCACATCAGTCCACAGCTGGACATAGGCCTCTCGCAATGCTCGCCACTTCGATCGGTCCCGGGCCTCTTTATTCGTATAGGTTTATTTAAAAAAATACATATTCAGCGCGATCCAGCGATATACTGATAGCCTGTCCACCTCGTTGGAGGCAAAAATAAAACAATAATGTAGACCCACAAACCTATCAATAGTATCCAAGCTATCCTAGACCATGTACGTTCGCCAGGGCCCGATCTACCTAAGGGCTATTTGGGCTGTAGCCTTCTCTACAACTAAAGCAGTAACAGTTTTTTTGACATGACTCTTCACGATCCGCCCCTGACGTTCGAATCGCCTCAAAAAAGAATCCTTTTCTCCTCGGATTAGGGAATTGCGTAATTACCACATACTGCATTAAATAATATGATAATAGTTTTGGATGTACCCTGGATTTGATGGATGATCCGTCATGATGGTCCAACGCAAAGTTCCCATTGGATGTTATCAGATCTCTCCAAACAATGAGTGTTCACAATGACTCGTCGGATGCGGCCTGCGGCGTACAAGCGTTGCCTTTTGTTGCTGCTTTGTTATAGACAAACGTTCATAATGAAGTCAAGATATGACCATTTCGTTATACATAATTGGTAACATCACTTTTTGACTAATAAACTGCTTTCTTGGTTTAAGACAAGCGAAGTCTCATGATTAGATGACCATTTACAGTGGTACCCAGGGCACTCAAGCTTCAGGGGCCCTCAAATCCTCACCAGAAATCTCGATCGAACTGAAATATGGGAAACTAGCTGCTGACCGCGGCTCTGCCCGCGTGAATATTCGTATAAAACATAGCCTATGTGTTAATCCGATGTACAAACTATATTCCTGTAAAGTTTCATTATAATCAGTTCAGTAGTTTTTGCGTGAAAGTGGAACAAACATCCATCCATCTATCCAAACAAACTTTCGCGTTTATAATATTAAGTAGGATGTTTCCCACTTTCAAAATAAATATTACAAGTTGCGATCCGACTTTAATCATGACAATGACATGACAACAACCCATTTTTGGCCCTTGGTTACTTAGCTACGGGACTGGTGATAGTAAACGTTGCCAGATAGTCAAGGCGTTGTCATCATCACCGGGCTATTGGGGGAGCGGAAAGCTCACACCCCAAGAAATCTGTGTCATCATCATCATCATCAGCCCACATCAGGCCACTGCTGGACATTGGCCTCTCCCAATGCTCGCCACTGGAAGGAATCTGTGTGCATGAACATAATTGGGATGATGACTAAAAAATAATTTAATGTCCATCAGATAGATTAATGAAAAATATTGGATACGTATTTTTTATTTTGCCTCTTGTTCAAAAACTTACGAAGATACATTGATTTTAAATGTCACATGACGTCACGTTAGAGTACAAAATATACTCTAACGTGACGTAGTTAGCCCCCACTCCGTAACTTTAATGCGCTATATCTAAGTATTTTCTTGTTATTTCGACAAAACAAAAAATACGGGTCTTATATTTTTTTATTATCTAAGAGACGGACTAATTATTTTCTTCATTTTCATACCTTGTCATCATCCGTATTATCTTTTTGTATTGGTTGTTTGCTATATATGTATATAACAATGAGCGGTTCGATAGAAAGTGGCCGTGGGCATGTGATATTAACGTTTGATGGGACTGCCACGACTCCCATCTCACAAGGCTATCACTATGGCACAAGCCAGTCAAGGTGAAGCACAAATGATTTTAAAATTAAAATACCTCAAATGCATAATGAAACGAGTTCGTTAAAACATTCCGTGCGTTATTGGCGCGCGAAACGAATGGCTGCCGATTAGAACCGTTTAGAATTATGTCATCGTTCAGATGAAGGTCAGCTGTGACATGGAGACAGGCCTTTTTACCATCATCATAAGCCCATTGCAGTCCACAGCTGGACATGGGCCTCTCCAGTAGTGCACTACTGTGGGCAAACATCTGGACGCTTTACCCATATTCCCCACACTACTGGACAGGCGGGCTAACGGTCGCAAGCAACTCTTAGCTCCGGTGACGCTGCTGCCCGTCATCGGCCTGTGATATTTAGTTAAGGCTTCAATTGTGGTGGTCATAATTCGCCACCAGTCGGTTCGAGCCTCGTTTGTCATTCGGCAGAATGAACTACGGGTAGGTGAGGCTGGCTTGAAGCGAAAAGATAATGGGTCGCTCTACACAGGAGATGTAAGGGGCGCTCTCATATTCCCTATGTCACATTGATAAATGGTCTATTCAACACAAAAAGATTTTTTCAATTCGGACCTGTAGATCCTGAGATTAGCGCGTTCAAACAAACAAACAGTTAGTTTAGATAATATCTAATTTGGTACTCGTATTAACTTTTTTAAGCGAGGTGTTTTTTTTTTTTTTTTTTTATTTTTTTTTATTTACGGTTCACAAACGGAATGTAACATTTAGACATATCTTCATACATTTTAAGAAAAATACTAAAGCAAGAACTTCAATAAACCACAAATTAATGTATAAAAAGCAAATCAGTAGCACTACTTATCTGTGATATCGGCTGATCCCATTGGTCTTATGGATCAGTACAAAGACCAAAAGGTGCCAATTTCGAGTCCCGGGTCGGGCGAACAATAAAATTATTATTGGTTTCTTTTTCTGTCAAAACTCAGTAGCTCCCCTGAAATCTGGAATATGGTGGTTTATTTTCCTAAATTACTACGGGAAGGCTCTCATCCTGTTGCGGACAGAACGACCTTATACATTATACGTTTAGTTTTCTACATAGTTTTTATATTTAGAACTTTTGATCTGCTAAATATTGCTATGGTTTTTATTATTATTGTTTTGATGTCTTAAATTAAATGTCTTAACTATATTATTGTTTGATTTTGTGATTTCCCATTGTGTTTTAAATTCCACACCCCAGACGCCCACTCCAGCCGCCACACATATTAGACAAAACTGTTTCTTGAAAAAATTTAACTTATATTTACAGATACCAAATTCGCTCCAATGTTTTACCAAGAGCGATGACTCAGTGTGTGCAGAATAGTTAAACAAAAAACGGCTCCATTTTATGCAATCACGTCTGCATTACGATAACGACTGGATGACGGTGCAGTGTGATCGTTAAACTGGGCTCGGCACACAATTGAAGGTCATTTTTTGGCTGCACAGGTGACGTGACTTGTAATAAATGTTCTGAATTAATGCATTGAATTTAATCGTTGGAATAAATCAACCATCAGACTATCAAAGTCGATTTCTTGACTTACCTCTCCAATTTTAATGTTCGCCGCTGTGAACGTCGGCACAGCATTTGCCGGGAAACGGTCTCGTCCAGCGCTCCTTTACCCCAACTGTTGTCGGTTTTGTGAAGAATAATGGCAGTTCGTTAAACTAAAATAAAGAAGGTTAGGTATCTCTGGTGGAATATCAGTTAGAAATATCACACAAACTTTATATCAACCACAGTAGCTCAAACTACACGTGTTACTTATTAAAAAACCATCGCGTTCTGTCGAGTTTTTTGTGATATTTCTTACAGTGTGTGCCTCGGGCGGAGCGGGCTACCTGTCAACGACGGCTTTTGAGGATGCAAATTGAGCGATGTTCGTCTGCCCACGCGAATGATCGTCAGAATACCTACTTGTTTATTATATTTAGCTCTGCTCTTTGAAGTGTCTGATTTAGCCTTGACTGCCTCGTTGATCGCCAAGTGCCTCATAAGGACTAAAAGACCCGTTCGAATACTGGGTCCCCAATCCGAACTGCAGGTCTCTTAGTCATCACTTAGCTTGTTTGACTTGTTAAGAGTTTTTCTATCAAAAAGTTAATTAAGTGGCAGTCCTGGAGTCAGAAAATTGGCGGTGGTGTGTGTCGCAGATTGACCCTGTAAATCGGAAAGCATGTTTATGGTAGTCTTGATGTATAATCGATTGTGTAAATGGGGCTTAAATAATCTGATAATGGATATGACCATCGATAATATCGATTCTTATATTTACCCAATTTAATTGATTATAATCGTAGATAAATACAATATAATTGATATTATGGATAGTATCGATGTCAAGTTTTGAAGCTTAGTAGTCTTAGTCGCCGTAGCAGTTAGAAAGTTGGCATCTGCATTAGTAGTTTTAGCCTTTGGGCCATTTTCAAACTCGGATATCAATTCAAGATGTTTCAGAAAATTAACCGAATGTTACAAATCAGGTTTTGATTAACTAGAATATACCTACAAAGTCATTGAAATTCTTTCTTTAAAGACCACAAAAAAGAGACAGTTTGGCAGTTTATTAAAAAGTCATTTATTCTCATTATTTCTTATTATTGTTTTCTTAATCTTACTTATAAAAATAATACGACTACAAAAGATCACATGCATCACATTATACATTAAATTTGTACAGACAGCCACATATCAACCAACCTGTCCTAGACTTGTCAAATTCCCCAAACAATCTAAACAAGAAAAAGGTACTACGTCCTTGACACTTAGTTCAAAATTCTTTGGGGTAATTTGACAGTATCTGTCTGTTTATGTGTTCGCGTCTGTACATTCCTACTCCACCTCCTTCTTAATTTCCGGCATCGCATTCACTTCTGAGTAAACTGGCAACGTGACCAGCGAGTACGTCGGCGCAGGCGTCACTTCAGCTTCTAATAACTTCATTTCTACACCCGAAAACAACTTGGCTATCTCAAATCTCACTATAGACTGCTCCCTCGGAGGGAACTTCTTAAAAGTGTCCGCGTAACTGAGGAATAGATTGTCCACCGCGTCGTGCTGTTTTCTCTTTCTGTCCGTGAGGAATCTTATCACTTTGTCCACACTGTCCTCTTCTCTGTTGCTGCTGGCTAACCTTGAGAGTCGACTCCTGTTGTTCACTGAGGGGAACTGCGTTGCTGTTGGGGTGCTGCCGGAATTTGCTGGTAGTTCCGAGACCCAGACTTCTGGGGCGGCGCAGGGGGGCGGGGAGGGCGTCTGCTCGCTGGACCGCGGGGAGGGCGCCCGGACCTCCGCGGCCGCGGGGGGCCCAGGCGCCTGCGAGCTGTAGTGGTCCAGGAAGCCTAGCTGCGAGGCCCACGTGTAGCTGAAGTTCGTCCTGCCGGACTCCAACGCCGCCTGCATTTGTTTTTTGTATTTTGTATACCCGTCCCGTATTGTCTTCCATTTCTTCTTTGCGTCAGCGCCTGTAACAATTGAACATTTGTTTTATTTTATATGACGAATGCTTTTTAGACCTGTTTTTGTCTACAAATCAAATATGTAATAGGTATAAGAACCTATCTCTTCTATTTCTACCTATCGCTATTATCTTCACTAATATTATAAAGCTGAAGAGTTTGTTTGTTTGTTTGAACGCGCTAATCTCAGGAACTACTGGTCCGAATTGAAAAATTCTTTTTGTGTTGAATAGACCATTTATCGAGGAAGGCTTTAGGCTATATAACATCACGCTGCAACTATTAGGAGCGAAGAAATAATGGAAAATGTAAAAAAAAACGGGGGTAAAAATAACTATTCCACGCGGACGAAGTCGCGAGCACAGCTAGTTAAAGATATTTTTATTTGTAATGTAGGTAGGTCTAACATCTTTATTATATTAATACATATGTAGGAACTTATTTTTATTTATTTATTTTTAGAATAATGTTGGAAGAATACCTACTAAAATAAAATTCTATAAAAAATAATTACTATTCAACATACATGCGAACCAGCAATGGTTCTGCATTGCACCCACTTATCTATAAAAACGTAACGAAATGTTATATTTTGTAAACAAATAAGTAGGTAGGTAGGTAGGTACCTATCTTCCACTGTGCTAAAAGCAACAGTTATGCGTTAACCGAATCCAAGCAACCACTACTAAATCGCGAGTAATACAAAACCGGCGACCAACTTGAATTGGTCGGGTTATCTCGGCAATATATTCAGAAAACGCGATGTCTTTCAATATTTTATCGCGCGCCGGCCGGCTTGAGTGTAAACATTTCGTCCGCCCATTTTGAAGCCGGCCGGCAATGTTGTCATCGGCGGGCGGCGACCAAAGGAAAAAAATATGCAATATTTTATTATTATTAATAAATGAACAGATAAGCAAACTCACCGCTTTGGTTTATCTCCTTTCCAATCGAATCCCAAACGGCCATTTTGAGCGAAACATTCTTGTATTCCTTGTGGCCTACGTCATATAAAAACACGTGCTCCCTTACATACTCGATTAAACGTTCAACTGTTTCGTTATCCATCATGTTACACAAAACTTAAAATTAATTAAAAAGAAAGTAAAAATAACGGTACAGGAAATTGGCGCCGAGCGGGACGCGGCGACGTGTTCCCGCCCCGTCGTTTGTGTGACTACTAAAGGGGGGAGAGAGCGACGCGTCCCGCTCCCGCCCGGCGGGGCGTCACGCCTACGCCCCGCCCGACGGCGGCGCGCCGCGCGGCACCAGACCCAACAGACCACACGATAAAATCGTTATGGTATCACATGTTTTGAGGAAACAGCTATGATCCTTTTTAACAAAGGAGGTTCTTACTTCTAAAAAAGGAGGTCCTTAATTCGTCTGCATGCCAATAGTAATTGGTAAATGTGTGTAAATTAAGACAATTTATTTGTACCACAATTAGCATATATAAATGATAATTGATTCTTGACTGAATTAAAAAAAAAATTAAACTTTATTTTCCTTAAAACATCTACAATAATTACTTACATCTAGCGACCCATAACAATATTTTCTTACATCTAGAATAATTTCTTACATCTAACAAACATAATTGCTTGTAACGCAGTGGTCAGTAGCACGGTTACCAGACTCGGGCAAACAACCGGAGTTAATTTGAAATCAGTTAGGTGCTATAAGGCATGAAAAAAACTTATTTTTCTTGACAAAAATAACTGTGGAATATATACCTCTAAATTTTATTGTTTTATAGTTTTCATTTTGTCATAAACATAATTTCTATGACGAGTAATAAAACGACACGTTATAACTTATAACTAAGTCTCAAATTACAAAGCCAATGTTTCTTGGATATAAAGAAATTGAGTTTATTACGAGTACTATTTGTGAATCTACATAATATTTAATCAGCAAGCAAGCAAGTAGCAGACAGTTTAATTCTAAGGCTATTACCTTTTCCATAATTCTTTAGCTAAAACAACAAGATAAAATATAACATGTCATGCTAAATTAAACTTAATCAGATTCATGGCTAACATATTTTATTTATGCGCCAAAACAGTTTTTTTTAATTTTTGCCACAACCCCTACAACGGCTACAACGTACCTAGGCAGATAACAAACATAGTTAAAATAGTAGTCGCATAGGTACGTAACTTAAGTTTTAACTGAGACCGTTTTTGTATAACCACTTAAGTTATAACTATGTAGATATGTATTAAAACCAATACTTATAACTTGCGCACCTAAGTGCACATCGAGATACCGTGTACGTAATTGCACTGTGCCGATCGGTGCGGTGTGTGCGCGTCAGGACGAAAACGCACACAACAGCGAACAGCAAAGTCGCGATAACGTCGGGTGTTCCATTTGCATCAATATTAGGTATTGAGCTAATAACAACTCCTTCGACTTCTTTAGAGAAAAAGCTTTCTTCCTCTGTGAGATGACTTCATAGTCCATTGGCGTAAATTATTTGGAGTACATTAAGTAATTTGACAGACAATTTGAATAATACAACATCGAGTTTTTAATTTAAAGTGTTTTAAATAAAACCAACCATCTGCAAGACTGGCAAAAGGTGGCTCACAATCGGAAGCTATGGCACTCCACACTAAGTTAAGTTACTACTTAGGGTAGGCCTTCGTAACTAAAAAAAAACTTAACGATTTAAAAAATCTCCTGATGTGAGTAATATAGGTATTTGTTCATCTAATAAAATTACTAAAGGTTAAATAATATTACATTATAAGACACTAAAATGGCATTTTGGAATTTAATACGTCTGAGTGGACATTCCCAATAAGTAGGTATATTGCCAACGTCGAAGTCGCCAATGTACTGAGTACACGCTCAGCCGACCCAAATGGAACACCCGTCCGTTTTGCGAAGCCGAGCGTGACCATTGTATGAGCCGCCGCGCCTCCCCGCCCTCCTGGACCGATCCCCTGCTGTATCACACAAGGGACCAGCACAGATATAGGGGTGTAGGCCTTACGCTGCCCCATCAGCCCCATGATGATGATCATCAACTTAAAAAAAAAGGAATAATAATTATGTAGTACCTACCTACAGAATTGCAGATCACTTACCCAAAAAAATAACCCATGACATGCCACGACATGCCACGCTGGGCCACACGGACACACAGCGCCTTCTAGTCCCAAACTAAGCCGAAGATTGTAGGTACTATGGGTACTAGATAGCTGGATAAAATGGCTTTAATACTTTCTTTGTAAATAAATATTCTTATTATACATACCAAACACCCAGACCAATACCAACAGACCTGTTCATGCACAAAAATGTTTGTACTGTGCGGGGATCGAAGCCGTGGCCACTGTGTCAAAGGCAGCGATCACTACCACTGAACTCATCGAACGTTTTGAAGTATAAAATCACTTAGGTACCTAGTTGAAATTCATTTGGCCTCTCTCTTACCTACATCCCATGATAGGCTATCATCTTTTCCCCTCCAAGCCAACCTTACCTGCCCGTGATGCGTCCTTTTTTTTTTGTGTTACCTACCGGGGAAAATGCATTTAGGCATTCCCGCTGCCTGGGAGAGCAGCGGGATATGTGGGACTCATCCCGCCTCGAAGATGGCAGTGAGGCAGGAAATACCCACTAAAAACCCCGGCCCCTTCGTCATGCGCCTTAAAGGTGGTGTCGAGGGTCCAAGACCCGTGATGCGTCCTGCCGAATAACAAACAAGGGGGTTGGCAATCGACTGGTGGCGGTATAACCACTCTCACGAGTTAACGCGCCTGCCCAGCGTGGCGATCCTCCAGATGTTTGCCTTAAGTGGCGAACAACTGGAGAGGCATTTGTTTAGCAGTAGACTACAATAGTACCTACCTACACCTTATATCATAAAGATATAATAATAAGCATGTGTAAACAAATTTTACCAAAACGAACAACTTAATAATCTTCTGATTAATTAAAATCCTTAATTTTACTTCTTGCTTGACCATTTGCAACAATTTGTAGCTATTTTGCATAAAATTAAATGAAGGAACTGTAATTAAGCGTTAGGTGCTTAATTTTCCGCCACGTCATTATCGTTAGCCCAAAGCAGAAAGTTGCGTAAGACGTTAATTCAAGGACAATATTTAATAACGATTTATTATCATAATGTATTCTAAGTAGGAACGTTCACGCAATAATTTATTCCTATTCAATCCCAACAAAAAAACTTATTTACATAAACCAGAAGTGGTGTCAAATGAACTCGGCCGCAAAAAGCGCGGTCGGCAAAGAAAAAAAATCAAACACAAAAAATGTTAAATTCTATGAAATTGTAAACGATTGTGCGAATGCGAACTTGGCTTTATTTTGAAGTCACGGATGAGCGAGCCCCGCTGGCGACGGCCTGTCTGCCAACGCCGGAGAGCGAGACGGGGATAGCACCACCGCGCGAGAGAGAAAGAGACAACAGGAACGTCTCAGATCTAAAACGGCGTAAGTGACCGCAGTCTCGCTCTGATTATTCCGTTGGAACAAGGTTGAAAAGAGATGGAATATGCGTTGTCGTCAAGCAGAGCTAGGCTGTTTGTAAAAAGTGCAATTAGCGCAAAGAGTACGTTCATAATAGAAAATAACACATAGATTAGGTCATCATGCAAAGTGTTCATTAGAATAATAGCCGCGTTAGTACCGCTGGGCAGCGGTAATTATTGTTGAGGTAAAATTATACACCTACACCAGAAGAACCGGTTATTAATCGCACATGCACGCTGATGAATTATTAATTTTTGACATCCATTCGAGTCCATTACATTAATGTATTTTTTTAAATCTAAGAATTTAAATGAAAAACTTTGTGGCAATTTTCAAATCCTTCGAATTGAATATTTCTTCATTTTGTTTTTAGCATCCATTAATTTTGGCGTTGTAAGCGTGTATATTAATTGAAAGAAAATATGAGAGGTCCTTCCTAAAACACGAACAAGGTATGAAATGATAGCTGAATTAATTGATTTATCCGAAGCGAAGCGAGGAGCGGGCTGCTAGTCTAATTTATAATGCAAACAACCTGCATGTCCAAAATTGCGGTAGCGTGTCAGCCAAGTTCCTGCTAAGATTATAATTTCACCTCAACTGTAATAAACATAATTGTAAAAATATTTTTCACGTATGGTAGGTATGGCGTCAATAATTGACTCACGGTCATTGCTTTTAAAATGCAACAACAACAGTTTGCTCAGTGGTGGGTTGATTGGGGAGTACCAAGTTCTAGAGGGCAGAGCCGTTTACTACCCCAGCTATCTAGTGTCGAAAATTCCTAGATACCTAGCCATCGATTCAGAATTCTTTGAAAGTCACTCCAACAGATTTCGTTTTTCTGATCAGTATAGAACAGCATTGAATTTGGTTTTGAATCCTATTATGTCCTCAGACTTATCATAACTTGCGTTTACAAATAGTTCCACCAACAGCCAGTACGTTCTAGGGATAGCAATCATATTATTTACTTTCGAGTTTTGATTTGAAGATCAATGCCCTGAGTGGCATAGCCAAAATAAGTTAATAATCACTCAACATCAGCAAAATTAGCGTAGTGAATCGCAAATTTTAGTCCACTGTGCCAACTAATTTAAATTAAACGGACTCCATCTCTTAATGGCGTATTAATTAAAGCTACATCATCATAAAGCATGAACATGAGTAAAAACTATAGTACACTTTTAACTCATTGTTTATTTCTTGTAGGTACATTTTAATATCTGTGCTTAGATGAGAGACAAGCACACAATAACCACTATACTAATAAGGCTACACAATGGAAAAAACCTCATCGTTTATGGCGTTGCCGTGGGCGTGCCAGGTACTTTATACCCGAAGATAAATATGCCGTACGCACCTGCTGCGCTATAAGGGTTTGTATGGCAATTTTATAATACTCTTTATATGGCGAAGCAAATAAAGCAGGTTACCTTAACACTTGTCTGAATAAAAAAATCAAAACTGATTTTGCAGGTAGCTCCTTTTCTTGCGGGTACGAGAATTTCAACGCATGTTGATTGATTTTCTGCTTATCGTATGTCGAAATAGAGTTCTTTATTGAGTGTATGGGTGTAGCCGAAGTGAAATAACGTTCTTTGAAAGGGAACAAAAGGTTTTTTTTCTCGATCCGTGGCCGATAATTCACGAGCACGCGTGATTAGTCGGATCAACCGAAACATTTTTTTGCGCGAACGCAGCGCAGGCCTTGGGTTTTTGGTTTCTAAGCGCATTATGATAAGTTTTTGCTACATTTTACTGTAATAATAAGTGATGTTTAATGGCCGCTCTCGCCTGTTCTGTGATGCGCGGTGACATCATGTCAATTGGCCCTGTCTTTGTCTATTCGCTCATCTACGAGTGCGTGGCGGTGCGGCTGCCAATAAGTTGGTTCTGAAAGATGAAAGAAGGACTAGTGGTACCATACTAAACTAACGTTTTTAGGATATTAAATGCTGTTTAAAACAAACATTTTTTTTTATCCTACCTATATTACCTAAGATTTTTATACTTCACCATAGGGTGAAGGTAAAAGGTAGAATATAGCAAGGTAAGGTAGGTACAGATAGCTGTACCTACCTTACCTTGCTATATTCTCTACCTTAACCCTAGATTCATAACCATTCGTCCCACAGACCGCACAAATCGTTAATTTGTTTCTAGCGTCTCGATTTAAAGAGATATGATGATGACCTCTCAAGTACCTTCCTAAAATGCTTGCATAATAGTATAGCCGGTGCGCTTGCCTCACAGTGACTTCTTGTCCACTAGTTACAGACCCTTGAACGTCTGAGAGACGAATGTTTATGAATAATGCTACTTTTGACGAGACTGCAAGTTATTTGAAAAACGTTGTTTTTCATGAGCTCTGGATAAACAAAGTAAAAGTAAGTAATCTGTATGAGTTATTATTTATAGTTAGAGTTCATTTTATTGTTCAAAGTGTATTATTGTGTGTATTTTACAACAAATCATTTTATTTTATTTTGGGATGGATGATCGGCAAATTGAGGACTGTTTGAGCCGTTTATTTGATTCTGGTGATGATGATTTTCTAGTCAGCAAAAGGATGTAGATTTGAATGATGTCGAAGATCATATGGACTTTAGATGAAATGGTTCCGACAGATTCCGAAAGTGCTGAAAAATGCCAACTTTGAAGATATGCCTAAAAAGGAAAATCGCTGAAGTTTTAGGTGAAACGCCTCCCATTGACACACTTGGTCCAAGTGGTACTCAAAAAAAGGTTTGTGGTTATTGCGTATATAAAAAACGGCGTAATGCAAGATTCTAATGAAAGCAATGCAAAAAGTATAATGTGCATTAACCTTCGCGGCCTTATGTGTGTGGAATGTGCCGATGAAATTGAATTTTAATTCATTTACAATTTTTTTTGTTACATAATTAAACATATTAAAGATTACCATACTTAATTTATTTATTTTATTGACAAGAACCCCAAAACCCGTCCCTTAAATTTAGTCGTCTGTGAGACGAATGTTTATGAATAATGTTCCTCTTAGATAAGGTTATGAATCTAGGGTTAAGGTTGTCTGGAAAAATAGCTTATAGCGATGTGTCTCTGTGCTTTTCTACGTTGTCTCGCGTATGGGAATTCTTGGAGTTAATTAAATAGTTGACTCATCAAAAGAAAACTTCAATTTTATCAATTACAATATCTGTCTGTCATTGGAATCATGGGATCTGAACCCACGACTCGATCAGAAGACAGAACCACTACCCATTGAGAAGCAATCGACTTTCCATTCGTAACGTCCTTACCCACTCGATCTTTCACTTAAAACCAATGAGATGTGAAAACTTTTAATCTCAATATTTGGCGCGATAAATAAACAGTGTATTATCGCAAGTGTGTTGCGGGAGGGAGACAGCAATAGTGTTGCGTGGTGTGTGCGAGCGGGACGGGTGCAGTTGAAGGGCGGCTGCGCAGGCGCACGGCATGTTTTTTTGGGTCACAGGTTCAGTGCTCGCAAAACGTGTGTTGTAAGGGCTGCCACTGCCCTCGTAAAAAGGTGAAAAGACTTCGGCGGGCAATCATTACAGAGTTAAGCCTAAAGCCCATGTGCCGCGTTTGATTTCTAGTCGGGTCAATTTAGAAATCACCCTTATAGCATACCGTTAAAATGAGCCAGCTATAGGTATTCTGGGAAACGCGGAGAAACAGGTACCCAAAAACCTATAGGATTCGCGTCGCATTATCTAGTAACGTTTGTGAATACGGTCGGAGCCCTTTGTAGTTCCCGATAAAGCCGACCCGTTCTTTTGTCTTAATTTTAATTATCAATTGCATTTAAAAATCTATATATATAAAAGGAGAAACTGACTGACTGACTGACTGACTGACTGACTGACTGACTGACATATCAACGCACAGCCCAAACGGCTAAACGTAGGCACTTGAAATTTGGAAGGGACGTAGCTTAGGTACCGTAGGGGTGCACTAAGAAAGGAATTCCCGAAATTCCCACGGGAACGGGAATTAGCGGGAAAATCCTTTTGTATGAAAAATCTAAACCGCTTAAGTTAGACGCTTGAAATTTGGCATGCAGGTACCTTAGTAAATATAAAGTTTAGTTATGGCTGTATTTTGAGAAATTCCCACGGAAACGGGAGTTAGCGGGAAAAAACTTTTGTATGTATAAATTTAAACACGCGGACGAAGTCGCGGGCAAAAGCTAGTACCATATATAAGTGATATCAGTGTTCAAATACATACTTCAATAGGTAAATTCTAAAGTGGGTGCATTATACTGGTCGCTGGTTATCACAATAGTTAAATATAAAAAGGTTCCCTACCGCTGCTTCTTTGTATCTGGGGGCACAGTAGTGTTCCCGCCAAGACGAGCCAAGCAAAGCGCAAGGGCACTACGTACCTTTCCTTTATCCAAATTTCTAATGAAGCCAGAAACGAAACATATCACAGTACCAATTTCATAGACAAGTGTATGACACCCCTAGGGCACACGTGTTGAATGGGAGCAGAGCTCTGCGCTCGTTGGGTCACATGGCTAAGGGATCGCGATCATCATTCCTGCCATAAAAACGCGTGTCACTATCAATTCCTCTGCCTGAGCATTGACCTGCGGGGTGAGCATGGGAACCCATGGGCTACTGGTTACAATAATAATAGGAATTGTGCCAAGAGGGTCCTGTTGTAAACGGTGCTCTTCTTTATATTGCGTTGGGACAAAGACTACGAGCCTTTTGAGGGAGTTCCGGACACGACAGGTACTTTTAAAGGATGTATGTTGCGTCAAAAATATTTCAATACTTTACGCTTCCTAATTCTTCTAAACTTTGTAATTCTTCTAAACCTTGTAATAATTTGATAGACCGCATTTATTGTTTTGTGTTCATTATTTTACGCTTTTCATTGTAGTGTGTGTTTTATAGGCTTTATTCTACGTATAATAAGCTTATAGTTAATAGACTTTAATTGTTGAAATAAATGATTCTATTCTATTCTATGTGCACATGCACGGACTTCCGAAAACACATAGGTACAAGCTATCGACACTTCGTCTCATCTCTATCTGGCCTTGTCGAACTAACTTCCATACCTTCGCATTATTAGAGTGAAGAAACAAAAGTTGATCTGGATTAATGCACACACCTGTTAAAATACCTACCTAAATAAAATAATCAAAAATTTTATAAAGGCCTGCAGAGAAATAAGTAAGTTTATTTGCGTGAACAATCGCTTTCCAGGAGAATCAGTAAAGTGATTCTCGAATGATTGGACGTCTGCCTAGCAACACTTTTATAAACAACGACTGTTTCAAGGAAAAAACCTTACCTACCTACTTCTTGTACCTAATGACTGGACACGCGCGTCCAATAAACCAATGAAGAGTTTAATAAAAGATAATTACCAGTCTAACGAACATCATTGAGAGGGGCCATTGTCTGCAAGTAGATAAATCGATTCTCAAGTACTGCATCCTTGATGCGCGTACGTCCACACGTGGGCCACTTGTGATGCGCTGAGTGTTGTCAGACCATTACGAATGTTCATCACGTCACACTTTGCTTGGTTTGTTGGCCGCGTGCATTGGAACGATACCGCTTGAGACCCACTTGACGTTATATCAAGAATTCCACGCTGGGCCACACAGCGCCATCTAGCCCCAAACTAAGCCGAAGCTTGTACTATGGGTACTAGACAACTGATAAACTTACTTAGATATTTCTTTTTTGTAAATAAATACATATTATACATTACATAGAAAACACCCAGACCAATACAAACAGACATGTTCATGCACACGATCATCTGAGCCAAGGCTCAGAGGGCAGAGGTCACTACCAATTGAGCCACCGAGCCAGTCAATCTATAAGTACTTCGGTTTTATCATCATCATCGTCATCATCAGCCTATCGTAGTCCACTGCTGGACATTAGAGAACACCTTGAACATATAATCCCTACGCTGGGCAAAGCGGGTTGGCGATCGCAGGGCGTAGTCCCTCGCACGCTGTTGCCCATCATCGGCCTGTGGTATTTAGCAATGCCGTAAATGGTGATGGTTATACCGCCACCAGTCGGTTGACAGAATAAGCATTAGAAATAACAAACATTTTATTTCAATATGCACGTCTGTAGAAACAGTTTCCCTATCCCTGCTACTCTGCTTACCAAATTTCTAATGCTAAAAAACTTTATGTACTAATCAAGACACGCGAGAGTGTGTCAGCCAAGTTCCAGCGAAGGGAACTGGCAGACCGCACTAAGTGTATATTTACACGAACGATTTGAACATAATATTACAGGATCATTTCAGTCAGTCAGATTGAAGTCTGAATCTAAATAGGCATGACGAATGATTTTGAAATCCTCTTCCGTAAAGAGGGTACACATTTACTGATTACGAAAAAACCTTTATTTCTATAAAAACTCCAAATTTAACGAAGATTAAAGCTAATTTTCTAATATTTTTTCAATGTGGCTCAAAAACAGCTCGCAGTGTCATGGCGTCGGGTCTGACGTCACCATATAGTAGACGTCAAATTTGTCAAATACGCGTCTAAGGACAATGTAAACAAACATTGTTTAGTTTCGTGTATCGTGTAAAAAATGAATAATAGATGTTATAAGTGTAATGCAGTGTAAAAACACGTTAATAAAAACACCCGACAAGGTTTTTGTACATGTCCCTTGTAAGAGATTAATAAGACATCAAAGGTTAAAGCTCGCACGGAGCAACCTGAACGAAGTAAGCACGAATGCACCACTTTATTTCTGTGAAGACCACTTTTATCTAAGTATGTTATCAATTATCATGTTCTGGTAGGTTTTAAACGTAAAATGTTACGTAAACCAATAAAAAACCAATGAAATGCGTAACCTAACATTCATAACAACAAAACACAATGACAGGACTGACAGGTGACAGCATGTTTACCAAATAGCGGTGAGGTGTATTTATCGTAACAGATACGCATAACAGATATTTATCTATGGAACATTGAGAACTGTTACTACGAAGTAATTTATTGTTTTTGGACATATTAACACCTACATTTAACATATCATTTCAACATAAACAAACTTTGTCGTTTTTTTTTAAAATAAAATTTCAGAGAATAATACATCGCGTAGCTACTGAAAGCACCACAACTATTAATGAAGGAGGAAGCTCCAGCCAACAATATGTGTTAATAATAATATTGTGTACAAATCAGATGAAGTTAAATCAAAGAATAGCAGGTGTTATTTCAGAACAGATATTTGGAACTGTTATTTTAAGATAACAAGTATTAAATTTTACCTGTTACGACCCATCACTATTACCAAATCGTGACGTTTTGCGCTGTGATTGGTGTTTCAATCAGAATGGCCGATTGCTGTATTTTATAATTTTCATTTATTGAAAATCTTGTTAATCTTAATTTTCTTTTGAAAATTAAATCAACGATTTAAATCCTTTTAATATGTATTTTTTCCCAAAGTCATCAAATCTTATATTATTTGATACTGTCGTCACGCCTATTCTTTTATCGGATGGGACCGAAGCCAAACTCAAAGCCTACCAAACCATTTTTTAACGGTGATACGATAAATCATCCAGCAGTCTACTCATGATTTCAATTAAAGAAGCCACGATAGCCTGCAGACAAGGTTCTGGACCGCCATCATAAGTCATCCAATTACGCACGTTAGATCATTTCAATGATGATGAAGTGTGACTAAAGCCTAATTCTGATAAGAAAACGGTAACCGGGCGCAATCAACGCGCCATTACCGGCTAACGAGGAAGCCGAATGAGGCTAATCAATCATCATTATTTCAATCGGAATAGTAATCATAGGTCTGGTCGCTGTACTGGAAATAGAATCCCTACAAAAACATTTTCATATAAAATGTAGCCTTCGAGACGCTCGGCTACTTTCGGCAATGCTCGGCTACCTTCGGCATCGCTCGGTTGCGAAAAAAAAATTATATATATATATATATATGCCCCACCCGACTACACGACACCATCCTCCCCCCTCCCGCGCCGCATACCTCGTAAGCCGCAGACGCGCCAGGTTGCGCGGGAGGGTTTCCTGAAAAAAGAGTCAACAGCACCCGGGACAGAAGAGCCCCGGAGATGAAGCCCGGGCAAAGATGCAACCATCGAGGCCCGAAGGAACTCGAAGAACCAGAGAAGAGAAGAAGGGATGCAGCACGTCTTGCTCTCTTTGTCTGCCGGCTTCAGCCCGTCAACAGCAAACCCATATTGATTAAGAAATGGAACACATTGCATGGTAATCAATACGGTATTCGCTGATGTGATTGGTCAGTTGCTAATTAAAGGTCTAGTACCAATCACGTTACAGTTAGATCTAATATGTATGTGGTGCCCTTTATTACTTTAGAAAACCTTTAATTTATACATTTACTTATGTCAATAATACTCACTGACATCAAACCTTGCGCCCGTTGCCGGCTCAAAAGGGCGGACGTGGCCCAGTTCGCAACTTTAACGACTCTTCCGCACAATTAAACAATGGTGGCAGAGATTTAATTATTTTCCTTATTTTTATAGTACCTACAGATTTTTAATTTGTCTTCATTGAGGGAATCAGTAACCTTTAACTTGTGGACCAACTGTAAAGTGCCCACGTTTTGACTTCATAATCATAATATGTCACCGCGGACGGACTAGTTAAAGACTTTCTTTTGGACTGTTTTTAGCTTTCACGGACACTACTAAAAGTGTGGTGGAAGCCCAGGATTTAGCAAAGTGACAAACAATTGATGGGTCTATGTCCAGGAAAGCGAGAGGCGGATGATAATAATGAGAGAAGCAGATCTATTGTAAAGTATTACAAAGAAGGAAAGGCTGGTTGATTGGTTGGTCATTTGAAGGCAAAAACATGGACCAGATAGGGTCTCTGTATAATATTTGGGATACCAATCCGGGATTAAAAAAAAAATTCCGGAAATACATAATTAATAATAATTATGTATTAAATGGTTAAAAAAAATAAAAATGTTAAAGTAAGCAACAGTAGTGCATTTTTGTTGCGAATCTGAATTTTTATTCGGTATTTGGGGAGCCTTAGGAAATAGAAATTTTTTAATTGTCTCGGATCTATCAGTCATTGACTGGTACTCGAGGCAGATTCTGAGCTTGAGACCATGTTGGACAGAGTTGTTAGCGCATCAACATTAGCCAAACAAACGTTTGTCCAAACGTTGCGGCCAACATCGGACCACGCCAATGTTTACCAACCGGTGTGCCCTAACCTTCGCCTAGGTGACCTACACGTTCTGAACGTCTGTAAACAGTCTATGCTAAATGTGGCCCGTGGACGTGATAAAGGTGGGCGCATTTTGTTTACCTCCGCACAGGAGATATTTTTAACGTTCAATCAAACGGACAAACGGACTGGCGTTGAATTGTTTTTGTGGTAAATCTTCGTCGATCTTGTGGGATGAGATTTACCAGAATATGTAGTTGGAAGGGATGCATGGCCGATATACCTGTATTCCTTATCATCAGCCTGCATATGTCCACTGCTAGGCCCAATGACAATATTCAATAAGGGGTGATGTAAGGGAGCGACCTATCACCTTTTCGCTCTAAGCCATCCTCACCTGCCCGTGGTGCATCCTGCCGAACAACAAACGAGGCTCTGGCAAACCGGCTGGTGGCGGTAAAACCATCACGATATTAGGCGTAGCTAAATACCACAGGCCAATGACGGGCAGCAGCGTCACCGGAGCAAGAAGCTACGCACTGCGATCGCCAACCCGTCTGCCCAGCGTGGCAATTATGGGTATATCCTCCAGAAGTTTTCCCTAGGTAGCAAATAGCTGGAGAGGCCTATGTCCAGCAGTGGACTGCAATAGGCTGATGATGATGATGATGAATGAGGGGGGATTTGCTTTAGTCACTAGCACCACGCTTGGCAAGGCGGGTTGGTAACCGGTCTTTTTTGTAACGGTTTTATTTGTACCCAGGTAGGTATACCCTGCTGCCGATTTCCTTATATTCCTTTAGTCGTCTTCTACGATGGGGGATTAGATGGGGTGGTCTCATTCCTAGATACGTAAACCAGACCAAAAAAAAGGGTGATCTTCGGACCGAAGATTCTGGAAAGCTGCTAATATCAACCAAAACAGTACTTACCATGAATGTTGCTTTCATCATCATCATCATCAGCCCACATCAGTCCACTGCTGGACATAGGCCTCTCCCAATGCTCGCCACTTCGATCGGTCCCGGGCCTCTCGCATCCAATGCTTTGCTTAACTAAAAATGGAAGCAAAAATTACCAACACAAAATTTTCATATTTCCATTCCCGGAAGAGCCACGTAACTGCAACGCTACAATCCTTATCCATATCTCCCAATACGGTTACCGGACAAAAAGCTATGCCAATAGAAATACCATTTTGCCCAAGTTTACCCAACGGAGAACGAATACCCACCCACTTACCCACATGAAACAAACCATATTCAACTTTATTCCGATGCAGTAAGAACTAACACAAACGCATCCAAAAACTATAGCCAATGCAAGTCCCTTTTACAATATTCCAACCTTCACCGCAACGGAGATTCAAACTTAACCCTTAACTGGTATCGGGGGTCAAAATTTACCCCATTGCAACATATTTCATAACATAACTTTGCAGTTTTATTACCTACACTCCGGCGCATCTAGCTAATCTCATTACGTCGCGGGGTGCGGCGGGCGACGGACTTTGGTCGCTCTAACATTACAGGGAACAGAGGTACGTACACTGTTGGGGTCAAAAATCACCCCCGACACCAAGTATAGCGATTTACATGGACACTATATTAAGAACGTTTTTTTATTTTTTCAGTGAATAACCATAGTCATGGCCGGTTTTTTGAATGAGGTTCAAATCACACAATTATTGGAAGACGAGGATCATGAATCTGGTCCAGAAACTGTTCCTGAAACCACAACAGCAGCTGTTTGTGACAACGAAGACATTAGTGATTGCGAGGAACCAGAAGTAGCTAGCTGTTCTGAAGAGAGTGTCTTAGAAACAGACTCGGATTCCTCCTCATTAAGTTCCAATAGCGAGGAAGAGGAATTCTCTTTTCATATGTAAAGAACATACTGCAAAAGCCATTACATGTACCAAATGTTAAGTATTTTGTAGTGTATAATTTTCATACTTCATAGCAATTTCGTTTGTCTTGTCATTTTTTTTATATTTGATTGATTTCATTCAAGGTGGCTTTTTTTGTTATAACTATTATATAAGAAAATAGTATAAAGCGTTATTTTGCCATAGTTATTAGATTTTTATAGAATTTAGGACTACCAAACTCGACTCTTAAAAAATAGTGTTAAAAAATTTATAAGTTAGAAAATGTTTAAAAATGAGTTCTTTTTCTGTTTAAAAGTTTAATAAAAAATGTATGTACCTTAGATTAAAAGTGGTTTTACTATATAAAAGTAAATAGTAGTATAATTAAATAATAAAAACATTATTTATACCTATTTTTAGAAGTGGGGTCATATTTTACCCCCGATACCAAATAGGTTGCCCTTTTTTGCGAATCCGGTTAAGGGTTAACACAATTAAAATAGAGTCTATAATCACCTCCGCAAATAGACAGTATACGATTTCAGTTATCCCCTAATTTCCGTCCCGAGGGAAGAGCGACAAAACGACATCTTTTGAGTTTGCGTTCCGTGTTTAAGGAAACGTTAATTTCGACCTTGCATCCCAAATTGGGCTTTGTGGTCAAAATAGCGGTGCCTGGGCCCTCTGTTGTGTGCGAACCATTCTGTGTCTAAAAGGTACCTACCTAGGTAGGTATAAATAAACCCTTTTGGCAATGTCTGATTGTATCATAGGCTTAGAATGGTGTTATTATTCTAAGATCATAAGTACCTATCATCATCACGATTCTGTATCAAAAGCAGAACTTGAAGTAGGTACATACCTACCTAATCAAATAGGAAAAAAAAAACATCTTTATCGTCAATTTAGATAGACCAAAATACCTATCGGCCGATTACACTAAGAGAACACAAAGCACCGCCCCCTTTCTTCCTGTAGGATGGAATAAGCGACTTTGAGATTTGAGCTTCTCAACTGGTGGTACGGTTTACCCGCCTGTATGGCGATTGGCGACCACCGTAAACTCTGCGAAACACCCGTGAAGTGACTTTGGCTGCGTTTCGAGATCAGTCGGTGACCGGTGATATGGATCTAGATTACACCATTTGGTAGGATAGGTGAAATCTCACCCTAAGCATAGTCATTGGTAATCACATTCAACCTATACCTACCAAACACCGAATCCATGTTTTCGACAGAAAACATAACATTCATTAGGTAGCCAAATCAAAACATGCGATCGCGACTTGTACAATAATTCGCACTTTGTCGATAACAAACAAAAATAAACCATTGAATCAAACAAAACCAACATTTACATCTGGTTATAACGACTTAAGCACTCTAGAATACAAAGGCCATTAACCCTTTGACGCACAAAACAAGTACAGTTAAGTTTTTATAATTATGACTAGGTTATTTAGTGTGTTATGAAGTAATTTAAACATGTGTATAATAAAAAATAAAAATAGTCCAACAGATTTTAGGATAATACTTGGGATAAATGTGTCCCAATATGCGATAAAGGGCGTTATTTATTATACTGTGAGGTATTTGCTAATATACAAAAATCAAATGTTTTTCTGATAATAAAAACTAAATTATGTCAAATATAGTAAAATTGTTAATCGTGATAAATAAAAGTCTGCAAAACAATTTCTTGTTGTTGTGTAACATAAATTTAGGTAGTATAGAAGTGGATGGCAAGGCATGTTTACGTATAGAAAAATTGCCAATCATAGCCCTAGCCACAACTTGAGGGTAATCAAGTGATGCAAACCCTTCTATGTAATGTTGCGCACGCAGTTTTTCATAAACCATCTAAGAATTGTTCATAGCGATGTCCATGTATCAAAAATTTGAATTTGAAAGTTGATTTTCGATTTCCCATCAACTTCGTATGTGATTTTTTTCTGGGCCATGAGATCTACGGCTAAATATCACAGTCCGATGACGGGCAGCAGCGTCACCTGGGATAGAAGCTACGCCCTGCGATCGCCAACCCGCCTGCCCAGCGTGGCGATTATGGGTATATCCTCCAGATGATTGCCCTATGTGGTGAACAACTGGAGAGGCCTACGTCCAGCAGTGGACTGCAATAGGCTGACGATGAAATCTACGCCACCCATATTTTTATTGTACTTATGGACGATGACAGGACATCAGGTTCAGTGGACCAGTAGCTTCTCACTGTGGGTAATATATGGGTGCCCGTGACATAAAAGCTGTTATTTCTTGGAGAACATTGAACCATTCTGATAATAAAAGGAGGAAGTAGGTGAAGAGTCTGAAGATGGGCAAGGATTTTGAGTAGACTGAGATACAGGTGACTCAATTGTAGCCTCGGAAAATCCAGCTTGCATGTCCTCTAATAAGAATGACTGGTCTTCGTCATCCAAAGTGACTGCATCTCACTAGTGTCACTATTCTCAGCCATGAAATATTCCTCGACTTCGCTATCAGTCACTGTCACTCACTTTGCGCGCCCAAAACAATGAAAATAAGTGTATAATGCTTTGTGTAAAATCAGAAAATATGCCTAAAACATTATTGATAAAATATAAATAAAATCGTCCTTTCACGCATATTGGGACAACCATGTCCCTTTACTTAAAATTTCATGTTTTAGTTAATCAAATGTTACTAATTACGACTTTTGTCGTAAAACCATAATTATTAGTTACCATTCTCATAAATTATTCACTAAACAGTCACTGAATGCAGCAAAAAGTAATATTAATCATTTATGAAAACAATCAAAGAAGCGCGGCAAATTACCCAAAATTAATATGAAGTTTATGTTTATTTTTATTAACGCGCCTATTTCCCACCCAAGGGAAAAAATCAAAATATCTATCTATCTATCTATATTATATAAAGCTCGATTACCACTCACTGACTCACTCACTGATCAGGGGTTTTTTTCGGGTAGTTGGGGGGTGATTTTGGGTGAAATGTTTATTTAGGGGTATTTAATTTTTTAATCAAAGCAGCTTTACGGGGAGAAAATAAAAAAAATTCAAGATGGCGGCGGTTTTTCGCGAAAAAAAAAATTTAAAATGTATAGAATGACCGTGCTGCGCATACTGTTTTTGAATTGTCTATGACAGATGTAAACGTCAAAGTTGGAAAAAAATAAAAAAACAAGATGGCCGCGCCGCCATCTTGGATTGAAAATTGGTTTTGGACTCACGTTTGCGTGGTCATAGCGTCGCGGTGTTTACAGATGGCGGCAAGATTTTTTTTCATTATTGCCACAGATATAGTCGAGTGTCGACCGATGACTATAGACTATAGAAAAACAATATGGCGGCGCCGCTGGCGGCCATTTTGTCCCAAGAAAAGTTTTTGCGTTTTTCAAATTTATTTTTCATACTGTTGGCAACACTGGATCGATTGGGTTAGTATGGGGCGGTGGTAGGATATTTATCAGTCTATTGGAAGGTTTTTTAATTTCTACCAAATTGATGGTAGTTTTTGGCTCAGGACCCCAAATAGAGGTGGAAAAATTTTGACGTGTATCCGATTTTCGAGTATGCAGTTTTATGGCAACCTCGGCTGGTATTGGCCACAGGGTAGTTTTGGAGAAAAATTCTGGCAACACTGGTTCGGGCGGGGAAAAATGTGTTTTCGCAGTAGTCATTTTCCAAAGTCTCTCTGGGTCCGGGGTAATGATTAAAAAAAAAACTAAAAATTGGCTCTGGTCCGGTATATAGTCCAAAATACAGGAAAACTATAGGCATTTTGATATTCAAGATGGCGGCGGCGCTGGCGGCCATTTTGTAAAAAAGTTTGGTTTTCGAAAATTTTAAAATGGATTTTCGGTGTGATGGCAACTTTTTACAGAATTGCCATGTACTGGTCGGTCATTCGTTGGGTCATGGTGTGTTGCCAGGTTCAAAAATATTTTTGACTTTTTTGATAGTTTTTGAGATATGGCCCAAAAAGGTCGAAAATAGAAGGACCAACATTTTAAATAAAAAGTTGCCATGTGCTCACAGATTTAGCCCATTAAAATGACATTTGACCATTTTTATCTTGGTGGCCTGGCAACACTCGGCACGGCGGGGAGAAGAAATTTTTTGGCAATGCCTTTTTCGCCGAGCTGTCTGGCCGCCAGGACGCTTGGCAGAAAAAAAGTAAAAATGCCAATCGACGCCATATAAAGTGTAGTATATGGGAAAAATCCGAAACGTCAGACTTTCAAGATGGCGGCCGCGCTGGCGGCCATTTTGTGAAAAAATTGCGTTTTTGAAAGTTAAAAAATGGATTTTCGGGTAGATGGCAACATTTGAGCGGGGTGCAATGTACTAGGCCAATGTGTGTATGGTCATAGAGTATTGCCAGGTAAAAAAATAATTTCGACCTTTTTGGTCGTTTTCGAGAAATGCCCCGAATAAGTCGAAAATAGAAATAATGACATTTCGCAAAAAATATTCCCAGGAGCATAGAGATGGGGTCCATTAAAATGACATTTGACTATTTTTATGTCCATCATCTGGCAACACTGGGATGGATGGTGGCTCAAACTTTTTTCAAAGGGATCCCTACCAGGGGCCCTGGTCGCCCACTTTGTATGACGCGAAAAAAAAGTGTGAATGCCATTTAGTGTGTAATATAGTTGTTACTGAGCACTGGGTACCAAAAGTTGGAAAAACAAAATGGCGGACAAACAGGCGGCCATTTTGTAAAAAAGTTAGGTTTTCGAAAATTTAAAATCTATTTTTGGGTTAGAAGGGAGTATTTGAGAAGAAAAAGGCCGGGGGCTCTTTTGAAGGTCTCCTAATTAACTATTAATTGGCATAAAAAATTACCCCATTTTTAGGGTAATTTCAGAGATTTACCCCGAAACGTAAATTCGCGAAATCTTGAAAACCAAGTATGAGGTCCTGTTAAAAATGGTCCACAGATTACGTAGAAACACCAAAAGGCCCCATAAATGTACCAGGAGGAAAAAAAACGCAACTCAAAAATCACGATTTCCCATACAAGTGACGAACATACTTACGATACTTGATGTGGCGAACATACTTACGATACTTGATGTGGCGAACATACTTACGATACTTGATGTGACGAATATACTTACCATACTTGATGTGACGAACATACTTACGTGACTGTGTAAAGAATGTTCGTCACTTGTATGGGAACGTTAAGTATAACGTGACTAAAATTTTTATGGTATCTATGGTATTTTTTTTATTTTAATGACATGCGAGACCGAAGGTCGAGCCCTGCGTAGGGCGAAGCCCGGAGCAGCGCCCCAAGGAGTATGCACCCACCAATGGAAAAAAAAAACTATGCGAGGCCGCAGGCCGAGCGAGCCCATCCTCTTTTAGTTACGCTACCATAACACGCGAGACCGAAGGTCGAGCCCTGCGTAGGGCGAAGCCCGGAGCAGTGTACTAAGGAGTATTCACGCACTAATAAAAAAAAAATAGTTTGCGAGGCCGAAGGCCGAGCGAGCCCACCTTCTTTTAGTTACATTACTCTAATACGCGAGACCGAAGGTCGAGCCCTGCGTAGGGCGAAGCCCGGAGCAGTGTACTAAGGAGTATTCACGCACTAACAAAAAAAAATTAGTTTGCGAGGCCGAAGGCCGAGCGAGCCCACCTTCTTTTAGTTACATTACTGTAATACGCGAGACCGAAGGTCGAGCCCTGCGCAGGGCGAAGCCCGGAGCAGTGTACTAAGGAGTATTCACCCACTCATGAAAAAAAAAAAACTATGCGAGGCCGCAGGCCGAGCAAGCCCACCTTCTTATAGTTACGCTACCATAATACGCGAGACCGAAGGTCGAGCCCTGCGTAGGGCGAAGCCCGTAGCAGTGCCCTAAGGAATATTCACCTACTTATGAAAAAAAAACTATGCGAGGCCGCTGGCCGAGCGAGCCCATCCTCTTTTAGTTACGCTACCATAATACGCGAGACCGAAGGTCGAGCCCTGCGTAGGGCGAAGCCCGTAGCAGTGCCCTAAGGAATATTCACCTACTTATGAAAAAAAAACTATGCGAGGCCGCAGGCCGAGCGAGCCCAAGCTCTTTTAGTTACGCTACTGTAACAGGCGAGACCAAAGGTCGAGCCCTGCGTAGGGCGAAGCCCGGAGCAGTGCTCCAAGGAGTATTTACCTACTAATGAAAAAAAAAACTATGCGAGGCCGAAGGCCGAGCGAGCCTACCCCCTTTTTGTTTCACTACTAAAATAAGCGAGACCGAAGGTTTAGCCCTGCGTAGGGCGAAGCCCGGAGCAGTGCCCCAAGAATGATTCTATAAATAATGAAAAAAAAAATAGTTCGCGAGGCCGCAGGCCGAGCGAGCCAACCCAAGCCGCCAAAGCAACGCCGCGGAGGGCGAAGCCCGGAGCGGCTGGCGCCCCAAGGAGCCCCCACGCAAAACCGAATCAACAAGTCGCAAAAAAGCCCACCGCGTCCGCCCACGCGGACGGTACAACCCAGAATAGTAATTTCGCGAGGCCGCAGGCCGAGCTGCGTATCGCGAGGCCGCAGGCCGAGCTCCGCGTAGGGCGAAGCCCGGAGCGTCCAGCGTCGCAGACCTAGCTTGAGCACGCACGCGCGAAGAGCGTGCGGCGAAAGCTAGTCTATATTATATAAAGCTCGATTACCACTCACTGACTCACTCACTCATCGGGGGTTTTTTTCGGGTAGTTGGGGGGTGATTTTGGTTGGAATGTTGATTTTAGGGTATTTTATTTTTTAATCAAAGCAGCTTTACGGGGAGAAAATAAAAAAAATCCAAGATGGCGGCCGTTTTTCGCGAAAAAAAAAATTAAAAATGTATAGAATGACCATGGTGCGCATAGTGTGTTTAAATTGTCTATGGCAGATGTGAACGTCAAAATTGAAAAAAAATAAAAAAACAAGATGGCCGCGCCGCCATCTTGGATTGAAAATTGGTTTTAGACTCATGTTTGCGTGGTCATAGCGTCGCGGGGTTTACAGATGGCGGCAAGATTTTTTTTCATTATTGCCACAGATATAGTCGAGTGTCGACCGATGACCATAGACTATGGAAAAACAATATGGCGGCGCCGCTGGCGGCCATTTTGTCCCAAGAAAAATTTTTGCGTTTTTCAAATTGATTTTTCATACTGTTGGCAACACTGGATCGATTCGGGTAGTATGGGTCGGTAGTAGGACATTTATCAGTCTATTGGTAGGTTTTTTAATTTCTACCAAATTGATGGTAGTTTTTGGCCCAGGGCCCCAAATATGAGTGGAAAAATTTTGACGTGTATCCGATTTTCGAGTATGCAGTTTTATGGCAACCCCGGCTGGTATTGGCCTCAGGGTAGTTTTGAAAAAAAATTCTGGCAACACTGGTTTTGGCGGACAAAAATGTGTTTTCGCAGTAGTCATTTTCCAAAGTCTCTCTGGGTCCGGGGTATTTATTAAAAAAAAAAGTAAAAATTGGCTCTGGTCCGGTATATAGTCTAGAATACAGGAAAAATACGCCCAAGTCGATATCCAAGATGGCGGCGGCGCTGGCGGCCATTTTGTAAAAAAGTTTTGTTTTCGAAAATTTCAAAATGGATTTTCAGTGTGATGGCAACATTTTACGGAATTCCATTGTATTGGTCGGTTATCAGTTGGGTCATTGTGTGTTGCCAGGTATAAAAATATTTTTGACTTTTGTGATAGTTTTTGAGATATGGCCCAAAAAGGTCGAAAGTAGAAGGACCAACATTTTAAATAAAAAGTTGCCATGTGCTCACAGATTTAGCCCATTAGAATGACATTTGACCATTTTTATCTTGGTGGCCTGGCAACACTCGGCACGGCGGGGAGAAGAAATTTTTTGGCAATGCCTTTTTCGCCGAGCTGTCTGGCCGCCAGGACGCTTGGCAGAAAAAAAGTAAAAATGCCAATCGACGCCACATATAGTGTAGTATATGGGAAAAATCTGAAACGTCAGACTTTCAAGATGGCGGCCGCGCTGGCGGCCATTTTGTGAAAAAATGGCGTTTTCGAAAGTTAAAAAATGGATTTTTGGGTATATAGCAACATTTGAGCGGGGTGCAATGTACTAGGGCAAAGTGTGTATGGTCATAGAGTATTGCCAGGTAAAAAAATAATTTCGACATTTTTGGTAGTTTTTGAGAAATGCCCCGAAAAAGTCGAAAATAGAAATAATGACATTTCACAAAAATTATTCCCAGTAGCATAGAGATGGGGCCCATTAAAATGACATTTGACTATTTTTATCTCCGTCATCTGGCAACACTGGGATGGACGGTGGCTCAAACTTTTTTCAAAGGGGTCCCTTCGAGGGGCCCTGGTCGCCCACTTTGTATGACGCGAAAAAAAACTGTGAATGCCATTTGGTGTGTAATATAGTTGTTACTGAGCACTGGGTACCAAAAGTTGGAAAAACAAAATGGCGGATGCACAGGCGGCCATTTTGTAAAAAAGTTAGGTTTTCGAAAATTTTAAAGTGACTTAGTGGTAGAAGGGTGCGTCTGAGAAGAAAAAGTCCGGGGGCTCTTTTGAAGGTCTCCTAATTATCTAATAACTGCTGCAAAAAGTTACCCCACTTTTAGGGTAATTTCCGAGATTTACCCCGAAACGTAAATTCACGAAATTAAAAAAACCAAGTATGAGGTCCTGTCAAAAATGGTCCACAAACTCCATTAAGACCCCAAATGATCGCCTTTTCCCACCAGGAAGAAAAAAAAAGACAACTCAAAAATCACGATTTCCCATACAAGTGACGAACATTCTTACACAGTAACGTAAGTATGTTCGTCAGGTCAAGTAACGTATGAATGTTCGTCACTTGTATGGGATATGCGAGACCGAAGGTCGAGCAGTGCCCCAAGGAGTCTGCACCCACCTATGAAAAAAAAAACTTTGCGAGGCCGCAGGCCGAGCGAGCCCACCCAAGCCGCCAAAACAACGCCGCGGAGGGCGAAGCCCGGAGCGGCTGGCGCCCCAAGGAGCCCCCACACAAAACCGAATCAACGAACCACAAAAAAGCCCACCGCGCCCGCCCACGCGGACGGTACAACCCAGAAAAGTAATTTCGCGAGGCCGCAGGCCGAGCTGCGTATCGCGAGGCCGCAGGCCGAGCTCCGCGTAGGGCGAAGCCCGGAGCGTCCAGCGTCGCAGACCTAGCTTGAGCACGCACGCGCGAAGAGCGTGCGGCGAAAGCTAGTCTATAATATATAAAGCTAAATTACCACTCACTGACTCACTGACTCATCAGGGGTTTTTTTCGGGTGGAAGGGGGTTGAATTCGTTGTTTCGTTGTATGGGGGGGTTGTGTATTTTTTTAATCGATCCAGCTTTTTTTATTTTTTTTTCCAAAAATCCAAGATGGCGGCGGTTTTTCAAAAAAAAAGTTTTAAAAAATGTATAGAATGCCCAAGCGGCGCATAGCGTGTTGGAATTGTCTATGGAAAAGAGAAATGTAAAAGTTGGAAAAAAATTAAAAAAAAACATGTCCGCGCCGCCATCTTGGATTGAAAATTGGTTTTGGACCCATGTTTGCGTGGTCGTACTGTCGCGATGCGCAGAGATAACGGCAAATTTTCTTTAGAATATCGCGACAGGTATAGTCAACTGTCAACCGGTGACCATAGATTATAGAAAAACAATATGGCGGCGCCGCTGGCGGCCATTTTGTTCCGTGAATTTTTTTTTCATTTTTAAACTGATTTTTCTTGCTGATGACAACACTGAATCGATTTGGTTAGTATCGGGCGGTGGTAGGATATTTATCGGTCTATTGGTAGGTTTTTTAATTTCTACCAAATTCATGGTAGTTTTTGGCACAAGGCCCTAAATATGAGTGAAAAAATTTTGACTTGTATCCAAATTCCGAGTATGCAGATTTATGGCAACCCTGACTGGTATTGGTCACAGGTTAATTTTAAAGAAAAATTCTGGTAACACTGTATTTGGCGGGCAAAATAATTTTTTGGCAGACCCTTTTTCGGCTTGTAGTTTGAGCATTCCGGCAAATGGCAGAAAAAAAGTAAAAATGCCAAACGTTGCCATATATGGTCAGGTATATGGAAAAATTCCGATTTTTTCGATTTTCAAGATGGCGTCGGCCCTGGCGGCCATTTTGTGAAAAAGTTTAGTTTTCGAAAATTTCAAAATGGATTTTAAGTGTGATGGCAACATTTTACAAAATTACAATGTACTGGTCAGTTATCCGATGGGTCATTTTGTGTTGCCAGGTACAAAAATATTTTTGTTGATTTTGATAGTTTTCGAGATATGGCCCAAAAAGGTCGAAAGTAGAAGGACCAATATTTTAAGTAAAAAGTTGTCATGTACTCACAGGTTCAGCCTATTAAAATGACATTTGACCATTTTTATCATGGTGGCCTGGCAACACTCGGCATGGCGGGGAAAACAAATTTTTTGGCAATGCCTTTTTCGCCGAGTTGTCTGGCCGCCAAGATGCTTGGCAGGAAAAAAGTAAAAATGCCAATCGACGTCATATATAGTGTAGTATATGGGAAAAATATGAAATGACAGACTTTCAAGATGGCGGCTGCGCTGGCGGCCATTTTGTAAAAAAAATACGTTTTCGAAAGTTAAAAAATGGATTTTCGGGTAGATGGCAACATTTGAGCGGGGTGCAATGTACAAGGCCAATGTGTGTATGGTCATAGAGTATTACCAGGTAAAAAAATAATTTCGACATTTTTGGTAGTTTTTGAGAAATGCCCCGAAAAAGTCGAAAATAGAAATAACGACATTTCGCAAAAATTATTCCCAGGAGCATAGAGATGGGGCCCATTAAAATGACATTTGACTATTTTTATCTCCGTCATCTGGCAACACTGGGATGGACGGTGGCTCAAACTTTTTTCAAAGGGGTCCCTTCGAGGGGTCCTGGTCACCAACTTTGTATGACGCGAAAAAAAACTGTTAATGCCATTTGGTGTAAAATATAGTTGTTATTGACTACTGAGTACCAAAAGTTGGAAAAACAAAATGGCGTATGGGCAGGCGGCCATTTTGTAAAAAAGATAGGTTTTCGAAAAATTCAAAGTGATTTTAAGGGCAGAAGGGTGCGTCAGAGAAAAGAAAGTCCGGGGGCTCTTTTGGAGGTCTCCTAATAACCTATGAACTGGTGTAAAAATTTACCCCATTTTTAGGGTAATTTCTGAGATTTACCCCGAAACGTAAATTCGCGATATTTTAAAAATTAAGTATGAGGTCCTGTCAAAAATGGTCCACAGACTCCATTGAGGCCCCAAATGACCTCATAAATTCAGCAGGAATAAAAAAAAAGCCAACTCAAAAATCACGATTTCCCATACAAGTGACGAACATACTTACGTTACTTGACGTGACGAACATACTTACGATACTTGATGTGACGAACATACTTACGATACTTGGTGTGACGAACATACTTACGATACTTGATGTGACGAACATACTTACATTACTTAACGTGACGAACATTCTTATGGTATCTACTATGACATGCGAGACCGAAGGTCGAGCCCTGCGCAGGGCGAAGCCCGGAGCAGTGCCCCAAGGAGTATGCGCCCACTAATGAAAAAAAAACTATGCGAGGCCGCAGGCCGAGCAAGCCCATCTTCTTTTAGTTACGCTACTATAATACGCGAGACCGAAGGTCGAGCCCTGCGTAGGGCGAAGCCCGGAGCAGTGTACTAAGGAGTATTCACGCACTAATGAAAAAAAAAACAGTTTGCGAGGCCGAAGGCCGAGCGAGCCCACCTTCTTATAGTTACATTACTGTAATACGCGAGACCGAAGGTCGAGCCCTGCGTAGGGCGAAGCCCGTAGCAGTGCCCCAAGGAATAATCACCTACTTATGAAAAAAAAAACTATGCGAGGCCGTAGGCCGAGCGAGCCCATCCTCTTTCAGTTACGCTACCATAATACGCGAGACCGAAGTTCGAGCCCTGCGTAGGGCGAAGCCCGTAGCAGTGCCCCAAGCAATATTCACCTACTTATGAAAAAAAATTATGCGAGGCCGCAGGCCGAGCAAGCCAAGCTCTTTTAGTTACGCTACTGTACCAGGCGAGACCGAAGGTCGAGCCCTGCGTAGGGCGAAGCCCGGAGCAGTGTCCCAAGGAGTATTTACCTACTAATGAAAAAAAAAACTATGCGAGGCCGAAGGCCGAGCGAGCCCACCCTCTTTTTGTTACACTACTAAAATAAGCGAGACCGAAGGTCGAGCCCTGCGTAGGGCGAAGCCCGGAGCAGTGCCCCAAGAATTATTCATTCATTAATAAAAAAATTAGTTTGCGAGGCCGCAGGCCGAGCGAGCCAACCCAAGCCGCCAAACCAACGCCGCGGAGGGCGAAGCCCGGAGCGGCTGGCGCCCCAAGGAGCCCCCACACAAAACCGAATCAACGAACCATAAAAAAGCCCACCGCGCCTGCCCACGCGGACGGTACAACCCAGAAAAGTAATTTCGCGAGGCCGTAGGCCGAGCTGCGTATCGCGAGGCCGCAGGCCGAGCTCCGCGTAGGGCGAAGCCCGGAGCGTCCAGCGTCGCAGACCTAGCTTGAGCACGCACGCGCGAAGAGCGTGCGGCGAAAGCTAGTATTCGTATACAATTGATATACATTGAATTTAGTTTAAAATAATGATTCGTTTAGCAATTAACACAAATTAAATTTTAGGGATACCGGTGTCCCATTTACGTCAAAGGGTTAAATTATAACATAGAATTCGCAATAATTAAATTAAAAACAGTACACAATGTTTGTAGGCAACGTTTATTGAATAACACTCGCTTGCCCCAGTCAGCTGTGATCGACTCGCCGGCCGGCGCGCGGTGCGGCAACGTCGCACTGTCAGCGGGGCCATGTGCCTGCCCCGAGCCGGCGGGGTGGCAACGTCTGCCGTCATTGAGTAGCCCGCGTAGAAGGGATGGCGGATAGATAGTTTTGTGCCTGCCTTTGTTGGATTCGCTGAGATGCTTTGTGCTATAAATATGTAGGTGTATGTAGGGTACGTACTATTGATGGTTAGATACCTACTCTTTATTTCACAAAACACAGACATTACAGAAAATCACATTACAGTAGCGATCTCTTCCAGATTACCCGATTTGTGCACCTGATTTTTAAGTATACGTTAATTACGTGTAAGTGATAACGACTACTTATGGGCTGACATAATCACTATAATAATGTCTAAGCTCTCTCACGTCGTAGATTTTTTCCATCTCTTTCCTTGTCGATGTTAATACACTCACGCTTATTCGCAACATAATATACAACATTTTAAAAGTGTCCTATCGTGACACCACTTTTGATAGAGTCCGCGAAAGCTAAAAACAGTACAAAAGAAAGGGGAATGGGGGTCAAATAATTGTAATAAATCTGCTTACAAGCTGCAGCAGATATATAATAATCATATCGTGATTTAATAAAAATTAACATTCTCTGAGGGAGGGGGTGAGGGAGCGACCTATCATGTTTTTACACCAAACCACCCTCAACTGCCCGTGGTGCATCCTGTTGAATAACGAACGAGGCTCTGGCAACCGACTGGTGGCGGTACAACCATCACGATGAAGGTGCAGCTAAATACTACAGGCCGATGACGACTTACTCCGACGAACGGCGACGAACGGCGTCTAGTCGAATTAGTGTTTTTCGAAATTCAGGATAAGACTCCTGCAGCGTCGCCGGAGCGAGGAGAGCAGCTACGTCCTGTGATCGCTAACCCGCCTGCCAAACGTGGCGAACACCTGGAGAGGTCAATGTGCAGCAGTGGACTGTGATAGGCTAATGATGATGATAATGAACATTCTCTTGTCTGCTGATTTCTCAATACAAAGACGAATTACATTTTCTACCTACATGACTCACCTACAACTCCGTTCCCAAGTTGTTCTATGATAAGCCACCTCGCCCACCGAGCGCGATGAGCGATACACTCCGCGCAGGACGGCAACGCCGCAATCGCTTCATCTCGCTCAGTATCGCATCGACGTCGCTTGGGAAGCCCGTGCCCCCGATAATAAAACTAGACAGCGTAATAATAATCTAAGACTTCCAATAATCTTTTATGTAATACTTTATCTAAAAATGTGTTGAATTCGCTCCCATACGTGATCCGTGAAAAAGATCCAAGCGCAAAGCTTGTAGGTATAAAATCTTGCTGCATTCCGAATTCATAAATGGAAAGTTGATAGGTAGGTAGGTATTTTTGTTTTATCTTTCGTGGTTTCGTCAATCTACGCATTGGATTAGTTTTTTTACCAAAACACTATTGTATGTTTCTCAAAAATGACTAAGATGAACAGTAGGCAATATAGGGAGAAGTTGATAGACGAAGTGAAGAAGTACCCAGTGCTGTACGACACCAGGCACGAGAACCACAGGGATATCGACGTCAGAGACCGCTGTTGGCTGGAGATATCGGAGCGGCTCGGAGCGAACAGTAAGTACCTACCTACCTACCTGCCTATAGCGATAGGTACCTACAAGTTGTTTACAATCGAGAAATGAATGAGGGATAAATAAAATAAATAAATAACCCGAGACATGCCACGCTGGGCCACACATCGCCATCTAGCCCCAAACTAAGCCGAAGCTTGTACCTACTATGGGTACTAGACAACTGATAAACTTACTTATACCTACCTACTTTTTTTTTGTAAATAAATACATATTAGGTACCTACATAGAAAACACCCAGACCAATACAAACAGACATGTTCATGCACACATAGGGTTGCCAGGTCGCTAGGCCTTATAGCCGGACAGACCAGCCCGTTTACCCGGACATTTGGCTAGAAAGGCCGGACACCCTACGTTCTTAAGGATTTTGTATCTCAGTATTTATAGGTACGACAAGATTTAATGTAAATCAAGCATTTTTGATTATGGTCATAAATCTTGTTGAATGCGTGAACGAACGACCGACGACTGTCTACTCGTGTCTTTGCTTCGCTCCAGCCATTAGGGATGTGCAAATGAAAAAATATATCGATATTTGATATATCGATATTATTTTAAAGTATCGATATATATCGTGAAAAAATATCGATATTTCGATATATCGATATTTATCGATATATATCGAAATTTATGTGTTAAAGTTATTTAGGCAAAGGGAGCAGAACCTGTACAGCCGATTTACTCATTCATTCATTAATCTCTTTTTAGGTCGCGTTCGCAAACAAGTTAATTCCCTCGGTAAAGGGTAAAGTGAAGGATAGCTTTATGCCAAACATTAATGTGTGACTGAAACAAACTACTGTCTTGTAATAACTGACTTGGTTTTTCAACGCGACCCTAATCGAGAACTGGGGCCCTACTACAAAAACGAAAACGATCGTTCGTTGAACGGATCGCGTATTTTTGCCTCATTAATCCCTCTCATTTGTCCCTCCCGTGTTCTAATAATATATCAATTAAATTGTTGAAAATCGACGTTGACGAATTTTAGTTCGTATATTAGAACACGGGAGGGACATTTATGAGAGGGATTTATGGGGCAAAAATACGCGATCCGTTCAACGAACGATAGTTTTCGTTTTTTGAAGTCGAAAAACGAATTGATAAAAAAAAATTGTATCTGATATCCGGAAAAAATATCGATTATCGATATATCAAGATATAAAATATCGACGATAATTATCGATTATTTTTTGAAAATATATCGATATTTTGATATATCGATATTTTTTACCCAAGCCTACCAGCCATGTTCGGTGTTTCGATTCACTCGTTTGCGATTGTGAAAAGTTTAGGTAAAAAGCCTAACAAAAGCCGAACAGGCCGGACACCGTTTATTTTGGCCGGACTAGCAATCAAAAAGCCTACCTATGTCCGGCTTTATCCGGACGCCTGGCAACGCTATGCACACAAATGTTTGTACTGTGCGGGGATCGAACCCACGACCCTTGGCTCAGAAGGCGGAGGTCACTACCAAATGAGTCATCGAGCCAGTCAACTTAAATTAAGATTACTCAAATACCTATCCACTAGACGGTAGCCACAGTTAAAAAGTAGGTAGGTATCTTTTTATTTTAACTCGCTTCGCTTCGGTTATTTCATATTATTATAAGAGGTAGGTAGGTAGGTATAACATTTCATTGAGTTAAGTACATTATTGGCGTTTTAGTAAGGATCCCTAATCTTTTCTACCAATAGAATAATAATATACTTAGCTTAAGATAAATAAATAGCTTGTTGTGTGTGTAGGTGAATGTAACTTTCCAATGGGCGCCTACTGCACCGTTTGCACTTTTTGAGTTCATTAATTATTACATTAACAATGAAAATACTACATACCTACCTACTTATGTATTTTTCTAGGTAGGTAGGTACTTAATGTTAGTGTAGAAGTGTAGATTTATTGTTGATTAGGTAGGTATCTATTGTATTTTTAGGGTTCCGTAGCCGAATGGCCAAAAACGAAACCCAGATTCGTCATGTTTGTCCGTGTGCGCCTGTGTACCTATGTCACAGCCACTTTTATCCGTAACTGTAAGAGTTAGGTAGGTAGGTATACTGTGAAGTAGACGTACCTATGCAGTGAACCGCATTAGTTACAATTTTCATACAAAAATAGAAAAAAAAAACATTTGTATTTTCATCAAACCAATACTTGTGGGGTGTCTATGGATAGGTCTTAGATTATTATAAGGGATAGGTCTTCAAAAATGATATTGAGGTTTCTAACATAGGTAGGTACCTACCTAGGTATTTTTTTTCTAAACTGAGCGAGACACGCTTCCAAAGAGTTTCTATTAGGTAATCCTACCTGGTCAATCCTACTTGAAGGATTAATGAGCAGCTCCATTGCGTCTTTTGAATTTTTTGGAGAATGTAGGTATGCAAGTAGGTATCTTTTTTATTTAAAAAATCCTTCAAATAGGTAGGTACTTTGCTAAAAGACAATAGGTAGGTATAAAAACTTCATTGTGTCGCGGCCGAATCATGACTCATATACCTAGCTACAAAGTTTAATTTTATATCATGTTTTGCCCCCCAGGCGAAGTCCTCAAACGGGAATGGAAGATCCTTCGGGACTCCATGCGGCAGGCGCTCAAGAGGACCAAGCGGGGCGCCACCACCAAGGCCGGGACCCCCTGCAAGAAGTGGCGCTTCGAGAGCCGCATGGCCTTCGTGCTGCCCTACATGACCATGAGGAGGTGAGTGGTACTCTCGAAGGCTGCTGAGGAGGCACTGAGGATGGGACCCCTGCAAGAAGTGGCGCTTCGAGAGCCGCATGGCGTTCGTGCTGCCCTACATGACCATGAGGAGGTGAGTGGCACTCCCGAAGGCTGCTGAGGAGGCACTGAGGATGGGACCCCTGCAAGAAGTGGCGCTTCGAGAGCCGCATGGCGTTCGTGCTGCCCTACATGACCATGAGGAGGTGAGTGGCACTCCCGAAGGCTGCTGAGGAGGCACTGAGGATGGGACCCCTGCAAGAAGTGGCGCTTCGAGAGCCCATGGCCTTCGTGCTGCCCTACATGACCATGAGGAGGTGAGTGGCACTCCCGAAGGCTGCTGAGGAGGCACTGAGGATGGGACCCCTGCAAGAAGTGGCGCTTCGAGAGCCGCATGGCCTTCGTGCTGCCCTACATGACCATGAGGAGGTGAGTGGCACTCCCGCGAGACTGCTGAGGAGGCACTGAGGATGGGACCCCTGCAAGAAGTGGCGCTTCGAGAGCCGCATGGCCTCCGTGCTGCCCTACACGATGATGATGGTGAGTAATATTCGCGCAACAGGGCTGAGGAGACACTGAGGCCAGACCTCTGAGGGTAGCACGTCGAGACATGGTCGTGAAGAAGCAAGTGCCGTGGTCGAACTAATTTTATGATGCGCAAAGTAACGCCACATTTTAACGATAAATCGACGAGTATTACAATGAATGACACAAATTAATCTTAAAAATTATTTATTAGAATAAACAGGTACTCGTAGATAACAAATAAATCAACAATTTTTTTTTAAAATGACTCTACAACTAAGGAATACAGTACTGCGTATTATGGCGATCAACAATATTGAAACGCACAGAGGTCTTCCACAGTAATCATTACTGAATAACGTGCTGTCTTCATACGAGAAGGTATCTTCTCGTAAGTCTGAGAGAGGTTTTACTTGACTGTATCGTCGTGTGACAAATGCCACAAGTGTCTGACAATCATGCCTAATAGGGCCTTTATCTAATTGCTATTGTTAAATTAGATTATATAGGACTAATCACAAAGATCCTATTTTCGTCATCATCCTTCGTCCGGAAAATTTCATTATTATAATATATTGTCATGTAAATTCTAACTTGAATAAACATCATCTGGAAAAGCTCCTTCGGGAAGCAAGGGCACGGCACATACATACTCAAGAATACGTCAGTCTTGAACAAGTTGTATACTGACAACACTAAGCCTGCTCCTATCCGGACGCTGTCGAAGACCTCCCGGAACTTATCCTCCATATGAGCTACGCACTCGAACAATTCATCTGTAGAAATAAGCTCCGACTTCATCCGAACAATATCATTTTCAATCAGATTATGAGTTATCTCATAAGAGATCATAAAATATTTCAGTACATTGCAATTGTGGTATTCCATGCATTTCTTAAGAAGTATGTGGACGAAGCAATAGCTACTGACTTCCAAGGACGTTTTTGCCATTTTCTGTAGTTCTTTCGCATCAATCCTGCAATTTGTACTATTACCGAGTTCAACACTATCAACAAATAGATCGTTATTTCTATTAAAGTTGTTGCAAGAGATATTAGATGTGGTTGGTTGAGGATCACTCGTTACGTGTTCTACACTAGACTTCGTCTCGCTTAAACAAGTTAGTCGTCTGGAGCATTTACTAATTGCTTCCGAAATCTCATTCTGATTATTAGTTTTCATAATATGCGCAAAATATGATTGACGAAATTTAAGTACAAAGCGCTGACTAGTTATATTTATGTTTTTATTGCTTTTAGTATTAATTTTTTTAAAGAATTTCTCAGTTGCGTCTAAACTTAGACTTCCTGTTAACAAATGTTTAAAATTTTCAGCCCGTAGCTCCTGAAATAGCAATAAAACAGACCTAATCGTGATCAGTAATCCTTTTACGAACAGCAATTTGGTTGTAATCTCTTGCCCTGTGGTAGTGTTTTTAAGTTTCAGAGTTTGTAAAAATAACATAACATGATTTAGGGTGCTTATTTCTATCTCGACCCCGCCGAGGGTGACCGGCGACAGTACTGATGAGTCCATAATTTTGTGCAAATCATCCATCATCGTTAGAAAGTCTACAGTATCTTTTGCCACTCTGGGCATCACATAGACCCCTATAAGCGCGTCGATGCCGGCTGCTACTGTTTTGCTCAGCAGCTCCGACGCGTATTTGGTATCTCTCTTCTCTTGAGCCGAAGGATTAATATGACTGTCTGTTAGTACATCTGCAATTCTATGCTTCCTCTTCTTGTCGTGTTCGTAAAGTTCAACCACATCACCAAACTTGGCCACACATGACATCGCACCTATATTATAATAAAAATCATGCGTTATGAAATGGTTGCGGAGTAATCTGAACATATGAGGAAAATCATAAATGTAGTATATTTTTTTGCCGCTAATAAAAAAGTATGGCCTGTCGACTGACACGCGTCTTCTGATACCTTCGTTTAGCAATTTGGTCTTGGCAGTGCACGCAAAAGTTCTCACCTTGAGACCGATTGCGATCAACGTTTCTAACATTTTGGTAATCCATTGCGAGACTTCTTCGCGACTCTCTCTACATTTGGTTGCCGATAGGAATGAGAATGCGACTGGTTGGGTCCAGTTTACCAATATGCCCTTTACTATAAGGACCACGGCATACCTCGCGGGCACTGGAGACTGTAGACCGTTTATTTCGTGGAAACCTATTATTTTATCTTGTTTAGAGCTGTAGAGAAGATTATATTTAAGCCTCATAATATCTACTGCCACTGAGCAATTCTTCTCCATTTCAGTCATACTTTGCACTTTGATTCGTAATGGCTCCAAAATGTTGTCATTTATTTCTGTAGACATGGGAAGTTTTACATCTTTTAATTTCCCAATAGGGGGTAGGTTGAAATCTTCTGATATCAGACGGTACGCTTGTGGGCTGGTGTGGTATAAATTTAAGCAGAACATCTTGTATGGCACAGTATAATTTTTGTCATTGTTGATTTTCGCTTTAAATAGTTCAGCGAGTACATCGCTCAAAAACGTGTTGCAGGTTAGGTTGAAAATTTTCTTATGGTCTGTTTGGTATTCTACCTGGAGGTGGCGCAGGCGCTCGGCATCTCTTTCATACTCTTCCTTTAATAGGAGTTTCCGTTGCAAGTCAATTGTAAAGGCAGGTCCTGCCTGGCAGGTTGCGTGCGCCTTGCCAGGGAGGGCCTGCGCCGCGTCGTCCTCCGCGAGTGACGTGGACTGCTCATACGGATGGAGTGTCGCGGCGGACCAGTCAACGCTCGGGATGAGACGCACGGGAAGTAGGTCCCTACGAGTAGGGACGACATGGGGCTTAATGTCGAACTCCACATCTGTCTGGGGCTCCTCCGTGGCCACCGAGTAGGGCATGTGCCTGGACGGGTCGGCGCCCTCCCGCAAGACCTTCCCGACCGCAGACATCATCACGTCGTCGTCTCCAAAGTGGACGCTACAGATGTTCATTTGTTTTTGAGATTCGATTTTACCAATTAAATGTTCGCGCTTCATCATCTTCAGCCACCTTAGGCGTCTGCAAGTAAATAATTAGCTTTTAGTCATGTGTACATGTGTTGATGTGTGTAGCGGTTAGTCTATAATATTATTTTTATTTTAAAATGAATGTAGGTAGTGCTGCCACACGGTTTTTTAACTTTGCAAACATATTAATAAGTTATGTTATAAATTGTTATGTTCTGTGTACTCCTGCACTCAAAACATTTTCTAACATCGTGATGAAAGAAAACGAACGTAAACATTTTTGAACAGTGGTGTGGCAGCACCTACATAAGTATTATAATCCCCTTGGAACTAGACAAAGTATAACAACAGGGAATATGCATCACAATTGAATCGGTCATTTCAAAAACCTCATAAGTCACAGAATTAAAATTTTTCAGAAATCAATAAAAACTGTTTCATACACAAACAATTGAGTTTTTAAGGACATGTTTATGTTTATTTTAGTAATTGAGTGATAATAAATTAAAATAGCATATAACCTTTACAGTTTATTAATAGAAATAATGAAAAAGATCTGAAAAACAGTTTTTGACTTACGTTGTTTTAGCAAGGAATAGGTTTAGTGACATATATTTAATCAAAACAATCGTAGTAATCACATTTTTTATTGCTTTTAATTAAGAATTGCGCTTGAAAATAATCAGATTAACATTTTCGGTACATTAATTTGTCATGTTTTAATATCTTTATGGTACATAGTCATATTCTCCATCATTCTCATCAGGATTATTTTCAACATTTGCAGTTGGCCAGCTATAAATGTTGTTATAAAATGGCATATGCTCTTCCAAAATGCTATCTTGAACTTGTTTTAAATCGTCTATTTTTTATTATTATTATTATTAAAAGGGGAAGGAATGTATTGACTTAAGTTGTTTTCACCCAGAATAAGCATCTACTTATGAGGAAGCATTTTCCGCAAAAAAACGCATTTTGGAAAAAATGTGACTTAAGTGGTTTTTGAAATGACCGATTCAATTATATTCTAGTGTATTTATTTGTTAATAAATCTTTATTATGATTTAATCTTTTTACCTTAAAACATACTCAAAAAGAACCAAAAAATTTAATTAACTGAAAAATTTACATTCATACAGACGTTCATTGGAAATACATTTATATCCGTCTTCCTCTTAAACAAAACACAATCTTTATGGATTTGTATGGTGATAGTAAAATTACGTCATATTATTACACATCGGTTGTCTCTGTCTAATCAATAAGATTTACGCTATTGATTAAACAGACATAGCTCAGATTATTTTTAAAAAATGCATTTTTTGTGTCTGCTAAAAGATTTCAATAAATCCATTAAACAAGTCATGCATATTCTCTATTGTTTACTAAAAAAGGAATGCACGTCAGTATCATAAAGCTGTCAAAAAATATCACACATTGCTATGTCATAGATTAGTATCAAAACGGAAATAGATTCATATCAAAACGGAAATATTTATGCGTGTAACAAAGCTGGTTAGTTTGATATTTATGCCACTTACCTGACTGAATCCGCGACTAAAGGAAAAAACGAAGCGTCTGGATTGAACTTAGAGTTGACCGAGCACCCGTATACATCGCAACTAATTATTACACTTCGCTTTGTCCTCGAAATTAAGAAAACAAATGTAGTAAAGCGGTTGTGCTGCCATCATTCCACTAAGTTGAAAACCACAAACAAAAAGAAAAAAGTCTATGGTCTCGCGCGCTTGCTCCTGGCAGAACTGTCAAACGTCATTAGCGTTTTAGTGCTCGCGCCATTTGTCCACTTTTTTCATAACTTGTTGAAAGTTTTAAAAAACATTGAAGAATGACTAGAAAATGCAACGACGATAAGGTTTTGGAGAGATATATAGCTCGTAAGATACGGGAAATGGAAGAAAAATTTCAAGAAAAGGCTTAAATAACGAGCCAGTTGGTCACGTAAGTACTTACAATATTAGTGCATTAAAAACAGTGTTCTACAAGTTTTCCAGTCTGGTGTTCACCTTAATTGGGTGTTTCCGAAGACGAATAATAGAATGTGTATAGCTCTATGTGGTTATGACCTTTCTAATACTACTAAAAACAAAACATACATCAAAAGTGACCTGGATGGAGTGTTTCCGATGACATCTACAAGTTTTACAGTCTGGTGTTCACCTTAATTGGGTGTTTCCGAAGACGAATAATAGAATGTGTATAGCTTTATGTGGTTATGACCTTTCTAATACTACTAAAAACAAAACATACATCAAAAGTGACCTGGATGGGGTGTTTCCGATGACATCTACAAGTTTTACAGTCTGGTGTTCACCTTAATTGGGTGTTTCCGAAGACGAACAATAGAATGTGTATAGCTCTATGTGGTTATGACCTTTCTAATACTACTAAAAACAAAACATACATTAAAAGTGACCTGGATGGGGTGTTTCCGATGAAATCTACAAGTTTTACAGTCTGGTGTTCACCTTAATTGGGTGTTTCCGAAGACGAATAATAGAATGTGTATAGCTCTATGTGGTTATGACCTTTCTAATACTACTAAAAACAAAATTTACATCAAAAGTTGACCGACTACTTGAATTGTGTGTTCCCGATGACATCTACAAGTTTTCCAGTCCGGTGTTCACCTTAAGGTGGTGTTTCCGAAGACAAATAATAGAATGTGTATAGCTTTATGAGGCTATGATCTTTCTAATACTACTAAAAACAAAGTAAGCAACTTCAAAGTGCTGATCGACTACAAAGTTTCAAGCTTGTGTTCAATCCCTAGTGATTGTTACCTACCAAAAGCAGTATTTTAAAACTTAAGTATATTCTGTGTTCTAATATCCGTTTGAAAAATAGATTTAAAACAGAACTTAAGGAGAGAAGGTCATACAGAGTTCTCTACTTAACTATTATGTACAACTTTGTTGTATATAAGTAATAGCTAATTAGCTATATATAAAATAACATGTGAGGATACATGTAAATGTATTATTCTATACAATTACAGCAAATAGGTGATACTGAGGATGTACAAGAAATACAGCCACAATTAAACATAAACCAGGAGTACAATTGGGAAAACATACCTGTGGCCGAGGACACCAGCACAGGCATGCCTAAGAAAACTGGCATCTGTGTGACAGGACACCTACTGGCATGCTAATACTGAGACTACAAGTAGCCTTGCAGCGGAAGATACCTCCTATCTACCCCCTGTTGTTTCATCTGTTATGGATGCCGGCAATCGACTGTGTGACTTACAGCACACATAATCTATATTGAGACAAGGATTTATTTGTTCTTGTATAAAGAAGGATATCAAGGAACAGTTATATGACACCAAGATAATTCAATACCTACTTGGAGACAAGTTGGCTAAAACCTTGAAAGCGGCTAAGGCTATAACTAAATCTGGAGCAGAATTAAAAACTCAAGCGCAAAATATGCGGAGGAATTTGACCTGGAAGCCTCCACTTCCATCATCCAGCAGGCAAGTGAGAGTGACTACGAGGCGCCTACCTGATCAGCCCCTTACCTGGCACGTCACCCGCTGCGCCGGCCTCCGCCGCCAGCGCACCCGCCGCAGCGCGCTTATATGCAGCGCTCACGGCCCCAGCCTCAACCCCGGAAGTAACCCCCGTGAGTCATGCTAGCAAATTTGCGTTTTACATTAATAAGTGGCGACTTATTATCGTAATATTTTATAGTGGCTGAAAGGCTTCAAATTACCATTTTATGAACCAGTGTGACAATCAAACTTGCCAACTTTACAAAAATTTTATTCATTAAAGATGTCTAAATACGAGGCAGCTATTGATGGATTTCTGGCTATTGGGGCAGTTTCACCTTGTCAATATAGATGTGATCAGTTCACATTGAGCACATTTCTTATACCTAAACAAGATGGAACTAGTAGGTTCATATTAAACCTAAAAAGTTTAAACAAATTTATTGTACCTATAGGGTACTTATAAAAACTAGTCACTTTAAAATAGAAGATTTGAGAACTATTTAAAAGGTTTTAGTTTCCTATAAGATGATAGATGAACACTACAGAAATCTTTTGTGTTTAAAAGTACCTGTTGAATTGAATTTAGTTGTCTTCCAAATGGTTTGAAGACAGATCCATATCTATTTACCAAGTTAATGAACCAGTCATGGCACTATTAATGCCTTTATAGGATTCATTTCTACAATTTGCCATGATGACATTTGTTGTATTGGCTATACCTATAAGAACTGTTTGGATAATATTACTAAAACTAGGCAGGTGTCTTAAAAGTCAGTTAACCCCTTTCACTACATGTAAATACTAGGTATTTACTATAAATAAACTATAAACTAGGTATTCCATTATTAACACTGAAAAATCTCACTCCTTCTATCAATGATAGATGTAAAATAAAAGACATTTTGCTGAATTTGTAGGTCATTTAACTTCTGCATGCCCTGGCATTAAGTATGGATAGTTACATTATGGATAGTATACAAAGGTTTTTTGAGAGGTGCAAGTGTCTTGCATAATTAAATACAGACAATACAACAGCTATTGCATATATGAATAGAATGGGTGGAACACCCCCCATTCTATTAATAAATAATAAGACCTAAGAAGGTTTCCTCATCTAAATATGATAACAAGGAAATTGTGGTAATGTACACATATACATGTTTTTTGCTTCATACAATAGTTCCAAAGACAATGAGATTGCAGATGCTGAGTCACAGCGGGAACACCCCGATTTAAAGTGGGAGTTAAGTAAAGAGACTTTTGAAGAACTTGTTAATATGTTTGGTATGCCTGATTTTTCACCTCAAGAATGAACAAAAATGTCAAAAATATGTATGTAGGTATCATGGCAAAAAAGACCCTAATGCCTATGCAGTAAATGTGTTTACCATAGACTGGAAATATTTATATTTTTATTCATTCCCACCATTTGCAATGTTATTAAAGACCCTTCAGAAAATCATTTCTGATGAAGCCAAAGGCATTGTAATTGTTCCAGATTGGCCAACTCAACCTTGGTTCCCTATATCTATTTGAAAGCCTTTTAGTTTCAGAAACTATACTGCTTGATGATCCAAAACAAAATGCATTGTTAACCTTATCTCGCAGTCATCACCAACCACCATCCCGGGTTACCATGGTTACAGGGAAGCTCTCAGCACAGCTTTTTTAAGAATAGGTACACCATCTTCGTCATTAAATATAATGTTAGTTTCATTATCTAAGAATACGATTAAACAATATGATTAAGCAATATGACACTGCATTAAGAAAATGGGTTTATATTTTGTATATCCCAAAAAATAAATTTATTTGAGGCCTCTGTTCCTAATGTCATGTTTTATCTTATTCACGTATATAATAAGGGAGCTCAGTATGGATTCCATACTATGGAACTTTAAATATTCATCACTTGGCACTTTCATTGTTGATTGGTTCAAAGATAGGCTCTGATGATAGAGTACAAAGATTAAATATACGATTTTATAAATCACGCCCTCCCATGCCAAGATATAACTAACATGTGATCCAGCTATTATTTTACCTTAATTTTTACCTAATGATGATTTAGAATTAGAAAAATTATCCAAAAAAGTCGTTACATTGTTAGCACTAGCTACTGCACATAGGCTGCAAACAATTTCGAAAATAAAGATTGAAAATGTTAACTCAGATCATAAGTATATCAAAAAAAAAAAAAAAATACCTCCATTTGCCTTTTTATAAGAATCGTCCCCAGATATGCCCTGCCTCTGTGTTCAAATCTTATTTAGGTAAAACACAAATGATTCGAAATAACGAAACATAAATGTTCTTTATTAGTTTTCAAGAGCCTTTTAAGCCAGTGGGTTCTTAGACGACCAATCGCTGGATTAAGGGGACACTTGCAGAAAGTGGCATTGATACATCAATTTTTACTGCACATTCGACTAGACATGCAAGTACCTCAGCAGCACATAGACTGGGAGTTACTATTGAAACAATAAATACTGCGGGTTGGAGTGACTCTTCATCAGTCTTTGCTAGATTCTACCAAAGACATATCTTGACATCCATAGATAATCATAGTTATGCACATTCTGTGTTAAACAGTTGCTAATTTTAAAAATAATAATATAACTATATAATGTGGAATGAATAACAATGGTTTGTTTTTTGAATAAGAAAAAATTTTGTAAGAGTCTTGGACTCTTATAGGACTATGGTAATGTATAGATTAATACCTATAGTTCATTCGCGTTAAGAAAATAGTGACTGACAGGTCACTGACAGGCCACTAGCCAATCAAAACGCTAGAAATTTAATTTCTGAGCGAATGAACTATAATTACAAATTAATACATTGCGTTACTTTAATAATTTGGTGTATTATTTACAATTTTCTTAATTATACTTGTATCAATATACAACATACTGATGGGCTTTCAAAGTCTACATTTGTTTTCTTAATTTCGAGGACAAAGCGAAGTGTAATTGATGATTAAACGAACTTACCAAGTGAAGTTCTATCCCAATTACACGAAGGCTTTGTCCGAAGAAATTAAGACCCCCCCACCCATGTAGTCCCTTTTGTATGTTGTATATTGATATAAGCCTGAGTATTATTGGTTCGTTATGTTCCAGATGTAGCTCTCAACTAAATGACGTTTGACAGTTCTGCCAGGAGCAAGCGCGCGAGACCATAGACTTTTTTCTTTTTGTTTGTGGTTTTCAACTTAGTGGAATGATGGCAGCACAACCGCTTTACTACATTTGTTTTCTTAATTTCTTCGGACAAAGCCTTCGTGTAATTGGGATAGAACTTCACTTGGTAAGTTCGTTTAATCATCAATTTTATTACCATCGCTTAGTTTGGAAAGAATCATTTTTATTGTGAAAAAAAACTAAAAGAATCAGGCGTAGTGTGAACAGGGCGTACGTCCGTCGCGGGGCGCGGGGCGACGCAAACTGAGTGAGAGCGACGATACGGCGAGACATGTTTCTATGTGTGCAGGGCTCACTCACACATACAGCTGAGACCATAGATAGTCGTTCTGCCGGATGGCGTTGAACGCTTTTCTATTGTACTTTTGTTTGGTTGTGTGCGCTACGCTAGGGTTGCCCGACTATCGATAGTTTACTTAAATGACAGGTTACAGGACGTCGACTAGGTACATTTTTATGCAAAATGAGTTTGCGTGACTGCAATTCACTTGATGGCAAGCGATGTCGCTGTCTACGATATAGCGCTTACCCACTAAGTTCACTCTCGTTTTGATCATCGGAAGATTATAATTATACGCGGAAGATTATAAAACTCATTGGCTTAAGTTTTTACATTTGCGTTATTAGAAACACATAATGTACGAGAATCATTACTATTGATACGAGAATCATTACTATTGATCGAAAGTTATTCTTTATTTGTTGGTTTAATTTTTGCTTACACGATTAATCGACATGAATTCCGTTAGACAAAATAAACAACAATGTGAAATGAATTGACATATTTAATGAATAAAATAGCAAATGTTTATTTATAAAGAACATTTTTAATAAATAAATAATCAGTCTTAGGTGAGCTTAGGAATTACGAATTGTTTGGCGCTATGCGTTCTTCTACGGCCAGGTATCATGTTGTGATAACGTTCAACTTGGAACATCCTTAGCATGATGAACGTTTTCTGGAAATACACCAGCGGGAAGCAGATGCAGGGTGGCTCAAACTTTATAAACCTTATGTTCTCATACCATTTCTTAGCCAGCTTCGTGTTGTGCTCATCAATCCTATCAAATATCTTTTGAAACTCTTTTTCCATGTTAATTATGTAGTCGGTAAACTGCTTATATACCGGCTCATCATCATGTTCGCCAGTCCCGTACATATTCGCAAAAACTAGACATATCTCACAATTCTTATGTTGCTTCACTTCGAGACATCTCTGCAGTAAAAATGCAGCAATGATTCGCGAGTCGATTTTCTCATCCACCACTATATCCTTGAATCCGGCCGTTGTCACTACTTCACGTTTGAAACCCGAGTCCTCGCTGCAGTCATCTTCACCTGTTAACTCGGTCAACTCCATGAGGCGACTCGTCAGCTCCATGGAACTGGCGTTGCCTGCCTTAGTAGGTTTCAGGATCCTAGTATAGTACAGCCGGCGAAAAGCCACCATGAACTCGGAGCTCGCTTGCAATGAAGGTGTTTCGTCTTTAGAGCTACGTGAATTTAGTAATTTAAGTGTTGTTTCGTGATTCAAACGTCTGGTAAACAAACATTCGTGTCCTTCCGTTTGCAGGTCTTCAAACATTGAAACAATAGCTGAAATCGTGATTTGGAAACCCGTGATAAAATCCAAGAGAAATTTTGACTCTATACCGGTTTTTGCTTGAATAGTTTTCAGTGAATGGAAGAATTGTAACGATCTGTTCAGGAGTTCTTTCTGCTTTTCATCACCCGTATAAGCCGTTTTATAAGGCGATGTAGACACTGATGAAGAATTTAATAAGTCGAATAGATCGTTGATTAGAAGTAAGACCTCGGCAGTGTCTCGTGCCGATTTATCCATCACTTTGTAGTCTACAAGGAAGGAGAGCGCGGTTGCTATAGTTTTACTGAACAGGTGCACCAAGAAGCGCACAGGCTGCTGCCGGTTGTTGAAGAGATTTAACGTCAATTTAGGAGCCATTCTTAATTTTTTAACGCTATCCCTCCAATATAAGTCCAGCACATGTTGACATTTAGCCACTCCCTGGCGGCCGCCACTCTTCTTATAATGAAAATTATGCGTCATGAAAGCATTACGAAGGTGTCTTAACAATTCGGGGGCGTCGAACATGCAGTAAATTTTTACGCCCTTTCTATAGAAATATGGTCTGTTCTCATTGATGTCCTTTCCTTTGGCTTCGTGTAAAAACTCCATTGTAAACGTAGGTATGTAGGCTTTTATTTTAAGGCCAATATCTAGCAGATTTCCTAACATTTTATCTATCCATACTGAGACTTCACTGGTGATCTTAGGTTCCGACAATAAGCAGAATCCGACCGGTTGCATCCAGTCCTCAAAAATACCTCTCACGATAAGTGTGAAGGCGAACTGTGCAGGAACCGGTTTCTGCTTGCCATCGACTTCGTGGAATCCAAGAATTCTGTCTAGTTTCTGGTGGTAGTGCAAATTATCTTTTAGTTCAATCTTGTCCATTGCCACCGAACAATACTTTTCTCTTTCCGACATGTTACCCACTTTAACTTTTAAAATGGTCATTGCTTCCTCACCGAAAGTTGTGGAGGCAGGTATATAATGTTGTTTGCTTACACAATGCAGGCAAGGGAAGCGGAAATCCTTTGATAACATTGTATATGCCTTTTCGCTGGTTATAAGGAGGCTTAAGCTAAATAATTTGTGTGCATAGTTGTAGCGGTTGGTTCGTCCGTTTTCCTGCAGGTCGCCTTGACCCTTGGCGAAGTCGGCCAGGCGCTGCGGCAGGAGGATCTCACATGCGCTATTGTAATGGTCTTTCTTCCTCTTCATCGAGTAGTGTTGGAGATGGCTCAAAGTCTTTTTGGTAGCTATTAAATCGTCATGAATTTTCCTGCTGTATTCGTCCGCCGTTTCGAAGTTGACCTGAGTAAACGCGTCCTCTGTGCTCACGTACTCGGTAGGAGTGTGGTTTTTGGTGGGCAACAGTATCGGACGGACCGCAGTCTCCGTAGGGGGTCTCCAGCATGGTTCTTCTTCCACGATTGGTTCTTCTTTCATGATTGGTTCATCTTTCACGGTTTCTATTATAAGCGGTTTTAAAATAGGCATAGCAAGGGAGGGGTAAACGTTTTTCTTCAGAAACTTTCGATGCAAACTTATAGTCATATCTTCGGGTGGGAAGTGTTTGTCGCAAATGAAAATTTTATTTTTCTCGTGGTCCTTCAGGTCCTCGCGGTTCATCAGCGTAAGCCATTGCTGGCACCTGGAATAGACATAAATGATTAAGAATTGTGTAGGTACATTCTAAATACTATTGTTGCTGTGAATTTCGCCGAACATATTTTGATGCAATAGTACAGACATTATTGTAGGATCAAAAAATTAGTATTGAAGTCGATTTTCAACAACGTCAACAGTGACATTTTATGTGAGTGGCGGCGTTAGTACCGATTTCGGCCATATTGTGCCAAACCCATGGAAGTAATAAGAACTACGATGTACTTATTACTTCCATGGCCAAACCATCCCTGATTGATGATCATCATTCAGAAACAGGTAATACAATCGCATGAAAAAAATACTTTCGTTATGTGTTGTTGGTCACGGAGAATAAACTATCGATTGTATCGATAATCAGTCGTTATAACAATCGGTACTACCGATGGTATTGCCTGGCTCTATCGATATGCTACTACTATCCATAGACGATCTATAGTCAACAACACTACTTGCCGGCCGCCTGACGTAACTAGTAGGTACTTACGTATACGGATCCGTGGGTATGCGGAAGAATGTGAGGTCAGGAGACAGTCTCTTCATTGCCCCACACGTGGACACCGCGCATTTCGCGCTCAGTGCGGGACTGCGTACCGGGCATACCCGCTCTGAGTTCTGCTCCCTGATAACCGGCGCCACAGTCTGTGACAGTGAGTGCTCCACCGACTTTCGACGGGCTTTGAAAATCAACGCCTCCTCCGTGATTTCTATCGTGTTTGTGACGTCATTTGATTCCATCGTCACGTCTTCGTCGCCCGGTTCATTTTTGATTTCCGCATGCTTTCTTTTGTTTGTAGTGTGGAATTTAAAAAGAGTTTCGTGGATTCCGTCATTTGATTCCATCATCACATCGTCTTCATCGCTCGGTTCATCTTTGATTTCTATTATGTCCATTCTTTTGCTTGGATTACGAAATTTGGAAAACGTTGTAGTTGTTTACAAATGCGTCCGCTGCGGGGCGCGGGGCGGCGCAGACTGAGGCGCAGAGGCGCACCTTCGGATTGGGGCGTGTGTGCGTGCCCCACACACAATCGCGTTAGCCGCCGCGCCACGGCACAGTACACTAAGGACAAACAGTAGGCCGGTGGGCAAGTTTTTTTATACTACACGACTTGTGTTTGGTGCTAAGGATTAATTTATTTTCAGTTGAATATTATGAACGAAACTAGGTTTATTATATCAAATAAATTTAATTAAATTTCATAAAATCATAAACAAATTGGTATAAATAAAAGCCTTTTAAAAATTGATATTAGGAAATAATAGAATTTATTTTTAAAAAAATTCGACAAAAAGTGTTTCGGTTTTTACATATTCGGAATGCTTTATTATTAGCGAGTATTTCAATTACCTTCCTTAATTATAATTTTTTATTTAGTCTAAGTCATCCAACTGCTGGGCAAAGTCCTCTCCCATCTCATCCCGTCACTCCTACAGTTAGACTCTACTATAGTTTGTTTATATGTACATATAAATCAAATTATCCGTCTGTTTTGTTTAAGATAAAATTATACAAATTACTAGTACGGATCGCAGTAAAAAAGCAAACATTTGCACACATTACAACCGGCTGAGACTTTCTTTGACTTGATACAGTTACTGCGAAACAAAAATCTCAAAAGCGTCAAGTTTTGAGATTCCTGTCGTCTTGTTTGTAGTGTACTGTGACCGCGCGCAAATTGTTATCAGCTGTGTGCGTGACTGCGCGCGTACACAGAGACGCGCGATGGCCGCCGACACTGAGCGAGTCTACGCTTTGGTATGTGTGACTGATTGAACGCGATCTCGGTGTGCTAGTGTGCTGTATAGTCATCGAAGTACTTGATACTTCCATGGCTGTAGTAGGTACGTATTAGCTCCGCCGCGGTACAACTTACGTGCCGCGCTTGTGTGAGTGAACTAGTACGTCCATTATAATCTTGGTGGCTCGTGTGTGTATGTGTAATAAGATCGAAAGTTGGCGAGTCTACACATTTACACGTTGCGCTTGTGTAGTGAGTCTGAATAAGCGCGCGACGTGTTTGACAGCATTGCCTGTCTCTCTCGCGCGCGGTCTAGCTTTATGAGCGGTAAGGGGACAGCTATAGTTTTACTTCTGCTACAACGTATTTATAAATACAGCGTGGTCTTATTAGTATTCAACTGTCAGCGTACAGTTTTCTATAATAATAAATTTACAGGGAAAGATTTGATAGTTTGTTTGAATTGAATACCTAGGCTCCGAAACTACTGGACCGATTTGAATAATTCTAGCACTGTCGGAAATCTACACTATCTCCGGTGAACATAGGCTATTTTTTTCTTTCTTTTTTAATTAGGGATACCTGCTACTGGATCCATGACTCCTCCAATGAGATGTAAACCAAGGCACAGATTAATAAATAGTTACTTGACCAAGGTGTGAAAAAATTACCTACCAAGAAGATTTTTTTCCGAACCTGCCGAATAACAAACGACGCGCTGGCAACCTACTGGTCGCGGTATAACCATAACAAGTGAAGGCGAAGCTAAATAGGTACCACAGACCGATGACGGGCAGCAGCGTTACCGGCCGGAGCGTGAAGCTACGCCCTGCGATCGCCAACCCGTCTGCCCAGGGTGGCGATTATGGGTATATCCTCCAGATGTTTGCCTTAAATGGCGATCAACTGGAGAGGCCCATGTCCAGCAGTGGACTTCAATAGACTGATGATGATGATCTAATAATTACATTATGTTATTGCCAACAGGAACGAGCGTCAGATGAAGGACTCGGACCTGAAGATGGACCAGATGGAGGACGCTCCAGCGTCAGACGAGGAGTCGGAGGTGTGGGAGCCGCAGACGCAGCAGGAGGCGCTGGAGCTGTTCTTCGCGAGCGTCTGCCAGAGCGCCAAGCGGCTGCCGCGCCGGCTGCAGAACAGCCTCAAGCGGCAGGTGCTGGACGCGCTCCTGCGCGTCGAGGAGGACTTCGAGATCGCGCAGGGGGACGCCAAGGATACCAAGGACTTCTAGAAGGATTGGCGAGGGTACCTGATTGGAAGCCGCGTAAAGCTATTACGTTATATGTGTGGCTTCCATGCTGCCTATTGGCATACTGACGGCCAGGACTTCTAGAAGAATGGACCAGGCATTAGGATTGGGCGGTCCTGGTCAGCGCGACTCGGAAGCTCCATAAAGCTATGACGCTATATCTCGCTTATGGGGTGTGTGGCATGCCTATTGCCATACTGACGGCCGGGTGTTGTAAGTAGAAGAATGACCCAGGCATTGGGATTGGGGGGTCCTGGTTACTGCAACTCGGAAGCCCCATAAAGCTATGACGTTACCGCTGGCATACTGCCTGTTGGCATAGTGACGCGAAGTATACCAAGGACTTTAAGAAGACATTTTTGATGGGATGTCCCGGTCAGCGCGATTCGGATGCGGTATAAAGCTATACCGGCCAGCGCTGGTGTGTCCTTGTGATAAAAGCCAGGGCTTTGTTATGATCAACGGACTACGGGGGAGCGCAAGTTTCTCGCCCATACGAAAATTTAATCTACATAGCTAATGACTCCCCCAGTGGGGCTCGAGCCTTACATTAGGGAGCGGTGTTGAACTTGAAATCCTCATGAGGAGATTGGTGAATCGACGCACAATTCGTCTCAGTTCTGCTCTTCTCCACTTCGGTGGAACCGTAGAATTATTCGTTGACCAACCTTTTTTGTGGGTGAACATGGAAATTGACTGCAGGATTTGCATAGTGAAAAGGACACGTCCCTTCAATTAACGATTCCATTATAATAATTATAACTTACACAAAAAGACACGGCGGGCCGACTAAATCTGTACCAAATTAATTATCGCAGGTTTGAACGTTAACTTAATCGTTACCCGCTCTAAATTATGTAAATGTATTTCTCTGTACTAAAGTGCTAGTTTGTATACCTTCCTACTTTGAATAGTAATATTTAGGTCATATCTTGGAGGGAAAGCAAGATTTAGTTTTATATTGTTAGAAAGTTGATTTAATCGAGTGTGTTCTTACGTTTGATCTAAATAGATTAATCCGTTTATGAGATTGATAGGGTCGGGGATATTTTTATTTTTCTTTTAATGGTAGTGGGGCCACAAACCCAAAGGCACTAAGGACTGAGTCCGGCGAGATGAAATAGGTCTGACCACACATCATACATCATTAATATTACCTTATTATTATTCAAAATGGGTTTGTGTAACATGAACGTAACGCTATCTGAGTAGATAAATACAAAATTAATCTTAATCACAATATTTATATATTAGCAGATATTAGCATAAGTAGCACAATGTACGTACCTATTAGGAATACAAATCTTAACTTGTGAATTACCTAAATTTTTTAAATGTTTATAATGTCGCATCAAACGTAAAATATTGAAATTATAAAATGTGATATTTAACACTGCTGATAACACAATATGGTGTTTTAATTTAGTAACCGGACATTGTAAAGAAACATTTTTGCTTTAAAACTGTATTGTCTGTCAATCATTCATGTGATTTTGATCAAAAGAGGTTAAAAAATACAACAGTTTTACTTTATTACATTAGAGAAGTTTTATTTAAAACGAAAGTTTTCATTTCAGCTATAAAAGGCGACGACCACCATCTCTTGGTGGTTTCTGAGTTGGAGCACGAAAAGTCTCAGGTTCGAAGCTAACACAATGCGCCTTGCCCCAACGATAACAGAAGTAGCGGAACAGTGCGAAAACAAAGATATAAACATGATGAATGGTGGTGCGTAGGGGGGCCATGATTGCGCTATAAATAACGGACTGTCCTCGACACTACTGTGTCATCGGGATAGATGACGTCGGGGTGGGAACACCCTAAGTCTCATGCAAAATTTTCGACAACATTTGTAATTCTACTGCCTATACGAGTAATGTGCTTAACTGTGAAATGTATCGTTTTCTTTGAAACATTTTTCATTCGTAATAACTTTTAAGCTATCGCGATCTGTAAGAGAGGTAGGGCATAGCGAATCTTCGCTCGTATTGAGCTGCCCGTCCGGGGAAGGACCTCCACCCTATAGAATGCCTATACGAGTAATGTGCTTAACTTTGAAATGTATCGTTTTCTTTGAAACATCTTTCATTCGTAATAACTTTTAAGCTATCGCGATCTGTAAGAGAGGTAGGGCATAGCGAATCTCCGCTCGTATTGAGCTGCCCGTCCGGGGAAGGACCTCCACCCTATAGAATACCGCAGCCAAATGACCTCCGGGTCGTGTTTCAGCTGGTGAGTAGGGTCTCCGGAGCTCGTGGGGGGCTAGGATTGGGCCGGCATGGCAGTGGCAGTTGACAGGTAACTAACCAGTTACTTGCCAGTTGTCACAGCGACTTGGGCTTCTCTTTGGCTTTCCATCAGGGCGTAGGGAAGCCATTATGTCGAGCTACAATAAAAAAAAAGTTCTATCATAAGATACGAAATACCTTTTTTAGACCATCAACACGGCCGAAATGTCAGGTCAAAAAAGGAACGTGCGCGTTAAACCCTGAACATTTCATACCTTTCGTTTATTTCCTATATTGTTATCTAGTTTGATTATTTTTCTTTTTTAATTGTCATTAACATTGTAACTGAGATGCAAAATTTCCCATTGACATTTCAATCATTAAGTCCATAGAGATGGACACTAATGGGTTATTTAAACTGAGTCATCATCAACAGCTCATACTGTATAATATCCTCACCGAGCTCGGACCTATCTAAACGAGAGTTATAAGGCCATAGTCAACCACGCTGGCTAAGTGTACGTTGGTGACTTTACCTACACAATGTTAAATTTTTTCACAGGTAACACGAAAGAGCGACGAATAACATTCCACTGATAAGTAAGCATGATGACTACCACTTAAGTAAGCACTACTTTTACGATTAGAAAGGATAAGGTAAGGTAAAAGATAATAATAAGGTTGATGTGTGGCAGTCTGTACATCTGTTCTCAGATCACACAAAATGTTTATTAAGTTGTTATTAAAATTGATAAATCGTAGTTAGTTGAAAACAAGCTAACATTTACCTAACATCGGAATTTGGTATAACATCCATCGAAAATAATAAAATCGTCACGAAATCCAGGTACTTATTATTACTTACATCAAATCATCGGCTCTCCCCACTCGGTTACGGTGTTAGCAGTCATAAAAATGCAATGCCTACCTACCTACGCACTTACAACCCCACACTCAGTTTCACCGACCACAGAGTAATATCGGCAAATATAAATAATCCCTATTCGTGTGGGGCGAGCCCTTAGCGGCCATGATAACCAATACAAGTGGCTATCACCCTAATATTAAATATTGACCATCCAGTCATTGTGAGCCGCGTTCTCGACAAATGCGTATACGCGCTGGTGTCTTGATATATTTGTCGGTTGGTTACCTACGTAAGCGTTGCTATCGCTCATCCGGGCGAGGACTGTCCGGTGTCCGCCCGTTTTATGGTCGCCCTGAATTATGGCGTGTAATCAGTGAATGTTATTGCGGGTGTCGAATCGATTAAGAACGTAGATATTATTACGCGTGTGTTGATGATTGGTGGTTGGTAAAGACCCAGTGGTGGTTCGAATCCCGGGACCTGTGGTGGTAATCTTGTGAACGAGATACTCTTATCAAGAAATTACTCGGTGCCAGAAGTCTAGAGAAGTTTTAGAGTAAATCATGTAGTTTCATAAAAAAATGTTAAAAGTTAACCTCAATGTTACCTCAAATTAAAAGGAAAAGAATTATGTAGGTAGGTACCTATTAAAAAACAAGTTCTTAACTGTATAGCTTGTTACTCTATTTACCTTTAGCACCGTTTACTTAAAGTCAAAATAGTATTCCTACATTTCGTTTGATCAAGTGGAGGTAAAATTAACACGTTGTTACAAGGAAAAACGCAAGGACATAAAAATAATAAAGAATAGGCTCGATGGATCAGATTCCAAAGCCGTTTAGTTTAAAATTATCCGTTTAATTTAAACACATCAGATCAAAGGGACAGCTATAGTTCATTCGCGTTAAGAAAATAGTGACTGACAGGTCACTGACAGGCCATAATAATTATAATTTCTAGCGTTTTAATTGGCTAGTGGCCTGTCAGTGACCTGTCAGTCACTATTTTCTTAACGCGAATGAACTATAGTGTTGGAGGTAAAACGAGATTGCTGTTATTAAGAGGCCGGCGAGGCTCCGCCTGGGGCATTCTCGCCTTCAGCACCACCGCCGGACTGCGGGGGCTGGCCCTGCGGCGCGCCCTCGGCGGGCCCGGCGCCGCCCTCGCCCGGCGCGCTGGGCCCGCCGGGCGAGGCCGCGTCGGGCCCCGGGTGGTCGGGGCCGGGCCCGCCGGGGCGCTGTCCCGTCGGGCGGGCCCGAGGGCCCCGCGGGCCGCCCGGCCGGCCGCGCCCGCGCCCGCCGCCGCCCTGCCTCGACTTCGGCGTGGTCGGGAACCGCCGCGTCATCTGGTCGCCGTGCAGCTTAATCATGTGCTCCACTATGTAGGTGACGTCGGTGTTCTTCTTGACGAAGTACGTGTAGTAGACGAGGTGGTTGTGCACGCTGCCCTTGTACCAGTAGTTGGCGAGCATTTTGACGATCCGGGAGAGCATGATCATCATCTCGGTGACGAGGGTGTCCAGCCGGCTGATATGTAGCCCGCGCGGTAGCTGGGGACAGGCACTGACAGTAAGCTTGCTTATGCTAGGTTTACACGCGTGCCACGCAGCCCGGCAAGCAGCCTGGCAAGCAGCTCGGCGAGCAGCCCTGCCCTACACACTGCGCACGCACGTGCACATTCAACAGACGAACAGCCCGTTCACATGCTTGTGCTTGTGTTTGTGCCCGTTGAATGTCGTATTGAACGCGAGCGTGTAAACGCGGCATTATGCTGAGCTGAGACGCAGACAGGCATGGCTGTGGTGCCTGGTGACTGACTTTAAATTGAGGGTTCTTGACTTGTAACTTGGGCTTACGTAAAGTAAACCCAAGTCCTCAAGTTACAGCTCTCCACCAGACGAGAGGAAGCCACTATGTCGAGCCAATATAAAAAAGGCGAAGGGTTGTCTATGTGTTTTTTTGTAAAGGCCGGAATGCTTTTACGCATCCACTAGGGCTCTGGCATGGGCCACCTAAACCCGGTGGTCCGCTATAAGCGCTTAGCCCGTGGGAAGTCGGGCCTGGAGGGGCCGACGGAGCTCCCAAATCCAAACGCGGCACGACCCAATGGCCCTTTTAGTCGTTTCTTTTTTCGACATGATATTATAACCTCATAGTAATCTGTCGTAGGTAAAGTAAAGAAAAATTGCTAAAAATTAAGAAAGATTTGCATCATCTTTTTGCTCCAAGCCACCCACACCAATCCAGGCATCCTGCTGAATAACGAACGAGGCCCTGGCAACCGACTGGTGACGGTCTAACCATATCGCAGTTAAAGGCACAACTAAGTACAGGCAGATGTCACCGGAGCGAGGAGTTACTCCCTGCGATCGCCGACCCGCCTGTCCAGCGCGGTGATTATGGGTATAGCCTGTAGGGATAGCCTCCTATAAAATACCGCAGACAAATGACCTCCGGGTCGAGTTCCTGTTTCCGGAGCTCGTGGGGGGTTGGCTTTGGGCTGGCATGGCGGTGGCAACTGACAGGTAACTGACCAGTTACTTGCCCGTTGTCACAGCGATTTGGGCTTCACTTTCGCTTTCCATCAGGCGTAGGGAAGCCATTATGTCGAGCTATTATAAAAATACTGGCTCGGTGACTCAATTGGTAGTGACCCCTGCCTTCTGAACCAAGGGTCGTGGGTTCGATTCCCACACCCGGGACAAACATTCGTGTGATGAACACTTGTGTTTGTTCCGTGTCTGGGTATTTACATTTGTATTTAAGTATTTATTTGTGGTACCTTCGTTGTTCTGATACCCATAACACAAGTGCTTAAGCTACTTACTTTGGGATCGGAGCAATGTAGTGATGTTGTCTGATATTTATTTATTATAAAAAAAGGGTTTTGCTCAAAGTGGCATACAACTGGAGACCCATGTCCTGCAATAGGCTGATGATGATGATCGCCAAGCGGTACCCACCCGACGTTGTGCGCGTACTTGTCGATGATGAGCTGCAGGTCCTTGAGCCGGTACTGCACGGCGTAGATGTGGTGCTGCATCAGCTCGATGATGCGCTGCTTCATCTCTTGCTCCGCGGGCTTGTTCACGAACACCTCGCGGCGCCGCCGGGACGCGTTGTGGTATTGTTGGTGTAACTGCATTCAGTACGTAGAATAACCAAGACATATAAGAGAGGTAGGGCATAGCGAATCTTCGCTCGAATTGAGCCGCCCGTCCGGGGAAGGACCTCCACCCTATAGAATACCGCAGTCAAATGACCTCTGAGTCGTGTTTCTGCCGGTGAGTAGGGTTTCCGGAGCTCGTGGGGGGTTGGGGTTGAGCCGGCATGGCGGTGGCAACTGACAGGTAACTGACCAGTTACTTGCCCGTTGTCACAGCGACTTGGGCTTCTCTTTCGCTTTCCATCAGATCAGGCGAAGGGAAGCCATTATGTCGAGCCACTATAAAAAAAAAAAAAAAAAACATGTTACGTCGGGCCACAAAGCGCCATCTAGCCCAAAACTAAGCCTAAGCTTGGACTGTGGGTGCTAGACAACTGATAAACTTACTTAAATATCTACATTTTTTTGTAAATAAATACACACAGTCCACTGCTGGCCACAGGCTTCTCCAGTTGCTCGCCACCTAGGGCAAACATCTGGAGGATATACCCATAATCGCCACGCTGGGCAGGCGGGTTGGCGATCGCAGGGCGTAGCTTCTCGCTCCAGCGACGCTGCTGCCCGTCATCGGTCTGTGGTATTTAGCCACGCCTTCATTTGTGATGGTTATACCGCCACCAGTCGGTTGCCAGCGCCTCGTTTGTTATTCGGCAGGATGCACCACGGGCAGGTGAGGTTGGCTTGGAGCGGAATGATGATAGGCCGCTTCCTTACATCCCACATAGGGGGTATACCCTTTCATTCTGCGTCCCAGACACAACGCTGGCTTCCCCTAGATACGGCATGAAGGTCTAGCTGGAAAGCCAGCCAGTTGGAGCAGCGTGCGGCCTAGGGTACGGAGCCGGGGGTCACCTCGAGGCTGTCCAGCTCGAAGGCCAGCCGGTTGGCGCAGTAGGCGTCCTTGGGCACGGGCGGGAAGCGCACGACGCGGCGCTCCTGCAGGAGGCGGGCCAGGCGCGGGTCCTCGCTCAGGAAGTTCTTGTCCCGGAGCTGGATGTGGGACTCGCAGGCGGCGAATGCAACTATTCAAGGATGTGTGAACAAAGGGAGTACATCTACTTTGCCCCACCAAAGCGCCTCACCAGTGAGGTAAAGGAGATCGCTTAAAAATTGTGACTTAGACTCTAAGGTGATGGCTCTAGTGGGGCAGAATACACATGAATAAAAATCTGCAGTGGGGCGGATTACACACACAATTTTTAATTAATCTTCTTTGCCCCACTGGTGGGGCGTTTAGGTGGGGCAAAGTAGAATGAAGTGTACTGTTATGTCTTGGGTGAGGGGACGTCGCATGTCGTATCTCAATTTAGTTGGCCAGCGTTTTTGACGACATAGAAGACACACGAGCTTATTCTCCTTATCATTTGTCCATGGGGCCCTGCAGCGTATATTTTGGAACCCCACGCTGTTACCCAAATACGAGCCGAAACCAAAAATTTTAATCCTGGAATGTTTTTATATGTTGCCAGCTCATGTGTTTCCGTCTTCATATAGTATGGGATCCTTCAAGCGAAGCGTGAAGAAGCATCTTATGGGCCGGCATGGCTGTGGTGACCTAAGGTTTCCCGCCCGTGGCCAGGGCGACTTGGGCTTTCTTTTTAGCTTTCCATCAGACGAGAGGGAGGCACTATGCCGTGGCAATATAAATAAAAAAAACAAGTAGGCACGTATATATGTCGCAGTCATCTGGTTGAATCTTCTATTCAATTGAATGGCTAGCGCGTTCATTGAATGACGACATTTAATTGAATGACTAGACCGAACGTTGACTAAACACGCGTCACTTAACGTCCAACTAGGTAGCGGATTGAAACATAGCCCTTTGAAAAGAGCGGACGTAAAAGCAGTCAGGTAATTGAATTGTAACTTAGTTCATTCTTTTCCCACGCGGCGTTAGTAGTCACCAAAACAAATATGGCGTCAAAGATGATCACAAAGATATGAACAGTGTTGATATTGTTTTGATTGGATTTACTATAAACTGACTTATTCGTAATAAAATAGTGTCGACAGCATGGATTTACCTATTAATACGCCGCCGCCGGATACTTTTAAAGAAAAATTATAAACTAAAGTTGGCTTTTACCCATTCAACGACTATGCTAAAATGACGTTCAGCCAAGACGTTGAACGTTTCAATCAATAACTTGACGAGTTGTCCTTTAGGCATTCAATTGAATGTCGTCATTCAATGAACGCGCTAGCCATTCAATTGAATAGGAGATTCAACCAGATGACTGCGACATATACACGGTCCGTTGTACGTTGACATCAACGTCAACGCAACGTTTATCGACTTCACTATGCTACCGCGGGGGTGTGTTTAAATAATAATATTAAACTTTGAGTACTTTCCACTTGGGTACTTACACAGCGCGAAGAGCAGCCACATGGCAGCCGTACTGAGCCCCACTGTTAATTACAAGGTTTACTGCCAATAAACTGTTAACTGCTCTCACCGTCGTAAATTCCTTACGCAACTTGTACATTATGCGATTACATTATAACAAACGTAGGCAAAAGATCTGGCTCGGTAGCTCCATTAGGTAGGGTTCGATCCCTACCCGGGACAAACATTCGTGTGATGAACATTTGTGTTTGTCTCGTGTCTGGGTGTTTGTAGGTATAATATTTGTATTTAAGCAGATATTTTATTTGTGATTATTAGACATCGGATTATATGCACTATCAAAATGCCAAAATATGCATGCAAATATGCACTAAAAAAGGGCGAAATATGCACAAAATATGCACAATCAAATAACCATTATTAGAATTAACTTTATTTTAACAATACATATATAGGTACTATTGGTTGTAATTCTTGTGACAATATACAATAACATATTTTTCAAGGTTTTCTGGCGCAAATTTGTGACGTTTGTCACTTAAAACTAATTTATAATTATGCTGAAAATGACCTTTCAACGTCAAATGACGTTACCGGACAGAACTTAAAATTTGGCGCCATTTCTGCCGGAGACCTCTTCAGGCAGAATTTGTCCGGTGCCGTTGATAAAAGCGTTAACTTTTTTTATTTCTTAGAGACACAGATTTTTATACAAAACAGCATTTAATTTGCCACGAACTTTTTCAGAAAGTGAATTTGGAAGGGCGTTACTCTGTTCATCTCGCACGCAGTGCGAGCGAGGGCGATGTGTTGATGTGTGGTATGGGGTGGGGACGGCGGCGTAGTACAACACGTCTAATAGTACAACACGTCTAACAAGTATAAATACTAAAATAAGCACTGTCAATGAAAAAGTACCAAAATATGCAATAACGCTATAAAAATAGCATTATATGCGTTTGCATATGCAAACATGCAAATGCATATAATCCGATGTCTAGTGATTATGTTGTTCTGATACCTACCCATAATGCCGTAGCCACACATTGGGTTCAACTTTGCGTCCAACCACTGTCCAATGCCCAATACTAAGGCGCCTAATGTCTTCATTGTGTCAAAGTACCGATACACACATTGGTGCATTGGGCGCAAAACGTTAGGTTGGTGCAAATATCTCCAATGTGTGGCGGCGGCATAACACAAGTGCTAGTTTTATGATCGGCAACAGTTGAAGCAAATCGGTCTGATGATGATCTGATGGTACGTGAGGTGACGTATTACTACTCGTCGTTTCACGCCTGTAGTCTCATTTGACGTTGGTACAGTTTTTGAGAGGTCTAGGGTTCGAATCCTGGGTCTGGTCATTAATGGTTGCTTTTAAGATTATTTATGAGAGTGACGGAACAGAGTGCAACTGCGTTTGCGCACACGTCTGTGCACATTTTCATCGCCAAAATTCGTTAAGTAGAGTATTACTAGGTAGGGTACTATTAACACTGGTAGTAGCTACTGGTAGCAAAATAGCAATGTAGGTATAGGTACTGGTAATAATATTAAAGGTAGTAAGTCCTCAGTACAGTATAGCGAGTCCTCTCTATGTCCTTTGTCCGCCAAAGACAGAAAAATCAGAGGACTCAAAAATGCGCTGCTCTTGCTTGAGAAATTGGTGGCGAAAGTGCCAGATTCTGATACTTATTTAAAGCCAAAGTGCCTAATCAAAATTCACTCAGTGTTTTCCCACTGATAACATATTCGGTTCCCGGAATATTTCACACAAACATGTTTTAAATTCAATGTAGTCATCGGGTGATCGATTTCGATTTCGCGTTGCACTGTCCCGCTTCGAACCGTGGAATATATTGTTGAATGTTTCGGTTTGTGTTTTGTCCACGGGGTTTCCGAGCTTAGATTAGAATGGAACCACTCCATATATCCCGTGGGAGTTGTAGAAGACGACCAAGGATATATAAGAAAACGGGCAGCAGGGATGTAAGGGAGCGGCCTATCATCTTTTCGCTCCAAGCCAACCTCACCTGCCCGTAGTGTATCCTGCCGAACAACAAACGAGGCGCTGGCAACCGACTGGTGGCAGTATAGCCATCACAATTGAAGGCGTAGCTAAATACCACAGACCGATGACGATGACGTCTATGTCCAGCAGTGGACTGTAATAGGCTGATGATGATGATGATGATGATGGGCAGCAGCGTTTACCTGGGTACAAATAAAACCTTCTGCGTCATTAACCCTGCCAAGCGTGCTGACTAAGCCAAACAATTGTCGTTGTCATGGGGAAGGCCTATGGTCCAGCAGTGGACGTGTGCAGGCTGTTGATGATGGTCATGTAGCCGCGAAAGTCCAGGGGCGGCGGCCTCAAGCCGTGTCTGCCGGTGTCACGTAGAACTTTCAACAAGTCATGCCACGTGAGCCTAATTATTGCAATACTAGCTTTTGCTGCGGCTTCGCTCGCGTTAAATTTGGGGTGAATGCTCCGTACAAATTTCCACCCCCCATTTTAGGCAAGTGGGCGGTTAAAGGGGCAAAAAGTAGCCTATGTTACTCTCCATCCCATCAACTATCACCTCTTAAAAATCACGTCGATTCGTCTCTCCGTTCTGCCGTGAAAGAAAGACAAAACATACAGACAGACACACTAAGTATGGTCCTGAAAGTAACATCGGACTCAAAGGGTATTAGTATACCTGACTGACGATGACTGGCTCGGTGGCTCAATTGGTAGTGACCCCTGCCTTCTGAATTGGTAGTAGGCTCAATTGGTAGTGTCTGGGTGTTTATATTTGTATTTAAGTTTTTATTTGTGGTACCTACCTTCGTTGTTCCCATACCCATAACACATGTGCATAAGTAAGCTACTTACTTTGGGGTCGGAGCAATGTATGTGATGTTGTGTGTGTGATACTTATTTAATGAAATATTTATCTAGAATACCCGTAGTAAGGGCACCCGCGCTAGTTATAACATGTACTTTACCTACTTACTTTGGGATCGGAACAATAATGTTAAATCTTAATTTTGGATGAATTTCAACAATTATTGAAAAAAATTAACACAAAATTATCACGGCAAAAAGCTCTTTAATTATCAAATAATATGCATAATGTACCTATCACATTATCATTTAAAATTAATTAAACAACACTAGACATTTATTCCTCCCAGTCTGACCAAATTTATTTAAGCATCTGGTACTCGAAGTACAATACTTCGTCTGATGGACTTTTTCTGAATCTTTGATTGTTCAACTTAAGCTGCAGCGATGTTGTTAGTCTAAAAAAGAAATGTATCAGGTGATGTATAGGGAAACAAGGGCAGTTTAACGTCGGTGGCACGGGATATGACTTCACCTTCGAAATGAGATAGTTTCTCTCCAAATATTTGTCAAACGCTTCCTTCAAATCGGCATCGAGTTCTGCCACAAAGCGAATTAACTCATTGTTGACAGAGTTATCCGTGGCGTCACTTGGAACGAAAATTTGTCCAAAGAAGCCCTTACGGCCATTATGAGTTTTGGGTAAAGAGCATAGGGGATGTTTCTCCATACACTTGGTCACGAGAAATTTAGATATTGATATTATTTGATCTTTTGCTGGCAGCTTGTAGTCTTTGTAGTCAGCCATCGTGACCGGCAGCGGTATTTTCGATATCGTCTTATAATTTTCTATATTCCCGACCACTTTCTCACCAGCTAGATAGTTCTGAAACAATGCAGTGGCAACTTCGGGACATGCCTTCTTCTTGGAAGTTTTTAGTATGTTATTGTAGAACTTCTTTCTGAACGCTGATATCAGTCTCCAAGCCGTAATATCTTTGGTCTTGCTTTTCTGAATAATTTTGTCCAAGAAGTCTGGTATAATCAACGTGATGTTATTCGTACAAATATTACCAACGTTATTCAAAGTTAGGTGTTCGAACAAAAGCATCGTTGCCCTTAACGATATCTGAATATGTTTCAAAAATTTTACTTCGGAAGAAACATTCACGCCATCCTTTTTAATTTTCAAATTTCGAACGAACATCAGCGCTTCCATCACAAAATTCAATTGGAATTCAGTTCCAGTATATGGTTTCTGGTATTCACATGTAACTCGGCCGTATGTAGAAGTCATAAACTTGTATATTCTACTCATCATGGTCAACAAATGGACTGTGCCCATAGCGGTTTCGTCCATCTGTCCAAACTCGACATAGTTGGCTATCCCGGCGGCCACGCGCTCGCTCAGCGTCTCCACGACGATATGAGCTTCCACACTATCGCCTTCGTCAGGCCTCACGTGTTTCTCAGTTAATTCAGGCACAAGCCTGTGCGATTTTTTACTATCGCTATCATAAAACTGCAGTATGTCCTGCCATTTAGCGATCTTCCCCTGGAAATGAAACTCATGATCTTTGAAATACTTGTAAACGATCTTCAGTAAGTACGTAGGGTCATAAGTGTAGTATATATCATGTGTTTGGATGGAAAAGTAGGGCATTTCCACGGGAATAGCAGAATTGTTACCATTACTGAATATGCTCGAGCTCATATTCGACTGGCAGATGCGTATGTTGAGCCCTTCGCGGAGGAGTTGGCCTAATACGGAGCGCACCCACTTGGAGACAGCTCGGTTCCCTTTTGTGTAAAACAGTGCGTAGTCTATGGGCAGCGTCCAGTTTGCGAAGAGCCCTCGGACCATCAGCACGACTGCGTACCGAGCGACCTGCGGCGACAGCTCCGTGCCCACTCGGCACAAGCCGTACAGCTTGTCCTCCCTGATGTGGTAGTAAAGATGCGGCTTCAACTCCACCTCAAATACCTGCACCGAACAGTATCTTTCTAACTCGGTCATCGCCTCGATTTTGGGTTTCAAACAGTTCATGAGCTTCAAAATGTTTGTGAATTTCATACTCGCCGTTGAATACACTCTTAGCGACTTCTTGGTAGGAAGATACATAGTTTTTTGCAGCGCCATGTAAGTGGCGGGGCTGGTGTGGTAGAGGCACAGACAGAAGGTTGTGTACCAGTCGCATTTTCTCTCTTTATATAAAAGATTCTTCATGTCCAACTGAGCCTTGACTACAAGGGATATGTCTGTGTTCAGGAATTTGTCACAGAGCGAGCTAAACAAGGCCCATTGTTTTTCCTTTGTCATCTTCTTTTTAAATTTGGATGCCGACACAAGCTTCTTTTGTTTGATTAAGCTGCACCTGTGGCATAGAAACGTCGTTATACTTACGTCGTTATATCTACTACCTATGATGCACCTTGGTCTCTCAACCAAGGGCCGGATCCGATGTCCACCAAGACTATTAATATTTGTGGTGCTGGTAGATTCCTTAATTCTGATTTTCTTAAAATTCAGGTGCTTCGGAAACGTACCTACTTAGGGATTGGATCAATGTATGTGTTGTTGTAAGATATATAATGTATTAATTAACAGTGCTTATGGTGTGGTCACAGAATGAGGTATTTTGAAACCATACGCCTTGATCTATAATTATCGGTATTTGATAAGTGACTAAATTCTTCAAAGTCCTGTTGACATCTGATCTAATCGTACTGAACTAGTACTTAGCCAAATGAATTCTAAGAAAGGCCCCTAGTTATCATCTGGCCCTCATAGACCAAAGGAAAACCTAAATGAAAGAGCATTTAGGATGACCTCACTCCACCTGATAGTAAGCGGTCGTGAGATCCAAAAGATAGGTCGACAGGCATAATAGAATATGTAGAAAATAAATAAATAAAATGTAGTACTTACTGCTTGCTGGTGACAATCTCACACTGAACACCTTTGTTAGCCATTAGGACCGCGTCAAAGGTCTCCGAGAGGGGGTCGGGCTCTGGCAGCATCAGGGTCGGGAGCACGGTGCTCTTCAGCATCTTCTTGCAGTTGCGTATCTCGAAGGCTTCGGGAGGGAAGTGCGCATCGCAGATATAGGTCTCCGGGACACTCTTGTCGACGAGGTCACGGCGCCCCGCCAGAGTCATCCACAGGTTGATTCTGTTGGTTAAGTATACATTAGACAACATTATATAAAATTATTTGATCCCAAAGAATGTAGTTTGTGTTATAGAAACTGGTACCACAAATATGTATGTACTTATTATTTGTACAAATTTATCAATCACTCAGATACAGGATATTAAATAAATGCATGTCCTGGGCCCACCCAGATCCCCAGATCGAACCCACGTCCCTTGGTTGAGAAGGCAGTTAGTATTTGCTAAATTTAGTAAGGAGGATGTAAGGGAGCGGCGTATCATCTCTTACCTTCAAGCCACCTGCCCGTAGTGTATCTTGCCGAACAACAAACGAGGCGCTGGCAACCGATAATATCTTATTAAGGATTGATAGCGTTTCATACCGACTGGTGGCGGTATAACCATCACAATTGAAGGCGTAGCTAAATACCACAGATCGATGACGGGCAGCAGCTTCTCCGGAGCGAGAAGCTGCGATCGCTAACCCGCCAGCCAGCGTGGCGATTATGGGTATATCCTCCAGATGTTTGCCCTAAGTGGCGAATAAGTGGAGAAGCCTATGTCCAGCAGTGGACTGCAATAGGCTGATGATGAGGAAATTAGTATCAAATCACTAAATAAATCATCAGACCAGTCAAAATAAGATAAGACTCAGAATAAGAAGTTGCATTGTGCACCTCTTAGCAAGGGTTTTTTTTTATGCCAGAGGGGGCAAACGGTCTTGAAGGTCACCTGATGGTGAGGGATTACTTCAGACTATAGACACCGCCTCCACTTGAGGTTGTCCGTGTCCAGTAATTGCACTAGATACCAATACCCTCACCGTTTCTGCTCTCCAGGCAGCGTGTAGAACTGCAGGTTCTGGTCCCCATCGCTGGTGTTGGGACAATTCACCACAATGCATGTGAATCTCCTCTCATTGGACTTGGAGCTAGCCACGGTGCTGGAACCAGCCTCCTGAAGATGTAAATGAATTGTGACGTATGCTATACACCTCTTTCAAGCCATGGTTTTTATTTGTAGTACGTGCACTCAGTTCTACGATATTTTAGAAAAGTTAAATGGCATTCAAGAAAGAATTGTTGCGAAAATTTTTTAGGAGCCGGCGTCGAATCTTTGCTTCCCTGACCTGACCTTCAGCCACCTTCGCCTCCTTTATCCTAAGAGAAACAAACCATGATGAGACCAATCTGGACACCAGCTAAGTTGCAATTTCTAACAGCAAGAATAACACTCTTTATGGCGCACCTTCATAATGCTTGGGGAGAGTACAAGACGGAGTAAGTACCAAGAGTTGCATCACTAAACCGCCAACTTCCTGGCTTCGAGATTTTACTAAGTAACTTTTTGACAGGAATACTAGTACCCATTTTAGGCCCTAACCTTGACCTTACCAAATGTACTACTAGGCCAAATATTCAGTAATACAATGATGGTACTCACAACTTCTGTTAGCCAAGCAAACGATGTGGATGTCGATGCCGACGGTGCTTTCAGCGACTCCTCAACGACATCTAATGGCTCCTTCTTGATGATCACCTGTTCTAGCCCAGTCTCTTCTCCCGTGTCACTCTCAAGCTCTGCTTCCTCTTGGATGTTCCAATCCATTTCTCTCTTGCGTCTCCCTCTTTTCTTCTTAATGGAACCTTTAGTCGGAGGCATGTCTTTTGTATTTCATTACATCCACAGTGTACCGAGTATTCTAATAATTATCTTCCTCTGAAAGAAATATTATGATAAGAAATTTTAAAATGGTATCAACCCTCGCGTTCATGATTTGTTGATAGTTTTGTGTACACGTACAGTTTTGCGAACTATGTAAACTTCTCAATGCCACACCTATAGATATATGGTAAAAAGATATAAACCAGTATGCAAGTTATTGTGGAAGGCATAATTATGTATAATCCCTTTAAATTGCAAATATGTGTTGAGGTTTCGGCAGTGACAGACAGAGGTTATATACTGCGGTTGATGATTTTTTGTATATCTTGCGTTCTAGGGTTGTGTTTGCAGGTTATGTAAGATGTTATTCTAATATCTTCATAATTTATAGACTTAGCAAAAAAAGGTTAATGAAAAATGGGACAAAGTGCTGGCCAACATAGAGTAAGCCGCTTATGTCCATCCTCTACAAGTCGATAAGTAGATAGTCCATCGAAAATTGACTAGAGAGAACATATATAAGAAAAACATTAGGCATGCATGAACGTCTAGGGGTGAGAGCCTTCCGCTCCCCCAACAGTCCGGTGATGATGACAACGCCGCCCTGGCCATCATCCTAGTCATTTAGGAATAAAAATAAAATAATGCGTGAATATGCTTGCATAGAGTATCCAATTCGGAAAGACCGAAAAGAGGTCAGGCAAAGGAGCCTTGATTTAACAAGCGTACCGATGGCCGAGGGTTTATCACCATCATGCTAACTCTGAGGCTGCAGCTGACTAATCTATTGACAGGAAAAACCAGTGACAATAATTCTAATTAGAGACATCCCTGTTGGCACCTGGTACCATCTGCCACCAAACTGCAAAGCTGCATTCAAAACTTCTTTCTTCCAAGAGTAATAAGTCAAACTTTTCACAAGTTATCCGTTACCTGAATATTTCAAAGACACGAGAACTAGAAATGGATCACGACTTGAAAACTGCCTTTGATCTTTATGTACGCGATAGTTGTATATCGTTTGTGGACTTCGGTCGTCAAGGAGGTTTTGAGAGGCTTTGAGGATAAGAGTAGATTTAAGAATCGTTGGTTGTCAAATGGGAATATCATCTTAATCATCATCATCATCATCACGCAGTGAACATAGGAGTCTCCAATTGTTCGCCACTTTGAAATATTTGAAAAAGGAATATGCAAGAAGAGATTTCTTCAACAGGTTTGGTTAGTTTTTGCCTTTGCAATCCCTTTGGATTACTTACCAAAATTTGGTGGAGTGCTTATTTAATATAAGAGATTAAAGAGAGGTAGGGCATAGCGAATCTTCTCTTGAATTGAGCCTCCCGTCCGGGGAAGAACCTCCAACCTATAGAATACCGCAGCCAAGTGATCCGGGTCGTGTTTCTGCCGGTGATTAGGGTTTCCGGAGCTCGTGGGGGGTTGGGGTTGGGCCGGCACGGCGGTGGCAACTGACAGGTAACTGACCAGTTACTTGCCCGTTGTCACAGCGACTTGGGCTTCTCTTTCGCTTTCCATCAGGCGCAGAGAAGCCATTATGTCGAACTAAGACTATAAAAAAGTATACATGTTAGCAAAATAAGGCGGAGAAGGCGCTTATTCACATTATAGATTGTTGAGCAGTATGTGTAGCTACCTATAGTGTGTTATAGAAACATTTTAGCAACCCCTAAAGCGGTACATTACAGCCTGTTACCGGCGCTGGGAGCTGCCGAGTGCCGAGCGCTTCCCGAGCCTCTACGAACGCCCTTCAAACCCTCCTGGGAGTGCGGGAGGGGTGGCCAGGCTTTTTGCTGCGTAGAGAACTTTCTCATAGCTAATAATAATGCGTACTAGTAGAGAGAGAAGATTTCTTCTTGTTCTATTAATACCAGATCTTACAGAACATCCAAAGCAGAGCAGATTTTGTAAAGTTCGTTTTCTGGATAAACCCCGAAGTCGTACTCGAAACCGTTGTTTTGCAGGACACCCAAATAAATTAGTTAAGGTTTCGTCTTCTAGCCAGAAGCTGGAACTGTTTGCTACTACTGTAGGAACATGTTTACATTATATTTCATCATCAGCCTTTAAACGTCCACTGCTGGACATAGGATCCAATGGCAATTGTCATTTGGGGAATTTTTCTTAGTCACCGCGCTTGGCAGGTGGGTTGTTATCCGCAGTAAGTTTCTGGAAACCACATGGACGGATATTTTGCCTCTTCAGTCAAGCGAATGATACGCATAAAATAACATCTATCTATCCTTCTCAACGGTTCCTCAGTTCTTTTTTATTCTTTATGGGTTTGCGCTTGGCCACAATTCACCTGGTGTTAAGTGATATTGAAGCCTACGATGGAGCACGCTTACCCAGAAAATACCGATTCACTCTCGCCTTGAACACCTCAAGATTATATGTCTCCGGAAACAAAGAGTCCGGCAAGGAGTTCCATAGTTTGGCCGTTCGCACCAATAAAGTAGAGGCAAACCGCACCGTGCGAGTCCTTCCAACTTTCGGAAAGTCCGGAGCAGTTCGTCCTCGTGTGTCACCCTGGCCTCCCCCCGGTCCTCCAGGAGGTCGCGGGAGGGGGCGGGGAAGGGGAGGCGGGTATAAATAGCCGTCCTCGCTCACTGCCAAGGTCGCGCGCGATCGATGCGTGAGGCAGCGATTTGTTGCGTGCCGTGTTACGAGGACTTGGAGGCCTATCCTGATTCCTGCCTGAGCCGTGTTCCGGGTTACAATGACGCCTGGGATTAACGTGCAGGATGTCTGTTTCTGTTTACAGAAGTAGTCTAAAGAGAGTTCTTTCCTTACGGCAGGCAGCGGCTTAGGCATTGCCGTCCATGAGCGGCGGTACCGTTTAACTTCAATTAGGCCGTTTCTCGTCTGCAAGCCAAGTAATACTAAAAAAACTGTATCCAAATGTTGATGTTCTATTATTGTCTTTTTATATTACGTAGGTGCGGTTCCCGGTTCTTTTTCATTTCCGGTCAATTAAGGAATGAAACTTTTAAAAGAAGACTATCGGCCGTATTCACAAACGTTACTATGCGTTACGCGAACGCACAGTTATCGAAAAACGTATAGGTTAGACATATTCAAGCAAATCATTTCCGTTCCGTTCCTTGAAATATATCAGTCAACAGCTCCTCTATCGCTTTCTATGACTGCTCCGGTTGTGGCGCAATGGCAATAGATAATCCAAAGATTCCAGGTTCGATTACCGGTCGGGTCAATTTGGGAAATGAACCATTCATAATTTTCTCGGGTCAAGGGTGTTGTTAGATTATCTGTCACGTTACACATAGCACAAAGGGATAAAAAGTATCTCAGTAAGTTGTATAGTACCCATAGTTGTAGCTTCGGTTTATTTTGGCACTAGATGGCGAGGTGTGGCCTAGCCACAGATTAATAAATAGCTATATGGCCCAGCGTAAAGTCCTGTAATATACAGGACGCCATGTTGAAAATCAGCTGTTACAGATGTTTCAACGTTTTATCGTTACAGTTAGCATTCCTTATTACAGCAAACGACGTCGTAATTTCACAATTAAGCCCACATCGGCATAATGTAAAGCCTAATAGACGAGTGGTTTATCATAAACCCAGATAGCCGAAGCCGGGAGATTACGTTTGTTACGAAGATATTAATTACTCTGCCTACCTCAGTCACTAGGGCGCCTACCAAGAAGCGTTCCCGACCTTAACACGACCGGCTAAAGTCGATTATACAAGTGGAAATCGCGAAAATTACTTTGTCTCCAACCGAGGATTACATCAGGACGTCGCGAAATGGAGTTTTAACTTTATTATTTCCGCGGGACAGTGTAATTTGGCTCGCGGGCGCGTGTTTCGGGGGAGTCGATACGGCGACATGCGCAGTGGATGTCGTCCTTTGCCGCGACTGGTCGGCCGACCGGTCGGGTGCGCAGCCCGCATCGGCCGGTCGCTCGGCCGACTCGTCCGGCTAGCAACAAATCAGCTGATCCCGCCGGTCCTGTATCGATCCTGTATCCCAGTCTATTCAATTAGGATTACCGGCGGTTTGTTCAATAAATATTTAGGGAGACAGGGATCTGAATTTTAAATAGGAATCTGGCATCTTCGGAGGTATTAAGTGTTTTAAAAGCAGTTTTCCGGGACGGGCCGTGATTTCGTACGGACTAAGTTAGATTATGTTGAGTAAACAGATCTGAAAACGATTAGGGAGGCAGTTTGCTTTGAGCTTCAAAGCTTTTAATGTCGTGTGTCTGATGATGTGAACAGGGATAAAGATCGTGACAAATCAAAATTGTTCCATAAGTGACATAAAAAAGCATTAAGTTAAGTATACCTACGAAAGAGCAAAAATTAAAAGTGCTGCAATAGTTAGGGCCCTATGCCCTGCAGGGGGATTAATGAGAAAAGCTGATGAAGATGAATGGATCAAAGCGCATGTCACATATCAAAGGTTTCGGATTTGATCCTTGGTCGGGTCGCGAAAATGTATTTTCCAAACTGTCTCCGGTTTGGGTGATCTGGGACTTCTGGGAGAGGGCACCAGACATAATCTTACTCCGACTCCAAGGGAAAACCTTAGTTTGAGACCTTACCTTGCGTGGTCTGAGATCTTCATATCGACGACCAGTTCGATTTAGTGGTAATGACTGCGGTAGTGGGTTCGATCCCCGCACAGTACAAACGTTTGTGTGCATGAACATGTCTATTTGTATTGGTCTGGGTGTTTGCTACGTTTGATATGTATTTACTTACAAAAAAAAGTTTCTAATTAAGTTCATCATTTGTCTAGTACCCATAGTCCAAGCTTCGGCTTTGTTTGGGACTAGACGGCGCTGTGTGCCCTAGCGTGGCATAATATCGGTTTTTTTACATGTTTACTTAAATAATTAAGTAGGTATACTTCTAAAATAAAAATAGTGATGAATAAACTGTTGTAACACGCTCATATGACGAGACGAGGCCTCAAGTAATTAGCAACAGGCTTATTAACGGGCGGGTATTTTGGGAAGGTGACCCGCCAGACCCTAGGACGAATTACTCACATGTTATACTTAGTAGTTAGATAAGTTGCTATACTTAGTAGTCTCCCGATCGAATTCGGCCACCACAGCCTATCTCCAACGGATGTAAGGGGGCAGCTTATCATCATTTCGCTCCAAGCTAACCTCACCTGCCCGTGGTGCATCCTGCCGAATAACAAACGAGGCGCTGGCAACCGACTGGTGGCGGCATAACCATCACAATTGAAGGCGTAGCTAAATACCACAGACCGATGACGGGCAGCAGCGTCACTAGAACGAGAAGCTACTCCCTGCGATCGCCAACCCGCCTACCCAACGTGGCGATTATGACAGACGTTTGCCCTAAGTGGCGAGCAGCTGGAGGTGCCTCCGTGGACAGCAATAGGCTGTTGATGATGATGATAATGAGCCAATCTCCAACGACTGGCCAAGAGCAAAAGATTAAATAAAATGCACAAGTGCACAAACACAGGTGCACTCTGTGCTGTGCCTACGAAATTAAAATCGAAACCAGCACGAATCATGTTGATAGTAAATTAGCTCCCGACCGTGAAAGGTCCTATGACTTCTGGACTGTTGACAAGGCTTGTTTTCCTTTTTCAAGTGTGCAGTCGGGTTTTTGTTTATGGTAATAATTTTTTTTTAATTTATTTTACGTACATAATAAAAGACCAGTTCTTTATAATTATTAAGACCGGTCCCGTAGCTCAACTGATAGTGACTCCTGCATTCTTAACTAAGGGTCGTGGGTTCGATTCCCACCCGGGGTAAATATTCGTGTAATGAACATTAATTTGTGTTTGTTCTATGTCTAGGCGTTAATATTTGTACTTATTTGAAGAATATCTGTTAATATATATTTGTATTTGAAGAATATCTTTGTGGTATTCGTTGTTCTGATACCCATAACACAAGTGGTTAAGCTACTTTGAGATTAGAGCAATGAATGTGATGTTGTCTTACGTGAAGGTAAGGAATAGATTAATAAAAAAGTATAGGTACTGTGTAATAACAAACGTATCTATTTATTAGCGGTTCCATATTAGGCGGATTGCATCATCTGTTTTGATCCGCGCGCGCGCCGCTGTCGTCAGCCGCGATGTCGTCGCCTGCACTTGGCAACTCATTGTCAACAATCTAAATGTGCCCACTGATCTACTATCCACTACCAATTATCTATGACGTTTTTATGGATTTACTTGCGACCCGCCCCGGGTCGCCCCGGGTTGCACGGGTAAATGCGATATTAAATATTCTACATTTCCAAAACCCATTTTACCGCCTTAGGGGACGAATTTCCAAAAATCCTTTGTTAGTGCTTTGATGACTTAAAAAAAAACCCCTGTGCAATTTCAAGTTTCTAACTGTAATAAGTTTAGGCTCTGCGTTGTAGGTATACCTATGTCAGTCATATTATTATGAGGAAGAGGGTACTCAAACGGGAAGCACAATCGATCGAGTTTGTTACAAGGAATCTACGATAGCGATATTTTAAACACTCGAGTCGTACTGCAACTTTGTCAATTTTTACTCGACATGGCAAAAATGTACCTCGTGAAGAGGTCAAATTGCCACTAATTATCAAAAATAAAATTACCAAACCAAAACCGACTCCAAAATAATGAACATGGGACCTACTATGGACTAACATGGGACTAACTAATACCTTTCAAACAAATCGTTTCACAATTCTCGAAGTAACAAAGAATACACACAACAACGAAAAATTCAGAACCTCCTCCATTTTTGAAGTCAGTTAAACAAAGAAGAAAGAAACTTATCTTTATTGTGTTGTTATAAACAGCTATACAAGTTGTGACTATAATGGAAGCTTAGCTAACAGATTTAACACAAATCTATTGGCAAGTTCGCGCAATAAACAACAGCGAACTAATAGGCCTGGAGAGCCGGAGGTAAATCTAGGAGGCGTCCGTCAGCCCTCCGAGCCGGAGGGAGCAAGGCGAGGACGCACTCCGCCCGGTTAATACGCGAATTAACCGGCGTCTCTGCGCACGCGATAAATAACAGGAGAAATTAATTTAGCTGCTCGCTTCTGGGGCACGGAGTAGAGGAGTACAGAGGGGCATACAGAACTTAGAGACGATTTTTGATTTCGCGATAATAAAAAATATTTCTTTACGTAACTTTAAATCGATATTTACATACGTTCTTAAAAAACTGTTTAAAATTTGAATTACCCGCCAGACCCTTACGTTTAACCTGAAGCTTAAAAATATTTGTCCCGTTTTGACTTAAAAATAAAATGGTCACTTTAGGCTCACTGGAATTGCTTCTGATATACCTACCTACTCGTAGGTATATACAATTTGTATATGACGACTAGTTTGGTTCAGTGCTAGTCAAGGTTGGCCCTGACACAGTGGTCGCAGGTTCTGTCCCCGCACAGTATAACCTTCTTTGTTGTATTGGTCTGGGTGTTATGTTACTGTAATATGTAGGTATCAACTTATAAAAAAAGTATCTAAGTAAGTCTAAGTTTAACACACACAATAACAGGCAAATTCACAGGCACACAATGTGAGATTGAGAAAGTAAAGAAGTCATATAAACCCAAAATACTTAATTACCTAGTTAGGTAGGTAACATAAATTGATGTCGCCTGATTTGGTTTGTTGGTTGGCACTTAACTAGTACTTGCACTTAATAATATGAAGTGTGTTATACATATATCTTTCAATGAAGATAACAAATTAAACACGTTCCTAATCCTATGACGTAGCATATTTAAAATCGAATAAATAAAATTCGATTTGATTGACATGTTTAATGTTTAAAGTGAACATAAAATCCTGCTTCGAGCTGCCTCTTCGCGTAAGTAGGCATTTAAAGCAGACAAGCACTGTTCCCTTCTCCGAGTCCCTTCTCCATGGCTCCCACTAGACCGCGCGATTTGCAAGCCGCCGCCGCTTGACGGATGGTCGCGGGTTCAGCGCCGGGCCTGTTTACACTGCCTTCGGTGACCTTACCCGCTGCGATATTACATGCATTTATTAATGAAGCCTACCCCATAAAACCTTTCCATTTTAATCTGCAGCGCGAAATATGAATTCATGTAAATTTATTTGAATAATTAAGCCATTCAAACAGTCGTATATCATTTTGGTTGCTCGTAGGCGCAGTGGACGCTATGGCCCTCCGAAATAGTGCAGGTTCGGTTTCATCGGATTGCTTGGTAAAAAAAGCAAGTTTATCAGTTGTGCAGTACCTACCCAGTCATTTTACAAATTTCGGCTCAGTTTGGGACTACTTATACCCAGCTAGGCATGTCTTCATTATTTAGTTAAGTGACGTAGTAAGTTAGTAGACGAATTTTAGTTTGTATCGTGGTTTGTATATTCGAACACGGGAGGGACAAATGAGAGGGATTTATGGGGCAAAAATACGCGATACGTTCAAGGAACGATCGTTTTCGTTTTTTGTAGTAGGGCCCCTGGTACGTGGTTGGTCTCCTTTCATTTGGTCGCTTTGGCCGAAATTCGGTCTGGAGGAAGCAGTATTAAGAAAGATGACTTATTATTACTTACGATTTCTTCCGGTTTCGCTTTTTGAGTATGCTCGCTGTTTTATCCAAACGGCATCTGAAAGGAAACGCAAATTAAAGTACCATTAATGAAAAATATCTACTCAAATAATAATTTATAACAATCAGCAAATAAGCAAACCAAGAAAAACTGAAGATAAAATGTCATCAAGATGTAAGAAATGTTGTTAAAATAATTAATATTTATTAGTGATCATAGGAAAACGTAATGTTGCTTAGTTAATTTTACAAAATAGCAGCTGCAGCTGCAGATCACGATTTAATACTTTACCTTTAATAACAAAATAATGTTTATATACGACTAGCTTTTGCCCGCGACTTCGTCCGCGTGTTTAAATTTATACATACAAAAGTTTTTTCCCGCTAACTCCCGTTCCCGTGGGAATTTCTCAAAATACAGCCATAACTAAACTTTATATTTACTAAGGTACCTGCATGCCAAATTTCAAGCGTCTAACTTAAGCGGTTTAGATTTTTCATACAAAAGGATTTTCCCGCTAATTCCCGTTCCCGTGGGAATTTCGGGAATTCCTTTCTTAGTGCACCCCTACGGTACCTAAGCTACGTCCCTTCCAAATTTCAAGTGCCTACGTTTAGCCGTTTGGGCTGTGCGTTGATATGTCAGTCAGTCAGTCAGTCAGTCAGTCAGTTTCTCCTTTTATATATATAGAAGATAATGCCACTTACAGCTCAACTTGATGTTGTCAACGCGTTGTAACACAATTCAGTTGTTATCGCAGTCGCTAGGGCGAGCGCGGGGCAACGCATGGACCGCGGGGGGATCGGCGGCGGAGAGCGGCGCGACCTCTCGCTGGGAAGACCCGACGCGTACTAACCCGCTAATTCAATCGTCGGGTAACCGTTGACAATGACAGGTAAAATTTTAAAAGTTGTGTGTGAAATTATTGAAAAAAGTTTTTATTACCTGTAATGATAAAGAATTTCTATGTGAATATAATCTGTACATCGAGAAAGTGTCCCTAAAATACCCCACACGTATAGGTTTGATGAAAAAAAAATTTTTGAGTTTCAGTTACAGCTATGTATGGGGAACCCCAAAAATGTTGGTTCTTTTTCTGATTTTATTTTAAAATCTTAATGCGGTTAACAGAATACATCTACGCACCAAATTCCAATAATGTAGCTCTTATAGTTCCGGAATAAACTGGCTGTGACATACGGACGGACAGACAGACAGACATGACGAATCTATAAGGGTCCCGTTTTTGCCATTTGGCTACGGAACCCTAAAAAACAACCAGACATGCGACATACCACACAGTCAGTGCCATCAAGCCGAGCCTTGTACACTTACGAGGTAAATATTTTTTTTTGTAATTAAATACATGTATTATACCTACCTATAACAAACACCTAGACCAATTCATTGACATGAATGAACTGTCACTTTAATGACGATTTAATTGATTTTACATTTGTTTAGCGTCTGTAAAAAAATAGGGCCTACAAATACAACTAACGCCATCTATTGTCAACATTTAGAACTAAAAATATTTTGTTCGTCTTAATAATATTTATTCGTTCCATTAGGTTCTGATAGGTTCAAACAGATACATTTACATTCTCCATCATCCCGTATTTTATTCCCATGGGGGTAGAATTGATCAAAATCCTTTTTAGCGGATGCCTACGTTATACCATTCTCCTGCATGCCACCATCAACGGTTTGGGCTGTGCGTTGATAGATTACTATGTCAGTTAGTTTGAGTTATATATTCTGTAATGCAATCTAAATTATTGTTTTTATTACATTTAAGAGTAGGTATAGATAACTTTTATTCGCGAACGACCGTCGACCTCAAAGGGACAGGGGTTTTACGTAAAGTTTTCAGACATTATAATCAGCTGTATAAGCTGGGGGCAGTAAGTTTAAGATTATGCCCCATACTCCATGGTGCCCCATGGTGGACACTTTGGAAACCCCTGCGTCAGTAAATGAGATAGAAAGTGATGACAAAAAAGGTTACATAACCCTTACGCGTAACACCTGCCAAAGAAGAAGCCCATGACCGCTGGACACCGCGTCCCGACCTCACGCCACAGTGACGCAGGTGGCAGTAACCCTGAACCCGCGTCACGCCCATTTCTCGGCAGCACTATAAATACCGGCTGCCCCGCTGTTGCCAACTTGTCCTCTCGCGACATCTCGGAGCTTTCCTCATCGGCCGCTAACGACCCGCGAATGATGCGGTGGTACGGATGAAGAGTTATTGGCGTGTGGTTCGAGGAAAACTTGTGGCCAACGTTCATAATGCTTTCAGAACATTTCTCGGAAAAGGGTTCGTTCAAGAATTCGGTTTTGTCAATTTTCGAATGGAAATGTGATTTTTTTAAAATAGTAAAGCGAGTGTGTAGCGTAACAGGCTTTTCCAAGGCCAATCGAAGACTCACAGCAAGAAGAAGTAGTACATATGACAATTTTTGATTATTCTAGTCAGCATTTTACCTACTCTAGGCTAAAGACTGCACGCTTAGAATGTGAAGGGACCTTAAAGTGTTTCAGCCCAGAATTTCTAATGAGGAAATAGGCGTCACATCTCCATTAGAATTAAAGGTTCAAACATAGCAGGACAGACATCTATTGTGATGAACATCTGTTTTTGTTCTCTGTATAATAGTTAATGTAGATAGCTACAAATAATTCTGATGGCTACTTCGAGTTCCGTAACACAGTGCTCAAGCTACTTCTTTGGTATTGGATCAATGTAGGTATATGGTAGAAGAACTTGTCAGATATTTACCTATCATTTGTCAGCTAGGCAACTAGTCTTTTTTAAGGAAATGGAGCTTCTATATTCCTGGGCAGAATATGACAAGCTTATGTCATCGCCCGGAGCGAGTTGATATGGAACAAAGGTTCGCGCGAGGTGGCTGGCAGACAGCCAGCGCGGTGACGCTCGCGACCACTCAGCCACTGGGCTCAGGGGGATTGCGCCCGAATGGGAGTACATTTTTACACAAAAATACCTAGTTTTTATTATCAAGACAGAGTTTTTCGTGTATTTTTCGTTCAGATGGGCCTGATGATATGTAGTAGATTCATTAACCAATGATTTACCTTTGCTAAACAAAGTAGTCTGAAATTAGAAAATAAAGTTAACTTTGTTCGATAAATCTGTTTCTTTCCCGCACCTCCCCTTTAGGTACACGACGTGCAGTTGTTGTTCGGAAAATGCTATGTTGATGCAACTGTCAGCGCTGCAGCTCTGACGTCAATCATGTTTGTGGCTGGAGTGGAGGCAGCGAGCATTTCACAACACACCTCACACTTGGTACTAAGAAGATAACGGCTGATTTGTTATAGCTTAAATATTAATAGATGCGTAGATGTTATGGCTTTATGACAACCATCAACGAACTATCAAACCACAACGTCAAACAATGAACTCGTATCATTTAATGCCCACCTATACGAACGAAGGTAATGTTATTTTGGGCAATAAATCAATCTTTCACTCTTGAAAATTACATTCCACGGAACACAAATAATGGAAAAGAGCCAAAGAGCATCTCGAGTTTGCCATCCGAGCGCAAAAGATATGAAGATGGAAAAACATAATCTTCAATATCAGGGCTTAATCTACGCGGAATCACGTGGCGGACGAAGCCCTCCTATCAAATATCGGGTCGGGCCTACTCCCCTCGCTAAATAAACCTTTCAAAATTGAGAGTCTATTCAACAATAAGTTTTTCTGTTGACTTTCCACTCGGACCTGTAATGGAATACCGACCTTCGGCGTTAATGAAGGACGAAATTTAGTTCCCAGTTGTAATGGAATTGTGCAAGTTGCTTAGGGCGAGCGGACGGGGAGGGGGGCGGCACAATTATGCAAATTTCAACCTTAATTTCATGCTTTCGCTCCGTTGACTGTCTCACGCAGGATATACTCAGTCCTAAATTAGGATAAGGAGATTAGATAGCGTTATCCAGTAATAAAGCCGAATTAACTACGGCATTTATTCACAATTTAATCGAGCTCCTGAAAGTTGCCGACAATAAAACCGCCGTGAACGTCCCGGGCCCGACCGGGAACCGGTTAGCTTGTAATTTAAGGGCGTCTCGCAGGGAACATATTTCGGACCGAAATATTTTAAACTTCAAAAGAGTTCTACGAAGTTGTAAGTTTGACAGAGATATAACTGGACGTGTATTCTGGGCGATGGGAGGGCACCATAAAAAAAGAGTCGTTTATCGTGGTTAGGCTCGCCAGATGTAAAACCGCCTTTTCCGGGGTATTTTTAACAAAGCAGTTTGGATGTCCCTTCTGAAAATGTTTACTGATTTTTCAGTTTCGTTCATTTCAACGGTATTTATGGCTCAATATGTCATCTGATTTATAATTACAAAACAGCTTAGGTCTCAGAAAGCAATAAAACAAACCGTGCATCCCGATCAACTCAAATACTCTTTTGACTTTTAACTTTTTACGATTTTTGCGGCGTTGTAACACGAATATTTTTTCATTGACGATCTATGAAAGTCACAGGTTATCTATACCTATACCTACTCGTATCAGAAAAAGTAGCTACCAAATAGATTGGCTTTGAATTGTATTCGTGACTTGAATAACAGTTCTAACTGCCAATCTTTTTTAAATGCAAAGCCATAGATCAGGCCCGTATTGTAGATTATTTGACATTAGTTTTATTACTTTTAATAATAATAATAATAATAATGTCTTTATTTGCCTCAAACATGGTAGTAACAGATGATACAGTTTTATAATGAGCTCATGTTTCACTATTTAAAAAATAGCATGCAAAAATAAAATTGTTCTAATATAATAATTACATGTCAAATTACTACTATTACCAATACAATAATATTAAAGTTAGATGTCAGTTATAAAATAAAATTAATGTCAATATGGCCGAGAGAATGTCATGAAATTCAATGTTATTATTTATTATAAACGTCTCTCAATAAATTCCTTTATGCTGTAGAAATTGTATGATCTTAGCCATTTTTGAAGTTTGTTTTTAAACAATACATAATTATTAAGCTCTTTCAATTCATTTGGTATCTTATTATAAATTCTTACACACATACATAAACAACTTTTTCCATATTTGGCTGATTTAGGTATATCACTAAGAGCTAGCTCGTGTGGATTTCTACGTTGTCTACTATTTATAACATCACTAGCTTTCCTAAATAAAGTTAGGTTTCTGTAAACAAACTTACCAACCTCCAGAATGTAAAGTGATGGTAAGGGTAGAAGACCAAGCTTCTTGAATAACGGTTTACATGATTCATCTGGCGGTATTCCACAAATTGCTCTAACGCACCTTTTTTGAGCAACAAACATCCTATTAAACTCTGTACAGTTGCCCCATATGACTAGCCCATATCTCAGTACGGATTCTACATATGCATAATATGAAGTAATTGCAGTCTTAATGTTAGTTACCTTTTTTACTTGACTTAAAGCATATGAAAACTTGTTGATTCGATCACAAACATATTTAACATGTAATTTCCAATCTAGGTTTTCGTCAATGATAACTCCTAAGAATTTTATATTTGCTACTGCGTGTATTTTTTTTATATCTAATTTGAAATTGTACTGTTTATGTTTCGATTTATTGAATTGTATATATACTGATTTATCAAGATTAATTTTTAAATTATTATCGTCAAGCCATTTAATTATTTTGTCAATTGTATTATTAATGTCATTTTCGTGAATATTAATTGAGTCATTTGCTATTTTATCAGTGGTCACAATTATAGAGATGTCATCGGCATATAATATATATTTATGATTTGATACGGATACAATGTCGTTCACATATAGGAGGAATAAAACAGGTCCCAATATACTGCCCTGGGGGACACCATTTCCGTTTTTTCGGTAGTCTGAAGAGATAGTTACTCTCTCTTTATTTTCCACATTATCAAGAGATACACATTGTTGACGATTAGAAAGGTAAGAAGTAATCCATTTCAAAACTATACCTCTGATACCCATGGTTTCTAGTTTCTTTTGTAACAGCGCATGTGAAACATAATCAAATGCTTTACTTAGGTCAAAAAATAGGCCTGTGGTCAAGTATTTTTTATTTAAATTAGTCAATATATTGTTAATAACTGCAAAGATAGCGGATGTCGTAGATTTTTCTTTTTGAAATCCATATTGTTCACATTCTATTATGTTAAATCTATTACAAAATTCCATAAGCCTTTTGTACATGCACTTTTCAAAAATTTTCGAAAATATTGGTATTAAGGTTATTGGACGGTAGTTATTGATATCTGTCTTATCATTCTTTTTATGCAAAGGCTTAACTATAGATAATTTCAATGATGTTGGAAAGGTACCTGTTGAGAATGATAGGTTTACGAGATGTGTTACTACCTTGAGGATCTCCGTTATACAAGATTTTATTACTTTTGTACCTATACCATCATATCCTTCCGAAGCCGTATTATTTAAAGACATTATTTCTTTCTTTACTTCTTCTTCTGTCATCGGCTTGAGAAACATTGAGTTTGCTATAGTTTTATTTCTAGTAGAAGGTTTGGTCAATTGTTGAACATGGTTATTTATATTACAAATGTCTATGAAATAGTTATTAAAAGCATTGGCTATGTCTCTCGGGTTAGTTATATGTTGGTTTTCAATTGTTAAGGAACTGATACATGTGGGGCATTCCATTTTATTTATTTCGTTTTTAATAACGCGTCATGTTGCTTTAGATTTATTCTTACTTCTATTTATGAATTTTATGTTTGATATTTTTTTAGCCCTGTATATACATTTCTTTAACATTGCAGAATATTTTATGTAACGATATTTGTTTGTATTCGTCTTATTTTTGTAATACTTATAGCGAAGAAAACGCTTTGTATTGCAACTAGTTTTTAAACCCTGACTTATCCAGTTTGATATATTTTTATGCTTATTGCGTAAGTTGATTTTAAGCTTCGGAAAGCACAGGTTATAAAACATGCAAAACGTTTCATGGAAATAGTTAAAAGCTGTATCCATATCCGTTTCTTTATATATTTCCGACCAGGATAGGCTATCCAAGCATTCCCTAAATTTGGTTATATTAGTTTGAGAATAATCTTTTTTGTATTCCCAATTAAATTCAGGTTTATCTGATCGTCGTCGAAGAGGAAAACTTAATAATTGAGCGGTATCATGATCGGAAAGGTACAGAGGAATTACGCTCGCAATAGCATTGTCAATGTTGCTTAAAATATGGTCAATACACGAGTCTTTACGTGTAGGAGAGTCGATGTGTATTTTCATATTGTAATTATTACACAAGTCATTTAGATAATTTGTGATATTGCCCGGTTTCAGTGTATTAATATTAAAATCTCCCGCGATAATCACTTTAGTGTTTGGCTTATATTTTTTATTAATTTGATGTAGGATGGTGTTTAATTTATTTAAGAATACGTTAGGGTCAGATGATGGCGTTCTATAGATCGTAAAGGTCAGCGCAATGTGACATGTTGTACATTCGTAAATATAAGTACCTCCCTTTGCGTCATTTGTGCATGTACCTACTCGTAACCTCATCTATATATATAAAAGGAGAAACTGACTGACTGACTGACTGACTGACATATCAACGCACAGCCCAAACGGCTAAACGTAGGCACTTGAAATCTTCTATATATATAAAAGGAGAAACTGACTGACTGACTGACTGACTGACTGACTGACTGACATATCAACGCACAGCCCAAACGGCTAAACGTTGGCACTTGAAATTTGGAAGGGACGTAGCTTAGGTACCGTAGGGGTGCACTAAGAAAGGAATTCCCGAAATTCCCACGGGAACGGGAATTAGCGGGAAAATCCTTTTGTATGAAAAATCTAAACCGCTTAAGTTAGACGCTTGAAATTTGGCATGCAGGTACCTTAGTAAATATAAAGTTTAGTTATGGCTGTATTTTGAGAAATTCCCACGGGAACGGGAGTTAGCGGGAAAAAACTTTTGTATGTATAAATTTAAACACGCGGACGAAGTCGCGGGCAAAAGCTAGTTATATTATACTAGCTGTGCTCGCGACTTCGTCCGCGTGGAATAGTTATTTTTCCCCCGTTTTTTTTTACATTTTCCGTTATTTCTTCGCTCCTAATAGCTGCAGCGTGATGTTATATAGCCTAAAGCCTTACTCGATAAATGGTCTATTCAACACAAAAAGAATTTTTCAATTCGGACCAGTACTTAGTTCCTGAGATTAGCGCGTTCAAACAAACAAACAAACTCTTCAGCTTTATAATATTAAGTTAAGATGAAGGCAATGCGTTTGCGAAGATTGATTACTCTCTATAACTTGTATTGTTTGTCGCACGTATTTGTTCAATAGATACATCTATTCTTTATTGCACACCAATAAATTGACTTAGGGCTAGACAAAGTATACAATTTAGGCGGTTCATGGCTATGAGACAAACCTCTGGGTCTAATAGCAAGATTTCTATCTGAGGGTGAGCTGGTGTAGTTCATACGATACATTTATATATGATACATTTGTTATTTTTGGACATCACTAATTATGGCATCAAAATGACACAGAAATAAGAGGAAAGATCATAAATCGTGATGTCGAATGCATTTCTGCATAGTAGATACCTTTGCCGCATTAACTAGTCATGTGATGTGATGATATAACTATGAGTTAGCTGTGTGTGACTGACAGGGATATGGAAGGGATAGCCATGTCAACAAGAAGATGCCACGGTGGAAATTGTCACAAATCTCTGTAAAATAGATAGAAAAAAAGGAGTTACTACGCTGTGCTACAACAAAATAAAAGTTTAAAAAACGTGTCATATCGATGTAGGTAATGCTTGTAGCAAATAATAAAACAAAACATCGGTAGGTTAAATAGACACGAAGCATCTTAATTGCATCTGCCCACGTTTCGTTCACCGTAGTTGGGATCAGCCCTAGATCTCGGAAACGTGGATGTGCTAATATTAAAAACCGGCCAAGTGCGAGTCGGACTCTCGCACGTAGGGTTCCGTACCACCATACAGCTAAATAAATGTTTTCCTTTACGTTTTATTATATTGGAGTTAATTAAATGAAAAAATTCGGTAATTTGATTTATGACGTTTAAAAAAAAACTACTGGCTAGATTTCATTCAAACCAAATTTCGTTAGTAGTTTTCATAGTGATACACATGACATATTTTTTTCAGTTTTATCATGCCCATATTTTAGAAGTTACGGGGGGGGGGGGGGGACACTCATTTTACCACTTTGGAAGAGTCTCTCGCGCAAACTATTCAGTTTAGAAAGAAATGATGTTAGTAACCTCAACATCATTTTCAAATACCTATTCATAGATACCCCACACGTATAGGTTCGATGAAAAAAAAATTTTTCAGTTTCAGTTCTATGTATGGGGAACCCCAAAAATTTTGGATTTTTTTCTGATTTTACTTTAAAATCTTAATGCGGTTCACAGAATACATCTACGTACCAAATTTCAATAATGTAGCTCTTATAGTTTCGGAATAAACTGGCTGTGACATACGGACGGACAGACAGACAGACAGACAGACAGACAGACAGACAGACAGACAGACAGACAGACAGACAGACAGACAGACAGACATGACGAATCTATAAGGGTCCCGTTTTTGCCATTTTGGCTACGGAACCCTAAAAATCTCCATGACTTGCATTACCATTCAAAGTCAACTCAAAAAGTCAAAGTCAAAATAATCTTTATTTGTATAGGTTTTTAAAAAAAACACAAATAAAAACACTTACAATGCATTTCCTTGTTTCCGGGTACGACAATTAGTGTAATGTACTACATGATTACTAACAATCTCGTGTAGCGTACGCCACTGGATTGGAATAGTAATTAGTGCATCCTCTGTTGTGAGATTGTTCTCAACGAATAAGCGAACACGACTGTTACCATCTGCTTACCATCAGGCATCAAACTTGCTCGTCTGCCGCCTCTCGCATAAAAAAAACATACGCTCAACGATATACAGCTAGCGTTTCAAATCATAATAAAGTCTAAGTAATTTACTTTCTTTGACCTTATTCTTTCTAATTAAATAACCTAAGACATGCCACGCTGGACCACACAGCGCCGTCTAGCCCCAAACTAAGCCGAAGCTTGTACTATGGGTACTAGACAACTGATAAACTTACTTAGATACTTTTTTTTTGTAAATAAATACATAATATTATAGATAGAAAACACCCAGACCAATACAGACATGTTCATGGACACAAATGTTTGTACTGTGCGGGAATCGAACCCACGACCCTTGGATCAGAGGGCAGAGGTCACTACCAAATGAGCCACCGAGCCAGTCAAAAGAAGCATATCCCCATCTTATTCGTTGAACGGTCCGTTCGCCATGATCCCGCGTTGGCAGCCGCAGTGGTTAGGCAACGCTGACGTCACGCCGCGCCGCCCTGTCTCGCGGGGCTGCGCGCGCGCCGCGTGGGCCGCCTCGGGACCGAGCTGCTGATGGCCGTAAATCTGTTAGATGGGGAACCAGGTAATGATGATGAATGAATGAATGATGAAAATGAAAAATATCTTTATTCAAGTAGGTGCTGTGAGCATGCGACCTGCCTAAGTATGAAAGAAATCAGATTGAAATAAATGCATCAGATTTCTCAGCATACAACATAACACTTACATGTATCATTTCTTCTATCTCTTCGATGTTATTTGTTTCCAGTACCTTAAGGTTGTCTGGTCAGGAACGCTAGCAGTGATAAGACGCCCTAAATGAGTACTATATTGTAATGTACATTTCTGTCATCATCATCCGAAGGCCTTTCGTAGTCTACTGCTAGACATTGGCCTGACCAATTGTTAGCGTAGTGACTCTCATGAGTATCGGGAACAGGATTAAGGGCGAGGTTAAGAAATCTTTTTTGGCCAAAACAACATGTTTGTTATTTGCAAGAGCTTTTAACAAGGCTAAGTGCAACAAATGGACGACACTCACCATACTGAAAAATAATATAGTGAAATTCTGATAAATATTGATTGACAATTTCAAAATCAGTTCCATTTATTCCACCATCCAAACAAAACAACCCTTTATTGAATAAGACATGCTTTATTAATCAAAAGCACGCCTTAAAACTAGAACGAAGAGTACAAGACGGATTAAATTAAAACATTCGCGTCTTGAAAACAGCGCCATAAATTATGCGATGTCAACAAGCTCTTCAGGGTAATAAATGTACAGTTTTACAGCGCTGCTTTGTCCCGCTAAAACGAAAGAGTTAAAATAAAAATAAACTCAAAACTAATTGCTTGAGCTCACCTCACAAAACAAGACTAATACGCTCGCCAAATAAAACATAAGCCTGACCAAGTCTTTATAGACCTACAGCAGATACGCTTAGTGCCATATCCGACGCTACCGCCCTCAGTTTTGAGTCCAGATTTGTTTGAGTGGATTGAAGGAATGATGCAAGCAGCGATTATACTCGTGTCACATAAGACGAGTCCTGACAGAGTTCGTGCCAACACGCACGTGTACGGAGCCACCAGAAATATTGGAACCGCTTCAAGAGGAAGCTTGCGCTCATCTGAGGGATCTTGATTCTTTGGATGTTAGTACAAACATACATTTGAAAGATCTGTAATTAGAAACGACGAGAACATTTGTAATGCAGTTGACAAGCATGATCTTTGTAGCATGAAAGTTTTTATTATCACACATAGATCTGACGTTAGGCGTAGAGTCAGTTTTGTGAAGGTATCCAGAGATATACAAATTGAAAATTCTTAAAAAGTTAAAAGCTTTCTAAAATACCTTGGACGGATATAAAATGTTGAATAGGAACTAAACTTCCATAAAATACAGCTTATTTTTATGACAGAGGAGACAAAAGCTTGAGAGTTCCTTGCTGGTAATTGTCACCTAAGGGTCCATACTTCACTTAGGCTATAGAATTTCTAGTCTTTGAGATTTTTGAAGGTTTTAAGGTTCCTCCCCTAAATTTCGATTAAACACCGGCCGCTGATTCCACAGACCGTACAATAGACGTAGCAAAAATGTATAAAACGTTATCCGGATTCGTTTCGTTCGCCACTCGAACGTGGAATGGGAGAAATTACATTAGAAAAAAAAATACGGCCTGGTCGCCGATATTTTTCTTGAATAATTGGTTTTTATTTCGGTTTAGTTTGCAGTAAATCAGGACCGTCGTTATTGTACTTTCATTGGTGGATTATTGACTTGCAAATGGTTATTTTATAGTTTTTATGGTTTTATAGCCCATCAAATGATCATGCAATGGACAACTGCAGTCGATTTATGGGTTGATAAATTAAATTGTTTTAAAAAACAACGTAATCAAATTACGAAATTTTGGTAAGGGAAATCCTGTAAACATTTCTTTTTGAAAAATATGGTGATAATTTGAAATAATGGTGACAACTCATCACCAGAAAAATTTCGTTATGCTTATTTTAAATCTAGGGCATACAGTTAAATACCTAGATACGTTAACAAACTAATAGATTTTATACCTTTAATTATTACTGTAATACTGTAAGTGATTTGAATGAATTACACGAAAATAATTAGGTGCGAAATTAGATATCATTTTCATTTCAGCCAAAACATCAGCTTATTTTTGTCACAAATTTCCAAGTTTTAATTACATAGATCCAAATCCGCGGCATCAACTTTCCCAATTTCATAATCTGGAGGATGGCAGTTATCTGGCGGTCCGGGACGCCATCCTTCACGGACGAGCGTCAGATAGCGATCTGTTGGCAGCGGCCCTGGTTTAAATTCAAGTTTAACTTCACACAACATTAAATCTTCGCGTTTGGCTTCGGCTTAGTCCAAAATATCTGTTTTTGCCGCTACATTAACATGTCCGGATGTTGGCGGTCGCCCGCTAAATTACGATTAAATTGTTTTCATTATGCCACCTTAAATCGTCCAGGATTTGGACACTAATCAAATTATATATTCCATGCTATACGTATAAGCAGTATTTATAACTGAAAAGTTCCCTGAAATAAAAACAAGACGAAGATGAAAGAATAAAAGTCGAAAAGTGTGATTGTCATTTTCGGAAAAGAGTAGGTACAAATTGGCTCGAGTAGAGTAGCGCTACTTGTAAGCAAACGAATCTAAATTGTATAAAAAACAAAAAGTTGAATTAAGTAAGATCTCTTCCAATGAGCCTTTTTTTTCTACCAAAGTTGACTTCAAAGAAATTTCTTTATTAATTAGCGATAATACCGTCGAATTTGTACTACAATTATGTCAGTTACGTGATGTCCAATAGACACATTTAAATTTTTTGTGCAATAAGGAATTTCTATCTTACCTAGGTAATCGTATTGTCTAAAATTTTAAATAAGTAGTTGACATAAGCTAATCGGATCAGAGAATGAACGAATTCACATTTTCCATTCAGCTAATCCCTAACTTTCTAGCTCTTTATCTTGAGATGGCTCCAAGATTAATGACGAACATTCTTTGTTCTACAGCGTGTGTCCCGGTGAAGTCATCTCTGCGTTTCTAACGACTAAACTAATGTGCTCTGACGTAAACAGCCGAGGGATTCTAATGAGCAAAGCGAAAGAATTATCACAGCAATATTGAGATACGAGAATAGCAGATATTAATATGAACGTTTGAAGGGTCGAGCCAAGTAAGTACTATTTAACCTCTGGGTGCGATCTTAGCGTTATCACGCTGAAGAGGAAGAATGAAATGTTTGTCAACGTTAACGAATTAGTTATATGAAAGAGGATCTATGGACAAAACAATAAGGTACATATTGTTTCTTGTTTGTGCAGACCTATTTTTGATTTGACATATCAATTACTATACTTTTAACTTTTTTTGGAAAAGCTTAACGTAAAATATCTCATGATGATGATGCCTTGCACATCATACATCATAAAATTGATATTCTTTATTGCACAAAAAATTTGACTTTACTGGAATTATATATATCTTCAATTGTAGCACGATGTAAACGGTTTTATCGTTGAGAACGATCTCTTCCAGTAAACCTTTACTAAGTATAGGACATTTACTGAAGGACAATGAAATAAGTTGGTAAGCATAATCAGATTTCGCAATAAGATAAGACTAGTCACAATCGAGCACGGTGGCGAACCTTGGGAGAGGCCTATGTCTAGCAGTGGACTGATGTGGGCTGATGATGATGAGTCACATGTAGAGAATATACGAAGGGAAGAGAATGCACAGTATTTGCACCCTTTAGGTGCAAAGACTGTGCATTCTCTCCCTTGCATCCTGTAGGTGCAAATACTGTGCATTCTCTTCCTTGCATCCTGTAGGTGCAAAGACTGTACATTCTCTTCCTTCACTCTCAGAAATGACTGATGTGTGATTTGCTATCCGGTTAGCCAAATCGAATAGTGAGAACCTACTAATCACTAAACCTAAAAATGTTAACAATAAGTACTTAGGTTACTAGTATACCTCGTCTATGTAGTTTCAGATAGAGTAAACATCCAAAATCTGCATCTAGTGTCTAAAAAGTTCTTGCGTCAAGCTCATAAAGATTTATTTTAATCCTTTTGAAGTTCTTTTTCGCAGCGTCGTTTGTTACTGTCCGGCATGTTTATTGCACATTCCCGCGTTATGCATTTCTCAGCCGCCTGTTGTTGTATTTTTACCGCTCACCTTTCCGACATTGAGCCGGTCGGTGCATCAATTTAGACTGAATGCACTTTAAAAATGCCTTTTGATGACTTAAGAAATTTATCGTTTTCTATTTTATGGCCCATAAATTAGCCGAGTCTCGTCAAAGTCGACGATAAAACTATAAAATTTGGAGTGACACCGTTACTAAAAGCAGACACACAGATCGCATAAATCCGGGTGTTAATGTCCACGACAAGAGCTAAAAATGCAATAAAACCTTTTAATTTAATATACATCCTTTTAGTTGCTATGTTCGTAACAACTTTTATGAGTAGAAGTAATCGTAAAATCGTATATCGCTGTGAATGAGGTTGTTAATCAAAATATTTTTTGCGCACCGACTTTAGAAACTTTTTTATCGCATTGAAAATCAGTAACTTTTTATAGCATTTGTAGAAAAACTCTACTGATTTGAAAAGGTCATTAAATATTTTTGTGCAGAACATTTGTGTTTGCTTCGTGTCTGAATGGTCATATTGTATGTATTAAGTTTATTTTTATGGTGCCTTCGTTATTCTGATTACCTACCATGAAACTAACGCCTGAACTTATGGTGCTCCTCGGGTACCTAGGAACCAATGTACCTACCGTGTTATTTGTCTGATAATATTGATTTTGAAGCAACATTTTCGGGACATTTATTTATTTATTTATTTATTTAAACTTTATTGCACAATAAAAGGAGTGTACAAAAGGCGGACTTAATGCCGCATAGGCATTCTCTACCAGTCAACCATTGGGCTAAGCAGAAATAAATGTAGGTAGTGTGCTGCAGAGTTCGATAACAATTAAACAAAAAAAATACAAAAAATACTTAAATAAATACATACATATTATAAAGTAAATATAATACAATATAGCTCATATTAATATAATATACACATATATATATATAAAATAAGTATACATATATATAAATAATAGTAAGGACGACAACAGAGTAGTGAGACGACTTCGTTAATGTTGGATACGAAAATGTTTCTGGACTCTAAACTTAAAAGCTGCTTTACTCGGGGCACTCCGGATATTTTCGGGCAGTCGGTTCCAAAGTCGGCTTTACTGGCATTTGGATACCTTCTTTTTAGAAAAGCTGATACCAACTTTTGTTCGTCTCGAAAAAAAAGTCATTAAATTGTTAAAAGTGAATTAAAACAACATTTTTTATTTTCTGCAGCCATTAAACTTACCATAAACCATTTCTTCTAATGTCTGAACCATACTGAACATTTCCAAATGTCAATCGATATAAAAGTAGTTACAATTGGCAAGCTTGTTTCGCACATTAAATCGGTCACACTAAGCTCCAAATTAGCTCCAGTGTTACCAAAGCTATTTGTTTATAGCCGCTTTATGGAGTCGCCACTAACAGGATGCATCTGGGATCACAAACAACTTTTTTGGTTCATAATTACCGCCATTAAACGTCTCGTTACACCATTAGCGGCTCTGAAGTTGAGTGTTAAAGACGAAAGTCGCTTGGTGAGCTATTAACGTGTAGATAATTGTAGGCAATTGTAAGGACACAGTGGCGTGTAAGACGGTGAGGATATTAATATAACCGATTGAATTCTGTCAAAATTGGAACTGTCATTCCATCAGTTGACAAAGCGCTTTGCGTCTACATTCATAGTGTGAATAGAACTACGGCACTCTTACCAGATTCAGTATTCCCCGATAGATTATACCTTTAGGTTTTCGCTACGTCCTACCTCTCTTAAGACATTGAACTACTAACACTGAACCAAGCTGGTCCTCAAACACGGTCAGTGGCGTCCTTATCAGCCTATCACAGTCCACTGCTGGACATAGGCTTCGTCAGTTGTTCGCCAATTAAAGCAAACTTCTGGAGGATATACCCATAATCGCCACGCTGGGCAGGCGGGTTGGCGATCGCAGGGCGTAGCTTCTGGCTCCGGTGACGCTGCTGCCCGTCATTGATCTGTGGTATTTAGCTACGCCTTCATTTGTGGTGGTTATACCGCCACCAATCGGTTGCCAGCGCCTCGTTTGTTATTCGGCAGGATGCACCACGGGCAGGTGAGGTCGGCTTGGAGCGAAAAGATGATAGGCCGCTCCCTTACATCCCTCGGTATTAGTGAATCCCTTACAGTCGCTCCAACTAAGCATCAATCGTTTCAGCAGTTACCTCACGGTGCGCCGGCGCACTGCGTCTGCGCGCACGCATCGCTTCATCTCCAATTCGTTTCGCGCATTGTATTCATTAGCCGCCGCTATTTTTGTACAACTGTTATAATTAGTTTATGACCGTACTCCGCTGGTACAAGACTTTCGTGGAACAGATTTTTCATGCAGATTCAAAAGAAGCGTAGAGAATGGACCGGGAGTGCTTAATGGAGCTTTGGTCTCTTGAGTAGTGAGCTACTGTGATAAATTGGAGAGGAGATACGAATAGCAATATGCCCAATGTGATGAGGTCGGAAAAAATGTTAAAACCTAACACAATAATAATTTCTTGCCTCAACCGCCTCGTTGGTCTAGTGCCGCTTTAGGCCCTAGAGTCCCGCGTTCGAATCCCGGGCTAGGTCAAAAAAGATTGTTAGGTACCTACTTAACAGGGCATAGCGAATCTTCGCTCGAATTGAGCTGCCCGTCCGGGGAAGGACCTCCACTCTATAGAATACCGCAGGAAAATGACCTCCGGTTCGTGTTTCTGCTGGTGAGTAGGGTTTCCGGAGCTCGTGGGGGGTTAGGGTCGGGCCGGCATGGCAGTGGCAACTGACAGGTAACTGACCAGTTACTTGCCAGTTGTAACAGCGAATTGGGCTTCTTTCTCGCTTTCCAGCAGGCGTAGGGAAGCCTGCGGTGACGCTGCTGCCCGACATCGGTCTGTGGTGTTTAGCTACGCCTTCAATCGTGGTTATACCGCCATCAGTCGGTTGCCAGCGCCTTGTTTGTTATTCGGCAGGATGCACCACGGGCAAATGAGGTTGGCTTGGAGGGAAAGGATGATTGGCCGCTCCCTTACATCTCCTTTAGTTTCTCCACTCATATAATTCTATAATAATTCGACATAACCCAAGATTCTACAGATTTACGTGTACCATTGTCATCTAACATCGTTCTCCAGTTAAACAATAGAACTAAACGACATTGTGAAAGACACATTAGTGAGTGACGGATGCGCACGCGGTGCGCGCCGGGAATAGAACCCGCGTCCGTGGCCCTGACAGTGACGAGCGCGGTAATGACCGCGCCTTTGAACAGGCCTAGAAGCTTCTCAAGGGCCGGCAATGCACCTGTGACTCCCCTGGTGCTGCGGTGTCTATGGGCTGAAGTGATCACTTACTATCAGGTGACCTTCGGGACCATTTGTCCCATCTGTCATAAAAACCACTGTCTTGTATAACTGTCTGGTTATCGAAAGATCTCCCGATAATGTTCTGATATCATCATCATCATGGATCAGTCTAACACATGTTGTTGACTGCCCACTCATAAATTTAAAGCATATCTAAAATCATTACTAATGAAAGGGGCTTACTATAAAGTAGAGGACTTTTTGAACGACAACATTCCTTGGATTGCAGATTCTTAGTCAACACTCCTGTTGAATTGTATAAACTCAATTTATAGCTTTGCATTGTATAAGTTTAAATTTTCTTATTTATAAACGTTGTAATATAAAAATTGTAAGAATTTTGGCGATGAAAAAGAGTAACTATCGAGTTTCTTGCCGGTACTTCTCGGTAGAAAACGACCTTCCGAATCATTGCATTATTTGACGATTCATAAATGCTCGTCATGAGCCTACTTGAATAAAGATAATTTTCATTTTCAATCACAATTATCATTTGATTAACCTCAATCATCACCATGAGATGCGGTGGTCTAAATAATACTGCTTTAACCGCCTTTTTATTTTGTTTGATTAGCCTCTTCAGTCCCACTGCTAAGCAAAGGCCTCCCCCAGTTTACTCCACTTGTCCATTCCCTAGACTTATAAATACTTCACACATTAACACCCAGACACGGAACTACCACAATTGGGATGATGACTAAAAAATAATTTAATGTCCATCAGATAGATTAATGAAAAATATTGGATACGTATTTTTTATTTTGCCTCTTGTTCAAAAACTTACGAAGATACATTGATTTTAAATGTCACATGACGTCACGTTAGAGTACAAAATATACTCTAACGTGACGTAGTTAGCCCCCACTCCGTAACTTTAATGCGCTATATCTAAGTATTTTCTTGTTATTTCGACAAAACAACAAATACGGGTCTTATATTTTTTTATTATCTAAGAGACGGACTAATTATTTTCTTCATTTTCATACCTTGTCATCATCCGTATTGTTCACGTATATGTATGTCCCTGGGTGGGACAGCCCCTTCGACTTTCATTCATACTCGGAAACCGCAATTAGTGTAAAATATAAAAAACGACTTCAAAGCCGAACAAAATCCTCCAAAGACACAATGTAATACGCCACATTAGCGACAGTGGTGCCGGGAATAGAACCCGCGCCCTTGCGTCCGCGCCCGTGAACCTGACTGAAACGTGCTAATGATCAATTCTTAAAACGGGTACATTAGTTGAATGAGCCATTGTCTTGTCATTCATTGCTGAGTTTGCTATAACGTAGTAATAAAGATTTCTATGTATAATATGTATTTATTTACAAAAAAAAATGTATTAGGTAAGTAAGTTTATCAGTTTTCTAGTACCCATAGTACAAGCTTCGGCTTAGTTTGGGGCTAGATAGCGCTATGTGGCCCAGCGTGGCATGTCTTGGGTTATTTATTTATTTGGGAAGATATTAGTATCCAAGGGATAGAATAATACATCTTTAGAACTAATAAATAAAAGCTGATTCATAAAGCATTTTATCAGAATCAACCCAATCACTGGACTTTTAGGGGTTAATTAATGGGATAATTAAGCCAAAGCGTTAAGCTGTAAGTATGTTGTAATATATAATGATTGTTGTCTGTGTGTCCCGTTAACAAATTGTATTTGTAAAGGAATGCTCCAATCTTATAAAGGTCCGAAAGGACCTTTTATAGACATCAATTCAAATCCGCCGATTAATCTATCTGGCAACAGTGCTCCATAATTATCTTGCAACAGTTCTGTACTAAAAGTGTCTTCGTAAAGTCCTTTACATTGTAAGTCTGCAGTTGCTATGTCGACAATTGTATCACCCTCTTAAATGGTCGAGGTGGCAACATTATCCCACAAACAAATAAACTTTCTAAGCGTCATTTCAGCCTGCCATTGTTAATGCTAAGCACTATCAAGTGTTACATTATTGTCATTTAAGTCATCGCCGGGAATAAATCCAACGATATTTAATCTGCAGTCGGTAAACACGTGCACGATCTCGATTTGAGATAGCAACGCGCCATCTGTCGACCGGTAGCTATGGAGCTAATTGTTTGGAGTATTGCCTTCTGAATCATGGTTGCTAAGGCCTGTATCGCGGTGTTACTTTGGACAGAGCCAAGCCACTGCCTGTCTACCACGACGAAAGAACTTTCCTTAAACCATTATACAGAAATAAGTATATCATTCCTTAAATTTCTTGTTTCGAATGAGTTCCGTTTTCGCGGAAGAAACGACTGCTGAAAACGAACCTCAGCATATTTTGATGGAGTCATTTCTACATGGTAAAAGCATACTGATCCTGAATTTTATGGTAGAATGGTGACACTGACGTGGTGTCCAAAACTCCAAAGAGATAATAACCTGAATTAATCTATAGAAGACAAAGACAGGTACAATAAATTCTTGTAAAATACTGGGCTCAAATTTTCCTCAACCTTATTGTCCGACAGATTTCAGTTGTTTACAAGCTAAATGGAGCCATTCTCGTGCATCATGAAAAATTGACTTCAATTGCCCTTCCTGCCAGCTTTTCGTTTAATTATTACGAGCATGTCATTATACATCTCGCGGCATTCACCTAGCAATTGGAGAGCTGCCTTTTGCGTCAGAGGCTCGCGACAGATTGTCTGAGCGCTTTGGAGGCGGCTGGCCGAGCCGGGGTGGGGCAACAGCGACTCTGTGAGCAGGGGACAAGGGCGACGGTGCCGTGGCTGCGCCGAGCGGATTATAAATAAGGTGTGACGTTTGAGGTAGAGGGAATGATGGGAGTAAAGAGTGGTGCAGAGGGGCTGGTTGGAGTAACATTACTCTTTATTTTTATTACTATGTTGTAATTCATACAAATTACGAGTAATGAATGAAGAAAATGATGAACATCATCATATTTACATTCATCCAATCAAAGCAAGTCGTGCCCAGAACCTACTCTTCAGGAAAAGCCTTACAAGATGCACCATTGCGATCCTTAATGCGGTAGTTGTGTTAATTATATCAATTGATCTTAACCTAAGTGTGTCTAATCTGGAAGACAAATCCAATTCTAGTACACGGATCTCGACTTGATCTCGATCAAACTGAAGAAGTCTCATATATATATTTACTCGACCTTCCGATCACCAGCGATAATCACATCATCAAAGCTTTTTTTAATGTTACTTTTATTGCTCGTATCGTAAGTCCACGATTCCACCTGGTGGTAGATTACAACGAGATCGAAGATGTTACACCCGCAGTCAAAGAGTGCACTCGCTTTTGCCTTGAAAGCCGCAGATTGTACGGGTTTGGGGGAAATAGTCGCCAAGTACTCCAGGGCTTAACTGCAAAATTGTTCCTTAAGGGTCCTTTAAAGGAGTTGAGGATTGTATGATGCATTACATGTCGCTGTTCGCTTGCATAAACGCTGTTCCTTGAAGATCTCCACACTTCGTAGCATGTTTGCGAGTCTCCTTCAGAATGGCTTTTTGTATGCGAAAGGCAGCAGACGAACAAGTGTGATGCCTGATGGTAAGCAGTCGACACCGCCCATGGACACCCGCAGCTCTAACCGAGTTTAGGGTCGCTGCCGGCCTTTTAAATATGAAAATGGCTTAGGCAGTAGTTGAGACAAAGATGCCCTTCTGTCCTCCCGTGCTCTTGATGTTCCCCGCTGTCTCCGTAACTCAATATTCCTCAGGCTGGCAGCCCGTCCGGGGTTTGCTGCTCGCCGCGCGTGCCAGTTGGCACCGCGCGCTGGGCAGTGCCCGCGCGTACCCGACTGTTTCACAATGTATTCATAATGTTGCGGCAAGATTATAGGCCGCACATGCCGGCCTGACGGACGGTGACAGGGAACTTCTCGTTGGCAACACCACTTGTTGCTCCTCGTCACGTAACTCTCATTGATCGTGTTTAGCTTCCGCAAAATTTGGATCATTGCTAATTAATCTTTTGATGACAGTAACTAACAAAACCATTGTTAACATACTTAGGTGGTTAGTACCTAAGTCGATGAAGTCGATGAAGAATCTTCCACAAAAACGCTGATTTTTTTTTCGTAAACATTAACTTTTCTGTGGTTCTGTGTGTGGGGTTTTCAATCTTTATCATAGGATGAAGAGTCGACTTACAATGTAGATCCATGTATATCTACATTATAGACTCTTATTCTGACACCAATGGGATAATTTTATGGCTTAATTCTACATGACCCAAAGGGTTGATGGTAAAAAATGCTTCTAACGTTAAGTTCGCCTTTTGTACCATGTTGTACATGAAGTATGTAATTATACAAAAATGTTATCTACAGTATCGTTTCAATACATCCATCGCATCCAAGTTGCTAAGCGCCAACAGTCTGTCAGCGGCCTCTGATCTGGCCGAACTAACTTATTTTCCTGTTTACTCCAAGTTAGCCGACGCCAACCGCGGCTCCTGTCAGAGCCATCCCGGTTAATCGCCACACAGATGAGCAGGAAACCGTCAAGCGCCGCGTTAGGCTAACAACTCACGGAGCGATAATCACCCGCGCCTGCTGCGGTGAGGCTCCAACCAATGACCAGCAGATCAAGGTTCAGAACTGGATCCAGCAGACCCAGTTCCACTTGCGGCGGCTTGATGCCCTCTCCACGTGTTCGCGGCTTTGGGTAAACACCTGGAAGTTATATCCATAGTCGCCACGCTGGGCAGGCGGGTTGGCGATCGCAGGGCGTAGCTCCTCGCACCAGTGACGCTGCTGCCCATCATCGGCCCGTAGTACTTAGCTGCGTCTTCAATCGTGATTGATATACCGCCACCAGTGGGTTGCCAGAGCCGTTCGTTATTCAGCAGGATGCACTAAGGGCAGGTGAGCGAAAAGATGATAGGTCCTTACATCCTAGATCGGTCGCTCCCTTACATCCTACTGGAGAGCCCTATTTACAGCTGCCAGTGGATGTCTTCATTCTACGGAAATTGCGGGCCCGCAACCGCGGCGTGCGCGGGTGATAACCGCTCCGTGAGTTGTTAGCCGCGCCCGCGCTGCGTTAGCGATCACTGGACGAATTGGAAGTGACGTGCAAGACGCTGATTGGCTGAGACGCCCGGCAAGATGGATGCGGGAACTTACAAGATGGCGGTGTTGTTATGGCGTTTCAGCGGGTTTGAGATGCCGAAATTAAATTGATAACATGGGACGCTACAACATGTAAAACTTACGGCTTGCAGCAGTCGTTTTATTCAAAACGAGTGAGTGCATATTGCGTTATTATACGAGTATAGTGAAAAAAAGAAGACATAGTACTACCATTACATAAGCTATTAAAGATACTAAATTCCCTATTACGACGCACCTTCCGGAAAAGAAAAATAACTCCCGGAGTCAAGTAACCGGTATTTATGGGTTCTCTCCAATTATCCAGCCTTAACGAACCCCCTAAAAGGATTCCGAGAAAGCAAATTGATTGGTGGAGCCTCCGCCCGGCGACGACTGATTTCCGCCCGGCCGGGAGCGCCGGGAGAGCGGGACGCTACGGGCGCCGGTGGGCGACGCGAATGCCTTCCTATCGCGACGTTATTGTGCACGATTTGTTGTTATGTGCTTCCATTTCCTTTTATTTCGACGATTTCCTGAGCCCCGCACGAATACATGCGAAATCATTTCGACATTTGCCTAAAAAGTACATAGCTATACGTTCTGCTTGGCGATTCGTTGCTGAATGCTTTCATAAAATGAACGAATATGCAAGACTCAATGAAAACCAGAGCTTTCTTTAGTAGTACTTATTGTACCTAGCAGCTGGTATCTGTAATACTCCGTGTTGACAATGTTTTACAATAAATTTTTATACTGGGAAAACTATATCCTAGTTTTAAGCTGATTTCAAGACGCGCTGACAGCCGAAATGTATGGAATGAAATTAACAGTTGAAATATTTGAATTAAGCGTAGGGCTTCCATTTCCACGCAGGGTCAGTACTTTACGCGCCTCATCCCCTTAAACAGGGCCCAAAATCAGCCTTAGATATGTGGCGAAAGACATTTGACTGCATGGCAGCGCAAAGTAGTGATCCCGACATGATTATTTTGGGTACCGTTCAATGGGTTCCCGGACGATAAATAAACAAGGATTGAGGCACAGAGTACTTCGTAATGGATTGGGTCGAGACAATCAAAAACTTTTCATCTCCATCTGAGGAAAAATGTTCCCTTTCTTTCTTTACCGGCTATCATCTTATTTTGCCATCTGTTATGTGGTCGAATTTGGCCACAGATATTACTTATCGACAGCGGAACCACACCGATACGAATACCTACAACCTGACAGCTATTTTCGTGCGCCATTCCCTCAACCAATTGTACCCTAATTATACTTAATAGGTAACTGTAACTGGAGTGCAATTACTCCGAACAGCTGAAATATACAACTCCCAATTAATTAAATGAAGAAATTGCGATTAATAAATGTAACGCCCGCTGTAGTGCGGGCTGGAGCGGCGGGTTAATCAAGGAAATGCTTTATTTAAATACGGTCGGCTATGGGGGGGTTATGGCACTGGGACCCTGTGACGTTCGCGACGGACGAATGAAGTGTCTAATGAGAGGATGAGAGAGAGAGAATGGTTAAAAGGAAAGCAGAGGTTTTGAACACGATTAAGAAACGGATACTAAGGGGGATGTCAGGATGTAAGGGAGCGGCTTATCATCATTTCGCTCCAAGCCAACCTCACCTGCCCGTGGTGTATCCTGCCGAATAACAAACGAGGCGCGCTGGCAACCGACTGGTGGCGGACTACGCCGTCAATTGTGATTTGGTTATAGCTAAATACCACAGATAGATGACGGGCAGCAGCGGCACCGGAGCGAGAAGCTACACCCTGCGATCGCCAACCCGCCTGCCCAGCGTGGCGATTAAGGATATATCCTAGATGTAGATGTTTGCCCTAAGTGGCGAACAACTGGAGTGGCCTATGTTCAGCAGTGGGCAATAGGCTAATGATGCTGATGATCCACGGGCAGGTGAGGATAGCTTGGAGCGAAAAGGTGATAGGTCGCTCCCTTATGATATGATTTTGATATTGATTCTTACATCCACAGTACATATTTGCAATCCAAATTAATAATACCTACACACACACGTGGTTGTCAAATAGAAGTAAACAGAATATTCATATCATAATCATATTTAACAGTTCCAAGTTATGACCTTCACTATGCCATTTATACAGCCTCTTGGTAAGAGAGGGTCCGGAGGTAATCTCTCCAGAGGAGCAGAGCTCGCGGAGTGCCGGAGTAAGCCCGCTAATAAGGGTAGCTATAATTGTAATAAATTATACCTACTACTGAGCAATTCACCCTCACGTCGAGACCTGCCAGCGAGGCATCCAACAAGCGCTGTAATATAAAACGATAGGTTCCTGCTTGCTATCTGAATACTAGCTGTGCCGACAGATGACGACGTCGCGGACTTCGTCGGCTTGGAAAAGTGTCTTTAAAGTTTATTTATTTATTTAATCTTTATTGCACAATATAAAAAATAAAGTACAAAAGGCGAACTTAATGCCGCGTAGGCATTCTCTACCAGTCAACCTTTAGGCAAAACAGAAACAATTAATTAAACAATAAAGTTCCGAAGCCAAGTGGAATGACACGGAAGTCTTATGGGTATTTCCTGTCTGTCTCTCTGTCCGTGTGTCCCAGCCACTTTTTCCAAAACTGTAAGAACTATATTGATGAAACTTGGTAGACGTAAGTATACTGTGAACCGCATTAAGAGTTTCAGACAAAAAGAAAATAAAACATTAAACTGAAACCCAAATATATTCTTCACCAAACCCTTACATACTTACGTGTAGTAAACTTACCTACGTAAAGTACGTGGGACTCATCACCGCCTCGGAATGATGGAAGTGAGGCGGGAAATACCCACTAAAAACTCCGGTCCCATCCTCAAAGCGCTCCAAAGATTGTGCCGTGGGTCCTAAAAATATGTCCACCACGACAAAACGTGTGATACCGCTGGTGTTGCAGACACCCATAGGCTTCGGTAGCCGCTCAACTTATTTGCCACCTTCATCATCATCATCATCATCATCAGCCTATTACAGTCCACTGTTGGACATAGGCCTCTCCAGTAGTTCGCCACTTAGAGCAAACATCTGGAGGATATACCCATAATCGCCACGCTGAGCAGGCGGGTTGGCGATCGCAGGGCGTAGCTTCTTGCTCCGGTACGCGGCTGCCCGTCACCGGTCTTTAGTATTTAGCTACGCCTTCAATTGTGAGGGTTATATCGCCACCAGTCGGTTGCCAGCGCCTCGTTTGTTATTCGGCAGGATGCACCACGGGCAGGTGAGGATGGCTTGGAGCGAAAAGGTGATAGGTCGCTCCCGTACATCCCTATACAAAATACTTAATTGCGTATTATTTGCCGCCGGCCGCCTTTATCCGAAGCAGTGGATCCATGTTCCGACGGCAGTACGAATGTAGCCGGTCCACCGCATTGGGTAGAGGCCAGAGTGTAATCATTTGCAAAATAAAACATTCATCCGTCCTCTCGTTTTCATTAGCGAAGCTTTCAAGATATATTATGTTGTCTCCCAGAAATTCAATAGCAAAGCTCTAATTTATCAGCGTAGCTCGGGCCTGTGCCAAGACCGGCCAAGATCAAGGTCGCCCTAAATCATCGCCAACTTTTAAATTATTCCCGCTGTCTCCCGGCACTTTGACGCACGTCCCGCCCAAAACAATACTCCGCGAAAAACAACCGTAACCCTACACGATACATACCAGATTAGATCGACCATCCCGCGAGTGATTTGGCCCGCATAAATCATAAATGGTGATGAATTATTTCACGCTATCTGAAATTAGAAAAGGGAATAGTTGCGTAACAAGAATAATAGATGGCGCTGAAGTTCGCGCGTATATCAGCCGCGGCAAAAATTATTAAGTAAAATATATTTGACTGCTTCATTTCGTTTTAATGGGCCCGTTTCCTCTTTATGAAGTTATACGAAAACAAAGGAATGGGGAGTCGGAATAAGTAGATAAGACATTTTGTTGAACAGAATGCCATCCAATTTTGCTCGTTGAAATGCGAAATAATATTATAATTACTGCTCTGTTCATTTAGTGGTTGCAAGCGCGTCGTTTGCAGATATCTGTATTCAAGCCTATACGCTTGAATACCTGTCATGAACCAAATTGGGAAGCGGGTTTAACTAAATTGACTTGTCCGATGGCTTATTTGGTAGTGACACTGTCTGAATCGAGGGTCGTGGGTTCGATCCTCAGTTGGGATAATATTCTTGGATGAAGATTTATATTTGTTTCAGCTGTTTTTAAGTGTACATTTGGGGCACTTTCGTTGATCTTAATTTCCATAACACAAGTAAAGCTATGTAGTTTGAGTTTGGGTTGATGTATCGACAGTTACTCTTTTTCATCGCTAATATTTTTACAATGCTTGCATAAATTAGGTAGGTACTTACTAAGTAAGTATTAGTTTTAGCCTTTTCTGAATTCATTTCAATACTTCCGAATTACGGAAATAATTTTCCGAAGTCGTTAGGGGCCGGTTGCATTGTCATAGTGTTTGAATAAAATAAACAAACCTACTTTCAGGAAACCATTTATAACATTGCCAAAATTGTATCACAGAAAAAATATGACGCAAGCAGCCGTAATAAATGACATCTTACTCCAGTGGTAGGTACTTGTTATTCGCGAGAATAACTTCAAAACGCGACAGGTATTAATATTTTGTTTAGGCAACGTGAGATAGCGTGATTAATGCCGACTCCGGCGCCAAGACCTGTGATGTAACGCGCGTTAGATCTGTGACCGGCAGCCATTTTGATGTGATCCCTCAGGTACAGAAGGGTCACGTAGAACAATGGTATGCTATCCTTTTTAGAGAAGTTTTTTGAATCTTCTAATTGTGACTTTTCTATTTTCTGTGGCTTCAAGCGTAATCGTTTGCCATGGTAGAGCTCTATAGCTTTACGCATGATAATTCATGTGTTCCAGCCATCCGCTCTCTGTAAAAATTAGAATCGATTGAAATCTATGAGTCTTTCAAGAGGATATTGCCCTTTGGCGTAGCTGATGGTGAAAAGTGGGCAAAATTAAGGTATAATATTTGCGAGTCCACGTAATTACCTCAAAGCTTCCTGGCTGGACTGTGATTGGAGTCGTGAATGATTTCAGTCAAACATGATTGCATTAGAATACAAATCGGTACCTGAATCATTTTGATAATAAGTATGAATAGACGCGAAATCATCGTTCTGGTAAACTGACGGTTGGGATTTCCAGACAATTTTTCCTATGTATATTTCTTCAAAGCTTCAATTCCCTTCTGTACCGCTGCCCCACATCCGCCGCCCATCTCACTCGCTCGTCACACAGGTGACAAGGACCGGCGAAATGTTTATTTTCTGCTACAGGAAGCTCTTTGATTAATTCCCGACTCGTCTAATATGACGCTCGGATCGGCCGCACGTAAATAAGATTTGGAAACCGGCGATCGAATGCCACCAGCGGAAATAGACCCGCGGGCTCTTTCAAACTAAGTTACGCACTGAAGTGGAGCAGAGGCCGACGGAAGATGGTCGTGAAATCAAGATCCTGCCAAAACATGTGTGTAAAAAGGGGCCAAGCTTCTTTTGGAGCCCTTTAATTATAAATTAACGAGCGATGAAATCTAATCCCGTGAATATCAAACCCATTATTTTGTTAAAAGTATTTGCAAATAAGACGGAGGAAAATAAGAAGGGAATAATTTCAATATTCCGGGAAAATTTATAGAGATTTTTGGAAGAAAGTTTCTTAAGGGTCTATTTGGGGAAAAGAGAGGCGAAAGGCCTCTTAGTACTAATTAAGACTGATGTGGTTTCAACGAGATGGCTTTTGGATACGAAATGGAAGATCTTACGGGAGCTTTCATTGTGAGTGCTCAATATTGTAGATTCATTTCTCATTTTAATCCTTTATTGAATCTATCCGTTCTTTTTCCATTTAATGATGAAAAATAATATAAATCACCATGACAATCCAGTGAGTGTCGTAAGAGCTGAATACGGGACTTTTTGATATTTGTAAGCATCGGCGAAACACCTTTGAGTGACTTCGGAATTTGGTGTATATTGCCAGAGCTATTGCAGGCCAGCATGGCTATTCGAAGCCCTCTTAGTTCTTAGGACCATCTATGTCGCACCGGCTGAATACCTGCCGCCAGGTCATAGGGATCCTTGACCGTTGTGGAAGTCGCTGAATCGACTTCGGTTAGGGATTGGCCGATGTCGAGCCACTATGGTCAAAATGGGTGCTGAACGCGGGGTCAGATAGTGGACGCGTTTGCGGCTAGCCTTCTCAAACTATGTCGCACATTATCACCTGTCCATTGTGCCCCACCACCTGCACCATGGAGGATCTCTACCAGACAGTGGTGTATCAGTTGTTAGGTTTTAGTCGGGGCATGTTTCTTCTCGTTTTGGCTAGGAGTCTATCGTTTACACCAAAAGAAGAAGAAGTTCTTAGGTGACACATGCGACCACTAGTGGGGACTAGGAGTAGGGGCTAGGGGACGAGGCTATCAAGCCAGTTGAAGAAGTAACAGATACACTGACAAAGTGACTTTCGCATTCATAATACTAATGGTATATTTACAACAAAAGGTGTTAGAAGCATTCGGCGATTACAATAAGGAAAAGGATAAACTCCCATAAATAATTCAAGATCAATGTGTTAATCCCGTTCGCCCCCGGGAGTCGAATAATTTGATTCATGTTGTTGTTTGTTCCGTCCCGCTCTGTGTGTTGCCGTCCCGCTCGCACACGCGCGTCCATTAGGCGCCTCTCACACGGCGCTACTCAAAACAAACTAATTGCAAACTCCGCTCGCAGATTAGGTCGTGAGCAGACGAAATGACTATTGCAAATTGATTTATCGACTTGTGAATTAACTTAACTTCAGAATGACTTCCGTTAATGCAATTGTAACGAGCTAGAATGTGGGCTTCGTGGCAAACTTCACATCTTACTGGTAACTGAGAGCTTACGAAATGAATATTTCAATACTACGGTTGATTCGAAGTCGGAACCTAAACACTATTTAGCATTGCGCCTATCATGGGCTCACTGACCTAACGGTATCGTCTGGTGCTGCCAGGGGGATTAATAGCAGTACCACCACTTATCTGTGTTGCCTTTGGTTCTGCGGCTCATTATCAGCCCGGTGTCCAGCTCGGCGATAATAATAGCTTTCATAGTAATTTAGAAAACAAAAAGGATTTCTCTCCGATCGCGTCGGACTATCGCGTCATATCGGACTATGATAGTGAAGAAACCGAAAGCCCACCTGAGCTTGCGTTCTCATGCACTGTAATATGTCCTACGTACTTAGCTAGTCTCCTTAGAGATTGGTTGCTACGGCTGAGATTCGTTCAGGAGAGAGTATTACTAACGTAACCAACCGCTCAGTGCGCGGGGCGCCTACGAGTAAATATCCATTAAACTCTCGCGGCCGTTCGCAAAACAACTTTGTTTTATTTCCACCATTTTCCCTCTTGATCACGGCATCGCGCTTACTCCAATGAGAAAACACTTCGGGGTTCCGCGGCGAAACGGATATGGAGCCCTGATGATAGGATATCCGAGTGACAATCAAACACATTATCATACTGTTAATGACTGGCTCGATGGCTCACTTGGTAGTGACTCCTGCCAGCATCAGTAGCCAAAGATTCATCATTCTACGATTTAAGTTCGACTACGAAATCTAACTACGAATCGCCATCAGTAATAGTACGTGTCCACTTTTTAAAGTGGCAACTGACAAGTGATTGATTTGGTTACTTATCAATTGCCACAACGACTTGGGGTTCTCCTTTGCTTTTCATCAGGAGGAGTTAAGCAGAAAAAAAGTCATTGAATGTATCAACGTGTACTTTCATTAATGTACTGCGGAATACTTAGTACGTGAGCGCGTCTCACACTTGGCCGCATTTTTATTCCCTGACGCTGCCATTTTTAGAAACATTTTAACGCGAAGACATTTATATAGGGTTGAATTTTCATGAGTTTCTATTATCGTGTTCACAAAGTTTTATTAAAATGCTACACTTTAACGGGCATTAAAACTCTACCCTTGTTTTTATAGCCCCTGGGGACAACTAAGAAGAATTTAAATTGAAATATTATAAATGCCTTTAACTTTGAATGGTCACAGAGGTCATATTTGGCACTTAGATAATACACGTCTTACTTTCGCAAGGGAAAGCGGAGACACCTGCTGGCAAAAGGCAAGTTAGGTGGATGTATTGGTAAAAGAAAAGTGGTTGCATTTAATAAGTATTATCTTCTGATCATACCTAGTCACTGCCACTCATCATCATCCTCTTATCGTTGTCCCGGTTTGTGCCTCTAGGCCCAGGGTCCGCTTTGACCATGATCCTAGATTTAGCGAGTCTGGTTATTACATTGAAGCGACTGCCATCTGACCTTCGTAACCTTCAGAAAGGGGAACCAGACAAATTTGGATCATGGTTACACATTCAGAATTAAACTGGATGTGCAGGTTTCCTCACGATGTTTTCCTTCACCGCTAAGCTAGTGGTATAATTCCGCACATAGATTTTTGCAAATCCAGAGGTGCGTGCCCCGCGCGGATTCGAACCGACGACCTCACGTGTGTGAAGCGACGATCTTACCACTAGGCTACCACGGCTCGCACGGCTAGTCACTGCCACTATTTTTATGTTTTACAAAACATAACTGCTTATCTTTCCTTAGGGTTTAAGCCTTCTTCTTTTAAGCCTTCTAGAATGGTGCTTGATGTTGGCTTTGTAAGCTTCACATTAAATTAAATTATTTTCCTTAATCATCGGAATATCCGCACTTCTAGCTAATAAGCATTTACAAAAACTGATACCGCAATAAAAACTCAATGATATCAATTACATCTCATTAGTATATCAATGGTATCAGCCGCTAACGACTATCATTACGCGCTGCGTGCTGGTAATGGGCTCCACGCGTCTCACTGGCAGATGACGTCACGGCAGTGGTGCAGCCTGCGGGTGTGCTCGCGTGGTTCGTGATGCGGATGTACCTTGTGGTTGCTTGTTGTCGCCCAAAGATCAACACAATCCCTACAGTGCCGAGAAATGAGACACAATCTCAAAATCATTAATGGCGTTTAACGGGTTATTATTTATTGGGTTTTATGTCGAACAACTCCATTAGCAATTTTCTTTAGCAACGGAGTAAGGAACAATTCAAAACATCTCTTCTAAATAACTGTATTCTCAAGAATGGCTAGACTGCTGAATTAAGAATCTAGCTTTGTCCTATCGAGAAGAACCGGTACTAAACTCAATTTGTTATTCTTTTTAGATGTTCCATCACTCTCACACCAGATGGATTTAAATATATTTATTTACTGAAAACAAACACATTTCCAGATTAGCATTTCCATGTATTTATTCATCATGTTTCCTCTTTCAGCGTTTTTCCTCATCGGCATTATCCCATCAGTTCTCAGTAGAGCGGTAACTGGCGATTAAGTGATTACGCGCTAACTGCAGCTTAACTGGCAGTTATCTAGCTTTTAATTGCGTGGCTTGCCCTCGCATTGTAATCACAGGTTAGAGACTTGTTCACGCTCGTATCTATGCACCGTGAAGGTGATCCGTTTACCCTTTGTTGTCCAGCGTTGTCCTGAGTATTGGTTCAAGTCGTTCGCAATCATCATCAGCCTATTGCAGTTCACTGCTGGACACAGGCCTCTCCAGTTGTTCGCCACTTAAATTCGTTCGCAAAACAGCTGATATTTCCCCCATTTTCCCTCTTGATCTCTGCATACACAGTACATGTTCACAGGATGTACAGTTCCTTAACGAAAAATGTTGAGATTACTTATAATTACGTTGATTGTGGGCTGGTCTGATGGATTTAATTGGTTTGGGCAGGAGAAAAATGATCATGATGAAGTGTTCACAAATAAGGGCAAGGATCCTTTGGCGCATCACTTTTGAAGAAAAGTGACAAATTGTATCACGGCGGCGTTAGTCTCATATTGGACCACGTTCAAAGTGATCGTTGTCGATCTGTCTACACTTCGAGATCAACACGACATGCCAAGCTGCACAGAGCGCCATCTAGTCTCAAACTAAGCCGAAGCTTGTACTATGGGTACTTGACAAGTGATAAACTTAGTTAGATACTACATATGGATGGCTGGCTCGGTGGCTCAATTGGTAGTGACCTCTGCCTTCTGAGCCAAGGGTCGTGGGTTCGATCCCCACACATTACAAACATTTGTGTGCATAAACATGTTTGTTTGTATTGGTCTGGGTGTTTTCTATGTATAATATGTATTTATTTACAAAAAAAAATGTATCTAAGTAAGTTTATCAGTTGTCTAGTACCCATAGTACAAGCTTCGGCTTAGTTTGGGGCTAGATGACGCTGTGTGGCTCAGCGTGGCATGTCTTGGGTCTTGGGTTATTATTTTAATTTATATTTTGTAGGTATACTTATCAAACACCCAGATCAATACAAACAGACATGTTCATGGACAGAAATGTTTGTTCTATGCGGGGTTCGAACCCACGATCATTGTATAAGAGGCAGCATTCACTGTCACTGGACCAAACTGATCGTCAACTGTACTGTGGTATTTATTATCTGTCTGTATTGTCCATTGTGTAGCGTATAGGCAGTGTTTGCGCATACCGCGCCATTACTCATACCCAGCCATTTCCCTCGTTTGATTTACACGCGGCTCCCGGTGTCCATTCATCTGGTCTGGTCGCGCCCCATAAACCTTTACGACCAGCCTAATGCCTCCCACCTCGCAATTAGAGCGCGAAGGGTGTAAACCACGCGAATTAATACGTTTTTAATGTTTCCACAAGCTATTTTTTTCCGTTCAAGTAACTCCATTCCACGCTACCCTGTGTTTATTGAGACATTATGTCGTTGAGGTTCGAAAAGCGTGTAACTGAACTTTTACTTTTTTCAGGAGTTTTAACAAACATACACACTTCCTATTTATGTGATGATGAAGATACGTCCATGAAACAAATTGATACAAAGAGACTGGAAAGACTATTAGAGGTGTTTTTTTTTCGGTCAAGCAGTGTAAACTAGGGACCCCGTTGTCGGAGCATACGAAACCACGCGGGCGTCACATTATATACCATAGGCATTAGTTCTTGACCATTATCTTCATCGTCACAGTTCATAGATCCGCTTTTCACGGTCTTCTCGATTTAGGCCTTTAGCATTTATGAATGCGTTTCATCCGATTTCAAACTAGCGGTTCTTATCTTACGTTACCCTTCTGTCGGGACATGGCTGGCTTTCGTAACTTAATCCCACTCGTCTGTCTCATAACTCTGTTTATTTGTTCAAATGGACACAATTAATTACTTAGTGCACTTGTGTTTCCCTATGATATTGGGTTAATTCATTCATTAACTTATCCAATAGGAAATAAGAAAATTTTATTGAAAAATTGCATTTTTTCAGTTACTCGGTGTTAGCGCTAATAAACCATTGCCATTTCCTTCTGCGTGCAATTTATTGAATCGCGAGGCGTTCCACACGTGGGAACATGTGTGCGTAAATAATGGGGTAGAGCTGCGTACGGAGGTATTTATGTTATTACACTTTAAAATGATCACGTTTTCATTTCATGTACAGAATTGTTCAAGCCCGCTCTCGTCTTTGGTTATTTTTATTCATTTAATTTTTTTAGGATTTTGACAATAAAAAAGAGTGTCAGACATGCTATTATTCGCTTCAAGACAGGGATCGTGGATGTGGGGAAAAAGTCCGCAAAAATTAAATCTACGCACTGAAGACCCAAGGAGTACGTTTCGATTCCCGTACCAGAACGGGAGTCGAAGCGTACCCCTTGGATAATTTAAATCATAGAACAGAAGGAACAGAGAGTGCATCTGTGTTTCTTTACATTCTTGTGCAATTTAATGTCTTCTGCGTATTTGATCTCGATGATTGTGTGAGAAATTCGGTCAGGCAAGAGCATTGCTGGAGCCTAGAACTCTGTCGTTCACAAAGTATCTAATATACCTATTTACGCCGCGTTCAAAGACAACAGCCTTCCGTAAGTATATCGTAAGTAGATAATAAATCCTCAGTGAATATTTGAGCGGTGGCGGACGGACGGACACGCGATCCGGCGTTTTGTATATGTTGCAGTCAGAACCCTTAACCAGTCAAAAGTACTATTGACTAGCAAAATCAGTCAAAACTACTTTTGACCATATGCTTTGGTCAATAATACTTTTAACTGAAATAACAGTTAAAAGTACTTTTGCCCAATGGAGCTGGTTAAAAGTACTTTTGACTGGTTGTATCAGTCAAAACTCTTAAAATTGGTGGTCGATAAAAATAACGACAAACGCTCATAAATAAACTTTAATATTACTCATACCTATTCTCTTCTTCTCGAGACCAAAACTATGAGATCACTCTATGTCTGGCGGTCAGCAAGTTTTCGTGCAGACAGGTATTCGCGAGACTCTGAAGCAGGTATGCCATAGCTTTTGGAGCGACACCACATCCGCACCGATTGGCAAATGCGTCTAAAAAGCCTCACCTTGACAGATTGTACTTACAGCGGCCAACCTAAGTGCGCAGCCTGTCCAGAGTCTTCCACATTATCCAGGTTAAGGTAATGTGGAAGAAGTGGTACCCCAGCAAGCTCTTTGAGGGTACAGTGAATGTGGCTGCACCCAACACACCGTTACGCCCCATTATGTAGATCACGCCCCTATACAATGCGTCACAAAAATATTCGTACCAAGTTTCGTTAAAATCCGTCCAGTAGTTTTTGTTTCTATAACGAACATACAGACAGACAAAAAATTTACTAATTGCATTTTTGGCATCAGTATCGATCACTAATCACCCCCTGATAGTTATTTTGAAAAAATATTTCATGTACAGAATTCACCTCTCTACAGATTTATTATAAGTATAGATAAAAGATAGAATAGAAGAAGATAGATAGTATAAAACGATTTCAAATTTATTAAAAAATCACTTTTGTATTTACATCTAACGAGTTAATATTACTTTTGACTGATGCTTTTTTGCAGTTAAAAATACTATTGACCAAGAGCGTCAGTTAAAAGTACTTTTGACCGCAAATTTGCAGTCAAAAGTATTAATAACCAATATTTTTCAGTCAAAACCACTTTTGACCAACCTGTTCAGTCAAAAGTACTTTTGACTGATTTTGCTAGTCAATAGTACTTTTGACTGGTTAAGAGTTTTGACTGCAACATATACATTATTGAGCGGCCAGTCGATCGTTCGTATCTGGCATTTCACGAGCCGATCCGTATCGTGACCGCCGCCATCACCGCTAACCTTTATCATTATGATTTATATAATGAGCCTTGTTACCTTTGACGTTCGTATAAAAAGGTGCCTTGTGGAACTTCGACCAGGGCAACTAATTTGTTAGGAGATTAACCCAATGTTTTGGCCCTTTGAAGCAATCTCTGTTCCTTGACTCTCATAATCCGATGAGACGATAGTTTTTTCACTCTTTGAGTTGGTAGATCTTAATGACAATTTATTACAACTGAAGAAAGATTAGCATGGCTTTTTTTATAAGAAGAGAGGATTACCACTCCACCTGATGGTAAGCGGCCGTGGAGCCGCTGCTAAGCTGGAAGGGCATTTAACAAGAGTTAATTTTTTGTCAAGAAAAAGCACGTATCAGGTTGGTAAAAGCTTTCAGATTAGAGAATTCAGATCGAATACTGAAATGAACTACCGTATAATATTATTGGGTACCTACAGCTCGCGGGAAATGGCGTTAATATAGCTGATATGGTATCTTTTCTAAGATATATCTTTTCGAAGGCAACGTATATTAGCAGGTGCAGATTCAATAATATTCTAATTCTAATGTCAGAATTCGTCTGCTTTAACTTTCTGGCTCCTCGTTGCTATGAGTAATTTCTTAACAGTGAAGCCCAGTGTACCTACCAATGTGGGAACTGAACCAGAAAATTTAATAAAGATTTATTGTATCATCAAGATAGTACCAATACTTTCTTCATCATCAGCCTATTGCAGTCCACTACTGGACATAGACCTCGCCGCCTAGGGCAAACTTCTAGAGGATATACCCATAATCGCCACGCTGGGCAGGCGGGTTGACGATCGCAGGGGGTAGCTTCTTGCTCCGGTGAATGGTCGCTAACCTAATGGTTTGCCAGAGCCTCGTTTATTGTTCGGCAGGATGCACCACGGGCAGGTGAGGATGGCTTGGAGCGAAATGGTGATAGGCTCCCACATCCCAATACTTTCTTATTTCACAATAGTTTCTTGTTTCACATCAATAATACCTTTGTATGTTGTCCATGTGAATAATTCCGGATCTCAAATATATTATCAGCGGTAGTGATACCTATTGTGTACGGTTATTGATGCCGGGTTATTTTGCGATGGCTTTTACTGATGCCGGCGGGCTGCTGCGGTCGGCGCTCGGCAGCGGCTTTGTCTCACCTGACAAATGTTGCTAATACGGCGGCTTAATGTGCAATCTGTACGCGGACCGGCCGCCTGCCCTACTGAGCCGCCGAGCACTGAGCGAAACGGACTGAGTTTAATTCTGATTTAAAACTTTTTCCTATTCTCATTGTACTGTCATCCCATCAGAATGTCTGGAGAAAGAATGCAGTATTCTAATAATAATTCTTCTCGATACAAACCGGAATAAGAAATTTTTTTTTGGCTGGCTTGGTGGCTCAATTGGTGACACCTGCCTTTTGAACCAACGGTCGTGGGTTCGATTCCCATCAGGGACAAACATTCGTGTGATGAACCAGACACGTCTGGGTGTTTATATTTGTGTTTAAGTATTTATTTGTGGTACCTTCATTGTTCTGATACCCATAACACAAGTGCTTAAGCTACTTACTTTGGGATCAGAGCAATGTATGTGATGTTGTCTGATATTTATATATTTATTAAGATTTATTTATTTATTTATTGTCTGTTACACACTACTTAACCAAGTCTAGACTAAGGTTACGTTATTAAATACAATTAAAAAGATCTATAACACATAAGTGAGAGATAGATAGAACAGTGATTCCTACAAAACACTGCTACTGTATCAAATATTATGGCAACTTGATGAGACATTATTAAACAATTTTTCAACGTATCTTATCTTCCCGAAAAACTACGAGACATTATTTTCCTTTTTTATTTGTGCTCGACAATTTATAAGCGTTCATTAATATAAATTTTAGAGATGAAATTATGTAGGGTAGAGTGAGTGATCCAGGGTTATGAAGGTGAAGATGTTATCTATGTCGTGATCAAGTCCTACCGCCATGACAAACTCTACTACACTATTTATTTAATAAAAAAATAGATGTAATTATATAACCAAGCCTTTCAGTGCATCCGCGCCCCAATACCGGCCATGATGGATGCGCGGAGGAAATTGGTCGCGATTCGGAAATGGCGCGGTCGGCCGCGGCCATTCGTTACGCGGTCACTGCTGTTGTTGGCCGACCACTGTAGTTCTTGCTTCTGTAATCAATTTAAAAAGTCATTTAGCACATATCCGTTGGAGTAATTGAATATAGTAAGACGGAACACAGAATTGTCTTTTATTGAGGTTGCCATAAGCTATTCGTATTTTATTCTCGTTTCTTAATTAATCAGCTTCCTGGCTGAACCAAACACCTGATCATAATTATTGGTTATCTCTTTATCTACTGAATCCAAGTAATAAGAGTTGAATAAGCATTTGAAAGGAAATATCACAAAAGGCGTGCGTATAATTTTGTTATGCGCTTTATTTTTAGAAGTAAGAAAATTCATTCTAATTTGAAACAAAAAGGTTGGAACCCGAAGTAAACAAAACAGATAATCGTTCGAGATTCCAGCACGGAATACCATCTTTCAACATTTCTTACTCTTAAAAAGTGTAATGTTAAAGCGAGCGTTAACGAAAGTCGGCTCATTTAGTAATGTTAACGTGCACTTGGAGGCTAATCGAGCTGAACCCCCTTAAAGGGGGGGGGGGGGGACGTCCGGGACGTTCCCGAGACTCGCTGGAATTCAAATCGCGGCAGAACTTCGGTACCGGCTCCAAACATTGACTTTGCAATACAGTTTAGGGTTTTGGATCGAGTTTTGCGTTTTGACAGCAAAGTGCTGGCAAGCGCTACCTCTGGTACCATTGGGAGGCTGTGTCTCTTTTCATTATATACAACAGAGTTTCATACTGCTGTAGAATCAGATTTAGACTCATGGTGCCACGTAACTTACTACCATCTTGTAGTCATCATCAGCCTTTCGCAGACCACTGCTGGACATAGGACTCTCCAGTTGTTCGCCACTTTGATCAAATATTTGGAGACTTTTGTCCATAATGGCCAAGCTGGGCAGGCTCACTTCTTGCTTTGATGATGACGCTGCTACCTATCATAGAACTGTAGTATGCTACGTCTTCAATCGTGATTGTTATGCCGCTATCAGACGGGTAACATAGCCTAGTTTGTTATTCGGCAGGATCTGGCAGGTGAGGGTGGCTTGGAGCGAAAAGATGAAATGACGAACAAAGGTCGTCCTACATCCATTGCGATCTTGTGGCATCGTATAAGTATTCATCGATACTTTATGCGTCGCCTTCTTTTTCGGCCACATTTAGGCGAGATATAAGTCGGTTTTTCACCAGCGGAGCCCCAAAACATCCAGAGGCAGCATTTGAATACTGTGGGCATTGGGTCGCCGCGTCCGCGTGACGTCACGGCGGCATTAGGCGCGATTGTCTCGCGCGCGGCAAAAAGTCGCCATTACCGCGCGCCATTAAACGCCGCGCCCGCGCCCGCCGCCAGGGCTGGCAGGACACGATATTAAATTAGCTTATTTTACCTAGTACTTTTTATTGTCTCATTGCTGGGCAAAGGAAATCTCCATAAAGATAGGTATGTATTACTTTTTGACCCGCCTGCCCAGTACGCGATGATGGGTAAAGCCTTCAGGTGTTTGCCCAAAGTGAGAAACAACTAGAGAGGCCTATGTCCAGGAGACCCAGGAGTGGATTGCGATAGCCAGGTGATGATGACTTCTTAAGGACATATTGAAATCATTAATCGCACAGATACATAATTATGGAAGGAGAAGACTCTTACGACTGATAAAGGCTGATGATGATGATTATGATGAAGACTCTTACAACACTAACGAGAAAAGATGGGGCGGTTATTTACTTTCATTGTCCGTCACCAATTAACAAACCAATTAGCAAAAATTTATTGTTACTACATGGCCCTCGTCTTCCTATCTATCTTGCTATTCCCAACCCAAATATCGTCTGTAAGAGATCATTTCTGGTGCAATAAAGATTTCTATCTATCTATGGCTAATATCAGTAAAAAAGGAAAAACCTTACGAAAACAATTTTTCCAACATAACAACGATTAAACGTGTAATAATTATGCTTATTTAGCGTCGTGTCGACCCTAACCGCGCGATGAGCTCTCCTCGCCAACCGGGCGATATAGAATTGTGTCCGCTCGATTTATTCCCGAGAAATGTTTATTTCGCCATTTTAAACATGGCACGTCGATTTGCTCGTGATCTAATTCATCGACGTTCAACCCTCGGGTTACATCAGGTGGAGAGTAAGCCAAAAATGAAACAGTACGTATATACCAGAGAGTTGGAGATTGCAAAACTTTTTGCTGCCTTCCTAGGCAGCAGTTTAATACGCATCAAATAAGTATCAGAAAACATCCGAAAGTAACTTAAGCTCTAGCTTTGTGGAAATCGGAATCCACGAAGGTACCATAATTACGCGAACATTAACATCCAGACCCAAAACAAACGCCATTGATAATAACATGGTTGTTTATTCGTGTTTCAAAAGGTTCGTGGGAGAGATAGAAAGATTTTAAATATCTCGTCGGTTAAAAATCCATGGCCTGATCGGGACTAAGAGTCCGTATTCAATAGTTCCGAGTAAAACCTTGGATATCCCGCAATTTAAGCTTGTTTAAGCAAATAATTCAATATACTTAGACTTTTAAACATTGGTACACACTTCATCATTATCATCATCAGCCCATATCAGTCCACTGCTGGACATAGACCTCTATATTGTTATATTGTTCGCCACTTAGATCGATTCTGGGCTTCTCGAATCTAGCTTAGGTACACACTTGAAAATAATAAATAGAATAACAAAGCCTACTTATAAATAAATAGGCGTCTGTATTTCATCAAGACTTCAAGCTATTTACCTACATAAGCATTGTTAAAAAAACAATGAATCTCAATTTGGTCAAACACATTTAAAATTCTGTGAAACTAAATTGAATAATTTTGTTTTGGTAGGTATGTAAATAAGTGATTTGTGAACATAATGGCTAACAAAATGTGTTTGTGATTTGTGAATCAGATACGAGCTGTTTGAATTTGTGAATGTTTTGTTTGTGCAACTTCATTGGAATATCGTATTAGCTGTCGTGTTTGAAGTCGCTTGGTTTGTTCATTATATTAAATGTATAAGTATGTCAACCATGTACCTTGACTGGCTCGGTGGCTGAATTGTAAGTGACTTCTGCCTTCTGAGCCAAGGGTCGTGGGTTCAATCCCCACACATTACAAACATTTGTGTGCATGAACATAGAACATGCCTGTTTGTATTGGTCTGGGTGTTTACTATGTACATATACTTAATATGTATTTATTTACAAAAAAAAATGTATCTAAGTAAGCTTATCAGTTGTCTAGTACAAGCTTCGGCTTAGTTTGGGGCTAGATGGCGCTGTGTGGCCCAGTGTGGCATGTCTTGGGTTATTAAAAAAAATGTACATGTATGTTAACTCAAGCAATGTCACAGGACATTCTCTGAAGTGTAGTACTATTCCACGGCTCTCCAGTTGTTCCGCACTTCGGCCTATTCTAGGCTTCTGCATCCAGCACTTGCCAGCCATCCTGCGCAAATGGCTGGTGGTCAATTCACTTAGCTTATCCACTCTAAAATTAGTTTACCTGAAACGGTTGTCGGTTCAACGGCTGAGTTTCAGTAACTAAAATTAATGTAGAGGTAGTTCTTAAGTTTTTGCTTTCACAATACCAAGAATAATGTCTGCAGTTTGTAATCCTTTGACATTTGTGGTTCCAATATTTTTTTTTATTTTTTTTTTATAGTGCCTCCACGTAATGGCTTCCCTACGCCTGATGGAAAACGAAAGAGAAGCCCAAGCCGCTGTGACAACTGGCAAGTAACTGGTCAGTTACCTGTCAGTTGCCACCGCCATGCCGGCCCAACCTTAAGCCCCCCCCATGAGCTCCGGAAACCCTACTCACCGGCAGAAACACGACCCAGAGGTCATTTGGCTGCGGTATTCTATAGGGTGGAGGTCCTTCCCCGGACGGGCGGCTCAATTCGAGCGAAGATTCGCTATGCCCTACCTCTCTTAATATATTGTATGTGAACCTATTTCGTATTAAACAAGGCGCTAAATCCCGATTGTTTTAACGTCGTACAGATCTAGCGTTGTTTTTCTTATCCTCATTTTCAAACCTAAGCTTACGCCATTTTTCTTTATGCAGTTGCCGCTCTCTCTAAAAGGACAAAGGTTATATAAAAGACTGAAAACAATAGCTTTTCTATTGTATAAACGAATAAAGGGATGCAGTGATGCACCCTCATTCCAGCCGGGGCGCTGCGGACTGTGTCGGGGCTAGCTGAAAACTGAAAGCTCCGCTTGACTCACTACGTACATAGGAGTATATAGCAATGTTATACCCAATGACTGTGGGGTTCAGACATATATCCGCAGGTCAATGACTTGTCGTGGCGATAGTCATATGATTGCCTAAGGCGGATTGGTTGGATGAATGCTCGCTAAGATGACACGCGGAAATGAGATCGATCAGTTTAGATTCATTGACTTGGGAAGCTAGATTACATTATTGCATACCATACAGTTGACTTCAAACTTAGTACTATAATAGACATATTTTGTATAGCTTGGGGCCGCCTTATCTCTATAAGCAAGCTAATTTGCTGAGTTATGTACGTGCGTTTAAAATAATTTAGAAAACTTTAAAAACTGAGTACGAAATTTCTCCTATTTCTTACAGAATTTTAATTAAACCAGGACTATGTACTATATTTTACCTTTGTGATTTTCAAGGGGGGTGTTAAATAACAATTTTGGGACGGGGATTCAGAACCAAGACTCTGAGAATTTGTGACCAATAACAATAAACTACAATATACATATATTGTGCTCTGGCATCCTACTCTAAAAATCGAGTCTGTTTAAAACGTTCATTCATATAACAAACAAGGCTGCTTATTGTTCAAATGTGTACCTTATCTCGTTGAGCTAGAGATGAAGATGGGTAGTAGAGCTGTTGCCATGTCGGGCTGTTTTTTGTGCGTCCGCGAAGCTGAAACAAAGCTAGTTTTGATCTAATGAGCCGCGCTGTCCGAAGTTTCACTTCATGTTGCTTGTAGGCTGCCCATGCGGCGGCCGTGCGGTGAGACTGTTCCTTTTTAAATATTTTCTTAAAACTTATGTTTTTTTCTGATAAAAAGCTAAAATGGGTGCCCATATCTCTATGACAATACAGAACCCCATTTTTCTGATGAAATCGTATCCGTTTGATGAATAATGAAGTCACTTTTTATTAATGCTACGACACGTATATTTTTACAATATTTTCACACTGAAACTATGATACGGGATGGTTCCCGTTGTTACAGTTGCATTGTGGCTCTTTAATAAAGTTTCGTTAATAACTTTTTGCCTGTCCATTTACAATAAGAGATTCTTATTGCAAATACGACATTTCCAAATCTCCTATTAAATCTGATATTCCGAAAAATCCCATGGGAATAAAGACTACCCACGCATGTGTTTGCGCACACACACGTGCTTCATTAACAATGTCTTCTGCGACCCTAGAGTTTGACCACTGTGACTGAATTTCGAGCCCACTTCTGTTGTCCCAATCCCAAATGTAATGTACCATGTGGCCACTGCAGCGTGTGTCTGTGTGTGTGTGTTGCGCTCATCCCGCGCCTGCGCCTGTGCGGGTGTGATTGACAGGCCGCGGTCATCGCCCCGCCGCCGGCCGGTTCCGTACCGCTGCGTGGTTCGCAACCTTAGCCTAACACCTTTGCACTACTGGTTCTGTCAATATCAGATAACATCTCTTGGGGATATCGGTTTGATTACAAAGTGCGCCCAAAGGAAAAAGTGTCCGAATGGCCAGGTTCGAATTCCAGTTGAAATAGAAATGTCTCATAGAAAATCTATTGTCATTGTCACCACAGGTCTGTTCTAGGGATTCTCTCTGATTGAAGGAGTTCTCAGTTTTTTATACCATAAAGTTGGCAAACAAGCCTACGCCCCGCCTGATGTTAAGCGGTTACCGCAGCCTATGGACGCCTGCAACACCTGGCGTATCACACTTGCCCACCCTTGACACCTGAACATGACCGAGGTCATTTAACTGCAGGATTTTATAGGGTAGAGGTACTTCTCCAGGTGAGTAACTCAACTCAAGCGAAGATTCGCTATGTTCTATCTCTCTTATATTGATTTCGACCAGGTGGTGCGAATTACCAGTAGGTACAGACGTTTCGTTTTGGAAACATTTTAAATGTTTTATGAATAAGGGGAGTCGCAATCAGCAAAAAAAATGAGCTGTTTCCAGAACAACGGTCGTTGTTACTAACCGATCTCGATACGTACAGTACAGCTGCAGGTGACAGCCGGAGGGGGTGGGGGGGGAGGCATCAACACTATTTTTACCCGGCTGTTTCCGAGCCGACTGACCTATTTGTCGCTCCCGGCAACGAGTTACGTAAAGCATCCCGAAGGACGCATCGATAAGCGGATTGTTTTGTTTTTCTTCCTGCTACTGGATGTTTCGCATTGTAGGTACGTACTTTTTATTTAAATAAGTATATTTATCCCCAAGATAATTCACACCACAACCACTAGAAAATTGTCACCTAGTCTTAAGCTCGGAATGGAGAAATATGACGCGAATCAAAGAAGGCCTACGTTTAACAGTGGACAGACCAAGGCTGGTGCTTGATTGATTATTTGAACTAAGGTATTTCCTTGTACGTACTATGAGAACCATACAATGATTGGCCTTTTCCAGCACTTAAATGCGAGGCAATTCAGAAATGATCCGACCGGGAATTAATCCGAAACATTCCGATCATTCGCTTTTGAGTGAATTAACATTTGCCGTCCGTTGCCGCAGCGACTTAGGCTGCGGCTCCACTGAGCAAAGACAAGCTGTGCCGCGATTCACCAATACATGACTTGAAATCCACATCTGCATCATCATCATGGACAGCCTTTCGCAGTCCACTGCTGGACATAGGCCTCTCCAATATTTCACCACCTTGCTCTTCACTATCTCTTTCATTAGGCAAGTAAACTTAACTTTTATTGTCATCGTCATCATCATCATCATCAGCCTATTGCAGTCCATTACTGGATCGTTGGCGATCGCAGGCTTCTCGCTCCGATGACTTTCCGTCATAAGTCTGTGGTGTTTAGCTACTTTTATTGTGCCACTATAAAATACATAAGCTAGGCTCGAAGTGCTAGAGGCCCAGGGATAGAAATACGTAATTAACGCAAGAGCACGTGTGTTGGTCGGTCGGCTAGTTTGTTAGTTCTGGAGGGCGATACTGCTCCGTTATTTACCCTCGCAAAATTAACACATCCCGGGGGTATGCAAAAACGTTTGCGCCCAAAATATTCCCGGGCGAACCCGCGGGCGAAGCCGGTACTCAAATAAAAACAACCCGGAAGTGAGCTAAACAGTTTGTGAAGCGTTCCCGCCGAAATTTCCGTCGAGTAATTGACAAAATTCCATAATTTACTCCCAAATTCTTAATAGGAAGAGTTTACAAGTTAAACAATGAATAGGAGAATGAGTAAGGCCCGCCGCGCGCGGGCGACGTGGCTGGTCAATGATGGATTATTTTTATCAGGAGGACTGTGTATGAAAACATAGTACTCGTAATATGGGATTAAGTAAGAATCAATAATATTTTCATGTATATAGCCTCCGGCATGGGAGGAGCTCGGTGGCACCGCGGTCTTGTTCGCTTAACAATGATCGCAACGTTGTGCAACCATTGGCGCGGTCAATCCGATGATGGGTGATCAAAATTTGACACCGATTTCCTCCGTGCTTCGGAAGGCACGTTAAGCTGTTGGTCCCGGGTGCTATCTTTACCAACTCAGATAGCAGTCGTTACATCATATCAGAGATGATGATAACTCTGACGCCTAAACTGGGAATGAGTATAGCTTACCCTAAGTGTTGCGGAGGTCTGATGGCAGTCGCTCTGTGTAAAAGCTTAGCCCTCGCCAAATCTCTCAGTTTGGGAAGCCGACCCTGAGACAATCGGGAAAAAGGCTAGGATGATGGGATAGCCTCCGACATGGGATTCTACCACTTGTCTTCAGTCACCTGTCAGACCAGTCTGAGAGTTGAACGTATCTGTAACTGAGATGCCTGGTCTCACCAGCGGTACCTAGGCTTTTTGCCTTTGCGGTCTGATACGAATCCATTCTTTAAAGGGTCAATTAGACCCTGACCATAAATCAGAATTGTATTGACCGACTACTGACGTCATTTCACATTATAGAGCGGAAATGATAAGACTCTACACTACAAAAATGATTTAATAACACGTGTCATATACAAAGCTTCGTCGGAATAGACGGACGTCGACTGTCCGTCTATTCCGACGTCTGCTATTGTACACGATTTGCATACAATAGGAATAATTAATTCAGTTAATTGCGAAATGTTTTACGAACTATCAATTTACTGGCTTTTATTTTATAGCGAGCAGTTGAAAACATATGTTACTATCATCAATATGGGATTAAATTACAGATTGTGTCTAAAGCGATTTAAAAAAGTCTAATCAGTAATGTTAGTGATGCAAATTGAAGATCTTTTCTTAAATTGAATCGCGGTCTGAATCCAAATCTGAATCTTTCAGATTATTCGTTTGGTTTATTTACACAATACACCATCATCTTGCGTCAACGAAGACAGCTTTCAGTCAAAGATTGGCTTTCGTCAGACAACTGAGGAAAAGTTTGGGGGCGGACAGAATAGTTTGATAAAAACAGAAAGAATACAGTTTTAAACATTCCTCTAAATGATTTCCATCTTATAAAATTCAGTAGAATTTCTTGTGCGGTGTGCTTTAGTGGTAGCTGTCATCGAGTCGGAACCCGCGCCCGTGCGCCGACAAATGACTCGGCATTAAGCCCACCCCTTGTCTCGCAGACGACAGACGAGCCCCAGGTTTTTATGCGAAGAACAAAAGACTAGATGAACGATTTTGTAAGCAGTTTCAAGTTTCTAATGTGAAATTTGAAACACAAGCGAAAAGATGAACGTGTCTAGCGAAATAAGGAGAGTTTAAACACCATTTCGTCCCGAGTCGGCGACTAAGGCTGGAAACAGTGCTCGACCGATGGTTAGCGCTGACCGTCGGTCGGCGTTACTATTTCAATGCAAGTCTATGAACGCGCACACAGCTAGGCTGATGGGTGCGCGTTCATAGACTTGCATTGATATAGTAACGCCGACCGCCGACCGACGACCTACTAAGGGAACATCACCTCCAAAACAACTGCATACGTTTTATTTTCGGGGTTCGTAAGTACGACCACATTTCCCACTATCGTTCGCTCCTGAAATGGCTTCCTATTCGTCAACGTCGGAGTTTGAGAATACTCTGTTCTCTTTTTGGTATCCTTAGAGATCCAAAAGCTCCTGATTATTTAAAATGTAAATTTTCGTTCCTTAGTGAGACTAGCTCCCGAGATCTTCGCACCTGCAATATTCTCAAACTCCGCACTCCCGCTCACAAATCTGGCTACATGTCAAATTCATATACCTTGGCGGCTATCAGGCTGTGGAACTCTCTTCCTAGGGATATTCAATCCTCTTGTAATAAATTAGCATTTAAGAGATCAATCCGTGACCTTTTCTTAAGAAGTGCTGTCTGAGTCTGTAGTCTTTGTTATATACAACCTTTCTTTTGATGTCTATGTCTGAATATATTATTTATTATTATGTATATATAATATATATATATATGTAACTATAATATAATAATATATTATTTATATGTATATTGTTATATTCTAATCTTAAGTATTTTGTATGTAATATTATTATACGAAATATATATGTAGGTATGTGCATTACTTATATATAGGTGGATATATTATAGCAGTTGTTAGAAAGCCTATTACCGCACCACTTTATAGATTTCTGGCTCGCCCAATGGTTGACTGGTAGAGAATGCCACACGGCATTAAGTCCGCCTTTTGTACTTTCCTTGTGCAATAAAGATTAAATAAATAAATAAATAAATAAATAAACATCAGGAAACGGGTAGCAACGTTTCATCATCATCATCATACACCTTTTGCAGTCCACTGCTGGGTCGAACTTGTGCTGCTCGCATCCAGCACTTACCAGCCAATTTGCGTAAATCGTCACTTCACCTGGCCTGCGGACGTCATAAACTGCGTTTGCCGATGCACGGTTTCCCTTTAGAACTCGTTTACCCCAACGGTTACTCGTTTTGCGGCTGATATGGCCAGCCCAATGCCACTTCAGCTTGCTAATCCCGTACAGCAACTTTTACCTGCGTATAAATAAATCCTCCTGCGGACACCAACCCGCCTGCCAAGCGTGGTGGCTAATACAAAACCCCCAAATGAAAGTTGTCATTGGGGAAGACCTAATGTTTGCAGGCCAATGATGAGTACCTACCTAACGATTAGTTTTAATTTTTTATCGATATAATGGCTTCCCTACGCCTGATGGAAAGCGAAAGAGAAGCCCAAGTAACTGGGCAGTTACCCGTCAGTTGCCACAGCCATGCCGGCCCAACCCTAACCCCCCACGAGCTCCGAAAACCCTACTCATCGACAGAAACACAACTCGGAGGTCATTTGGCTGCGGTATTCGATAAGGTGGAGTTCCTTTCCCGGACGGGCGACTCAATTCGAGCGTAGATTCTCTTACCTTCAGTTGGTATGAATTTAAAGTTGACGTAAGCAAAATTGCGGCATTAGAACTTATTTTTAATAATGATGAAACTTTCCAACTCCTCATAGCGTTAAGTTTTCCATCGGCGGCGATGCTTATTTTAGGAAATGTATTTTCATACAAATCAGAAATAGCGTCTTACAAGAGTCCAAATTAGGGCGCTCCGCGCAAGGGCCGTGGGTTCCGCGCCCCTTCAAACTCCAACATTCAGATCAACTTTTGTTCGACTACTTTTGGAAATTCTTTCAAATTTTTCCCTTTATCCTAATAAAACTCAGCCCAACAGCTAAATGAGTTTGCATGAAAAGCCGAAATTTTTTGGTAGGTATTCTCAGAACTCGAAGAACGGGAGCAACACGAAAAGTTATGAATAGCTTCCGACTGCCTAAAAGGAGAAAATTCCCATTGCGATATTCTCATCATCATTTGCCTGCCAATGTCCATTGCTGGACATATGTCACAATGACATGTACCCAGGTAAACGCTGCTGCCCATTTCCTGATATTCCCTACGTGTCCGTTGTCTGTGTGGTATCCGGGTAGGACCACCCCATATCATCCTTTGGGTGTCGTAGAAGACAAATAAGGGAAATCCATTTAATATACGAATACCTCACCTGCCCGTGGTGCATCCTGCAGAATGAGGGATGTAAGGGAGCGGCGTACCATCTTTTCCCTTAGCTTTACCATCTTCGGTCGCCAACCCGCCTGCCCAGCGTGGCGATGATGTGTATATCCTCCAGATGTTTGCTCTAAGTGGCGAACAACTGGAGAGGCCTATGTCCAGCAATGTACTGCAAATAGGCTGATGATCACGATGATACAAATACTATTTGCATATCTACGCCCGGGCGTAGATATGGAATCGAACTCAGGACCTTTTGGTCTAGTCTTAGGGCGCGCCCAAAAGGTCTTGAGTTAAAACCCAAAACCAAGAATCGAGCTGATTCAGAAAACATCGTTTTCTCATTTGACCCAAACGGGCTTCGAATCCGCAAAACCCACACTTTAGCACGAAACTCGGCGGCTCCCAGCGTAAGTCATCTATTTTGTTACACAATTTTTATCAAATTAATTTATTACTCTCGCGCCCAAACTCATATTGCAGACGGAGCGGCGTGATTCGTAATTTGAGCTCGCAAAATTTCCATCGTAAAATAAATAATGATGCGAAAATTAGTCGATGGGAGTTCCGGAGGGGTGCGTGTGCTCTGCTCTGTTACTCGAGATAAGATAGCACCTAGTTTGAATCACATATTTTATTATAGTGGCCGGCCATAGTGGATTCCCTTCACCTGGTGAAACCCTAGTCACTATGGAAACGGACAAGTAACCATATCGATCACTTATAAGTTGCCACCGCCATGTTGGCTTGTAAGAACTCTTCGTCGCATCTCGCTGTTGCTGTACAGCGACTGAGAGCGAAACGCGACCGGAGTCTCTTTTCGTGTACGGTGGTCGCTAGCCAGGCGGGCAAACCGGGTGAGAAGATGAATTTTATTCCCAAGAAGTTTCTAATACAGACTTCTTGGGATTTTGCTTTGCGATATCCACAGGAAAAATGGGGCGGTTATTTTATTCCTTTCCGTCATCGCTCGGAAGGAGCAGGAAAGCAAGTAAGTTGCCATATCACAACGTTTGGTTGCTAGTATAATTACTGGACATTTATTATTATGAGGCCCAGCAACTAACGTCTCGTGTAGCGGACAAAGGGGTGCCGGACAGCAATTAGTTACTGATAAATTAATTATTGTTTCGCATTGCAGCTGTCATGGCTGACACGATGCTTACCATAACGGCGTCGCACTATAAAAATAGAAACTATCAGTTTCAGTTATATCATAATATGTCATATGTCACTAAAACATAAGTATAGAATACCTACTTTCCATAGTCAAAATCCAGCACATTCATCTCTCCCACTCACACAAAGATCACTCGAATCTGGTCTCTGCACGACCTAAAGGTTGACTAGTAGAGTACGCTCCTAGCATTAAGTTCGAAGAATTAAGTGAACTAATAAAAACATATTGTAAGTGAAAAGCTCAAGTTAAAATAATAAATTAAAACGTTTAGTGCCAATTAAAAGTTTGGTACCCTCTAAAGGAAATTGTAAATCTATGATGGTTTCTGAACGAAATTGTACATACATAGGTACATACATACATAACGTCACGCTTTTCTCCTAGAGGGGTAGGGAGAGATCTTGGCACACAACTTTTGCTTCGTTCACATTCATCAATTTCTTCATACATGCTCGTCGGTTTAGGACCTGTTTTAGGACACTTTCTATTTGGTCATGGAATATCAAGCTTCGGCTTAGTTTGGGGCTAGATGCCGCTGTATGGCGCTTGGGTTATATCCCTAGATGACTTCCCCTTCCAACAGATCCATTCACGAAATTGTATTGTTTCTGTTTTGACATAAAGAATGTATATTAATCGAAGCTTCGAAGACGGCCGCGACTTGACGGCCACCCTCGTGTAACACACGATCCGATTGCCGATGATGAATTAATTTCCGTCGCAAAGCAAGCGGCGAGGGTTAATTGATACATTGATGCGCTCCGCTGATGAATGACGGTCGGCCAATATTGATGGTGGATGCGGATGTTCGCATGTTCGGGCGTGTTGGCGGTGCGACTGTTTGCGCACGCGGCGGGTTTGATTAATGCTTGTGTGACTTTTAGCCTTTTAGTTGTAATGCAGTCCGTATGGATCGGGGAGAAGATGAAGAAAGATGGCTGCGGTAACCGCTCAACATCAGGCGGGACTTAGGTTTTTGCCATCTTTGTGGTATAAAAAACTTTAGTGGTATATAGATAGATATTACATTAAAATCCGAGAAGTAGTTTCGGAGACAGACAGACAGTTTTTTTTAAGGAATGAGGGTCTACTACTTTCTTTCCGTCTAATTTGTTTTATAACGTAAGACGAATAGGACATGGCAAAAGAGGCATCGGTTTACGGAGCATGTTCCAAAAACTCTCATAAAGCGCTTCGCCTCTACATTCATAGTGCGGACGGCTAAGCTATGAAACTCCTTGCCAGAATTCGTGTTCCCCGATAGATCTTCAGATTTTCAAGGCGATAGTGAATCGGTTTTTGACAGGCTCGGTGGCTCAATTGGTAGTGACCCCTGCCTTCTGAACCGAGAGTCTTGGGTTCGATTCCCACCCGGGACAAACATTCGTGTGATGAACACTTGTGTTTGTTCCGTGTCTGGGTGGTTATTATTTGTATTTAAGTATTTATTTGTGGTACCTTCGTTGTTCTGATACCCATAACACAAGTGCTTAAGCTACTTACTTTGGGATCGGAGCAATGTATGTGATGTTGTCTGATATTTATATTTTGTTGGGAGAGCACTCCATCGTAGGCTCTAACGTTACCACACATCAGGCGCGTTGGGGTCAAGCACTGTAATAGGTACCCATTAGATTATTAAATAAAAAGAAATCAATGTTCAAAGACGCTTTTTTTACTGTTTTAACATGATGCATGTATCAAAGCAGAGTCAAAAGCAAAAATATCTTTATTCAAGTTCTATATCGATATGTACCTATTGATTGCTTGATATTGATGAACAGATTGTATTGAGGAAGTATCTCCTGATACAGGGCGTACGTTACGTAACGATTGTTCGCCGAAACGTGAGCGATATGAATACCCCCGGGGGTTGTTTGTCGCGCGCCCTGTTTGCTTGGCCGCAGACATGTGGCAGGATAGAACGGCCTTTTGGGGCTCAATATTGCTCTTTGGCGCATAAAATAAATAAATATCAGACAACATCACATTCATTGCTCTAATCCCAAAGTAAGTAAAGCTTAAGCACTTGTGTTATGGGTACCAGAACAACGAAGGTACCACAAATAAATACTTAAATACAAATTAAACACCCAGACACGGAACAAACACAAGTGTTCATCACACGAATGTTTGTCCCGGGTGGGAATCGAACCCACGACCCTTGGTTCAGAAGGCAGGGGTCACTACCAATTGAGCCACCGGGCCAGTCTTATTGTAAAACGTGCTTTCTTCTTCATAAAGGCTTGGGTCTTTTAAGCGGGACGAGATGCGACACTTAGGACTTCATAGTGTGTTAGATCTATGCTGCGCTGACTAGGCGTTATCATCATCATCATCATCATCATCGGCCCGTGTCAGTCCCGTGTCGATCATGGTGGCGAACATTAGGAGAGGCCTATGTCCAGCAGTGGACTGATACAAGCAGGCGTTATGCGGATTGCTTACTTTTATTTGGACTTCGTCGTCTGCTTAATATCTGCCAGGACGCAATTTTGATGTTATTCAGTTCAATCACTGAAGTGGCAGTTGGCTGGCCGCAGTTAGTATCAGTCGCAGAACCGACCTTGGGGTAAAGTTCAGGAATGGATACCACGCGTCGGAAAACGTAGGTGTAGAACGCCTTTAGGTCAGGTTGAGTGAGGATTTGGTCAAAATGGCTGACAGACAATTGCTGGATGTGAAAAGTCCAGGATCGATCTTGGGCCGGGATCCTTGCTCGGGCAAAGTGGCGAATAATTGGAGAGGCCTATGGATGCCCAGCTGTGGTCTGTGAAATCTACGATGTGGCACATCTAATACGCTTTCTGAATGTATTAACTAGTGTTTCCTCTGCGATCATAAATGTTTCCTTCAAGGAGCTATATGACGTCAATATTTCGAGGGTTGGAATTTCGCATGTTTGAAAATGTGATTCTTTCGATTAAGACGTGGTCGCCGTTCTATCTTGATATATTTACGTGGCTCTATCGCTCGGTGAGATGTGTGCTCAACTAATATAATAATAGTGTGTTTAGTCTGTCCGTGGCCTGGGCGCGAGGGGTATTGGTTAATTGGCGCTTCGACTAGCAGATCCGGCTACCGGATAACCCGTTGGGCTTATGAGCATAATGCTGTTAGGAATAGTTTAAACTGTTATTTGCTGCTTCGTTGATCTAGTGCCGCCTAAGGACCAAGAGGTTCCAGGTGCGAATCCCGGGTCGGACCAAACGGAATCGTTACTGGGTTTTTCTGTCGAGATAATAGGTACTCAAATTATACTGGCAACAAGTTTTTTATTGGTGCGACGAAGTTGAAAGAAGAGATGATAAGAAGTGCTGCAACAAACATGATATTTGTTAAGTAACAATAGAAATTAAAATAGAATATCTTAGTCATATAAAGATTTAAAACAAGCTTTTATGGATCGTCAAGTACAATATACAAAAGTACATAAATAGAAATGTTTCTACTCTCGTGTTCGGAAAGTGGATTCCTAAAACAAGAATTTGCTAGAGACTCAATAATTACGCTTTAATATCGCCAGTTTTTATATTACAGTGTTCATAAATATTTTATTATTTTAATGAGCACTAAAATAAGTAAAGTATTTGACGAAAGCTAGCGAGCGGACTATTTTCTCCTCGTTTTGTGTCGTTGTTCAATCTAATTTGTTTGCTATCAGAAATAAGCCCATATTCATATTTTTCTGTTGATAATGGGCCTATCCCCAAATTGGGGTTGCCCGGGGCGGACATTAGAAGGGGTCGGGGTACATTCGCGAGGTCGCGTGGGCGCGGGGCTGCCAAATTGATTGCGATGGGATTCTGATTGCACTCGTAAATCCTAATGAACGGATTTATGATTTGATTTTTAGCAATTTTTCACCAAGTGTTGCGTTCCCTTTTAATGAAATTTGTTTTTTTATTGGAGAGGATCGTGTTTTTATATGACAAGCATGAACCTGATGTAAAGCGTCATTCATGGCAGATTAAGACGGCTGCAATGACAAATTAAAAAGTATGGAATCACCCTGCATTTGCTTTAAAGAGTTCTACAAGACAGTCGATATAATCTGGTTTTGACGTTACTTAACACAAAACAGAACAGTGAAGGGAAGTGTTGGGAAAACGGGACAAATTTTTACCTGTATGTTTGAACGAGCATCAGACGAAAACTACTGCATGGAATTGAATGCGGTTTTCACCAAACTATTGCTCTAGCAACCTCTAGGTCTAACTTAAAATATAGGAAGAACAAAGTATTTTATGGAAGTCAGTTATTTTTGAAACCCGATTTCCACGCGTGCGAAGCTGGCACAGATAGTTTTAAATATTTTACTGAGGTTCGAGAAATAATCTAGAATAAAGTTGGAATAAGGTAAGTGTAGTACGTAAGCCAGATTATTAAGCTCGTTTATATGCTGCTCTGCAAGGTAATCCGTAGGCTGACTAACTTAAGCACTGAGTGTTAAGTATTTATAAATGGCTCTAAGTTTCCGAGTGGCATCGCATGAGCGCCGGAGCACAAAGCGCCCGGCACACGACCTCTTCAACCCACTTTACATTTTTAAACCTATTTCAAGCGTGTTCCACTCCAATTAACTGTTTACTATTCAACTGTACTCTCTGTTTTGTAGCTAGTAAAGTCTATTTTGCGATAAGACGGGGAACAAAGAAAAGGCAAGAATTTTCCGACAATGTTTTGCAGGGCAATCGCATAGATTCGGATTGGTTTGACAAACGAACACAACATACATTCGGTTGGGGATACCTATAAACAAGACAGTTTCGCGCAGTGTGTATACATTAGGGTATAATATTCATTGTTCTAAATCGTTGGATGGAAATGGATGGTACAATTAATGTGAAATGTTTTGTTTGTTGTCGCGAATTTATTGTGTTATGCGCGACGCAACGTTTGGCAATCGCACTAATAAAGTAACTTTACGACCTTGATTAACGTTTCCCAGAAAAGCGCTTCTGAATTTGATCAGGTATTTAAAACATTTTGGCTTCTGGTTATACCTACGCAAGTACATAGTTAGTTAACAATATAATACATGCAAAGACATTATTTGTGCCAAAAAGAGAAACACGTTTAAATATTGCAAATATTTAGCATCAATTCACACTTTAAGTTTAGTCAAAGGTATGCTACATGCGAGATAGAAAACAGCAAGAGCAACTGACAAGATTTGGTTGGATACTTGTCTGATGTCTCAGCGACTTGGGTTTCTTTTTCACTTCCATCGGGCTATTGGAAGCCTTAATTCAAAACAAAAGCATTTAGTTTGCATTATCTGGTGTGGTGTGTAAATCGTCACCGGAGCGAGGAGCTACGCCCAGCGATCGCCAGCCCGCCTGCCCAGGGTGGCGATTATGGATAAAGCCTGCAAATATTTGCTCAAAGTGGCGAACAACTGGAGAGGCCTATGTCCAGCAGTGGACTGCGATAGGCTGACGATGATCATGTGTAATACGCACAATGCTTCTCTCGTGGACTTACTATTAATAATAATTGGCTTATCACTAAGGTATTGCCTGGTACATAGGTAGGCAGATTACATCTATGGGTCGTAAGATCCGGGTGTAGTAAACATTTATTTCCTCATTTCCTTCGGCAGCCTCCAGCTACGGCCATAACGGGCCGATTATGATGCCGACTCGGCAAAATGGCCCAATTTACCTCCGAGTGGCCACAGAGAACGGTTACATCTATGCGGATACCGCCAGTAATCCCCATCACCAGTTGAAAAGCTGAAACCCTTATTTGGCTCTTCTCTCTCATGGAATACATGGGACGGTGATTAATAAATAAATAAATAAATATAAATAACCCAAAACATGCCGCGCTGGGCCACACAGCGCCACCTAGCCCCAAACTAAGCCGAAGCTTGTACTATGGGTACTAGACAACTGATAAACTTATATAGATACATTTTTTTTGTAAATAAATACATATTATACATAGAAAACAGACCAATACAAACATACATGTTCATGAACACAATTGTTTGTACTGTGCGGGAATCGAACCCACGACCCTTGGCTCAGAGGGCAGAGGTCACTACCAAATGAGCCACCGAGTCAGTCAATTTGTATCGTTTATACGTCATCGTGCGAATTATCTTTGCCTCATCTTAGCTGATGAAGCGATCTTCCACAGTGCCAGTGCCAGTGCAAAAAAAAAAAAAGATCTTGTCATCATCATCAGATAATTAGGGGGAGCGGATGGCTCTCACCCCTCGACAAGATCGCGCAGGTCCTTCTCTGCGTCATCGCTCCAGCGGTATCTTTAAACAGGCAACATTATTTTTTTAACTGGCTATTTATAAGTGCTTGTTTCAAGCCAGCATAATTTATTCCATTCTATTCTATCGCTAGTTTAGAAACACTATTATCCCATCGATTGCAAACGAGTACTTATTGCAGTAGGATTACGGTTCACAATCGCACGCGGTCGCTGGTCGACGCGAGCCGCGGATGGGAGGCCATTGTTGTTGCTATCGGAGTCGTAATTAATTATTAACGGAATAACAATGGTTGATAACTTTGCCGGCTTTCTCTGTAGCTTATCGTGTCCGTTTGTTCGTGAACGGACGCAGGGCTCGCAGGAGTACTGTGTACCCGTGCTCGGTCTTACGGGAACGAACGGAGCGCGATTGGAAAGGATACTTAATTACGTGTATTGTTTAATACTTACTTCAAATGCCGGGTAAAATGTTTCATTCAAATCCGTCTAATGGTTTCGGAGATTAGCGTAGGTACTTATACTTATAAACAGACAAAACCTTTTTTGGATTACGCTCTATTACGCTCTGTTTCTTTATGCAGTTATTTTAAAAGGCTAGCAAACTATATTAAAATGAATACTTCAACATCTCAGTTCTTCTTCTTAGCGTGTTATGGCAATCTAAATAATGTCTGAGCAGTGTTCAGCCACACGAACCGCATCACCTGTGTTTAACATCCCAGTTTAAATATAAGTTGTCACTAAACACCGAATTAATTAAATTGTTTCTCTCAAAATGGCGCGTTAGGTAGGTATGTTTCCTCGGTATGGCTACACTCGCTCCGTCCAAAATAGTAATGTGGGCGTTACGTCAGTCTCGGAGGCGGCCAGTGTTTATGGTGGTTTAATGCTAATGGTGCCCCCAAATGGTGCGGATTCCGTCTAACGCACCGAGTGGAGAGTGCTCGTGCGGATATGGCGTTGGCGCTCTTGTGACATAGGTACTCACGGGTCCGCGTTTCGTGTCTATTTTGGGTTTTATGTGATTATTCGGAGAGTATTTTACTTTGTTCGAGCTATAAGCTCTTTTTGAAAAGGCTGATACCGATTCTGACGTATAGCTGAAGGTTTGTTATGGGAACAATTAAAATCTAGAGTTGTTTAAGTTATAATTGTAGACATGGATCTTTTTTGATTCTGGATTTATATACCCTTTTGATCAGAAGAGTATTACCTACTATGAAATTAATAATATTAGGTACCTATCTACTTACTTTGCCACTTAATCTGTCTGACCACTTCAAACCGTTCCTAAGTACTTAACATTTTCAAATCGTTTCACCATCGCCAGTCCGTCCATGTTAGTAAAAAAAATTCTAACATGTGCCATATTCGGCCGGCAGCTTCCACAAATTTATTCACGGCGTTCATTAGCATTCCCGCAGCCCGCGGCTTTCCTCCCATCTTCGGAGAGAACTGGCTCCTCCGAGCAGGTTGGTCGCCTCGCCAGTAGTCAGTACCGACTCGCCACAGTTGCGTTGGCAGACGTAAAAGGCATGCTCTTCCTGTAGCGTAAGGAGATTTTCTTTATTAAGTGCCTTATTATATTTCTTGAACCTTTAATTAGTATAAAAACTTCATTGGAAACTTACTACTTGGCTTTAGTATAGTTTATATTTAACCCCCGATCCAATTGAACCCGTTTTGTTAAAAGTTTCGAGTGCTTAGAAATTACTTAGAAGATCATAAATCAAATTAGTAGGTTTATTATTCTGGCTACATACTGAGTGTTTCTAAAACATGATCGAAGCCACTTTACGAGTCCTGCGCCCAGTGTATTGTGGTCGACAGCCAGGCGGGTAAACTCGAAAATCTGAAGAAATACCTTAGTCGACCCTTAAGGCTTCCACGGGAAGAAATGGATTTGGGATTTTATTTTTTTCCGTCATCGCGCCTAATGCAATATGAATTGGAACTTTTGATGTCACACGAACAACCACCAATCTCATCAAATACGAATCGTTTAATCCTTCATCATCATCATCATCATCAGCCCGTAGACGTCCACTGCTGGACATAGGCCTCGCTCAATGACCTCCACATGTACCGGCCCTAAGCGGTCTGGGCTCTGGACCTGGATCCCCGCTATATCTATCAGGTCCTCAGTTCATCTCGTAGGGCCCGTCCCCTGCTGCGCCTTCCCTCTCGCGAATCACTCGAGAACCTTTCGTACCCATCTACCGTCGGTTCTGCGAGCGACGTGGCCTGCCACTTCAACTTGCTTACTCTGTTGGCTATATCGGTCACCTTAGTTCTGCGAATCCTTATGTTTAATCCCTACGGGTCACCAATCCTTCAGAAAGCTCGCAGCCACGCCTTCAGCCGCGCTTTGTCCGGCCTGAGCCCGCGCATCGTTCGGCGCCCGCCCAAGCGTGTAGTACTACATCAATGACGATCATTATTTCGTACAGTCCACAATCGGCCTTGGATCAGTAGGGTACGTTTTCTCTGGTTTTATAATTAAATAGTCGTAAGCTATGCACTCCACATACAGTCGGATATATTGGTTTAAAATATTCCTTTCTGATAATACCCTGATCGTCCCGCTGACACCATGGAGATCGTTCCAATTCATCAGCCTCATAGGCCTCTCCAATTGTTCGCCACTTAGGGCAAACATCTGGAGGATGGACCCATAATAGCCATGCTGGGCAGGCGGGTTGAGGCGATCAATATTGTTTATCGGATTTTCTAATTCGGGCAACTAAGTGATTTATAAAGACAACTAATTTTCTCCCAACAGCCGCCTAAGAAGTATCCTTGATTATAGTAGTTGAATTTGTTTCCAATAGGTGTGTATAAGAAACAAATTGAACCTAATGGTCTCAAATTAAAATTTTCCCTTTTGATATGAGTACCAGATCAACCAGATGAGTATCTAACATAGTCTTAAGTTTAGGGGCGTCTTTTAGAACATTTAGACCCTAGTAACTTTAGATTGCAATTCCTAAATTGGTTCAACCGGGATCGAAGACGGGATACTTCGTATCGGTCCACACTTTACCCGAAAGCGAACACGAATCGCTTCCTTATACAGTTAACTTCACTGATAGTTATTATATTGCGCTCCAGTCGCGCACCCTACTCGTATAATCAGGTGTAACAAAAACTCCTTTGTGCGGAATTGAATGAGATTGGCCGGTTCATTGTTGCGATTTAATTTGTGCACTAAGTGTAGTGTAATGACGCAGGACACGCACCGGCCGGTAATCGCTCTGACCCGAGGTCAGGCGAGCAGCCAGCCGCAGATGGCACACTCGGAACTTAAGAGTGGTAGGGCATAGCGAAACTTTGCTCGTATTGAACTGCCTGTCCGGGGAAGGACCTCCACCCTATAGAATACCGCAGCCAAATGACCTCCGGGTCGTGTTTCTGCTGGTGAGTAGGGTCTCCGGTAGGCTTGCCAACTTTTTTTACAAGAAATAAAGTATATTTAGGCCTAAGAAAACAAATTAAACAGTATTTTAGAAAAATGAACAGTATTTTATTTATTTAATAATATTAATTTTATATAAGGGGGATGTAAGGGATGATGTATGTACTTACCTATCAACTTTTCGCTAAAAGGCAACCTCACCTGCCCGTGTTGCGTCCTGCCGAATAGCAAACGAGGCGCAGGCGACCGACTGATGGCGGTATAATCACCACAATTGAAGGCATAGCTAAGTACCACAGACCGATGACGGGCAGCAGCGTCACCGGAGCGAGAGGCTACGCCCTGCGATCGCCAACCCGCATGCCCAGCGTGGTGATTATGGGCAACTCCACACCAAATGGTCACGGTGGCGGCCACGGTAACGGCAGGGCGGGGGGTGCCAAGAATCACCGGGCTACGGCAGGCCACCACACCAAACTGACCCTGGCATCGTACAACGCACGCACACTAAGGCTTGACTCGCATCGCAGTTGGAGGTGGTACTTGGGAAAATTAGGTGGCACATACTAGGGCTATGCGAAGTCCGAAGAGAGGGGGAGGATACCGTAACCCTAGAGTCAGGCCACCTTATGTACTTCCGCGACACACACAATACACAATTATATCCCATATTAAAATATTAAAACGAAGTGGAGCGTTTTTCACCCTGAGCCGTTCGAAAACACAGAACACACTTGCTCTCTTTCGCAACTCCATTACTGTTATTTGTTTGTGTCGGTGAGCACTGTTCTCAGTGCTTTTACTTAGTTAGAGGGTCTCCCTCTAAATAAAAAAAATGTGTGAGCGAGCTTCTAACTCTCACACGTATAGTGTAACATCTTCGATGCTGAAAACAGTATATTTTATACTTTTTTTTTGTTCAACAGTAAAAAGTATTTTGAAGTGAAAAACAGTATAATACTGTTTTTAACAGTATAGTTGGCAACCCTAGTCTCCGGAGCTCGTGGGGGGGTTAGGGTTGGGTAGAGTTTTGTTTTTATAGTAGCTCGACATAATGGCTTCCTTACGCCTGATGGAAAGCGAAAGAGAAGCCCAAGTCGCTGTGACAACGGGCAAGTAACTGGTCAGTTACCTGTCAGTTGCCACCGCCATGCCGGCCCAACCCCAACCCCCCACGAGCTCCGGAAACCCTACTCACCGACATGAATATGACCCGGAGGTCATTTGGCTGCGGTATTCTATAGGGTGGAGGTCCTTCCCCGGACGGGCAGCTTTATTCGAGCGAAGATTCGCTATGCCCTACCTCGCTCTAGGAAAGTATAGAAATATCTTTTTGAAAACACCTACTTGCCCACACCTACTTGTAATATTATTTTGAATTTCTTATAACTTTAAAACCTGCGGCCACTTGCACCTTCTGCAATTCTTTATAAACTAACCAAAACCGCTTGATTGATGGGGTTCGATGACCGGTTCACGCAGCGTGAATTCTCGAATTTGGACTTTATTTTTATGGTGTTTAGGTTGTGGTACAATTGGACCCCGCGAAGCCATGGCCATTTGATGGGTAGATAGATACCTATATTTGTTTATGAGATGCACAAGTACTCATATATAGTGAAATATTTAACAGTATGACGTTTTATTTCTGACTTAGAACGTGTCATATACCAAACCACATCCATAAGGTAAAATGTTCATCTTATTTATCCGCCACATTTGCAAAAACAGAAGGTTTCGAGGTCGATTGATGAGGGCAATTTAGGAAACGAGCTTTTCTACAAAAATGTTTAGTTTGAACCCAGTTAAGTAGTTGTTTTGCTTGAAATTAAATAAAAAAATGTACACCTGTTTCACAGCACACAACGATACCTAACCTTAAAAGTCTTGCCGCTGAAACAAGGAGGGTCCTTGCAGTCACGTAACTTTTGTATAAATAATATAGGTAATGATAATATCAGACAACATCACCTACTCCAATTCCAAAGTATGCTTGAGCACTTGTGTTATGGGCATCAGAGCAATGGAGGTGCCACAAATATATACCTACTTGAACACAAATATAAACCGTTGGTGAACTAGTGTCCAGTTATTTAAGGGTGAGACCCGACCCGTTGAGTCTCAACTAGGCGGCTTGTCATCATGCAACAAGGCCGCTTTGGCTATCATTTCTTCAATTTCTTTATTTCGTAGGCTTAAAGAAAAAAAAAAGAAACTACTTACAGTTTTTCGATTTACGACTCTATATCAGTTCCAAAAGTCACTTCACTGTCTCCCTCGTACCGTGTGGTAACGGTCGGATGCGTACAAACTAGGCGATAATTCGCAATGATGTAATCTAACATGTAACGTTCTGTGTACTTATGGAGACGTAACAAAGCAATCTGATATGATTGGGGCGAGATTATACAAATTACTGTGTTGCCAACGCGATTGTGTATATGGCTTTATGTATTTCGTGTAGATATCTATATTAATCGTCCCATCTCAACACGTGAGTTTCGTGGAAGACGACTAAGGGAATATCAGGAAACGGGCAGCAGCGTTTAACTAAGTACAGATAAAACCTACTGCGATTACGAACCCGCTTGCTAAGCGTGCCGACTATGGCAAATGTCTTAAGAGAGGTAGGGCATAGCGAATCTCCGCTCGAATTGAGCCGCCCGTCCGGGGAAGGACCTCCACCCTATAGAATACCGCAGTCAAGTGACCTCTGGGTCGTGTTTCTGCCGGTGAGTAGGGTTTCCGGAGCTCGTGGGGGTTTAGGGTTGGGCCGGCATGGCGGTGGCAACTGACAGGTAACTGACCAGTTACTTGCCCGTTGTCCGGTGGCCCGGTGGCTCAATTATCCCTGCCTCCTACACCCGAGACAAACATACTTATGATGAAAATTTGTGTTTGTTCTGTTTCTGAATGTTTATATTTGTATTTAAGTAGATTATATGTGGTAACTACCTTCATTGTCCTGATTGATACCCATAACACAAGTGCTTAAGCTTTCTTTGGAATCGGAGCAATGCATGATTTCTTTTTTCTTATGTGTGCCAAAGCCTGCCCCTGGCAGAAAGGCATGACGTTATATATGTATGTATGTGTGCCAAAGCTCTAATACTTCACAGAGGCCGTAATATAGTACAGATTGTGCCCTCAATTTCCGCAAACAAACGAAAGTCTCAACAAGACGAGACCAGGATAATCCCCCGTACAGAGCGTTGGATGTGGTCTACGAAGAGGACAAAGAAGCGGTCCTCATGAATTATTGAGGGCCCGTTGACGGCTCCGATGGCGTTAATAATCTATTGTGTCGCTGGCAGTCGGTCTGTCAGTCAGTTGCAAGAGCGCCGACGAAATGGCAGGAAATACGAAGAATTGTGAAGTCCGTTTGATGCAGTGTTTGTTTTAATTAAATGTATTATTAAACATCTGTACAGTGGACTGCGAAAGGCTAAAAATGATGACGATAATCTAATTAAAACAGTGAATAATAGGAAACCAAATTTAAGCTAAGTAAGCATTGGGATGACTCTTATTTATATCCGTTTGCTAAATTCGTTACTCCAGTATTACAAAAATACCTATTAAAAAAATACTAAGTATTCACCTTTGTTGAAAATGAGTACCTCACAGTCTTGAAAGTGATATTTTCAATTTGCTAGTAGTACTAAACTGGTTGCAGTTACTGTTGAGTAAGTACATCATTTAGTAAATTTAAGGAGTAAAACCTTCATTAAACCAGTAGCTGTACTGTAGTTTTTTAGATATTGAACTTGCCTTTATATTTCGGAAAATGTAATTCAACTTTTCCATTCTATTACATCTACATCATTAATGTTGTAACAAATTCATCCTCCTTCATCATTTAAGGCGTCCCTAATTCATCAACGGTGAAACTTATTATTAATACAGGAATTAAATAATTAGGACAGCACTTATTCACTTTGCTTGATTATTTTATCCGTAATAATTACAAGAAAAATATCCTGAAGCCGGCTCTGAGCTTCAGTCGCGATCAAAGGGAATCCTCCGAGAAATTTAATTATATCGTTTTCACGGAAAACGGTGAGCTTAGCCAATTTCCCGCCTGAAAAGAGGCTCGCCAAGGTTGGGCTATGGAGAGTGGTCAGAAACGCTGTTAGGAGGTGTTCGGATCCCATTCTAGGCAGATAAACATTCATATACTTACATGAATATCTATCTGACGAACATACGTTCATGAAGAGAGGCCATATGAAGGAAGTTCTCTCAAGCATTACTTAGTGGTATGATACAAATAACTTCAAAGATTTGAGGTCTATAGGTACGTAGGTATGTGTTTGCCACAGTATGTTTACCAACTAACTGTGGAAAACACTGGATATACCTACGTCTAGCGCTCTGATTACTTAATTAGTATTGGTAGGTACAATTAGCGTTTATTGTAACAGAATAAATGGACGTTATACATGAATTTTGCCGAGACAACCGATGTTAGTACTGCAAAGCCACCCTACCTCAAAATAGAAAACGCCAACCTTCGCAAAAAGATCACAAGACAATTCCTTCAACGAAGCAGATTAAATTTCGCTTGTTTGATTTTGGAAACAGCAATCAAGTTGGACGCCTAATTTCGTTGTTTACACCTGTTTCGTACACCCGCGACACCGCATTACACGCTACCTTTTTAATTTGTTTGATGAATTTCGCGGGGAAATAGATCTGACCCTATTTTATCAAACAAAGTTGACGCTTTTATTTTTCGTTGTACTTTCATCAGGCATGGTGTCGTCTTATATACGCCTTAGAAAAGTACTCTTAAGATCTTTTAACGCAGACATTTCAACAGCCGTTAACTTAATTATGTTTATTTCGTCCGATAACAGAAGATTCGTTAATAATAATAAAAAACGCACGAAAAGAAAATAAGACATTTCGACATCAAACAATTTTCCCTGTCATTAAAATGGATGCGTTCAAAAAACACGTTATTTGCCAGACAACAAATTAAAGGGACGCATTAACGAATCCCAAACGAATATCAAAGTACGGGACAATTCTGAGTACCTCCTGCTCTCCAAAAACATCGCAAGAATAAATTGAGTCAATTAGAGAAAACTGTTCCGATGTCGGGGCACCTCACGGCTTCAAAGGACACCTTTGTATATAAAAAAGGAGAGAGAAATAATTTAAAAGTTCCATATTTTCTTTCCAATGCATGATTATCAACGCAAAGCCTCGAGAGCCAAGCCTTCGACGAGTAAATGGTACCCGCCAATTAGTTGGGGCCCCTATTAAAATGGCAATCTCCGCAAACGTCACTCCCATTTTGGAATCATTTTCAATACCCTTGATGTCACTTGCTTTAAAAATTTACGACACCCGAAACAAACCCTTTGTCATATCAGCTATTCTTGTCCGCATCTTCTTTATACCCCACCGGCCTTTCAATTTTGATCTTTTTACTAACAAGTTAGAACACATTTTCTCTTATGGTGTTGAAGCAAGAATATTCCAGCTGAATGGAGATATTCCGGCGAAGGTAACAATTCGTGTGGCTATGAATTATTAAATAATTTCCATTAAGGGACAGTTCGGGACGATGATATTTTATTTAGGCGGCTTTCGTTTATGAAATCTGGAAGCCCTTGGAGCATGGATCCGGCTGGAGAGGACACTTCCCCAATGCCACCCAATTCTATTGAATAATAAGCAACATACATAATATGACAGAGGAAACTACGAGTATATTGATGTTTTGGCAATACATAGTATGTATTCGCTTCAGAAGCCATTTTACCATTTACTATTATTTTTAATGATTTATTATTCAAAATAAAGACATACCATAGTAGTTTAGTTCATCCATTCCCTAATAAAATGTCACTCTTGGAACTACATATTTTGTCTAGAGAGGATACGGCGTAAATGAAGGTATACACTGCCTCATCACATAATAGACATTTCTTATTTCTTTTATTTCCTCATCGATGTAGAGGTGTCGCTCTTTTTGACTATAGAGTGAGTCACACATGTGATAGGTTAAGCCTTTTCTCTTATTCAAAACAAGATCAATCACATTTTGCTTACAGCATTACTGTCCATTCTTCTCCAATAAATACATTGTCTAAGGAGAGCGGTGCGGAGGGCTCCGCGTCGGTGTTGACCCGAGTATGGAGTAAAGGGATGTTTCATGTCTCACCATAAACATTCAAGGCTGTAAACGTGGGATTTATACGATGCACTTGGTGCTCTCTAGTTTATTGATAGTTTGGTTCCGATGTTCTATACCTACCAACAATTTCATTGATTCACGTAGCATCTTTCATGACAATCTTAAAGTTTGGAACCATAAAATAAGCGATTCGTTGGGTTATGGTTCAATACTAGGCGTTTGTCCAGATGGTACCCATTCGGAAAGGTTTAAATTAATCGTAAAAGAAGCTTGTTTGTCGGAAAAGCTAGCTTCATAAATCAATTTTGTGATAAAGCCAGTTTTTTAGTTTAGACAGAATATAACAGTCTTGCAGCCTCTGCCGGATTCCGCCGGCTCAGTTTGGCGGAAATTGTTCGGCCGCGAAACGGTGTAAGTTGGAATCGTCAAAGTTTTGAATTACTTACCTTCCGCGCCGCGGTCACGCTCCCGCGGGACGCGCTCCTGCTCCGACATTCTGTAATGGTCTTGTTCCTGACAAGTGCTCATCCAGCTAATAACAACTAATCGGACAGAAATGTACGCTTTCGGCCGCTGTTTCCAATGCCTAAGTTCGTAAAACGAAAAATTTCCAGTTTCTTTTTTACTAAGTAGTGCCACAAGACATTCTTTACACTAAAACCCAGATTGATTCTTCTTAAAAGAAATAAAATCTATTTACAAGAAATCGTTTTGCTGGACAGAAACAGTAGAACTTTAATTTGCCTGTTTCCGGGAACAATGGCTACCTAATAGTTCCTCAGATGTGACCAAAACTCTGTCTAAAACGTCCATGTTCGGACAAGTTTGCCCCGATTCGAGGCAAATTTGTCGCGATGGGCACGGTTTGGCACAATTGGACCGTTCGGGGACAAAGGGGGTCACGCGGCGTGACGGGTGTCAGGCGAGCGCCGCGTTACCGCCAGTTTGTCAAGTTGCTTAAATGATTTGGCAACTTGCGAACTAGTTAACAAATGGTACTGTCCTAAGCGAGTTTCGGCCATAGCGGTCAACTTCCAAGGGAATTAGCTAAGTAGGATATTATTATGGTACACAAACGGTTGCTTTTGTACTCTTTTGGAGACTAGTCGAGATTGGCCGTTGTGGGCTTGCCAAAGCAGAACATAGTTTCTGAATTCGAATCCGTTTTTGACATTTTGTGAATAAGGGGGTAAGATAAGTATGGCACTCCAAAGACCACACGAAGTAGCAGATTAAACAAGTTTGTTGTTATTGTTCAGTATTATTAGTATGGAAGCTACGCCCGACCCCCACGATTATGGGTAAGGCCTCCAGATGTTTGCCCAAAGTGGCGAACAACTGGAGAGACCTATATCCAGCAGTGAACTGCGATAGGCTGCTGATGATAATGATGATTACTATAATCATTCTACTGGAGCAATATTTTTAAGGTGTTCTTAGTCTTCAAAATGAATAAGTGCACTAATTATGTTTCCTCCATTTTTATTTGAACACTTTCTACCATCGGGGACCCTTCGAAGGAGTGCGTGCTGACCGCAGATGCGACCGACTCGTTGTCCCACCTCTCCGCCTGGCTCTCCCCAGCCCTATCCTGGCCTGGCCTCGAGGCCTTAGCAGCGTCTGCAGCCTGCTCGTCGAACACTCCGGTCTCGGCTCTGTACAGGATGTTGTTGATGTGGTACTGGGCCGTGTTCCTCGCGTGCTGACTCTGGATGTTCCTTAGTTTGTTGGCCACATACTCCCCGTAGACCACGAACTCGTCCCTGGAGCTCTTCTCGTCGAAGAGCATCTTGACGATGTGGTCGGTGCTGGTCATGTGGTGCGGCCTCTTGGCGCCGAGGCGCGGTCTCTTGGCGCGCGGCTCCATGATCGCAGATGGCCGAAGCAGCTTCTGACACGACATGCTGTCTTCCGAGTATTCTTCCTCGTCGTACATTCTATCTTCTCCTAGTTCATTGTTGTTCTGTGAACGAAAAACGGACCTACGTTAATATTGTCTGGTGTTCTAATAACTCTTTGATTAAACACATTTCTGTGTGGTTTCCGGATTTAGAATGAGACCACTAATCTCATCCTCCTCCCCTCATTATTGTAGAAGACGACTAAAAGAATATAAGGGTTTTCTGCCCACCAGGGTTTTTCGGGCAATAGCGTTTACCTGGGTACAAATAACACCGACTGCTGTCACCAACCCGCCTGCAAGCGTGGTGACTAAGGTGAATCCCCAAATGAAATACATATTATGTCATTGGGGCAAGCCTATGTCCAGCAATAGACGTTTCACCATCATCGTCAGCCTTTATTAGTTCACTGCTGGACATAGGGCTCTCAGCCGTCCTGCGCAAATCGGCACTCCACCTGCCTGAGGGCGTCCTACACTACGTTTGCCGTAGATGTTTGCAATCTGATAAAGTTGATGATGATGTCGAACTCCCCAATCGGGTTATCAGATTAATTCTTCGCATTATGCCACGGCGCGGCCACACATTGGATTCAACTTTGCGTCCAAGCACTGTCCAATACACATTGGTGCATTGGGCGCAAAACGTTACGTTGGTGCCAATATCTCCAATGTGTGGCCGCGGCTGTAGAACCATGTAATGTGTACCGTACCTGTGACGTGTGCGAGCCGGCCGAGCCCACGTGCGCGGCGGCGCTCGGGGACGCACCGTTGAGCTCGTGCTCCCCGCTGAGGAAGGACAGCCGCTGGAAGGCGAACCACTTGCTGGAGTCCCGGCCCGTCCCGTCGGCGATGCGCGCCATCTCGCGGCGGTACTGGCCGATCATCATGCGCATCTTCTTCTCCACCATGGACTTGTCCAGCCTGAAGTGCTCGGCGATCTCGCGCCACGCCGCTTGTTTCTTTATTCTGTCCTGGAAACGGTTTGTTGTTAGTATTTGATCTTGGTTTGTATGTGGTTTCCAGGTTCTGATTTTAGTAGATTGGTCTTGGCGTAGTTTTTTGTCTTCCTTGTACATTACAACGCGAGGTATTCGGGCGAATATGATGTGTTCGTGAACTTCGCGTAGAAGTAGAACTGCCGCGGAATATGCCCGTACAAACTGATTGTGTGTCTATCGCCAAAGCCGAATATAAAATAGAAATCTTCGCCTGCTAATGTAGCATTAGGTAGCATCAATGTAATTTACCAAAATTGGACCCCCGAACACATTAGTCTTTTGCTTCATATTTTTACTCTACTATGCTATTGATAATATTGAACTTTTCGTAATATAAATCTTGAAATAGACCGGAAATCGCATACGGAATCGCCGACAAATATCGTCCGACAATGTGTCAGAGTGGACGATATTAATTAATCGCCTCACATGTGACGTGATCGGCACCGCGCTGGGCGCTCGGCGGTGATAGCACAGCGGCCTGGCGAGTTGAACGACCCGCCAGTAAACATGCCCGGTGTTATATCATCAGACAACACTAACAAAACAAGTCATACTTTGTTTCATTGTACTTGTGAGTGAGTCTGTTTGAAAAGAGGACTCATGACAGTTTCTTTCTTTCAACGTAAACGAAATCTTGTAACGAAAATCTTGTAAACGAAACACGAAGAACAGTTGTGAGTAAATCACGTGTTTTCCTCAGCGACATAATAAACCTTTTTCGACCAAATTAATTAGCAAAAAAAATTACAAAACCTTGCAGTCAGGATTAGGTTACAAAAATGTAGAGCTTTTGCCCGCAAAGGTTCGACCGAGCAGTTTGGTTCAGGAAAGTCAATCATAATTTTTACCCAATTATTGTAAACCACTTAGGAAGGTTAGGATAAAGAAGGGTTTAGCAAATTTGGCTTTGATGGAAAGCTAGTAAGGGAGCCCGATGGGTGAAGGTAACAATGGTCTAGAAATTTCTGTTTCCAGTCAATGGCCTACACAGTCCGTAAAATGCTTCCATAACACCTATTAAAGTTATATCAACAGGAATAAAAGGAATTAAAACCTTTTTTTAAGATAAAAACAAAAAGAAATCTAGGAAGAAAATTAGGCCATCGCTAAGAGGACCCAGTCTCCTATACTTTGATCACAAGCTGCTGCACTGGTTAGGTTCTCATTTATAGGCCTAGAGCTAGGAACCGTGACGGTTCAAAGTCGGTTACCCTGTGTGGTTCTCATACATAGGCCTAGATGCAAAGGTTGGAGGTCGCTTACCCTGTGTTCGTCCAGGGAGGTGTTCCACAGCGCCGGCCGCTCGCGCACCATGTCGATCAGCTCGAACACCGAGTCGTTGCTCCACACGTACTGCGTCAGGGGCGTCGCACACGCCATCGCTAACTCTTGTGTGTTGCTCTTGGTACGCGGTGACAATTTTCATTCAAAGTGTTAACTTTAGGCTGTGATCCTTGTGTCAACTAAGTTTTCTCACTCTTTGCGTAGCTAAAACAAAAACAAATTCATAGAAAATTGCATTGAAAGATATTGTTCGGAACATTAATAGATATGATTCTTGAAGCTGACTTGCTTGAATGGTGGCTTCATTTGAATGCTGAATGATTCTTGAAACAACTGTATTGAATCCACAGTCTACTACTTAGTTCAAACTAAAGTATTTTTGACGATCAGTACCTAACTAAGAAATGACTGTGACTTCAATTTAAAAGTTAAATAAATTGACAGTTGAACTCGACCAGCAGCCATTTTACTGTCGAGACTAGATGGCGCTGTGTGACCCAGCGTGGCACCCTAAATAAAAATTATGGTAACTTTCTGATATATACAGCACTATTTCATTTTTTTTCCTTATTGGGTTCGAATCAATTTTTGTAGAAAGAGGTAGTTATCTAACTAATTAAAACAGAACCCTACGGATTCTACCTACACAACTCTCTTATATAGTCACTTGTCGTGACCGTTTAAAACAGGACACAGTTCAAGAAGTGTGGCCCTTTTACTTTGGTTGTCGTAACAACGCCTTGTCCGGTCTTTCAATTTTGTGTATTCTTTAAATTTTTTTGTTGTTGTGATGTCCATATAATAAAGAGTTTAGTCCTTTCAAAAATGTTACACGTAGTTACAATACCTACCTCATCCGTCGGCGTGATGTAAAATCGAACTGGCGGTCTCGTTAATGAGATTGTGTTTGGTGTCGCGAGTTGCAAACCGCTCCGGTGCTGCAGGCGCGCGGGCGGGGCGGCGCGCGCGGCCCGACTGCTGTTCTACAACAGTTACAACTTGTTAGTAAACATGCTTCAACTCGGCGGCCATCTTGCGCTCCGCTACGCTCACTAGACTACTGGCGAAGCGGCAACGAGGTTAGCGAGGTGATGTGTTGTCTGCGTTTTATTCGAACATGTTCTGTTTGTTTGATGTTATAAAAATTAGTTTACTTAATACTATTTTCAAATTTCGCTTATATAAGGACCGAACTATTTTTCTTAACTGCGGGACGAGGGAGCCTAATGGTAAACTAGGTATACTAGGCAGCTTGTTGCCTTTAGTTGGATGTTACCGGCATCTAAGCCAATGTAATCCACGCACGGGCACCAACTGTAGATGGAAACTCGATAACATCCTCCAAAGACTATGAAGTCAACATTAGGTTTCATCCCTCTGACACAGGTGCTACTGCACTTACCTACTAGAAGGAGTCTACCCTCAATTTATTTGTAAAAACGTTTTCATAATCAAATTAACATTTTAATTTTTAACTGACTTCGAAAAAGGAGGAGGTTCTCAATAAGCCAAACAAATAAATGTATTTTGTCGTGAGGATTTACCGGCCTTGCTTGTCATACAACAACAGTCAATGTTAGGTACCTAGAGGCTGGCACCGAATCCAAAAATAAGTGATAATTGTAAATATTTAAATAATTATAGATATACATATTATATGTATTAAGGAGATATTTACGTTATTTATCGCTTTTTAGTTCTGGTCGTTTGTGTTTTTTTGAAGTCGTTTTTTTTTAAATTCATGTAGATGAGATGATAAGATGTAGATCTTAGAATAATATTTTTATTTATTCTCAGGTATGAATGTTAGCGAACAAGGTCACCTCATCATCGGATCACTTCATTAGTCTGCTGACACGCCCCTAAGCGGCATATCAGTCTTTTGATAGATGCAATTTGAAATGTACCTACTACTTAAGCTAAGTAGTTATGATGTCACACATATAAGCTAAGAGGCGATCGTACTTGTTTAGTCGTTTTCTGTACAGGTCATTTAATAATATTTACGATGCTGCCTACGTAACGTGACACCGGAAAAAATATATGTAACACTTATCAATGTTCGTTTTTAAATCATAAATCGAGCTCTACATTCGTAACTCGAAGCGAGTCATTATAATCATTGTGTTTTTTCGGTGTGAGTTTTCATTGTTTTGTTTTTCTCAAATGCCGTATTGAGTCAGCGGGCGGTCGAGATGTAACGAAGACGGATTGTCGCTGGATGTCGATGGCAACTTGTGTATATTGAGTTACCACCCGGCAGCGCATGCTAACGCCCGCTTAGGGGACAATCTGCAGACGGTAACTAGCCAATCATGGGCCCTCCGACGGGTTAGGGGTGCTGCTTGTTAAAATGTAAATAGATTAAGCACGGAATGTGAAAATCCTCACCTCGTTCGTTTTCAAATTACGAGTAAGGAGAAATAAAATCTAATCAGGGTTAGAAGAGGCGGTCAGGAAGAAAATGCTGTAGGTATTTGATCTTTATTTGTGCACGTTTCAAAAATGGTGATTAATAAAATGAAAAGAGAGTAAGTTTTCTGGACGGGCGCCGTCGCCGGCCGGGTGCCAGCTTTCTTAGCATAATAATAAAATACAAGCGAATTTAAGTTAATCTACCAAACCACTGGACTGATCGGGCTGAAATTTCGCATATTATACCACATCTTTATTGTCTTATTGTGCTGTGGTGTGAATTGATTTTTATTTGCTTGCTACCGTAATACTAGCAGCCCTACCTATCACCCGCGTGTAGATACCTACATGATAATGCGATGACGTTTGATCACAGATTGAATATCCCGCTGCATGCGGTGAGCGACAATACCTACACAAATATACTGTATTACAGTGTGTAAAATGTATTGCTGTGTATTAACAGCACAGAGTATGTGCTGTGTATTTGTCGTTCACAAGTCACAGACACACTTGTGATTTGGTCATAAATCGCGTTCGAAGAATAACTCGTAATACATTTTAAAAATCATTTTTATTTTATTTGATAGAGTTTTAATTTATAACCATACATAATTCGATATCATTAAGGGCGCGTATATTTCCACAGGGTTCGCATAAATAATAAATAATAGCATAGTGCCAGACTGCATAATAAACGGGTTTCGTACATTTCTATTTCAAAATTGGATAATTGCATTCGTTCAGCGTCAATTACCCGTCGGGCCTATCACTGCAGCGGCCATTACTGACAATTGCAAAAATGCACCGGTGCACTAATAGCCCTGCATAAATGAAAACAAGGTTGATATTCGCTTGGCATTCGCGCTGGCTCACGCGGATAAGTACAGTAACACCTACGGCAATAGTTAAAAGGTCTAAATTAGCATGTTCGTATTGTTCGTACATGCGGCCTGGACATCCGCGCTGTATACGTTGTGTGAAAGGAATAAGGGTGTTATTGGCTTAACACAAGGATACTAGTAGCAGGGGCGATGTACGGCGAGAGGTCGCGGGTTCAGAGTTGATAAGGTTGCCAATAGAGGATAAAGGGGATTTTCGTTACTTCATTGAATGAATAGAACTTATTGTGACGTCATTCGCCTGGTGCTCCCGAATCTTGTGTCAATCATCCCTATCATACATAGACACATACCTACACTCCTTAACATACTTATTTATTATTCTATTTATTTTGTACATACAAAATAAGATGTGGGTCTGTTTTAATGTTATACCTATTTACCTAGTAGCTTTTAAGTATGATGCAAGCAAATTATGACTGCATTTACTAAATAAATAATGACGTAAGTAGGTATACGAGATTACATTCTTCTTCTTCGCCCTGCGTTTTTGCCGGCCTAGTCAAGTACCGGGCTAGTGCCGGGGTCCTGGATCTGCGGCATTGTCCGGGGGGAAATTGTTCTATTATGTCCGAGTTTACGTCATCCGGCCAGTGTTGCCTGGCTAGGTCAATCTGATGGTTTATTTCTTTTTTCTTATAGTATCTTAATACACGAAATTACGAATGACGCATTAATTCCTACCCATTTTACGTTAACGTGAAGTGGGTAGGAAATGTACCACACTTGTAGTTACACAAAGGACCAAAGTAACGACGTAGCTCAAAGGGATCGAAGTTGAAGTCGCAATGGACATAAACTATAATTGAGGTTAACCTCAGACACAGGTTGGAGTTATAAAATGTGTCGAGTCCGGCGCTCGCCAGCCCTGGCAGGGCGATCGCCGGGTGTTCCTCCCGGGCCACAGAGCCGGGTTGTTTGGCAACAGTGCACTGGCCCGGGGCGGTAACGTAACACCGACGACTTGCCAGATTATCTCACTGCTGCACATAATGTGCTGTTCAACCGACACGAACGTTCCGAGTTCAACAAAAAGCGCGGCTATTTGCAAATGCGTTTGGAAATTTACTTATCTCTTGAAAACGCACGCACGTTCCTTCAAAGACATTAGTCTTGTATTTGTTGCAATATTATGGCGAATTGTACATTTCATTTTAATGACATTTATTCCGTGTGTCCGAATCCGACCGACCGTGTGTCCGAGGAAATACCTAGCTCTTGTGATTGCGTGATTGCGGCTTAAAGCCGCTTTTTGTGAAGACTTTTTCAAAACCAAGTAGGTACTTCCAGTAAAGAACGACACAACATTCGACTTTTCTTATGAAATATATTGGATTTGTCTGGTTTCTGTTAAATGGATGCGTATGTGTTTGTTGAGAGTTTTTTTTTCTAAATGGGATAGTAGACAATTTAGCCTCCTATTCCAACTGTTTACTAAGTACTGCAGAAGGATAGAAGTAACTTTGTTCAACAGAATCCGCAATGAGTAGTTACACAAAGGACCAAAGTAACGACGTAGCTCAAAGGGTTCGAAGTTGAAGTCGCAATGGACATAAACTATAATTGAACTGAAGGTTTACAAACTGAACGACGCCGTACAATATGACCCTTCGTTTCAGAATCCAACAGTCATCGATTAAGAACTTCCTCTACAAATTACCTTCTCATTTTGTTAACCGACTCTGTTCTCATTATTAGTAGGTACGTAAAATTATTCTGATTTTGGGCTCTTGAATAGTCCACAGGTTATCATCTGTATTTGAATAAAGAAAGAAAATCCAAGACGCGCCATCTAGTCCCAAACTAAGCCAAAGCTTGAGCTATAGGTACCTACTAAACAACTGACTTACTCAGGTACCTACATTTTTTTTGTACATGAATACACATCCATTCTAGACATGTTCATGCACACAAATGTTTATACTGTGAAGGGTTCGAATCCGCCTAGGAAAAAATACCAATGAATGTGTGCATTACACATGGCACCGTAATTATACGACGGTTGCCCGGTGTGATGTAACCTGTATCCGAAGTATTAATCACGCAGATTTAATAACGCTCGCACTGACAAATGTGCAGAGCAGTGCGCGGTGCCGCGTTCGGACGCACGCGCGCTGCTGGGGCGGGGGGTCGGGCTCGCGCTTGCTAGCGAGTGGGCTAAATTTAAACTTGCTAAATGGGTAAACAAAAACAACACCTAAGAGTCGGTGCCTGTAAGACTGTCATCCACATTATCATCAGCCTGCAAACGCCCACTACTGGACATACCACTCCCAATGACAATTTATTATTTGGGGGATTTGCCTTGGCAGGCAGGCGGGTTTGTGGCCCCAGTTGGGTCTATTTACACTTAGGCAAAATCTGTAGGGCTGTAATTAATAATAATCACTGATTGTATTGTTTGGGAAAGGCTTGTGATGGGTTGGCGTTGGCGCACTTAATAAGTACCCGATATTTTTACAGATTAAATGAAATGTCATCTGTGGACTTACAGTTAGACAGTAATACAAAACTTTAAATGGACATGTAGGAAATGGCAAGCCCTCACAGACACTGGCTATATCATAACATAGAAGGTTAAAAAGCTAGACGCTGGCCTAAGTAACATGAGATTAATTGATGGGAATCTAAAATGCGAACAAACTTCAAGCTTGAGTAAGCAAGTCCATCTCTCCAGTACAACTAGACGAGTGAACGCAGCATAAGCTTCGAAAAGAAAACAAAACGCGTTTCTCGCCTGAAAATGAAACAACGTCATAAATAATACTTCTTCCCCCCTCCCCCTCCACTCCTGGCCTGGAGCGCTTCCACCAAGTCGCGGCATCTCATTACGGCGAGTCTGCGCGGGACAACTTCGGCGCTTCCTTCCTCTGCTCGGTTCGGGAGCCGTGATGAATGGACCCGCGCTCCCGATGCGACAGGGCTACTCGCTGTTCATCTGTCATATCTCTGGAGCGCGCCCGTCGGAAGGAATAATGTACCCTCCCAGGGTCACTTTGTTGTCGAACTCTCGAAGAAGTTTGCGATAAAAAGCCCACTCAAAACAAATTCAACTTTAACAAGAAACTTTTAGCAGCTTTCATACGAAATATTGCAATTGACTCTACAAGAAAAACTCTATCTATCTTGGTCCATACAATTTGTTGGTGATGGAACTTTCATAAAGTTACATTAGACGGGTAAGAATATTACCTCTATAATAATCGGCAATAGTTTGCCGCTGTTTTGAGCGAAAGAAAGTAAATTGACGAAACAAACTAGTTGGACCGTTTCTTCAAACAAGGATCTCGTCATCATCATCATTCTGCAGACATCCACTGCTGGACATAGGCCTTCCCCTACGACAATTGTCATTTAGGGGGATTTACCGTAGTTACAGACGCAGAGGGGTTGGTGACCGTAGTAGGTTTTATTTGTATCCAGGTAAATACTCCCCGTTTCCTGATATTCCCTTAGCTCTACGGGATAAGATGGAATGAGGTGGTTCTATTTTTAAACCACACGGATACCGAAACAAAGATCCACTAAATGTTTATTCCTTTTCAACTGTTCTCAATAAGGCCCTAACCCCGCCCAGATTACGCCAAGTTACGGCGACACGTGATGGACCAACTTGGGCCAACTTACGATTGCTACTTTGTTGTTGCTTAGTATGTGTCGTGTATCTTAATTCTTTGATCATTCCGAATAGAGCTTGCGTTGAACTTATGAGGCTCCTAACGATTAAGGTGGCCGGATGTAAATAATTTGCAATTGAAGTAATCTGATTGTAGGTAGAGCTGTTATTACGAGTAATATTATATTAAGCCATCTCGAGGATATTTAGTACCTATAATAATCATTTCTGTCATTTGTATTTAATGTTATCGGCTGCACAGTCAAGTTTGTCTGAATGTAAGTGAAAAAGATGGCTGGCAGTGCTGAATGCGAGAACCACAGGAATTGAGCAAAGTGGCGAGCAATTGAAGAGCCCTATGTAGCCTAGAGACATAGCGACCTTTGACCCTATGACATAAGGACACTTTTGCACTTCATCATCAGATGATGAAGTGCAAAAGTGTCATAGTTTTAAAATAAAGCTCTCGTATTTAGATTACCTTCCGCGGATTACTTGAAAATTGCTCTTACAAATACATTTTTATAGACGAATTTTAGCCAAGCATTGCACAATGAGCGAAAACACGTACTTACTTTGAGTCCTATCTTAGATGTCCTACGTAAAACTAGAATTGCCGTGCAACGTAGTGCTACGGTTATACGAGCAGTGAGCAGTAACAAGGAACCATTTACTTCACGTAGCACCCATCTTGTGACGTGTTTTACTGCAACATGGCTGTGTAAGGACAAGTTGCACTCTACGAATAAGTAGTTATTATTATGATAGCCCGAGTTACCGGCCCTTTTGTAATTACGAATTATCGTCTAGCATTATAAAAACAAACACAAACATATACACAAACATGCACGGACACACACAAACATGTACGGACACACACAAACATACACGGACACACACAAACACTCACGGACACACACAAACATACCAACACGAGTCCAACACGAGTGCACAAATGTAAAACTTAAGTAAAGTAGAATAGATTAGAAAAATTAAATATAAGTGCCTTTTTAATAAATAAAATGTGGTGCAATTGTAATTGATATCCAAGATACAAGCTTGCTTAGTTTGGATATCTCTGGAATTTCTGTAAATGATAAATGTAAATAATAAACTTTTTGATTTGATTTGATTTGAAACGCTGTCTACGCAGCAAATAAATAATAATTCTGGACTTTTTGCATCTGTAACAAAAATATCATCACCATGGAGAAAACATTTAATCATTGAATATTTTTGCCAGAGTTACTGCCATGGTGAAGTTACATCACATCAGATGCGTGATGTTCCTCGTGCCGTTGCATATTAATTTTTCATATATCAATAGTTTTATCGATATATATGAAAAAATCCCGCATCCCTAACCCGCACAGCCACGGGTTACAAGTCGGCGAGATTAGCGTAATCTGTGGGCAGCCGCGATCGCGATCGCGATAGGGACGGGCCGCGCTGATTGTCGCCGGCTTATCGGCCGCTCGGTCAGCGCCTCAGAGGGCAGAGGGCTGCGGGACCCCGCGATACTGACTTATCGCTACGAATAATTAAAACTACTTTGACTTTATTGCGTCTTCGTAGCTCAGTGGATTCAAATTATATAAAATTCAGAAAACATCCTTGGTCAAATGTTGCTATGATGCTAAGTTTTCTTTCAAGAAATTATCTTTAGCAGCCCACCAGTATCAGGAAGCTGTAAGTGAGATAAAAATCAGATATAGCAATAGTATTTCTTTTGTGTTTAAGCGTCTAAGGTAGGCGGTCAATGGGCTTTAGTAGGCCCGACCGCTAATTCCTCTCTGGTCGTAAGGATCTGTCGTGCTTTCTAATCATGAGTGTAAAAGAAAAGAGATTGTACTATAGTATACTTAATATTCCTCGTCCTCGGCTTGGTTCTCCTAGTAGATTAGTCGCTCCACCTTTTTGGACTAAAAGAGAATCATATAGTTGGTAACTGTAATTGCATCGCTTTAACAAAGAAGGATACTACCACTGCTAGTTAAATGTTCCTCTCGCTGCGGCACTTTTCCTCACGGTTGTTTGACCGCAGTTTAACGGCCCTCCCGTCGCGCCGCCTCCGCTCCTCCGCACCGGCCATTCTGCGCAGCGGACGTCCGCTGTCCTCGCATCCGCACTAAAACGCAGCGGTGGCCGCCCTCCGCCCTCCGTCCTCTCGTAACGCTCGCCGCTTGCCGGCTTTTTATGGCTTTTTGCGAGCTTTTAACCCGCGGGTGATCTTGCGTTGTATGTCAATTAAGACAAACTTTGAACAGTAACTTCCTAAGTGGGACAAGTAACAGCGTTCTACCCGGGCGTTGTACATAAAATCGGTATTTGTTCTTTCTTGTACATTATTTAATGATGATACTGTTGATTTATTAAGAGATTTATACTTTGTTAATTAGTCAGTAAACTTCAGAAAACGATGTATTGTATGACTACTGTAGAGAAAGCAATATCTTATGAATTGGGATGATGACTAAAAAATAATTTAATGTCCATCAGATAGATTAATGAAAAATATTGGATACGTATTTTTTATTTTGCCTCTTGTTCAAAAACTTACGAAGATACATTGATTTTAAATGTCACATGACGTCACGTTAGAGTACAAAATACTTATACTCTAACGTGACGTAGTTAGCCCCCACTCCGTAACTTTAATGCGCTATATCTGAGTATTTTCTTGTTATTTCGACAAAACAAAAAATACGGGTCTTATATTTTTTTATTATCTAAGAGACGGATTAATTATTTTCTTCATTTTCATACCTTGTCATCATCCGTATTATCAGTAAAGGAACAAGGTTTTTTGAATCAAACATCATAAGTAGGATACATATAAATGTTTATTGAAATAGGTAGAGGCAACCCTACCTATACATACATACATACAATGTTCGTATACGTACATACATTACTTTTTACAATTTGCATAATCAATATTCACAGCAAAATAGTGTCTTTTCAATTAGTAAAAGTATCCCCTATTCTTAATATTATTTAATCAACATGCTTACTTTACTATAATTAATTATACCTACTAAATAGGCCTAGATCCTCTTTATAAAAGATAGAGCATTATTTTATTGATCCTATGCATGAATTTTTTGCATTAAGACTCAATATTGTCACCAAATAAACAACTTTTCTGGCTTTCTTCAAAATTGATAAAAATGTTTACTATTCTGTTCATTCTAACTTTTAAATTCAGGGCAAACTAAAGGGCAGTCAATTGTTCAAAACTTACAACGTAGGAACACCTTTTGAACGAGCCTGTCGCAAATATGCCGTGCAAACACTCAAGACAGTGCTGAAGAGCGACGCCCCGTGACATAAGCGTTGGGCCAGACAGGCCAATCAGCAGACAGCAGCGTCACCGGAGCGAGAAGCTACGCCCTGCGATCGCCAACTCGCCTGCCCACCGTGGCGATTATGGGTAGCTATATTCTCCAAATGTTTGCCCAAGTGGCGAACAACTGGAGAGGCCTATGTCCAGCAGCTGTGGATTACAATAGGCTGTTGATGGTCGGCCGATCAGCTGTAGATCATCAGTCGCGTCCCGCCGCGCCTCCGTCGCCAGCCCTGCCAGCGGCGGGGTGTTCCCGGGGCTGCGGCTGCGCGGGCGCCGCGGGCTCGGCCTCGGAGCCCGCCTCGAACACCACCGGCAGCCCGGCGCTCTCCTTGATGCACAGCAGCTCGTACTTGTGAGCCGCCGCGAATATTTCAGCCTGGGGACCGACGTAACAACTATGTACTTAGTAAAATAATAAATACTTTTCAGATTACTTTACAGTGTCTGTCTCTAAAAAGTATTTATTAATGCAATCCAATTTCAACGAACAACCTTAACCAGAGAGAGACGTCAAAGTTCGGTTTGTTCCTTTATGCCTATCGACCTAACTTTTGAACCTCAGCCGCTTACCATCAAGTGGAGAGAGGTCCTCCTGAATGCCTATCTAATGAAAAGGAAAGGAATTATTGATGGAAGCTATACGTAACTGTCAGTGTCACTGTAACGTCAAACGTCTGCTACATCAATAGTGCTGTCTGTACTGGTTGATGTGGAATTCATTGCTTGTACATATGTTTCCATAGTAGCTTCCCGTGCCCCGATTCAAAGCTTCGCAATAGGTACTGCACCGAAGGTCGATTGCATAGGTGATTTTGAAAAACTATTCTTAACAAAAACATCTATAGAAATACTGATAATGACTATGTTCGAAAAATGTACCTTGGCCATGGCCTGGTAATATGGGGGTAGCGCCTTCACCATAGAGCCGATGCACTCCAGAAACGCGTCCACCGGATGCGCCGCCCTCGCGAACCGCACCGGCTGCTGCGCTGGCTCCAGATCCTCCGAGTAACCCCCCAACGACGCGTGGTCCACGGGTAGCTCCCGCGAGTCATGTCCCTTCCACCTGATCGCCTGGCCCTCATCAACTTCTTCCATGGGCTCGCTGCAGCTCTCCGCCTCATATTCGTCGGAACAAATCTCACTTTTAGGGTTGATGTCTACTTCCACTTCGACGTCCTCCTCCTCTATTTCCCCTGAGGCCCGCAGGAAGGGCCTCAGAAACAGAAGCTGCTTGTCATTCTTGTAGGGCACAGTATTTTCTCCGTTTGCCGCCTTCAATTTGTTCCTTCTGATTGACTTTCTGTAGCCGTCTCTTATGCTGTTCCATCTTAATTTGCATCTGTCAGCTAGAAATAAACGTTATTTCGATATATTGCATTGTCAAAGATTGTTACATAAAAAAGGAGACATGAGGACCCTGCTTGAGTAACTACCGATACGGTAAGACTCGATTCTGCTGACGCAATGAGGTGTTTGTCAATAAATGTCAATACGGCCTTTATCTTCTTCAGATAAAGTCTTGCAGTCATGGCCATGGGTTTTATAGGACATCGGAGTAGATAGTTCTTGACAAAAAAATCCGCAGCTTGACTTAGGCTTCTCCAAGAAAACTGTCAATTCGGGAGATTTGCCACAGTCACCACGCTTGGCAGGCGGACTACCGGAAACCACGCGGACTTCTGGCAAGCGATTGGTGGCGGTATTACCATCACGATAGAAGGCGGCTAAATACCACAGACCGATGAATGGCAGCAGCGTCACCAGAGTGCGATCGCCATCCCTCCTGCCAAGCGTTTCGATTAAGGGCCTGCAAAGTAGAGGACTGCGATAGGCTGATGATGATGATGACTTCCCGAAAACACAAGGATATCAAGGACATAATGGGAGAATTGTGGTTTTAACAGTCGACGCGCGTAACGCTGCAAGTTGCGTAGATTGAGCACAAAACTAGCAAACAGTGAACATGTAATATTATATGGAAGAGCAGACTTAGACAGCATGCTAACATAAAGTGGAATTGTGGTTACCGCTGATCCCGAGCGTCTCCCCGATCTCGTTCCAGACCTCGGCCTTGCGCGCGAGCAGCAGGTACTCGGGGTGCGAGGGGTCGTAGAGCGGCGGGTGGCGGCGCACGCACGCGATCAGCTGCGCCTCCTTGATGCTGGCCAGCATCAGCAGCTGCCGCCGCTTCCTGAGCAGCGGCTTGCCGGCCTTCAGGCTCGGTTTGGTCTCTAGTAAACAGCAACAACTCAGTGTAAGGTTCTGGCCGCGATCCGATATGGTACTTTTAGGAAATAAAAGCTTGCAGACTAGTTTTTGCCTAGTGTTTGGATGACAAACTAAATCATAATGGATTTCTGTTGAACCAAAATACAATTGTATGCAAAATTCTTCTTTGTCCAGCTCAGGCATTTTTATGTATGGCCTGGCATCCCCTTAATTTCCTAAATTTATTCTTATTATCGTCATAGATTTATAATAAATTCTAAGGTTATATTAAACAAACCCAGCAAGCTGTCAGAAATCGACACAAATAAGTTAAAGTACGAGTAATACGTTTACCCATAAAGAGTTCTAAGTAGGTATATCTCGTAACGAGTGGTCTGACGTCAGGACTATAGTGCTGCGAAGAACTTTTGCAAGAAATTATAATATTACGTATTTAATTCAAATCAGTACCCCAACGTTTCCGAAACAGTAACATTAATAAATGATTTGACAGCGAAGTCATAATGTCAAAAGTCTGTCAGTGTCAAATCATTCGTGTTAGACAACCATGGAAGTATTTAGGTCCTTGTAAAATACGTAGTACTTTATTATTTCCATGTGGACAACGACCAAATGTGTAGAATTTGAATCCGTTTCAAAGTAGGTATGGGGCCAGAATATTATTTCATTGAAAAATGTCGATACATAAAATGTCCGCTAGAGGCGCTATTTTGCTACGTACGTGAATACATTATGTTTGTAGGTTACTCGTTTTCGATAACGGTTGTTCCGATAATATAGAACAAAAGACTGTCTCGGCTACAGTTTTCCCTTTTCTGTACCTAATAGGTACTTGATCTAGTGGTCATAGGTGCCATCTGATTTCGGGTTCGAATCCCGGGGCTGTGCAAAAAATTTAACTGTTTAAAGAAATGAATTAACCCTGCAGTCTGGAGCTGGACAGTGCGTTTACCGGTTAGCGACACAGTTCTCTCACTCGCTCGCCTGCCTCCACTGCGGACGCAACGCATCCACTTGCATTACAAACATACAGAAACAAATTGTTTTATATACTTAATGTACAAGTCTTTTCAATCGGTTAGCCCTTATACCTAATACGAGTACAGTCTCACAGTGAGTCCGTAGTTCTGTACCTACGATAGCATCCGAACTACCGCACGATTATGGTTTCCGGTGTATAATGAGAATTAAAATACGTACCTACATGTTCAAAGGTTTGAAATTGACTTGGTTTATCGTATTCGTAAACAAACAAAGCAAAATATGTAATAGACATAAGTAGATTAAAAATTATTGATTAATGATTTGATTACCCATAGAAGAGTATGATCCGTGGTGAAGTGACGTCAGAGCAATGGCGGCGCGACGGACGCGGCACGGACGACTGACGCGTGACGTCACGGTAACGGCGGCGGACGGTCGGATGTGTGACGGAAGACGACGCGGCGCACGGAGGGCCGGGCGGGCACTGGCGGCGCCGCGATCCGTCACCGCGGCCGACGGAAGGCGCCCTCCGCCGACGGATGAAGTGTTTACGGAACACGGCGATGACATAAAAGGAACATTCTAACTGATGATTTAAAGCATTTACGATTATTTTTATACATCTAATTTCATCGAATTACCTACTAGGTAAATTAATAAATAAATAAACCAAGACTTGCCACTTTGGGCCACACAGCGCCATCTAGCCCCAAACTAAGCCGAAGCTTGTATTATGGGTACTAGACAACTGATAAACTTACTTAGATACATTTTTTTTGATACATACACATACATAGAAAAAAACCCAGACCAATACAAACAGACATGTTCATGCACACAAATGTTTGTACTGTGCGGGGATGGAACCCACGACACTACCAAATAAGCCATCGAGCAAGTCAGGATATACTTAATATTTGATTATATTTTAAGTTACCTCTCCCTCAAAGTCAAAGATTCCGCTGAGATCTCTACTTCAAAAAAATGTCATGTCTGGTTTACATAAACGTAAGGGAAAACATTCCAATCCGAATCGACTTCTCAAAGAGAATTTTTGCTAGGCAATAAATGAGCAAATATCTAGCGCTTAATTTTTAGAATCTATCGTTTTCTTACAAAGAGAAATGCTGGTATTTTTTTTCGTTTGAAGCCAAAATACCAGCTCGATATTGGCAACGATGTAAAGAATTCGTCCTAAAACGCGCTCCACCAAAAAGACAAAGAAATTCAGACGAAGGGACGATGTTGTACCTTAAATTCCGAAAGCGTGTCGCTATTTATACCTTTGACCTTGTCCTTTGATGAAATAGTGTCCGTGTCGACGGTTTTAGGAACAAACACGCAGCTGGCACATGGCGCTGTATGTCACTCGGATATAGATGGGAATACAGAGGACCAAAAAGAGGGATAACTGAAAAGCCACTTTCATCGCCATTCTGTTTGTATTCTCGTATGTAATTCTGTATGTTACAAATTTACACGTGCTAGTTTCGGATATTGACCCGAGAATCAAATCCGGCACCTCCGAATCGTCCGTGCTTAACCATAGAACTTCATAGTGCGCCCAAGGCCGACCATAACACGAGCACTTAAGTTACTTAGGTAAATAGATTCTTTATTGCACGTCAAACAGTTTACTTAAAACTATATACAAATACAAATCGAGGTACAATAGGCGGCCTTATCGTTTTCAGCGATCTCTTCTAGATAAGCTCTGGGAAAGGACATTTAAAAAAAGGGGTAAGGTATCAGTTAGGTACTTTTGAATCGCATAAAAGTCCCTATATTGAGTAAGTAAAGACCACATTATACTTTAACATTTGCAGAAAAAATGATGTATGATTTAAATTTGTTTTCCCGAGCTTCGGAGATTTTTCTGGCACTGTGTAACTTTTGCAGGATGCCCCTGGTCGCTGTCCGGATGATCCCGTGTTGGAAGCCCGTTGCAGTGAGCTGCCAATCCTCGGTGTAAGTAGCTATTTGCATAACAGTAGATAGAACAGCGCCAATCAGCAGTCGCGCCGACCTCGCCTCGCTGGCCCACAAACGTCCATCACCGGCCGATGTAGCGCGGTGCATCGCGTGCGTCCGCACGGCCGCTGTCGTTACCGGCTCCCGAAATAGTCACGCATTCAGTCAGCGCACGCGCACCTCGCGTAGTACTTACTTGCTCAGGCTACGGGGAGGTACTGTACACGTGGTCTAATGACCACTGTGATCTTCAGTTCTGAATCACGAACGAATGCTTACCTTGGATTTTATAAGGGCTCAATAGCATTACTAGTAGTTAGCAATTTAAAAGCAAATCCTTTAGTTAGTTAGCAACTTTCGCAAGTCGATGTCTGAGCTCCTGAGTTAGAACGGTTCGCCAACAGTCCATTGCTCTATGAACGATTGACCAACAGAATATTTGGCCCATTAGCTTTGGCTATTACAAATATTTTAGGCTATTATACTACTTATTTAAGGCTAATGGATTCTTTTTAGTGGTTTATTCAGAGCCTGATTTACCCACAGGCTGATAAGGTTGCAGCCGTGGGCGCAAGACTTTAAGGAACAGGCGGACGGGACGCTTACTTAAATGATACTTAGTCGTTTTGGTAAACTATGCATGCAAAAGAAGCCCATATTTATCTCTTACTTGTAATTTAAATGAAATGCTGATGAAGTCACCTGATAAACAAATTCTTCAGGAAATGCCATAACTTAGGCTATGCCTTACTTTAAAACAGAACATTATTCGTTCTCAATCAAACCAGTTATTTTTACGTTAATTATATCAGTCTGTAAAGTGGCATTAAAATATTTCGGCATACTTGCGTTAGTGTGATAGTCTGAGGTATATAAAAGCGGACGAAAAGCGAGAAAATTATAGTTGTTCATTAATTCCGCTGTGCCCTAAAATTGTCAAGATTCCTTAATTAATACGTTGATTGCCTTATGATGGTTTGGTCTCAATTATAACACAGACGTCCTTGCACTAGCAACGGCTTGACGACTGCATGCAGAGATTGAATGGGCACACAGGAGACAATTGGCTATAACGGGAGCGCTCCCATCACGTGTCCATCACAATTGGCTGTCGCGATGTCGAGAAAGCGTCCGCGCGAAGGTCGGCGGCGCATCCTGCGGCGCATGCGCGCTGCCGGCCTTGCTCCACATCCCAGGAGTGGCCTAAGCAACAATATTCAAGATACCCGTTGCTCTTTGACATCAAATGAGATGATCGAATGACAAACGACCCCGAAGACCACCTGCTATCAAACTATCGCTTCAGCTCATGAATACTTCGTTAGTCTGGTAGCAAATGCGTACCCAAAAGATCTTGGGTTCGACTTCCAGGTCTGATTACAACTTGTTTCAGAGGTTTTCTGTTAAAAAATTACTTAGTAGCAGGCTCGGAGTCACGAAATTGGCAATGACAAATCCGAAGGCAATTGCACGTACACTTTTGCACTTTAATATCTCCTACTTGGTCAGGAGATTAGAGACTCTATAAGAAGAAGATTTCAACCCGTAGAGACAGGCGTTGATTTGTATTCTTAATTCAACATCATCGGATAACCGTTAAGGTTAGAAAAGATAAAGCATACTGAACTCGAATCCGTACCCCGTGTCTTTGAGAATCAAGTACAAATGAGTACCTCTATTATCAAGTTTCGTGGAACCTGCTGGAAGGTCGTTTGAAAAGGACCTTTAGGTCTGCAGCATGCGTCGGCAGCCCTGCGCGTGTGTCGGCGTGCCGTGGTCGCGCCAGACGCGGCGCCGCCGCCGCGAGGCCGCGCGCACTTCAGCCGCCGTAGACCTGACACCAAATCTGAATTCTCAATTATATATTTTTTTATAGTAGCTCGACATAATGGCTTCCCTACGCCTGATGGAAAGCGAAAGAGAAGCCCAATTCGCTGTGATAACTGGCAAGTAACTGGTCCGTTACCTGTCAGCTGCCACTTCCATGCCGGCCCAACCCTAACCCCCCACGAGTTCCGGGAACCCTACTCACCGGCAGAAATACGACCCGGAGGTCATTTGGCTGCGGTATTCTATAGTGTGGATGTACTTCCCAGGACGGGCAGCTCAATTCGAGCGAAGGTTCGCTATGCCCTACCACTCTTAAAAATATCATCAGTGAACATTGGGAAGACCTTCTACAGATGTTCCAAGACTTCCTTTCCTTTTAGGGAAAGTAAAAAAGAGCAAGTATTGATAGCCAATAAAGGCCACGCATTTAATTGAGCCGAGCAGTAACGGCCACCCCGCATCCGCCGCGCGCGCGCCAGGTGCCAGCCTCGCGATAAATTAATAAAAAACGCCGTAACGTTACATCTCGCCCGCATCCTCCGCGCTCGCCGATGGAGCAATGATAACAGAACTTTTGTAGGCAATTACTTCTATTTATAACCGAGCGCAAACAACTTCCTCTTTCGGCTGTACAAACATGTTCCGGGTTTACATATACTCAAATTAACCTACTTCATGTTTCATTTATTTCATAAGCAATGAAACGTGATTTACATAGGACTCACAAGGAGATCAGGATATACATAAGTACATAATGTATTTATTTGAAACCCTTTAATAGACATTTAAAGAGACTCAAAGTCGCTTTGCCTGTCTGTCTGTCCCTAGTATGCTTAGACCTTTAAAACTGCGCAACGGATTTTGATGCGGTTTTTTTTTTAAATAGATAGGCGATTCAAGATGAAAATTTACGCGAAGCAAGGGTCGTTAGTAAAATGTACATAATTATGTATTTATTTTCAAAAAAGTATCTAAATAAATCAGTACTCAATTTGGAACCTTACCACAAGCTACCGGCTTAGTATGGGACTAGATGACGTTGTGTGGCCCAGCGTGGCATGTCTTGGGTCATTTGTATAAAGAAACACATTTACATGTGTAAGTGGGATACATAGATAGGACATAAATCAAAGGTGGCTGATGATGGGCAGGTCTGGCTGCAGCTGCCGTGTCTGCGGGTTGGTAGGTCTGCGGTCGCGGTCCGCCGGCCGGTGTCACCTTGCGCCCTCCCCCCTGCTGCACCAGCCCCCCCAGCCCTTCGTCGTCAGGTGCACACACGTGCAACTAGTCGCACAGTATACGAGTGTGGGTACAGTGAGGTTCCAAAAGTCTTATAACAGCTAAATACTTTTCTGCTGCTGGGTCCTTTCCACTTCTCTTGAGAGTTTCTCATACAACCTCGGGGGTGCAATGGCTAGAGGGTTAATTAAGTCTAATTTATGGACGATCCGAAAGACTCCGATCTCGAGTCCGTGTCGGATCATTTTAGGAAATGGACTTTTTCGAAAATGTCGCGCCTGCCTATGCCGAGCCAACATAACAAAAAACCTAATCTTTAATTACATATTGTCATATTGTATTTTCCTTGTACAAAATATATATGTCACCGGAAAATAGCAAGAACCGTAAGTTGATCAATTTCCTAGGTAGTTGATTAACTTTCGGCAAATAACAAACGGTAGTTGAAATGTATTATTTAACGCAATGGATTTCAGTTAGTTGATCAATTTACGGTAGCCTGACAGTCACTTAATAATTTACGATTTTGACAAAAGTAAAATCGTCCTCAAATGGACCAATCGTTGCTCAATGTACTATTTAACGGTGCACTATTACCCGTAACTTAATACACTGTTCCCTGATTGGTTGCCGGGATAACGCCGCGTGAGCCATTGAACCAATCAACGTTCACCTCACCTTCGTCGGATGATTTTACGGAAAGACCTCGTAAAATGATCAATTTACTAAAATATATACGTTAAATAATACATTTCAACTGCCATTTATTATTTTCCGGAAGTTAATCAACTACCTAGGAAATTGATCAACTTACGATTCTTGCTATTTTCCGGTGACATATACAAGTGGGTTGATGATGACTGAGTGAGTTGGAGGTGTCTGCGGGCGTCTCCCAGTACATACATAACTAGTTCGATACATATATTGTACCGACCAGGATCCGAACGCGCTTCAGACGAGACCTTGCTGATATTTGTCTCACTGCGACTCAGTCGTCAGGTGCACACTAGCGCATCGCTGTCTCATCTGACCAAAATACCTAGACACGCGTATCTGGACATGGTCTCCTCCTCGAGAGACCCGTTTAAACTGGTCGTAGCGGCCAAAACATCTAGATACCTGGTTGCTGGTGGCTTCATCCCCGACAGAGGTCTAAGTATGTTCGTCATTGTGCTCACCTGATTGGTGCGTGGCGCGGGCCTTTATTGTTAAGATTTATTTCTATAATATTAAATTTTTATTTTTTGGTATTTTAGGTATTTACTTACAGATACCTAGTGAGATAAATAATATTATTCTTTATCTAAAAACTCAATCAAGAGCGAAAAGTAGCTCACGAGATCTTAAGCCAAGAAGAGCCAGTGGTTTCTTTGGCATGCAGGCTGTTTTAGGGCGAAGGTAGGTGCTCACTAAGAAAGGATTTTAGAGGTTCACCCCTAAATGGTGAATTGTATTATCATGTATGAAACTTCTTTATTTTTGAAGAAGCGAGAAAATTATTATTCAGGTATTCTATAAAATGCAAATAAAAACTGTAAAAGGATTTTTTTAATCCTAATTTTTGGGATTCGGGATGGAAAGGGAAACCGGCTCGACTTACATAGGACTTTTCTGTTCTAATATGCAAAGTTAGATACTGCTAACGCCATCTCTTGTGGGTTTGCATAAACTCGGAGACTAGTGTTTCTTGTGAAGAAACTCCAATCTTATTTTTCCTACAGAGGTCGTCTCATTTCTATTTGTATGTTTAACGTTTTAGAACTAATTTTTTTTAAGATATAGGTAATTACAAAGTTGCCTTCTACACAAAAGTTGCCAGAAAGAGATACCTACAAACTTAACCTTATAACGACTTATAGCCGGTAAGATCGCTAAATTATAGTTTGAATGGTTGACGGTTAAGACCGTGAAGATAATACGAGTGTCCGGCATTAGGAGTCGACCTGTCTAGTGTTACGGGACTTCCCATACAATACCTAGTTTTAATTTAATAATTTACCTTTGGTTCGATATGCAGTAAGGAATAAATAATTTATCTATCTACCTGCTTTGTAATAACAGCAGTGCACAGCAATGTGTCTAGTGCTTGTAATCACCGCTTAAAGACTAAGAGATAGATATTCTTTATCGCGCACCATACAATTGACTTAAAAACTAGGTATTACAGACACTTGTTGCACAATTTAGGCGGCCTTATAGCTATAAGCCATCTCTTCCAGACAACCTTAGGGTAAAGGATACGTAAAAAATAAAGGGTGAGGTGAGCTATCAACAACATATCAACATCAAGAGGTCCCAGATTGGCCCAGAAACAGGTTGCTATAAATAAAGACAAGAAAACCTGCCTAGAAATAGCTCAGTAAACTAGAGAGAGAGTATACAAGCATTGAGGTGGGTAGGTGGGTGGTTAGGTAATTCAGTGTTCTTCCAGTAGCTCAGTACCTACTACTGGCGTATAAACTGGCGCAGTCTGAACAACCGACAGTAATGCATGGCGCAAAGCAGCCAGTGCCAAAAGCACTCGAATAACAGCATAATTTGGTAGATAAAAGCCCTGCATTGGGCCCTAGGGAACTACCTACTTAGCGAGTTGGCAGAGATCCCGCCGCGCCAGCACGCGCCTTGGCGCAGGGCAGGCTGTTGTAAGGGCTTGGCGCGACCTACGGAACATTAGGACCACTACTAAAGATATAACTTAGCACGATAGCATTTAGAGCCAATTAAGTTGGAAGCCAGACACGGACATGTAATTATAACAAGTTGTCTGTTCGTGATGACACCCTTGTGGCTGCGGTCGTTTTGTATTGACAATACAAATATCAGCAACTCCGCTCAGAGCTTTTATATAATCCTATTGGTTAAATATGTCTCCGTTCCTCTGGTTCGTAACGACGGAAGCTCTCTCCCTTTCAATGGACAGCAGGGATAGTACATTATACTATATTTGTCGCTTTCTTTAAGAGAAATGGGTCTACTTTAGGACAATATGCAAGCCGTTTAAAAAAAAAGCGACTTTCACTTCCTTGTACCAGTAACCAGATGTGTATCGGGTCCAGAGGGTAGCACGTGTCGTGACGCGCGGTCAGATCTCGTGCGAGATGACACTGGTGACGAGATAGCGGTCTGTTGGGCAACGGGGCAGGTCAGCTCGTGACCGACTCATAACACGTCATATTACGTAGGTACTCCTTTCGTTATACAAGGTGCGTTGATAAGTAGACCCATGATAAATGTTTAGCTATCTTAGTCATCGGAAGTGACCAGAGACGCTTTCAGTTACAATGGGTTGGTGCAAATAGTCTAAATCATTTGCTTGTTTGTTTATTTGGGTGGGTACCTGTCAATCCGACAAGTTATTTTTATCTATAATCATATGAGGATAGGAGAATCAACATGGAAAAGTGGAAAAGTAAAGATTTTAGATAGACTTAGGTATATTCTTTGTTGCACAAAACATAAAACATTTACAGGAAAAAAGTACTACAGAGATGTTGTAGTTCAATGTAGGCGGCCCACACTACCTTCAGGTAAGGAACTTTATGCTGAAAAAAGAGCTATTAAATACCTACCCATGTATGAATTTCCCCTAAGTAACAATCTTATATAGATTTGAAAGAGCAAATTGAAAACACATTGCGGCCCCTATGTTTAGATAATCATGATACTCAACTCAATATTGCGATACTCCCCTCCCCCTGCTTATCAATATCTACGAGTGGGTACGTGTAATGTAATGCACGAAATCATTTAGATATTTCACCATCAGCCGAGCGCGTATAAATCAGCTCCACGCGCAAATATTTCAGCGGCAGTAACGAGCTTGATAAATTGTAAATCACTGGAGCCATCTCCCGCACCGCTGCGCCGAGCGAGGGCGGGGCTCGCGTTGTGGAATGGCTAGCCGAAGTTCTCGTAAGATGCTTGTTCTTTGCCTTTGTCGAACACTGGGCAAACTGACTTTGGTTTCGATTGAAGACTGCTCCAGTGGTTTATTTGGTACCTTCTGAATCCAAGGGTCGTCGGTTCGATCCCCCCGTTCAAGATAAATTTTACATCAATTCTTTACTCTGTGACCCAGACATAGAATTATTGTATTTAAGTAGGTACACAATATTTGTGATACCTCCGTCGATACTGATAACAAGCAGAAGCTTCTTAGGTACTTACCCTATCTTAAATCTAATCAATGTTTGGGATTTTGTCTCATATTTATTTACTAGTTGCTAGTTTCCTGTACGGGAGACGACCCTCCTAGCCAGCACCAATACCTTCCATTTCTTGATAAAACACGCCGTGTATTAATGTATTCAGTTTTTTTTATGCAAGAGGCGACAGACGAGCATATGTGATGACTGATGGTAAGCAGTCGACACCGCCCATGGAAACCTGCAACTCGGATTGAGATCTAACAGAATGTCGTCGTCAAGATTACCTAATAATCGAACTGTTATATTACTTACTGGTTATAATTTAACTCGGCTCTGATTGCTTTTAGAGCGCTAAAATCTTTTAAAAACCCCTTTATTCATTTTCTTGGAGAGATATTCTACGCAATATTTTGTTGGTCGGTTATTCCATAGTTCCTTCGGGCAACTACGGAACACAGAGATAGTTTATGGGCCGGAAAGTGTCATACCGCGCTACTTTTTACCCGGGAAAATGTTCCTGAGGGAGACGTAAAAATCCTTCTGTGGCAAACCGACTGCTACGTGGGCGGAAACGGGTCGTTTATAAATGCGAAAATGTACCCGTATTTATCCTTTTCGCTATGAAATAAAGGATGGAATTTTCGGTCCTTTTTGCTGAAAGGAATAGTTGAAATGAAAAGAATTATCTGTGAGATTTTATCGTACAGAAACATTCGCTGTATCGCTCTTACAGTGAAATATGTATACGTGTACCTATAGTGTGTATAGTGGATTTATTTTACTGATGGAAATTACAGTGCTAATGGAAATACTTCTCTTTAGCTATTTACTTATCTTATAGGTACTATTTCGTGGTCAAATGATGTATTGACTTGCTTAGTAGGTACACATGTAATTTTTTTATTGTAGTAAACTTGCCCCGGTGTCACATATGAGTATAACCGTATATGTAAAATCAGTATTTCGGGTTCCTATTGTTAAGGCAGTGTGGCCCGCGCCACGTCAGCAGGTCTGCACCTCTCATTGTGACCTTAACATATTTTTGGCCAACACTGACGAAAAACAACCTTATTTTAGAACGGCTAGTCTCAAAGTTTGTCGGCAAACAGTTTCCCAATTTTAGTAGGGTTGACACAAAGCTTATAAAATAATATTAAGGACAATAAACCTTTATCATCATCATCTTATAGTAAGGTAAAACACGAAAATTAGTGAAGAAAATTTATAATATATATACCTACTGTTGAATTTATTGCGGCACTCAGGTTAAAATGCTAGTTGGATGAGAGGTACATGTATGTGAGGTCTGCGAGAGTATTGCTCGTGAACAGGTATGTTTCGGAGAATTAAATGTTTTTATTTATTAACTTAATAGAAAATTCAGGAGTATTCTCTTTTGTTTCACATTGTATTTTTATGTTACATAAGGAAATATAATTATGGAGTAATTACAATCTTCACCTGTTCCGGTCAGAAGTATGTATCTGCTCTGGTCTAAGACGCTCAGCTTCAAACACATATAAATAGGAGCTAAAAGTGGACTAAGTAAGCCAGGTGCTGGATGTCTCCCTCGACTGTAGAGACCTTTGCCAGTGAGTGGAGCAGGTAAAATGTAGCTACATATAATATTTAAAAATTTGCCAAATACATGTGTCATGGCATGGTCCTCGGGCAGCCCTGCGCGGCGCGGTGAGGCCGGTAAGCGAGTAGGCATTTCGCCGGAATAAGTGAGTTTCGTCGTCCCTCGGGACAAAAAGGTCCGCGGACAATAGATTCTTTAAACAGCGAGTGACGTCACGTTTCAATTTATCCCGGCCTAGGCAATAGTCTCGTGCCTGTTCCGTCACAACTCGGTCTGTACTAGTTCCGGTAACGTTTTCTAGTTCTTATGCCGATTTAAAATATATAAATAACCCGAGACATGCCAAGCTGGGCCACATTTATCAATTAACATTTTAAGGCCTCCTAGTAGATCTATCTTTTAATCCTATTTGGAAATGTTTGTATCCCGATCAATCGAGTATCGAACAAGAAACTGATTCTTAAAATAGTATCCAACTATTCATCGAGACATCGAGGTATCTACGTATAGGTCAATATTTACAATTGAAATCCTATGAAACCTATAAAATGCTGTTGACTTCTACTATGTAAGTTCCCAAGCTGCACTTAAGAGCCCTATTGCTCGACCACCGAGTAATATCACCGGTCCAGGGCGGAGAGCGTCCCATATTTGATTGACCCTTTGTGGCCTCCACTCGAGGGATCGTCTACTCCAAGGAGTTATTTATAAGAATTAATTATAATCAAAGATATGTGGGTAGTTCCTTTCGTTCTCTCAGAGGAACGGTACGCACCCCGCGCCCACGCGCATCCCTCGAAGGCTCGCGACCTCATCATACAGAATGAATTCGGGCGTCTCGTCCGCGATCCTGTCCTAAGCTCCTTAGCTCCTATTGGAACTCCTTTATGAAGTCCCGGCCGCCCTATTGACCGGCGGATTCCTTACACGCGCCCCCGTAAATGCCTTTTAAATTATTCTGTGCAATATCTGCTCGGACGATCGGTTTATAAGCCGGCGAATAGTACTGAAAGCGCCGAATTGAATTATATGTTATATACTATGATCTCAACAATAATACGCCATATATCGCATCTCGACAGAATAATGTAGGTATTTAACTAGAAGTAATAAATATCTAAGTAAAAGTCGGGCAAAATGTAAGTGTGACAGGAAGTAGTGCGTGAATACACCAACTTCTTATCATCATCATCATCAGCCTTCAAATGTCCACAGCTGGACATAAGGTCCAAATGTCAAAAACCCAGGTAAACGCTGCTGCCGTTTCTTGATATTGCCTTAGTATTTTTCTACGACCCCTACCTGGTCCTATTCTACATCTATTCTGAAACCACACGGACAACTTATTATTTGGCCGATTTATTATAAGTATAGATATTTACAGATAATTTACATATTATGTATAGAAAATAAATAAATAAAACCAAATACATAAAACTAATTATTTTAGATATTTGAAATTATGGCAATATTCTGTTTTCCCTCACATCATAACACGCCACCCATGTACGGGTAACTCATTCACAAATGGAGTTATTTCATTGCCTTTTTAGGCTCATTATTAAAAGCCAAGAGGGTGAGACAAATTATAATGAGTGCCTTTCAAGTGCAGGCGGAGCAATTACTGAAGCACTCGTAAATCAACGCTTTGTGAGCAAATCGGGGCTCCCGATATAGCCGCGACTATTTTTACAGCTCGTGTAATGAGCAGATAACATCTTGGTTACGGTATTCCAAGAAACATGGTAACGTAATTTAAATTAAGTTCGTTCAATGTGGATCTAATTCGGTATCAAAGGAGGTTCGTGCTCAAAGAGGAAAGTAGGAGGATGTGAGTGCGAGATGTAGCAACCTAATTAGAATAAAATAGCTCTCTGTATTAACAATTTATTTGATGCGGTGTGGGAACCGATTGGCGAAGGTCTTGGAATTTTACTTCGAAAGAAGACAGACGTACCTATATATGTATGTTATAAACACAGAAATGTATCAAAGTTTTAACGGCTTTGCGTGCTGTGACTTAATCTAGTCAGTTTGATGATGTTTGATGATCAGCAGAACTATCATATTATGAACCCATTGAAACGGTTCATATCGAAGCGTTCTGAATGTATTTTCTAAAGTTGGTTTCGAGGAGACCGCGCAATCTAATTGAAATTGTCATGCTCGCTCGTGATGACCGTTCTACGAGTGACAGGTTTCTATGGTTATCATTCTACACTTATTCTAAAGTGTTCATTTGACACTACTCCCTTGCACAAGTGTTCATTTCACCCTTCGCAGCGTCAAATCTCGCTTCTTCGTGGTTACTATTCAAACAAGGCAAACCCCATTTTAAATTGAACACTCGAATGAAATTGCCGGTTATTGACACAGGCAGGCCGCGAGTGCTCCAGCAATAACTGTTCTCGAGCCCGAGGGAGGCGGATCCATTAATCGATTCCCGAAATCAAACATCGTCGTGTGTTAACACGCGTCTCCCTCGGGACTCCATCCCGCGAGCCCTTCCCTGCGCCGGCCTCCTCGAGAGCCAGCTTATCAGTAATCTGTTTGATTAACAAATAACTTACCGGTCCGAAAGTTCGTTAATTAATCTGCGCTTGATTGATTAAGAGACGCTCTTGAGTGGGAGGTGGGTAAGCGATTGCAAATATGTATTATGGTCTCTCATTGTGATGTCAGCTTCGAGGCGAATTTGAGCCTCGGAGATGACATACTTATTGAAGACTCGAGATTCACCTCCTCAAGTGAAAACATACGACTATTATGAGTTTCCTAAAGAGTAGGACCACTTTCACGTGTAGTAAATTATTTAGATGTGGCCGTTTTCCGCAACTAGTCTGAGCGCCCATTTTGCGTGAAGTGGTTGCCTAAGTTAGTTTCATTCTCGCCAGCTCAACACATCCAGAAACCCTAGCAGGCCATTTAGCCTACCGAAGATGTCCTGGAGTGTACTGAACTGACCACGATATGTTGACCTGCCATACCAGGGCGTTTCAGTAGATTGTGTCCGGTTGTTTGCTCCTCATCTTACGCTCTGCACAAGAGTGCCTACGACTAGGCATCCTAAACATAATGGGCATTAAAATCACCCATACACTAACTAGAGTAGTAGCACCGACACCTACTATGCGTCTAAGCTTTAATGTACCAAATAAAAGACTGCGAGTCCTTCTCCGCAAGTAGTAGCATTAAGTTTTCAGATTAGCTGTGTATCGTAACGTTTGGCGGGCTCACAGCGCCGCACATTGGAGCGTGTGCCGTCGCTCACTCCTCCTTCCCTCTGAATACAAACGAGCCAACTTTTACATTCGCCGGGAATTTTCAATTACGCGTTGCACTTCATTGTGTCGTTAAAAGAAAAACTTTGTCGGCGGCGTGTGGGGGAGGGGAGGACACCAAATATTATCATGGCGGCATGTTTTTATTAAAAATTTGTATTCACGTTACATTCTGTGTTTACACGCTGAACATTGTTTGGGCGGATCAGGGAATAGGAAGTTGCAAAATTTTTCTTATGTAGCAAGAGAGCTTGTTTATCATCTTGTAACATGCTTATAAAATTTTACGAAAACTTAACGAGACGAAGTTAAAGTTGTGGCAACAACAAAGTAATGGCCTCCCCTCACCTTATGGAAAACGATAGAGAAGCGCGGCTGTGACAGACACGCACAGATTGCAGACACGTAAACAAATCAATTTTGTGACAAGTTGCCGCCGCGATGATGCCGGTCACGTACTTAGATAGCATTTTGTATTGCTCATTGTTGGTCATTAGGTAGCTTCATCTAGGGGTGAGAGCCTTCCGCTCCCCCAGCAGTCCGGTGATGATGACAAGGCCGGCCTGGCCATCATCGTAGTCATTTAGAAATAAATAAATAAAGTTACCTTCATAATAGTTGGAAACTTGACAGCAACCTTTCTAAACGGAAAATTCTTGTTTCAGATATCCCGGGCAGGTAAAAATTAATACATTTTTTTTTAATATTATCTTTACTAGAAGTAGGTAAATCATTTACATAATCTACACAAATAGGTATAACTAATACAAAATTAGATTACGCCAACAGTTATTAGTCAATTTCACTACGCCATACTTAAGTGTTAGTATTGTCACAGTGACATTACCTCTAGTAGGAACGAACATAAATATGTAATTACAAATAAGATTGAGCTTAAAAATCATGTCGTCATCCGATCCAACTTGGGCTCCACATGCACCTGGATATGTAATGTCTTAGAAATCATATTCTTTATCTAGCCACAGTGTCAGACAAATTCCCACCAAGAGATCATTACCATACATTTATAACGTTAGTAAACAAGTTTTCGATCACCGCGCGCAAGTTGCCAACTCGCGACGAGTTCGCTCTACACTCGCCCCGCTTTCAACTCGCTGGCAATGATAGGTCGGTGGCGCCGCTGCGGTGCGGCTGACGCGCTCTAGCGGCGCAGTCAGTGCTCCTGGCTCAAGGGCGCCCTGTCCCCGAGGCAGGGCTTGGCGTCGCGCTCGGTTGGCGGCGCCGCTGCGGTGCGGCTGACGCGCTCTAGCGGCGCAGTCAGTGCTCCTGGCTCAAGGGCGCCCTGTCCCCGAGGCAGGGCTTGGCGTCGCGCTCGGTTGGCGGCGCCGCTGCGGTGCGGCTGACGCGCTCTAGCGGCGCAGTCAGTGCTCCTGGCCCAAGGGCGCCCTGTCCCCGAGGCAGGGCTTGGCGTCGCGCTCGTCGTCGCTGAAGTGCGCGGACAGGTTGATGGCGCCGCTCTGGTAGGGCTGCGCGCGCTGCACGTCCTCCTCGTCCAGGAGCTCGTGCAGCAGGTCCAGGCACTTGCGCTTGAACAGACGCTGCTTCTTCGTTGACAGCTCTTGGTAGTCCACGTGGATGCCTGTGGGGAGGAAGTGTATTTAAACGCTTTTGTATTTTCATCCCACGATTTGAAGGATTCGCGAGACGCTCACCAGTAAGGTAGACAAACGACATAGTATTATTTGCAACATTGCACTTGATTGAAACCGACTAGGCAACCAGTTGTCATGGAAGATTTCTCCTAGAGCATCCACAATCATCACCATAAATTGTCCGCAGTCCGCTGCTGGACATAGGCCTACCCAATTGTTCGCCACTTTGCATGATTTTGGACGTCTCGCATCCAGCACTCGCTAGCCATCCACAAAACCCGAAACAATTATGAACACGCTTTTAGCCAGAACGCTCAATGCCTACGAGGTCGTCACTGATAAACCAATTGAGCAGTCAATAACACTAGAGTATCGTTGGGGACATATTACCCCATACATTAATATCCTAACAGGCAAAGTTAGTAATTAACCCGTACACGTAATGGCCGGCGACAGCGACACGACTCCGCTGCCCTCCGCCCTCCGCTGCTGCTCCGGTGACCCTCGTTACGACCCTCGTAATGAGGGTATTTCCCTCGTTATCACTAATTTAAAGTCTGAGTTTTCTAAGACGAAGATGAATGGATCAATTACGACGTGAGTTGACAGGCATCACTCGTAACTGGGAGACTTATTTGGTAGACTTTTTTTGTATTAACCTTGATTGCAAATTCGGCAAATGCTCGGCCAACAATCCAAGCAACATTAAGTGCAATTTAGAATACCTGCCGAGAGAAACTAGAAATAGTTCCATAATTACTTAAATTAGGTACATTCTTTGAAAATACAGCGTTAAACTGGAACTACTGAGGTTCAACATTTCATTTAAGATTTCTCGTTAACACTTGCTATCAACGTGCTCAACTGGGTCTACATTATGTACTACATATTTGATATGAACACAGGCTTCATTTAATCTGGTCATATTTTCACTCTATGAATTAAATATCAACCCATTTTATTAATATATATTCTGGAAGATCTTTGGATAACTTGCAAATTGTATTACGCTGTAAGTAGGAAGCAGCGTGACCTTGAACAAAATAGGTATGTAGGCCAAGGACTAATGTCGCTCGAAAGGGGGGTAAAACTGTGTATCTTCTACATAGACCATTCCTTTTCCTTCTATCGTGAAATACGGATGAGAGCGAAGCATTTATAAGAAATAAATAAGACATATTTATTACTCACAAGGACATCACGACAACACATCGACAAAACATATACCTAATACCTACGAAAACAAAATACACAGGAAAAATAATAAAACAATAAAAAAGTATACGAAACCGGACCGGACATGGCGTTGTTGCGACGTCCAGAGTAAAGGGGCCTCACTCAGCATATAGCCGTGACCCGCGCTGGAGCCACGGCGCATTTGAAAGCTTCCTTTAGCAAGTGTATTGGGATTATTTTCCGCCAGAAGGTAATTTGCCAGCCTTTTCCTTTTAATATAAATATCAAACCTCTGAAGAACTGGAAGTAGGAGGAGCTCTCATCAGGCTCGAAGGCGGAGCTGCAGCTGTCGTCGTTGGCGGGCTGGTGCGGCGCGGGCGCCTGCGCGTCGAAGGCGTTGAGCGAGAACCACGGGCTGCCCGCGAACGGCTTGATGTCCACCTGCTCCGACTTGGCCTCCGTCATGTCCATGTCCAGCAGCGTCGGCGCGTACGTCGTGAAGGGCGAGGGCCGCCTGTGGGCAAGTGTTGCTATAAGCACTCGCTGGATTGCTACCATAGCGTCTTTGTTCGTCTTACATATCATCATCAGCCTATTACAGTCCACTGCTGGACATAGGCCTCTCCAGTCGTTCGCCACTTAGAGCAAACATCTGGAGGATATACCCATAATCGCCACGCTAGGCAGGCGGGTTGGCGATCGCAGGGCGTAGCTTCTTGCTCCGGTGACGCTGCTGCCCGTCACCGGTCTTTAGTATTTAGCTACGCCTTCAATTGTGATGGTTATACCGCCAACAGTCGGTTGCCAGCGCCTCGTTTGTTATTCGGCAGGATGCACCACGGGCAGGTGAAGTTGGCTTGGAGCGAAAAGATGATAGGCCGCTCCCTTACATCCCTTACGTCTTACATAATCAGCAGTCAATTAATGACAGGATTGGGCAGTCTAAGCGGAAATGTGCATGCTGACTGCGACTGTGGTGCACCACTGCAGACCATGGCACATTTGCTCACCTGCCAGCTGTGTCCCACTACGTGCACGGCAGATGATCTTTGCAGGGCGAGCGACAGTGGCTCCAGGTAGCCAGGTTTTGGACTGGTTTTGTTTGAGGTATATTAGCATTGATTTGAGAAGAAGAAGGAGCAGGCAAGTCCCAGTTAAAATAGTTTATAGTGCGTTCAGGTAGTAGGGTAAGGGTCTATCTGTCCATACCTTGGCTCCATGGGTCAATTTCACATCAAATAGTCAAGTTTCCCATGAAATGTTATGCACACGGATAAGAGTCTGTTTTGATTCCGGAAGAGTTTTTAGAGTTTTGGATATCCGAACAAAATACAAAGCCCTGATTTTCTGCACAATTCATAAGCATCCGGAAATTTCCAAAATGTTTTACTTGTCTGGTTACGTTTTAAGACAAGATTTTATGATGGTGTTTTTTTAGGTAAACGGTCCTGTCCATTATTATTATTTTTTTTATAAGAAGAGCTTTCGGGATGACCTCACTCCACCTGATGGTAAGCGGCCGTGAGGTCCAAAAGTTAGGTCGACAGGCACAATAGAACAAACCCATTGCGCTTGTCGCCCTCACCCCGAAGACCCACTGAGATGCCGTTTCACGCCCCGCCTAAAGAACCCAGGATTGTAAGGAAACACATGAGCTGGAAGGGCATTCCATGACTTAATGGCACGGGGCAAGAACAAGGATCTAAACCTCTTGGTGCGCGCCACCATCGTCTGGATGGTATGCGGTCATAGAAGACCACCACCGTAGACGGGGTGTAGTGTGGACGACTTGATGACGGTTTGGTGATGCACACTCACACGTCGGTGGCCATGTGCTCCCGCAGGAACTCCAGCTCGTCGGCCAGGTACCAGCGGGACACCATGCGGCCCTTGCCGGTGCGCGCGCCGTGCATCTCGTTGCGCAGGTGCCGCGAGTACGAGTTGCGGATGTGCGACCACTTGCGTCGGACGTCCGCCACTGGAACAATGCACTAGATTATTTTAACTGACTGGCTCGGTGGCTCAATTAGTAGTGACCCCTGCCTTCTGAACCAAGGGTCGTGGGTTCGATTCCCACCCGGGACAAACATTCGTGTGATGAATACTTGTGTTTGTTCCGTGTCTGGGTGTTTATATTTGTATTTAAGTATTTAATTTGTGGTACCTTCGTTGTTCTGATACCCATAACACAAGTGCTTAAGCTACTTACTTTGGGATCGGAGCAATGTATGTGATGTTGTCTGATATTTGTCTGTCTGGAAATCACCCGGCCAGTTAAGGCCGGGTGATTTCCAGGTTTAGATAGGACCACCCCATCTCATCTCATTGGTGTCGTAGAAAGAAGGGAATATCAGGAAACGTAGTAGAGTTTACCTAAGTATAATAAAAACCTGTACGTCATGTGCTGTACACATAGTTCTCATACCACCCGGTATTTTACAACATGTTTGCAATAAACTATTTGAATTTGAATAAGTACCTACTGCGGTCACCAACCCGCGTGGCAAGCGTAGTGACTGAGGCGAATCCTCCAGGCTTTGGGGCGGTGGATGTGAGCAGCGGACGTCTGCAGTCTGATGATGATGATAATGACCTTAGCTATCCACCACTGTGTGTTTACACGCACTTTTTGCTACTTAATTAGGTTCCATTTAAACTGAACTCGGGCATGAGTCAATGTTTAAAATATATTTCATGTACCTACATCAGTACCATTTCTAAAAAATTATAAAAATAACCATTCATTCATTCAATGGCAACTAGAAGGAATATAAATATAATAGGTATCTTATCATCAGTTATGTTATCACCGCATGATAATATTTGCGATTTCTAAAATCAACTGCTTTGTCTATTTCAACGTTTCGTGCAATCCCAAAGTGCTCGTAGGTATCACTACAATCAATTTATGAAATTAACTTTTCTAATGAAATGATTACTTCTATGCAAGAAAAGAGAGTTGCAAAATATTGTTTGCGTTTTAACAGTTCATTACAATAGTGGTTTATTGTTGTGTACTAAGCAAGTGAGTTTGTTTACAAAATGCCACCGGCATCACACAAATATCGACTCTATTGTGTGCTGATCGCATCTCGGTAACTTTCTAGGTACCTACAACTAGTCCTGGCTGACTTCTGGCCAGACGGCGATGTAACAAAGTTTTCCACATTTTTAAGTAACACTCCCACTATCTACCACCGTAGCCCGTGTACTCCGACAGCCATCGCGAGTACCAAGTCGAGTTCGTGACTTCTGAATTCGATTATTTGTGCTCGATAGTGCACAACACTTTGGAAAACACCTCAATATTGTTTGCGTAAATTATGCGAGGTGTAACAAAACCAGCTCTATGCGGTCGTGACAGGGGCGACGCTACACTCCGCTCATTGTAGAGCCACATTACAAAGTCCGATGCCGACGGATTTTGATGCCGTGTCTATTTTGGGCGTCTGCTAACACACCTACACTTCAACCTACTTCATTATCCAAAACCTTAAATCAATGTAAACAAAGCATCGAATAAACGTTCTATTATCTAGTTTCGAACTATTATAATGGAATATCTTAAGTGGCTGGCGCCTAACGGAATGCGAAAGAGAGGCCCAAGTCGCCGAGACAAGCGTTAGCAGATTCTTCGTTCTGGATTGTTATCCAACAATATGTTATTAGCTATGTTATTAGCATTATAATATTGTATAATTTATCTACAACTTAAAACAATACCATTAGTCTATCTAAATGTTGTTTTGTGAACAAACCAGCCACAAATCAAAGCCGAACCAGTTCGCACGGCAGTCGCCGGCCAAGTCAATTCGGTGTAAACTCGTTCAACTGTAAAAGTTTTCACCTAAAATCACCCGACCGCGGATCGGCACCGTTTCATCAACTCTACTAGGTACCTACGCTGCGCCGGGCTAAACGCCCAGCTAGGGGAATATTTTGTAAGTTTAATTAAGTCACGCTATGTCCGCTATGATCCGAAACCGTACTCATGTCGGGAATCGAAGCTCAAATCTTGCGCGTTTTAGGCGCGCGCCGAGATAACGACCGCAAACCCGATGGCAGATGTAGAGTGGTCCAATGAAAAGCGATTTGGTCCGCACAACATAGCGTTAAGCAAACGTCTGCTCTTGCAGATGAAGACAAGACTTGAATCAATTTAAAATTGTCGGTTCCTAAATTGTTTGGATCAAGAACCAAAAACTCAACATTTTAACTAAGCTCTAATAATCTCAAACTCTCTGACAACAACAATAAATGAATGACGTTTTGTGCGTATCATTCTACCTGCGCTTACCCTTATCTGTCAAAATATCCTCGAGCAATTTTCGACTTAGTGTCCAACGCATAGAGTCTATTATCTATCGTGTGCTAAGAGATGCGCCCACAAGGTCGCATCGAATGCTCGAAACGTTGATGTGTCGATACAAGTAAGCGGCGAGCGGAGCGAGCCAAGGCTCGCTCCGCTCGCCGCTTGTCCGGGACCGTTGAGAAGCCGCCTCGGCTGGATCATTAGGTAATTAGGAAACAAAGTCTCACCGCTCCAGCTCATCTCCTTGGCCACCTCGCGCCAGAGCGCCTTGACGCGCGTGTAGTAGCTGGCCACGGGCATGTTGTTGCGCGCGTACAGCAGCCGCCGCTCGCGCACCAGCCGGATCATCTTGCGGTCGTCCGCCTGGCTCGAGTCCACCATGCGCCCCACCTCGCGCCCCCCCTCGCGCGCCCCCTCGCGCACGCCGCCGCCCTCCACTTGCACCTCCACCTCCGCCAGTGCCGCGTTGATTATGGACTCCATCGCCGCACTCATAATCCGGTAACTCGCTGCGAGGGTGCTTCTAGCATGTGCTAGGGCGCCAGGGAGGAGCAGACGAGCTCGTGATGTGTAGGACGAGGAGCGAGAGTGGTCGGACGCGGCGGACGTCAGCTAGGCGCGGGCCCGCGGGGCAGACACGGCGGCGCGCACAGCGGCAGACACGCGCGCACGCCGTCCCGCTCGCGCGCGCCCTCTCGCTCGCACGCAGACGCGCGCACAGACAAGGGCGCAGTCGCTCGGACACAACTCGCCCACTTTTATAAATTCCACATCGGCTATCGATTCGGCCGCGCGGAGCGCATTATTTTCGACTGTGTCCGACGGACGGGCCGCTCCGCTACGTCACGAGAACGGATCTCACGTTTGCTAGTTTATTTCGGTGTCTAATATGTTAGATGGCTTTGTATTCTAAATTCCATCGTTGGCGCAATGGTTACTTTGAAATGGGAGCACCAAGTTCGATTCTTGGTCAGGATCAGCGTAGAAGATGATGATCATAAGAATCACTAAGTGCACGATGACACTTACTGGGCAATACTATTATGAAAATCTTAATTATCGTTTATCATAATTTACTAGATAGTCTTGACGTTTATGCATACAATACAGACAGACAAAGACAACATTATTTTTCATAAGGTCTCTACAAATCTTAACCGCCTACGTAAACTAATTATATAACTAACTATGATAGATATCGTATCTGTATGGTAATGTTCGTGACTGTACAGTACACAAATAATGCGTGCGATAAGCATTATGAAACCCAGGCATAAAAGGGAGTTTTGTCATAAATACTCGCCTATTTAACTAAACACAAAGGCAGCACTAACCCGGATGGTAGTTTTCGTACAAAAAGAATTGCTCTATTTAGTTGGCGTTTGTTATTCGACATTTATGACTGATGACGTCACTTTACTGTCTGATATAACTGTGTGTGATAACACGCCATGGGCTCTCGAGCGCACGCAACCGCTGTGCTCCACACACATCTCCGCCATTGTTCTGTAAACTGCAGATAGAGCCCCACAGGCCGAGCGATGTACGCCGACAACGGCGGAGAGTCGCCGATCGCTCAATGCCGAATATCTCGCGTGATAGCAAACAAACGGTAAAGCCTAGGATTTGAGTGCAATTCTTTTTTACTGCTGCGAGTGAACGGTCGGCGTTATGAAGCAGTAAAACTGTAGTTAACCCTCCGCCCTCGCCCTCCGCCCTCCGGCCGCCTCCCTCCTGACGAGATCTGGAACATAGTCCTGAGCTATGAAAGTGGCATTGTTCAAACCAACCTCTAATAAAAAATTCTGACTTCTGAACCGGAGCGCGGTCGTAAACTGGAACTCCGCTCTGCATTATCGCACGGCGCCGTCACCCGCTGCTTTTGATTCCTGTGCCGTTGTGCCGGCACAACGCACGGATAAAACGCGTTTATAGATTTGAATATAAAGTTTATAGAGCAGGCATTGTTATTTATGTCACCGGAAAATAGTAAGAATCGTAAGTTGATCAATTTCCTAGGTAGTTGATTAACTTCCGGAAAATAATAAACGGCAGTTGAAATGTATTATTTAACGTATGTATTTTAGTAAATTGATCATTTTACGGGGTCTTGTCGTAAAATCATCCGACGAAGGTGAGGTGAACGTTGATTGGTTCAATGGCTCACGTGGCGTTATCCCGGCAACCAATCAGGGAACAGTGTATTAAGTTACGGGTAATAGTGCACCGTTAAATAGTACATTGAACAACGATTGGCCCATTTGAGGACGATTTTACTTGTGTCAAAATCGTAAATTATTAAATGACTGTCAAGCAACCGTAAATTGATCAACTAACTGAAATCCATTGCGTTAAATAATACATTTCAACTACCGTTTGTTATATTCCGAAAGTTAATCAACTACCTAGGAAATTGATCAACTTACGATTCTTGCTATTTTCCGGTGACATTTACAACACGTCGGGTACATTTGCCGTGAGGGGCGGCAGCTTTGGCCCTGCGCAATCAGTTCGGTTAGTAGTGTTGTCTCTGAAAAGCTGCAATGCACTATGATTGCCTCAGCTGCTTCGAGTCTGCTTGATATCAACACGAAAACATCTGGCCTCTAACCTCGTGGTAATTTGTTCAAAACCCTCAAACTAAGTTGAACGGGTATGAAATCTAACCACTGTCTGTTTTCCGGAATAGTTACGGTGTTCGAATTAAGGGGTAGGTAATGCACAATTATGTACTTATAAAATCTATTTAACGAAAAACTAACATGACGGTGGAACCAGTAAACTAACCAGTAGACGTGGCTTAAACATTAGACTACCACATATTACTAGAGGGATTCCAAAAGCCACGCCGCAATGGCCCGGTGTCATTATTGTGGTGGTGATCCCTATCTTCTAAGCCAAGGGGGCCTGTGTTTATTCCGTGTCTGATTGTTTGTATTTTTTAACATGTATGTTTGTGATACCTTCGTTATTCGAATACCATAGCACAAGTTATTAAGATTTTAATTTAACGCACTTATGTTGTCGGATATTAATTTAAGTTCAAGTGACTAAAACTTATACAAATCCAAGTTACATTACACAAACCTAATAAAATGTAGAGCGCGCTATGAGAGAATCCCTATGCCTTGATTTGTTACCGTACGCTGATGGTCCTTAGCACGTATGGTGCTATGTCAGGTGGGTGCTAATTAGGCCCGTCATTAGTGGCTGCCCCTCTGTCCTGCCACTGCAGGCCCCCACACCGGGACATCGCGCGTCACGGACCCTGTAACGTGCCCCGTATCCTGGTGTGGGAGCTATGCCTGCCTAGGCAATTCAGTTACAAATAGATAATTATTTTTTATTGCATACCATACAGTCGACTTAAAAGCTAAGTATGTACCTATAATATATACGGTCGGGGTGGCGGAGCAATGGGCACAGCGTGTTTGATTTAATTTTTGTATGCTGTCGGGCCTGCGCAGGCGGGCAGCGCTGGTGGTGTCACGGCTGGTCTGGTTACACCGGGTCCCGTGACATCACCCTATACTTTCCTAATTATGATGACTATTTAACTTTTTTATAGCCTTCATTGATTATCTCTTTATTCGGCAAGACTAAAGAGATAATCAATGAACGACTCTACATTAGCAGAGTGTCCTAACAACACTGTCTGTCTGACTGTCCTGTTTTCTTTTCTAGAATATTTGATCCTTTAAATGACACCAATGATTCATCTTTTGACGCCTACAATACAACGGTATCAATTGACAAAAAACCGAGTTAGGCAGAGAGCTTTCTTTCAACTACCAAAAAGCTAAAAGAACTTCACCTACTAAGAAGGGATTTTGCTGAATTTCCTGCATGCAGTTAGCTGCAAACGATATGCTTAGGTATATAGTTTCTTAAACCCAAACTGTCTATCGTACCTCCGTCGAGTACTGAGTGTTTAGCTGGCTGTGGGTCTGACGCCGCCGTGGCGGGCGCGCCGCGGTCGCAGCAGCTCGGGCGCGGCGGGCGCAGGTGCTATGCGTGACTTTTGGAAAGCTTTTATCTCCCGGCAGCAATTCAGAAACTTGCGCTATAAATTCACACTTCCATAAAGCGGAGGTGGTCTAAATAAGGCGCGGGGCGGGGGTGCGCGGGGCGGGCGCGGAGGGATGGTAGTAAAACTGGCATGATGCGATCGCAGATTTCCCCCGGAATGCAGGGAATCAAGTTTTTATCGTAAATTGGCATCATTTTTACGAGCAGCGCTCATCCCCGGATTGGCAGATTTGAATGTGGGGCCGGGCCCGCGCCTGATTGAATACAAATGGGCTTTTTAATTGCCCCTCCACTAGCGTGCCTTCAGCCGCGTCACCGTAGTAACAAGTCTGGGCGGCAATTTAAATAATACATAATCATGAGGTCATCTGCATTTCGCTAATTTCATTCTTGTATTGTTGTTGACGAGAGCAAGCGAGGGTTGTTTCTCGTAATACTTGCATGTAGAGCACTTCGAGAGTTTTATTGAAAACAGCATTACACATATCGGAATTGTCGTCGCTGGTGATGGCTGCTGGTGTTTCCGCTGAGTCAGTTGATTTATCTAAGCGACCGTCCAGAGAATAAGCCAACGACTCTATAAACCCGTTGTAGGTACGAATATATTTGAACTACTACCTAATGTAAGTAAGTACGAGTATCTATTGATTGTTCGTACCATACCAATTACCTATTGAAAAAGTGATTATATTTGTAATGGTATCACTAAACTAAGATGGTTACAAATTGACGGGATAGCGTAAGTAAGAACTTATATAAGTTGTAAGAGGCAGATCGTGTCTGCACCAAATTTATTTAACAAAAGATTTCAAAAGTAATCCTAGCATTTGTGTTGAAAATATTGCTACAATATTGATCTGAGAGGGGGAATACAAAGGAAGCATGTAAACGTAAAAGTTTTGTTATTATATACCTACTTTATAATAACGAAACTGAATACAGTTGAAGTATCTGTTCCGAGTAATCACGCTGAGAGCAGCTTAGACAAAGTCCTTATGACGATAAACTCGTTCGCTGCAGGAGCGCGGCAAGTCCGCTGCCACAGCCCTGCCGGGGACAGCGTGGCAAGTCCGCTGAGGGCAACGAGTACTGAGAGTATTGCCTTGTGACTAGACTAGTAACAGATAGTGATAAGCCGCGAAATCCTGTGTTACCAATCTTGCGTTTTCTCCTTGCTTCGATAAAGGATCTTTTGAACGATACGTGAAGAAGTATCTGACGCGGCATAGTGGTGGCAACTGACAGATAAGTGTATGGTTACCTTCCCCTTGTAGTAGCGACTTGGCTTTTTCTCTCGATTTCCATTAGACATATTGAAGCCATTATGCCGTGCTACTATATAAAAACAATAAAATCGAACATAATACAAAAACTATTTTTAGCGATCGGCGCTTATAATAATAATAATAAATTCATTTATTCAGATAACACTGATCCGTTGGTTAGTAACATAGTTTAACTTAATCTATGTTAGTAGGTACATAATCGCATTAATTTTAATAAAAACAATTAACAAACATAAAGGAGACACAACACACAAAGACATAAACAAAATCCGAGCCCGGGTATCAGACTCGACCGCACACAGTTATTTTGTATGCAGTCGCATCCAGCGCCCGAGCATCGGTGAGTCCCAGCGGTCCGACAACGCCTTCAGGATGTCGTTTGAGCTCGAGCGCAGTCTTTTGAGCAGAGACGCGCAGCGCTTCCGGATTACGGCATCAAATCCGTCTACGTACCGTTCGGCAAACATTAGAGATGCGCTGCAATGACGCCTCAGACCAAACAACACCCTAAACGCGTTGTTATACTGAACACGCAGGGCGCTGTAAGCACGCTGCGTGTATTTCACCCACAGGCTGCAAGTGTAAAAGGATTGGCAGTAGGCTTTAAATAGCGTCACTTTTACTTGGTCACTACAACTTGCGAACCTGCGCGCGATCATGTTACAGCGCACGGACAGCGCCCTGCGCTCACGCTCTATGTCCACATTGTCGCTAAGGTCCTCGCACACCCAATGACCCAGGTACTTAAACCGATCTACTCTATTCAGAGGAGTACCGCACAGTGATAAGGATGGCACATTTGAATAGGATTTGGTACCAGCCTTGAAAACCATTACCTCACTCTTGACCGCGTTGTACCTGAGTCCATGAGCTTCTACATATTTTTCACAGATGCGAAGTAATCTTCGCAAAGCACTGATCGATGGGCTCAGCAGAACCATGTCATCGGCGTAACTTAGATTATTTAGACATACGCCGTCAATGTGACAACCTATATTGGTGCCACTAAGCTCACCGATCAGCGTATTCATATACAAATTAAAAAGTCTAGGCGAGGACAACCCCCCCTGCCTCACCCCGACCTTCAACCTGTACGGTTCGGAACATTCTCCCGCCCACCTGACCACGTTATTTTAACGGGTGCTTAACTCCACGGTGAAGTTAATGTGTTACTCAAAAACTTCCTAATCGACAGCTTGAGTATCGAGAATCAGACGACAATCGATGTATAGTTCAGAATCAATTCCCTAAAGCTGAAGAGACCTACTATACTGTGACCGCTTCCGCAGTCGCCTGATCCCTGGCAAGCGCTTCATTTGCATTAATCACCGGGGCCCTCCTAATGAAACACTAACTCGGCAACTTACCCAATCGATAGAGGCCAGCTGGTGGCTCCGCGCTCCTGGACCCTTAAGCTCCGGCGACTTATTTACTGGAGGAAGTAAAGCGATTACATTTTACTGTGCTACTACTTAGTTACTTAGACAACCAAAGGAAAATCGAGAACGGGCAGCAGATTTTCTCCATCACGATCGGACCACATCAGTCCACTGCTGGATATAGGCCTCTCCCAATGCTCGCCACTTCGATCAGCAGCTTTAACTGGGTACAAATATAACCTATTGCGGTCACCAACCCGTTACCCTACTGCGGTTATCAAGAGTGGCTACTAAGGGAAATCCACCCAAATGACAATGGTCATTGGGGGTGGCCTATGTCCAGCAGTGGACTTCTGCAGGCTGATGTGTATTGACAGTTACTTGTCGCGTACGCAAATGTCACTGAACGAGGCAGTCTGTGTCAAACCGTTGACTGGTCATGTGATATTGCTTTGTCGAGCCAAGTTAGGACTCTATGTACGTCCCTACCACCCACGGATACTACACTACACACATACACTTAGTTCCATCTCTATAAAGAAAACGCTCGTTATAAAAGATGCATTTTATCCAAATTAATAATAATAAAATAATAAATACACATTGAATTTAGCCCGAAATTCGAAATTCGGGCTAACCTAGAAAGTCAAGTTTCAGGCCGAATTAAGTCGAAGTGGTTGAAGTTAAATCTAATGTACCTATTTAGTCGGGTGGTAATGTTGAGACGGATGTCGTCAAAGCCCATTATACCGACATACTTGCTTAAACTATTCCATACATTTTAGATTGAGCTCCTTTGTTCCCCGTAAAGTTTGGCAACCACTGAAGTAAAAGACTAAATCTGACAAATGGTAGTGGCTGGTGCCCGCCCTGGCCGAGGGTCACGTAGCCGGCAGCCGCCACGGCAGCGTCACCAACCCTTTGTAAGCCAGTGTTCATTAGCATGCAGATTGAGCGTCGGACACGCTCTATTACAGCAACAAATTGTCTAATAACTACATTTATGTAGGTGTAGATGACGTAATAATAATTAAGAAATGAATGCTTTAGCTATTAAGCTGTACAACACTCGAACTAATCATGTACCTTTCAAACAAAAGACCAGTACTGTAACAGCATCAGATTCTATGACGAAAGACATTTTCATCAATGTCGTTCTATTGTTTGTCTGCCATGATAAAGTTACCATTAAAATGCGCCCGACAATTGACACCAACCAACTGATCTCAAACTAAGGATTTCCTTCATCTATGTGTACCAACCAGAAGATGACTGGGGGTGTCTATAACGCCAACACCCGACACGATAGAAGATGTTCCTTAATTGACCCCACTGATCCGATTTGTTTCGACGTCTCAATAAAATCTTTCAATAACAATTGGTCTGGTGTAGCGATGGCAAGCTGTAAAAGCTGATCCACATCTTCCTACACAATGAATAAGCTACACATTGAATTTAGCAAGATGTAATGAGTAGCTCGTGGCATTTGCACATGCAGTTATAATTTGACAAAGACATGTGGCCAGGTGTCGTTGGGGTCGGGCGACCCTTACGGCTGCCAACCCTCTCTCTGACACAATTATTGCGCACGAGGTCGAAGGACAGATGCGCTCCCAGTCGCGTGCAGGTCGAGCTTGCCCCTGTGACATGTGACACCAGTATAGCTAACTGCAAAGTGCCGGACCTCTCGACCTTTGCAGATTCGTTAACCTTCAAAATGTAATAAATAAATTAAAAATTTGTACGCCTAAATGTGGCAAAACATAGAGATACTTACCTTATGTACACTATATCTGTATTTTACCTATGTTTACAAATAAATTATTTGATTTGATTTGATTTGATTTTTCAAACTCTCTCTATAATTATGTCAAATAAATCATTAAAATCAGTCTTATAGCAGTCATTTCAAAATTCAAAAAGTTATCAATATCGCTTTATTATTGGAGAGGCCTAGGTCTGTGGTCTGTGCTTTCACAGTCACAAAGCCTTTGCTTTTGATGATGATGATGCTTTCAATAAAGCGGGTATACAAATTCCTCAAAGGCACCGTACTCGCGACTCCCGTGGTGTTGCGATGTCTATGAGTGGAAATGATCTCTATTGTTATTCAAAAGTAAAAAAGGTCACAATCCAAGACAATAACTCCGAAAGCTCCTATTTCACTTTAGCTACGTGTTCCTCCTATCTGGAATCCTTACCGCAATTATAATGTTTTAGTTTAGAGCAACAGTAATATGTCACGTGGATGACAGTACAGAATTGATAAGAATAACGTGTGGCCAGGTGAGGTCCCTTGGTCGGGCAGCCCTTTCTCGGGCACACGCGCCATTGTAGCGGCGCTGCTGGCGCGCACCGCGGGCTGCGGGCGGGACGGACGCAGCTGCCGGTGGATGCTTGTTGCGAAACGCGCTGCGCATGCGCACGGAAGTGGCGCACCGCTTCCGCCGACTACTGGCCGAAATAAGGTTTCCGAGAACAACGGAAACGCATACTTCAAACTCAGCAGGCCTTATCTTAGAAGTAGGGACAGTAATTGTTACAAATTTGGATAAAATGCATCTTTTATAACGAGCGTTTTCTTTATAGAGATGGAACTAAGTGTATGTGTGTAGTGTAGTATCCGTGGGTGGTAGGGACGTACATAGACACCTGGCCACATGTCTTTGTCAAATTATAACTGCATGTGCAAATGCCACGAGCTACTCATTACATCTTGCTAAATTCAATGTGTAGCTTATTCATTGTGTAGGAAGATGTGGATCAGCTTTTACAGCTTGCCATCGCTACACCAGACCAATTGTTATTGAAAGATTTTATTGAGACGTCGAAACAAATCGGATCAGTGGGGTCAATTAAGGAACATCTTCTATCGTGTCGGGTGTTGGCGTTATAGACACCCCCAGTCATCTTCTGGTTGGTACACATAGATGAAGGAAATCCTTAGTTTGAGATCAGTTGGTTGGTGTCAATTGTCGGGCGCATTTTAATGGTAACTTTATCATGGCAGACAAACAATAGAACGACATTGATGAAAATGTCTTTCGTCATAGAATCTGATGCTGTTACAGTACTGGTCTTTTGTTTGAAAGGTACATGATTAGTTCGAGTGTTGTACAGCTTAATAGCTAAAGCATTCATTTCTTAATTATTATTACGTCATCTACACCTACATAAATGTAGTTATTAGACAATTTGTTGCTGTAATAGAGCGTGTCCGACGCTCAATCTGCATGCTAATGAACACTGGCTTACAAAGGGTTGGTGACGCTGCCGTGGCGGCTGCCGGCTACGTGACCCTCGGCCAGGGCGGGCACCAGCCACTACCATTTGTCAGATTTAGTCTTTTACTTCAGTGGTTGCCAAACTTTACGGGGAACAAAGGAGCTCAATCTAAAATGTATGGAATAGTTTAAGCAAGTATGTCGGTATAATGGGCTTTGACGACATCCGTCTCAACATTACCACCCGACTAAATAGGTACATTAGATTTAACTTCAACCACTTCGACTTAATTCGGCCTGAAACTTGACTTTCTAAGTTAGCCCGAAATTCGAAATTCGTGGAAACATGTACCTAACCAATTGTTCCAACAGATGGATAAATATTTAGGTAGGTGTTCAGTATCTTGTGGTTTCTAGAGAAATGTTATTGAAAATATCTGGTGAATCAAAAAATATGCTACAATGAACACATTTTACATTACTCTTTGACTATAACAGACGTTGCGGTAAGTTGCATAAAATTTTAAAACAGAAAGTTCATAAAATCTGTTTAAATATCTTTTAATTTTAAAAAAGATTGACGGCCACTGCTAAACGTCGTTAATTGTAACCGGAGACCCTCGAGTTATATTTATTTACACCGCTGGACTGTCGCCTCAATTACGAGATGAAAAATCGTCGTCAGCTCCGTTCGACAATAACTCAGCGCAAAAAGTGAAAAATTCCCCAACAAAGAGCAACAGTCGGATGACAAACGAGCTGCCTGCGACCACTGAATTATGCACCGGCACTCCCTCTGTGGGAGCTAGCGACGCCGCGCAAGCACAACCCGTCCATTGACGCTTTTGTGGAGCTCCATCTTTGGAAGACGTCCGTAAAGGACCCCTGTATCACTGAATGGCGCAAGCTTTCGTCAGCGGCGCGGCTCCGTAGTCCGCTCGCGATAGGTGCTGTGTAATACTATTAGGTATTCCGCGCTTCCACGCAGCTGCTTGCTCCACAAAATACCTCGCAATATTGTGATAACTTGTCACTCATTCCTTTCATTCATATTGATGCATCTCGTAATCTTCAACTTCGAGGGAAAGTCATGAAAGAAGCTTTCAACGTAGGATGAGCCAAATTTTCTGTTCGAATGCTGAATTGATAAGTTTGCCGAATATAAATATTTTGACAAGAAATTTCTAATTCTAACGATGTTAAATGGGTACTTTTATATGCATAATTCTAGTCGAAACTGTTCATGACCAAATTAATTAATAATCACTAAGTATAATTTTATTACTCTTGACAAATAGAGTTATTTCGTAGGTACATTGTTTATCAGTTGTATTAAATGTGATGTGACGATCACAGATGATTGTCCTGATACCCATAACACAAGTGCTCGAGCTATTTACGTTAGGACCGGAGCAATGTAGGCAAGCAATGTGATGTCGTCTGATATTGAGATGTGAGTTTGTGTCTCACATGCTGTTACCTACACTTGTGTAAATATGAAAATATGAAAAATTTGTGTACGCGCGACTCCCGACATGGCGTCGTTAACCAATTTGCGCTCGCATTACCATAACGCGCGGTGAGTGGGTTCCGTCCCGGCCGCTCCGCGACGCTATTGTACACATTTTGAGTAATGACACAACAATGATGGATACGTTTACCCGCTTATTACACTTTAACGCTTTCGTTAGTGTCTGCGTAGTGAAAGCGTAGGTATGGAAAGCAACTAGGATGGTGGTATCTGTGCTACTTCATCATCATCAAATTCAGCCGTAGGAGCCGTCTTTGGGGGAGACTTATGTCACCTGCAAGACATAGGCCTCCCCCGAACGGCCGGTTCCAAGCTGCCCGCATCCGGCCCCATCCTGCGACTTTTATTACGTCATCAGCCCACCTCGCTGGAGGGCGTCTCAAGTCGCGTTTTCGGTCGAAATGTCTCCAACATTTCGGCCCCAAAGGCCATCCGTTCTTCTCACTATGTGTTCAGGCCGTGTTTGTGCTTTTACTATATCAAATCAAATTTCCTGTAATTAAATAATGACATTAAATCCCAATTAAAACTTCATAGGTGACATCCGACTTCGAATGCAGTCTCCAAGGAATAATGATTTCTAGGACAGACGAAAGAGTTTTCGTCTGTAGATGGCGTTAGAAACGTAATTCCCTTACTATATCCTATATTGTCTGCGGAAAGTATTAGATACGAAAATAGGGGCGATCCACACGGGCGGATACGTGGCGATACGGCCTAATGACGTCGCCATGTGGCCGGGCTATATTTACTGCACAAAAATCCTGCGTCTCTCTAATTGCTCACTAAATCAAGATACCGTTACACCCCCACAGCTCCACCACTCTCAGCCCGACGAGAGAGGAATGGATTAAAGATTTCGTAAGCGAAGGTGTCTCTGATTTATCGGAACGACCGGCAGAGCTTTAAGCCGCTATTTATACGCAGCTCTTTGATATTTTTAAGTAAAAGCTAACTTGTTTTAGAGGATGATTCTAAATTACGTTTCGTATCTGTACAACTAATGGAAGAAAGAGACAAGAATGTATGTGTGTGTGTAATAATGTGTGGTTCAAGATAGAAACAATATCGTGTTATCTACTTGCATTTGACGGGCTCGGTGGCTCAATTGGTAGTGACCCCTACCTTTTGAACCAAGAGTCGTGGGTTCCCACTCTGGACAAACATTTGTGATTGTTCCGTGTCTGGATGTTTATATGTATTTGTATTTAAGTATTACATTTGTGGTACCTTCGTTGTTCTGATACCCATAACACAAGTGCTTAAGCTACTTACTTTGGGATCGGAGCAATCTAAGTATGTGGTGTTGTGTGATATTTAATTATAATTTAGTTACATAATATAGATAGTTACTCGCTTTTACCGCTGCTTGCTTCCTGTATTGTAAAATGTTTTTTACTGTTTTGAGCGTGGGTCTCTTTTCATCCCTTATTTCACACCCTATCTAAACAACACGATAAATGATTACTATTATTTGTAATAAAGGCCGTATGTCAGTTAGTCACACGACTGTTTGGCAGCCGGGTCGCACCCGACGGCCGCTCCGACAGGCGCCTGTATGCCCTTTGTCAACCGCTGAGCCATAAATATTATGCGTTATCACAGTAAGTGTTTCCTAACATCATTATACTTACCGCTGTAGGACGTCGGCCTTATTGTAAACCTTTTTGTTGGACTTATTGACACCGGTAACGTAGCTATCGCAGCGTGGGGCACATTGTGATTCGGGTTTTGTACACACAATTCAAATACTATAGGTAATAATATAAATCTTTTACCTACTAAGTTCCGTCATTGATGTGAAGTGTCTTGGTTAAATGCACCGGATAAGTCCTACTATCTACTTGGTCTTAATCTAACTAAGGTTTTCCTATGTACAATGAGTACCAGATGGAAAGTCTCTCAAATAACCTAGACGCTAGATAATTCAGAAAAATGTATAACCCAGATTGCCCGTACCGGGAATCCCTCCCGATACCTATGGATGGTCTGCGCTGTCGGCTTACCTAACATCAGATCATAGTTTTGAAATCAAATGAATGAAACGAAATAATTTGGAGCATAAAACAGTTTCGTAGATCATAGTTAGCCTATCGCTCAATTATTATCTAGCTATCCAGACTGACAGTTCTGTGTGCCGTGTGTGTAATTGAAATAAGATCCCACCATTTTCATGTATAATTTGCCTAGACTAGACCACAAGGCCAGCACTGCCAGAAATTACCAGATCAGTGGCACTAGCCGAGGCTTGTCTGAACAGACAAAATCTCTTTGAAATCAAATGAACAAGTGTAGAGTAACCAGTAGTACAGAGTAAAACAAAATTAACTCGCAAACTCTACACTATTAGGTATTACACTTCGTGAAAAAACATGGTATGGTCGTTTTGTTTATACTTACATGAGCTCGTATAACAGAAAACAAAATTGCAGTTCCAATCAGTTTCAAAATCAAACGGTGTTTCTGAATTCGCAAATCCATGGAGTTCCTGTCTATATTTTTTCGCTAAATCTCTATAGCCCTCGGATACGGACGTAATTTACTCGCAACATTCCCATGAATTTCTTTTTCTATAAATAGAACCCAAAACGGTGCTTATCTGGGCTTCTGCGAATCCTGCGCATGGGCCGCGCACACTCGCGCACCAAACATATGTTTCCTTTGACAGAAAACAGCTGTTGAGCGTTCCGGGAACCTCTAACGGCGGCATTCCTGCCGGCGCCGGCGCAGCCCCTAAAAAGTTGTTATTGTCACATAAGGGTAGTTTTCCTGCGGCAAAGCGACTGAGTTGCCAAGGTAACGTCATCAAATTACCTTATTATTTATCCCTAACTTCGCTAGCAAGATCTCGAATCTGCCCGTGGTGGTTTTGAGGATGACAAATACCTCATCCCATGGAATCATTAGTCAAAGAATAGGAATTTCTGACATTCAAATTAAACTAAGTTCAACAATATAATGGCCACCATTAGATATCTACATATTTAATTTTGCATATCTTGTGTATGTTAAGTTTGTAGATCGGAAATCAATGATAAGATCTCACTCGTATACTTCTCTCACTATCGTAAAATAGTTTGTTTAATTCTGGTAAATGAGCAGCCAATAGGCGCGGCCGTCACAAACGCCGGGCGATCAGCTGACGGCAGTAGCTCAGCGGTGTTTACGACCGCGAACAGGATGCGCGCGCGCACCCTCCGCTCAGCTGATGCGCCCATCAACTTGAACTTGAGATAATTATAGATCTTTTGTTGGAACTATACGAGGATGTTTACTATGCGCAGGTTATCGGAACACTTACGCTACAGATGTTCTTAAACGGGAATTAGATTACGAAGGATGGTTGCGAGAAGCGCGGAGGGTACGTGGAAAGAACGTATGTACTTACCCGACCATAGGAAAATTCTGCTTTTAGATTAGGTATATGTAATGATTGTATATTAGGGGGAACATTGAGCTCTGATGCACAGCACCTCGTGTCTCAGAATCGGGACTCTGGTAAAGGTTGCCTACATGATGAGACCCATCAACCTGTACTTGACAGAGTTGGTAATTTTAGTTAAAATAGATAAATGCGCCAGAAAGTATACACCCATAATAATGTAAAATATACTAATATGCTCTATTACTAGCGGACCGGCCGTCCGTAATTTGGAACTCCGTAAACAATGTCGTACCCACTTATTAGACTTTTATTAAAAGGAAGACCAAAACAAGAGTTTTGAAGGAATTTGGAAAGCGTTTGAGTTTCTCTTTGAAACGTATCATAAAGATAGTCAAAATAATGATAACACATTTATCATCTAAGTATATTTATTACAATCACAATAATTTTTAACACACAATAAATCTACATTTAAAATCATTTTAGCAAAATAATTGGGTCAGTCGTGATCCTTACGTCTATTCAAAGATCCGTTAAGTATTGTAGTGTCAAGTCTTCCAGGTAGGTAAGCTAACTAGAGTATAAATTTGCTGCTGGGGAAAGCTCGTGTCACTGTAGCGTCAGTGAAATTACTGACCAATTAGTTAGAGTTCCAAATGATACCATAAACCAATCACCCATCACCATCACCACCGTACTCATGTTGACAAATTCCAAAATTTTTTACATCCCTTACATTTGTAACTTCACTGAAGCTAGAGATTTAAAGTCTTAATCTAGAGGCGGAGTGCTCCTTCGCGTTCAGGTGTATCTCTACCCTTAACTCTACAATTTTATGTACAACAATAAGTCCTAAAAGTACTGGTACAAACATCATTCAAATTTACACAAAATATCCTTAGATTTGGATTAAGTTAGACGTTATTCTAAGGCCCTCGCTACACCACAGGATGCTACTTAAAAGTTGTATTGCTATGAATTCAGTCTATTTTCAAAAGAATTACTTCGGAGCTAGAATCACTTTATGATTCATATGCGCCAATTTATTACCTCGTTATAATGCTCTTTAAATCAAACTTTTTAAAACAAAAAACGTTTATGTTTTTAATAGCCTTAGGTACATTTGGCTCAGTTAACTGATATACTGATCCTGTAGGAGCACCTTTCTTCTTTCGTATAAAAGATCAAATATTGCTGGAAATCTATGCCGAATAAATGAAAAGTGCTGGCGTAGGTCAGTCGGTAAAGCCTATCTAATTTGTCTTAGGTCAATACTTCTTTACTTAAAACTTATTTTACTTCGTGCGAACAAAGACAAAGAACGCCTTTAAAGATTTCAGACCTTAGTCCTACTAAATTGCCAAGTTAAATACATGTACAGGTACGAATACACTCACCACTGCCTGAGTCGGTCTGAACAACCCCGGTCGCTACTCGTCGATACATCGCGCGCTGCAGCGCGGGCCGAGTCAGCGGCCGCTCTTGTCGGCAATGACCAATAGTTGCGCCACGTGCTACATCCTACTCAAAATAAATGCTGACGAATGCCCACCAGTTTCATTCAATAATTACCTAGCTGTAATATCTAGAAAGAAATCAGAACGATTTGTGAAACACGGTTATTAATTAGGTACCTACACCATCATTAAATTCTTCATACAGTATCTACGTGACGTAGTTGCCATAAGTTTTCATTCACGACCCACATTTGAATTTTGTGGCGCCGTGCGTGACTTAGGTATCTGTTTTCTCAACATTATAGTCTTACTTACTCTGTCTCCACGGAACTGGGATATAAACAACACTAAACTTTATGAAACCTTATAACTAACTAAATATGGCAGCACGAGGCTAAATAGAACAATAGCTTGTTATTTATTTTATGTTTCAGAGCCGCTCAGCAAAGTTTGACAGGACTTCCGCTGGCGAACTTCTGTAGGGACTTAAACGAAACCAAAAACTTGTGAGATACTTTCTGCGGTTTATTTCCCGTGACCGCGGGGAAGCAATCTAAAGTCGCAGTCGACTTGAAATTAAATTAAGTACAAAGTATTCCCAAAGTCTTGTTTAAATACGTGTTGGCGTAAACTTGCGACGTCAACATTTTGGGAGTTCGGAACTGGCTGGAATATAAGACATGTTTTAACGACCGCAGCGAGCCGCGCCTGTCCAAATTAAAAAGCTTAAATGGAAACAAATACTTTTAAGAAGTCAACAATATTAAATAACTTAGATACATATTTTCTCGAATGATGTGGCTGTGGTGATACTCGTAGTAAGTATCACTATATAATAATAATACTTATTATAAATAATGAAAAAATAAAAAATAATTCGACATTTTTAAATTCTCCTCTTCAACCTATCTTCAAAATTATTAAGAGATGGGAAGTGCATACCTAATCAAACTTTAACTCAACCGCTATTTTTCAAACGGTTCTACAAGACTAGTTTGTTTGTTTCTATTGGAACACTAAAGTGCAGTTAAATAAGTCTAAAATCTGTGATGTTTGTAGAACACAGATTCACTTTAGTTGCAATTCAAACTCATTTCATTCAACGTGTCCAAATATTGGTGTAACACGAAACATTTTAGAACTAAAGTTCTGAGTAAGTAGGATTTGCCTCCCTGAGCTATCGAGTGTGTGAACAAATTATCGACACGTGCGACTACGGTTAAATCACATTCCAATCTTAGTTCCTATTACTTAGGTATTATTGTTATCTGGCTGCGCCTGCGCCGGTGCGAGCGTGGGTCCTGCGCGGGCGCCGGTGGCGGCGGCGTAGGCCTCGTAGCCGGCGTACAGGTGCCGCAGCCAGGGGTAGAGCAGCGCGGCGCGGGGGCGCGGGGGGCGCGGCGCGGCTCAGGAGCCCTTGGCCTCCTCGTCGTCCTGGTCGCTGCTGGACGAGGAGCCCGCCTCCTGCGCCCACAGGCTCGCGTAGCTCTGCTGCTCCGCCACCAGCGCCTCCTCCGCCTCGATCACGGCGTTGAACAGCACCTTCTTGATCTTGATCTGCGTGGGGAACGGGAACCGCTTGGTGGACTGGCACATGCTGGTGAAGAAGATATCCAGCGCGTCGGGAGTTGTCAGAGCGGGGGCCGCGGCCGCGGGGGCCTCCCTCCGCCGGGCCTCCAACGACGCCTCTGTTGCTTGGCGTTTTGATTGCGTCTGTTGACAATATTGTTATTCTTAGCAAACGACCAGCGAGGAAGTGATCTTTCAAAAAAAATCAGTCGATTGAGAACGTCTTCCTTTTTTTGAAGTCGGTTAATAAAAAAATACGACTACCTGTAAAATTTAAGTACTTCGACTGGAACTGACTGGAAGGTACATTTTTGTATTTCTCTAGCTAGTATCTATCTGGTTGCATTAACATTGGTTGTACATTATCTGTAGGTACTCCACTCGTACAGATTTCGTTTTAAGAGCAACATTAACAACAACATGATCAAGGTCGTTCATCATCTTCCGATCGGTCTAAGTACGAGTACATGTCGAATGCGTGACGTCTCGATTGTGTTACGGATGGACCGTCTGCCACCCACAGCAATAAAAAAATGATCTACGTGGGATACCCCCGGCTCCGGGACCAATATAGTGCTCCCCGGGCGAACCTCATGCAACGGTGTGGCTGCTATGATCACGTTACCTTGCACAAGTAGTCGAGCTTGCGGTCGATGAGCGCGAGCTGGTCGCAGCCCTTGCGCTTGGGCGACTCGTCGGGCTCCGAGTCGGAGTCGTCGGAGGAGGGCGCGTGGTCGCCGTTGGCGGCGCCGTTGGCGCGCGGCGGCGGCTCGGCCTTCTTGCGGTTGCTCATGTGCGGCTGCAGGAACTGCATCAGCGCCATGTACTTCCAGGGGCAGGCCTTCTTGGCCGCGCCCGGCTCCTTGGCCTGCAGCTCCGACTGCCGCTTCAGCGCGTCGCGGTAGCTGTCGCGGAGCTTCTTCCATTTCAACTTTACTTCTTTCACTGGAACAAACGTAAGTTGCCTTTGTCATGTGCATAGAATCCTTAGACCACCGAGAAATGAGAAACAATGGAAAGTCTATTGTCATAGTCGCATATAAGCATCACTGGCGTTCAAAGGATTAAAAGTTATCTTCCTGTCGTGTGTAGAGCTACGTAATGATCATTACTTCTATAGTCACGCTTAGTTGTAATTAATATACCTGCCACTGAAACACGGAAGTAGCCGGACTAAACTGTGATGTAAGGGAACGACCCATCATTTTTTTGCTCCAAGCCACCTTCAGCTGCCCGTGGTGCATCCTGCTGAATAACCAACGAGGCTCTGGCAACCGACTAGTGGCGGTATATCCATCACAATTGGAGGCGTAGCTAAACACCACAGACTGATGACGGGCAGCCGCACCGGAGCGAGGACTAACACCATGCAATCGCCAACCAGCGTGGCGATTATGATTAAAACCTCCAGAATATGTTTACCCAAAGTGGCGAACAATTGGAGAGACTAGGAGCTATGTCCAGCAGTGGACAGCGATAGGCTGGTGATGATGATGTGATGAGAATGTACAATGTAACCACTTCCGATATTGCCAATGAGTGCCACTCTAGCCTATGTCTGTCTCGTGGCCATCATATTCTTTTACAATTCTACGTATTAAAGATGTCTCCGTGTCGCGTGTAGAGCATAGGAACGTAATGATCGTTACTGCTGTAGTCACTCGGCTAATTGTAATTAAAGTGTCACTGAAACACGGAATTTCCGGTTTCGATTCCCGGTCAGTGGTTGGTGCGCATTGTCTGCAGTAACTCGTATCATATTATTATAACATTAGGTCACCCTCACGGCCAGCTTTCCTTTTATATCAATTAGAGTTATGCCTGTAATGTGTGTTACAAGGACGGACTCTTTCATAATATTCCGAGGCGCTATATCGGGAATTTATGATTACCCCCGAAACGCAGATCGGCCTGCTTACAGTCGACTAATAAGCAAATCGGCCAAGGCTATCCTATATCAACAACTTCTAAAAGTTCGACTACTTCTTTAAAATTAAACGAAGCTCCTGGCGTGAATTAGCAAATGCGTCATACAATTACCACGAGTGAGAACGAAACCCAAAATCCTTACGACAGTCTTACTTAACGTCACTACACTACATAGAGGTCGTACCTAAAAATGTGAAACTACATTTTTAAAGCGAGTTTAGGTACTACACTGTAATGTAGGTAGGTACCTATTTTGTGAAAATGTGTGAAATATTAATTTTAGAATATTTACTGATTTAAATTGTTTTTACACACACTGTCAATCACACAAAATGTACATTTTTATTATATAATGTGATTTTAATTCTACTCGTAAATACATATTTAAAATTTTAGTTTGTGTCCTGGGAATGGTCAAAATTGGCTATGAATTTTGTTAAGGGCGCTTTTATTGAAAGAATTCAATTGAGTTGTCATTGGATGCCATGACTTTAATAGCTAAGTAGGATTTTTGTCTTAAAGTAGATTTTATATGTAGTATGTACCTATGTATGTTTGGGTATTGTACGAGTAAATATGTAGAGCAAGACGTTTGAATAGTGATCGAAGCATAACAGAAGCATAGAAGTGAATATAAAATCTGTTGTATGTACCTACACAGCAAAAAACAAGTTTCGAAAGAAGATAGGTACAGATTAGAATAATGCATTACATTATTTGTCTTTTAATTACTTGAAGTAGGTAGGTATATTTAAATGCCGCGACTAACGTCATACCTACAAAGTCTTAATTCTAAAGATTAAGAAGAAAGATAGAGTCGTACAAAAATGGAATATTTCGGTAAATGATAAAGATTAGAGTATACATTTACGATTATAATTCCTAGTGCACGCATATCAATATACCTAAAAACAATCGCATCATTCAATAAACCGGATAAAGGAAATGTAAACAAAGGAATTACGGCATCGCGCCTAAGATATTAAGTAATCGGGATCTACTAGGTACCTATACACTGGTTCAGTTTACAAGCTATGTTGTCGGGTCGCGTATTCGTGAATAATGCACGCGCCGGGTCCGGGGGCGGACGCGGCGCGGCGGGGAGGTGCGGGGCGGCGGGCGGCGGGGCGCGGGCGGGGCCGGCGGCGCGCGGCGCGGCTTACCTGACGAGAGGTCGGTCTCCTTCATCACCTCGGCCCAGGCGGCGTCCTTGAGCTCCTGGTCGCGGTACTCGATGGCGGTGGTGTTCCAGAGGCAGGGGTACTTGCGCACGGTCTCGATGAAGTGGTCCATGGCGGGCGCGGGCGGGGCGGGCTCGGCGACGGCGGTGCGGCGTGCGGTGTGCGGCGGCGGGCTCGCGCGGCGAACTGAGCGCGGCCGGGCTGGCGCCGCTCGCCGCTCGCCGCCCGCCGCGCCGGCCGGGCCCGCACACCGCACGCCGCGCCCGTCCCTCCGCCGCTGCCCGGCGGGGCCCCGGCCGCCGCACAGCGACCATAACGCGACCCGCACGATCTCTACCTATTTTATTACCGGCTGTCTACACAAAATGGCATATCCTACCCAGGACGTACCTACTCAAGTACACGTAAAACGCTTACACAATCTAGGTACCTTCACAATTTAAGCATTTAGGTAGATACATACAAAAATAATTGGCGTAACAACGATAGTACCTACTTCGAATATTTGTTGGGTAAGATTCTAACTTCCAACCGAATATAAGTAGTCGTGTGGTAGGTATTAGGCGAGCTTTCGTTCTAACTCAGGTTTCAATTCCAATATTACATCGCCTTCACATAAAATAGCCATTGGTAGGTAAAGCAGAACTACAATTTTAAATATCGCCCATTAAAGTTTGTACAAATCCCTTGCCTTTATAAACGAACACGAATACGAATCCTTTATTATAAGTCAACTTTATAATCCTCCTTTATTAAAGTTGATAAACAGCCCCTTCATAATCCTTCATGCTCGTGAATTAGCTTAATCCTCGCTGGGAATAATTCAAAATAGCTTTTTGATTACCCACCTAACAATACGTGTATAGTACGGAGCGAGGTGTGTGCAGGCTAGCACAGGACATCAGTCGGCTAATGGCCACTAGATACGCAAACGTAAATCATTGCGATTTAATAAACTACGAGCTAAATTTATGGAGCATACGCCCGCCCAGATTAGGCTGCTGAATTTACGACCGAATAACGCTCAACTGTACATTACAAGAGAATACATTTGCACTGAGCACTAGGCTTGTGAAACTGTTTACGTTCCCTTAAAATGTTTCGCCGGGATGTAGTAAATGGACCAAATATAAATTTACCATTTCCATATCGTAACACGTTTGGTAGCTTACACGCAACATTACTGGGTAATGTTAGTGCATTACCTACGAGTGTATAATTTAATAAGCATCTGGCTTGTCTTGCCGGCGAATCCTCCACAATATCAATATAGCCTTGTGTTTTAGTGGATTACATTTAGGCATTCTCTTTGCGGACTAAGTATACCGAGGGAATAAAGGGGTATCGAATTTACCTAAATATCTGGAGCTTAGGTCTAAAGCGGCATACTCGTACCTATGTATGGAAACATTTTAGTATTTTATTATGTATTTGTAAAGTTACTGGATTGAAAAGGCTCTTACGTAAAAAAATATTTTAACTATTTGCACTGTGAAATTGTAATCATCAGGTTGTCTCTCTTAGGCGATTCCAAGTGCTTTCATTATACCTACATAATGAGATTTGGAGCAACCTTCTAGCAGTGTAAATTTGCCTCACTGGTATAAGCCGCGGGCGGTGGCGGGCGCGAACAACACCCAAATAAAGGGAGATTCACAGCTCTTCCTCAGGAAGTTTCATTTCCGACTGTGCGGGACCTTTTTGTGTCCCGGACGACATAAAAACATTTCTGCGGTGCGGCCGAGCCGGGGCGCCGCTGCGCACACTACACCAACCATTTTTATAGTTGCCAAATTTATGACTCATGAGCTTTGCGCATCCGCTGACATATTTTACAAGCTTAGCTTTAAAGAACCGATCCCTTGTTGCGTTTGAGCCTATAAACGCACTACGGAGGGCGTAGAGCCCACGCCCTACATAGCACACTTCTTCATATTTGCGACGACATGTAAGTGCTTATCACTAATTTTCAAAACCCTCGACCAACTTGGTCCTATGCCAAATAACATTAGACTTAGATGAACAATTTATGACGGACGATCTTGTGTAGAGCACGGAGCGTCATTTGTGACTGCCGGTTAAATCAGAAAACCATCTCTGTTTCAAGCACTTTTTGACTGGTCGTTAGGAAAAGTCAAAACTACCTGGTTTAGGTAATAAGAAATAATGTCTTTCTTTTGTTCTGCAGTGAGCATAATACAAAGCTGTCTCCCCTCGGTCGGCGCCCTTCGCGCACTGCGCCGCTCAGCCGAAGCGCAGCGGGTGCGTCGGTGCCACGGTGATATCGCAATTGACCCCCGCAATTGCCTTTCTACCCCTCGAAGGGCCTGCGTTTGCATACCATAGCGAGTAACATGCCTTAGTTAAAATAGCCACTATTTATGACAACACTCTTTTAACATCTATTCCAGTTTTACTGCTGATCCATACACACGCATATCCATTTTTATTATAAATGGCTAGAAGATAAATTACCACATGCAAATGAATGTAACACATCTAACAAAACACATGTATCATTATTATTCATAAAAACTTCAGACAAATTTTCATAAATCGTCAAACCAAAAAGAAATGACTCTACCATAACAAACAAGGTAATTTCTATTAATCTACCTATTAACAAGGACCAGCAAGAATTCTGGATAGCCATTTTTTGACCGACGAGCTAATTCACACCCCCTAGTTCGTAATCAACAAGCCATGTCTGGAAGATTTCAATCCCTCTCATTAGTCTCACACGTAGGCTCACCGACGCGACGCCTGGACTCAAGATTCCTTGTGTCCTTCACACCAACCTCCAAATGGAGTACTACTACAGCGTGTCAAATTTGCTATTATTTATTATCTAATATAAATATGTTCCACTAACCAAAATTACAATGTCCAATTGTCCACCCCGAATTGGTCCGATTTCTGGATTACAGGATTAAATGATACTGGCAAAGTACCTGATGAGGTGGACGTTGCGCCGCCCTATAGTGATTGCCATACAGGCACTCTGAGCCTTCCCCAGGTGACAATAATACCAGCGCCGAACTTTTGCCATAAAGCTGCTTTGAGGGCGCATACCTAAAAATAAGCCATCCCTTATTGAACACATTTTAATTTTTTTTAAATCTAACAGATTTTCATATTTAAAAGTTATTTTAATGACTCTACCTACCTATTTTAAAAACAAAAAACTAATATTTTATTTCAATAAGCAATAGACTAATAGAGAAAACACATTCCAATAGGTACAATGACTGTCTATCCTTAGCTGCCCTTGCATTCGGCTGAACAATGGAATTGAAGCTGTCTTCGGTTTTGCATTAAAATATATAAATTGCTGAAAAGTAAAATGTTATTTGATTAATGTTTCGCTTCGTGCAAACTATACTGTAATTCAAAGATGACATTACCAAATAAGTTATGACAAAGTTTGTCCGCTCCACAAATGCGGGGTGTTATTAATAATGGCGGGGTGGGCACTATTTATAGCGGGTCCGCCCGCGCCTCTCGTCCAGGTAAAACAATTTACCGAACTCTATTCGCTGGGGTCCCTATAAAGTAAAATGTACTACACTCGATTAAATAGGTAGGTATCTGAACATAATTGGCGTGTCAGCAAATAAAAGAAGCATTTAGGCTAGGTAATTATTCATTATCATCATCGTAAGCGACGTAAGAGATCCCAACTGCTTCCAGCACGACTAAGTCGTCCGTCCATTCAGCGCCGAGTTTCTTATTGTAAGAACTATAAAAGTTTCAAGAACTTTTCTTTGTTTCTTCCTGATACGGTGTTGCTAACGCAGGTTTTTTGTTGTTTTCGACAACCACTGTTTCTATAGACGCGTGTAAGGCTACGCTTACACTCTTTATCACAATGCCTTCAAAATCAATAGGAGCAGTTCATAGCTGTTACTTTACAATGTTGAATTGTTTCATTTATCAAATGATAGCTGTCAGGCAGTCGTCGCTCGAGGCGATAAAACTGCTCAAGTAGGTTTATGTGCAATGACTATTGTAACATCTTACAATTTACTTTATAGTGTTAATATACATATCTACGTATAATTTAGGTAGAAGAAACGAGTAAAAGTGATGGATCATCTGGCCTGCAGTGATATTGTAATTCCTACAAATTTTTTTTCTAAATTCAACCTTATACGGACCATCTAACATTGTTCTAACTTATTTGTAAGCCTAATTCTTTTTGCGGATGTAAGTCAATCCTATATTCGCTGACACACGATCAAATCAAATCACCCGGCAGTACGTAATGGGTTAGTATTTCGATTCTCTGTAGTATTAGTCTGGTCTGAACAGAGTTCACAGACGGCGGCCGTGAAAACAATAAGTTCCGATTCTGTCTGTCCTTCCGGACGCGGGGGTCCCAACGAGGTTGCGAGTCGCGCTCGCGCCGGACAAATTGGCCGATGTTCCGGACGCGGCGCCGCACCGCACGACACGCTCGCAATTAAACCGATTGCAAAATTGTACCGAACGCTGCGCTACCAAGAGACAGATAAATCTCTACCATACCATGCCTCTGTCCGAAATGACCAGTAAGCTATTGGGAGATTTAACAACAATATCTGAACTCTATGTTGTAGAGTCAATCTCCAACATTATTTTCAACACAAAGCAGAAAAAAGATCTTAGACAAGGAATGGATGACCATGTGTCTCTTCTCTTCCACTATGTTTGTTCTGCCATTAGTTTCTTGTAACATGTAGGCATTATATGGTCTAAAATTTATATTTTCTTGCAAGCTCTTAATTAATAAAGAGTAGCTAGAATGCCGTATGTTGCTGGCGCCGCGCTTCGCAACGTGCCCTACAAACACTCGCGCGTTGAAATTATCGCCCCTTTACATATTCATGAGGGATGCAACTTTCAGCCGCCCTTAGCACAATGAAGCCCTTGACGCGCCCCCTCCACCCACGCCCCGCTCACTGCTTGGCAACAGTCAAAATCAGCTGGCAACGTTGCGCAACGCACCCCGAAAGCCGGCTACCATCCCTCTCCCTTCCTCATACGCACAGAAAACCCCCGACCTTTTCTAACAACCGGCTGTGGAATCGCCCCTTCGTTGTCTTTGTGTCCATATTTCTTTAAATACACTTCGATAGCCTTTAAAATTTTGCTTATATTCTTGGGAACTTCCAAATATCGTAGTGTGTCTAAGTTTTTTTGTTGAAAATGTAGTATTTATAGAGATATTAGAGTTTACCGGTGTCCGCTCCTCGCGCGCACAGCTGTTGCGATCGATGCGCGCGGCCTTGCCCCGCCCCTGCCCCGGCCCGCGCGCGCCCCTGCAGGGCTCCGCTAATTCATACAACCCTACATAAACACAAAATCAACGTTACAGCTTTCTTTGTTCAATGGAACTCTACCATTATGACGCAATCTCATTTCAGGATTTCTATTCATTAATTTCAGGCATTTTTCTTGGGAAAAATTTCCCTAGAAAACTACATATTTATCATTGTAAGAGTGCGGTAGAGTTCAAGATTAGGTACCTGCAGTTGATACGATATGTAATTATGTTTTAGATCTCTAAACATTGCCTGAATAAGTTCTTTTATCTGACTCTGTATGTTGCTCTGTATTTGGCATCGTTCAACCGACAAACGTTGGGTTAAATGAGTTCTGGAGTGGACACCTCTTCTAGATGGAGCGCAAGATGGGTGGCAAGTGCTGGCGTGAGACGCCCACAATCGTTCTAAACCACAACGTACGGGACCCGTGGCCCTATGTGACTAAAGTTATAGAACTAATGGAACTACATAATTAAATAAATTGTCTTCCAGCGTTCATCGGATGCCGGGCGACTAGTCAAGACAACCTAACTTGAACCTGATGACTATTCTGAAGCCTGCTTGCAGGAAGTGTAGTCTCCAAGGAATCTGCGATAGCGATACAACTCTAAACACCGGTGTTGTATCTTTGTCGAAGAATACTTTGTCAATCGACACTGGCAGAAATAGGTCTGTTTTACGTTCAAACATGCACTACTAATTAACCTAGTGCATAGAAATTATAAATGAGCATTACCTACGAATATGCAATATGAGTGCATCGCGGCGGTCCCATGACGTGTGTAATCCCATCAAAAAGCAATACATCACGCATCGCCCCGTCCTGCCGCCCCGCCGCCCCGCCGCCCCAGCGCCGCCGGGCCTCGCCCCGGGCGGTCGGCGACGGTGCTCTCGTCAAATTTGCATGAACCCCTGCTACAATTAACTTTCATTGCGCTGACAACTGGTGTTAGGTACCTATGTATTTGCCTGTGGCCTAAGTTTCCGCACATAAAGGCTCTATTTTATTTCAATGAAACTTGCTGATAATTGCAGGTAGACTTTACTCTAATGAATGAATGTACTTTTAGAACTGAGACAGTAGGAACCAACTATAGTTCCATGCGAGCGACACGTGGACGTCCGAAGTCTTCCTTCACAATCACAAAAACATCTTTGCGAAAGAGGCTTGGCCGTTGAGAATTCGTAAGAACTAAACACTGTGAAAGAGGAAATAAAATTACGTTCAATAACGGCCATCCACATATTTTCGCAAAGATTTTAGTAAGATGCTTGTACAGTTGTTAACAAGCTTGGCTCTTCATGACATCTGATGATAGGTAGGTAGATATCTAACTTTTTGACAGTGCACGCAATGTGGTCTCTCACTCACACGTGGCTACATTTTACATGAAAATGTTTTTGGGGGATTATATAAGCAGCAATAAGCTGTTTCTGTTTTATAAGATTTGGGTAAGCAACAGAGAGTAAGCAAAATAATTAATTTTCTGCTGCTTATAGGTACCTAACTATATAGCTGCCCTCGGCTGATTCGGGTCAAGCGTGCATTTAGAATTGAATTTTTGACCATTATCAAAATTATTTACGAATCAAATATTGCCGCCTGATTTTTATTATTGCAGACAAAATCTTTGTACGTTGACTAAATCATTTAAATGCTGTTTGGGTTGACTGACCAAATTCTTATATGTAATTGCGTATCATTTATTTACTTCCATAGAATAAATAACGTAAATAAATAATCTCTTATAGCGCCATCCATACCAGTTCACTGGGTACTTCCTCGCCTGTCTGAGCTTTCTACTGTCTACCAATTTCAACAAGTACACACTAGATGTCACTTGCAAATTTTTGTATTATTTTAATTATTGTACCTTTAAAGTTTAAATAGGTACTAAATATTTTTGCTATTACATTTACGTGCCAACATTTTGTCTAGATGAAATATTTCAAACTGATACTTACATAATTCATAAATAATTGTACATGTAGGATGTTTTGCGAATCCCTTGCTGGGCTATACTTAAAAAAAAAACCAACAAAAAATGGCAGTTTGTTTTTCATTGCAATACACAGTCAGAGCAGTCCGTGTCACACATCTTCTTTGATTGCTCATCCTTCGGCATTCAGCGCCTTGTGCTAATGGATGAGCTGATTGAAATTTATGGTAATCCCAATTTGGTACCGCGCTCAATCCAGGCTCTCCTTGTAAATGCTTTGACTTACATTCCCCTATATCAATTTATTTGTAATACCGTTGGGCAAATCTAAAGGTGTAAATCTATGTAGTAATAATTATATTCTTTTGTCAGGAAATATGCAATTTTATATTATGTGTATATATGTAAATACTACTTTGGTTTTTGTTTTTAGTTGTAATCTTCTTGTTATAATAATTTTTGCTGATTTTACTTTGCTTTTGCTTGAGTCGTTGGCATTTTCTAACCTCTACACTGACTGACATGAAGTTGTCATAAATTTTGACACATGGATTTGACACATTATGGATTTGACATTTCATTGAAACGAGAATGAATAACTTGAACGGAAAAAAATGAATGGAACAGGAAACATAAACATATTATAACTTATTATAATACATGGAACAGGATAAAATTATAAAATACTAATGAAGTTAATAACATACACTGGAAATGAATGTAATTTTACTTAAGACTTGGCAGCATGGTCTCAGACCTTAGCCGGTTCCATTAGGAACGAATTTATTAAAAAAAAAAAAAAAAAAAAAAAAGCAGTTTGTTTTTGTTTCATTTCGCTGTCAAAGTAATGGAAATTGATAATGTTGAATATCCTTTGATTTAATTTGTTGAAACAGACTGTGTAATAAGTGTCGATGTGGATTTTATCATTGTGCTTCTAGCTGTCTGTCGTGAACTACCAATACCTACTGAACTTTTTGACAGGACTTTAGTGCAAAGGTGGTAGTGGTGGTAGTTCTACAACATGGTTCTATGGTGAGGAGGTGAGGGTGAGGAGTGACCAGCGCTGAGAGCCTGCGGCGGGCGCCGCGCGCTACGCCATGGACGGGAACAACGACCCGGACCGCGACCGAGTGTACGTTTTGGTATTCATGATTAGTCGCTCAAGGAGGTCAACAGAGATGACCATGAAACAGTAAACTTCTTGTTAATGATAATTTTCAACATATTATGTTGCCTTGCTACCTGTTGACCTTCATTTGCATAAGTACGTATTGCATTCGACACCTTATTGTTGTCTATTATAGAGTCTCATCAAATATCAACATTACAAAATGTAGGATAGGCAAAAAACTTAATCTGCAACGAAAGTACTATGCTACGGATTGTGTCCTCAATTTTTCTGGAAATGTAAGTCATAAGTGTTATTAAAGCCTAACAAGAACACTGATCAGAGATGTATGTGCATGTTTGTATTCGTGTAAGGACAATTTAAGTGTTTCAAATTGTTCAACTGATTTACTGTTCATCGAACATGGGTTCCCTTGACTACAGGTTGGGAGTGGACTACAGCGCTGCTGAGGGGGACAGTGACCGTGGCAGGTACAGATATTTTAATTTGTCTTGTAGTAAAGTTGTCGAGCGCTATAGGTACACATATTAGAATTTTTACTAATATTATACGGAAAATCTGCTTGATGATTCACCAGATTAGGCCTCTGCGATAAGGCTTGGCTTGGTGTGGGTGTAAAAGCAATGTGTATTTCTTATGAATAATATCATTGGGCTGTTTTGTAGTAATCATTTAAATAGAATGCTAATGTCATAATTTTTAAGAGAATATTATTCAATTGCAGAAGAAATTCTATAATATAATATGTATATGAGCACCATACTCATGAACCTTTGATTTTACTTAAGGGAAAGGTACTTTACCTTTAGTAATGGGTAGTTTCTATGCTTGTTGTCACAGATATTTTAAGACTAATAGCACCTGGTTATTACACTGGAATGTATAGAACTTTCATACCATTAAATAAATAGTGCACCCTTTGCCATCTTTTTATGTCTTAACACAGGGCAAATAAAATTACACTGGCAATAAGTGATATAGTTGTCGAGGTATGTGTATCTGTTTGTTATCCTAATAAATAAGTATAAAGCAGCAGGTACTGTTTCTGGAAATAAGAAGTACTTGTCATTTGTAGTTATGCTTTTGTTTATGCTTTATTGTAACAGCAGTGTTTATGAGTTATCGGTGTGCTGTGTTAGCCTCCTGGTGCGATGCGCGTCGCAGTCGTCGCTGGACGAGTCGTCGCAGCGGCCGGCGGGCGACGCGGGCGGCGACGCGGCGGCGCCCGCGCACGCCGGCAAGCTGCTGGACGCGCTCGCGCGCCTGCGCCGCCTCGCCACGCTCTGCGACATACAGCTGCAGGTATTACGCTACTTATTAATTAGCCTTTATTCAGACATAACATCTGTGTGCTAAATAGACCTCCTCCACCTTCCTCCAGACTTCTCTCATTCCTCACTTTTTTGATCTTGTCGACCCATCTCCTGTGTGGACAACCATATTTTCGTTTCAAGTGCCTCAAGAACCAAAATATAGTTACTTTGTACCAGCCTCGCACTGTGTGCATGCCTCACCAATATATCAATGCTACTTCATCATACATCTGATTATAACTGACCGGCTGATTGCAAATGGAGAAAGAAAAGAAAGAAAAAAAAATCATAGATACATAGCTATAAAATTACTTGTGTTAGTATGAAAAGTTCCCCAGATATCTCCAAGGCCAAGCTACTTAGTGTGCAAGTTCCTATACAACGTCATTATGTTCGACAGGCTGCCTAGTCCGCGGGGAGTCTAACACTTGATATCTAAATCTGCAAATAACATACGGGTGCTTCCAGGCTCAGGCGGAGGGCTGCGACGAGCCGTCGGCGGGCGTGTGGGCGCACCGCGCCGTGCTGGCCGCCGCCTCGCCGTACTTCCTCGCCATGTTCACGCAGTTCGACGAGAAGACGCAGTCCACTGTCACTATACAGGTAGCCATGTGTAATCATTGACGATTGATCATTTCATTGGCATTTCTATACCTTTCACTGCTAAGGAATAGATAGATGACACTCTAATTTTGGACTTTATTAAGAAGAACTTAGAAAAGTTCAAGATCAATGAATATGCATGGTTAAATGGTAAAAAGTTCGATTGAAACTTCTCACATAATTTAAACTGTATTTTTGTTTTGTTTGTAGAATATCGAACCCCATGCCTTGGAGGCCATCATTGAATACATTTATACACCGGAGTCGCTCGTGATTACCGAGGATAATGTGCAGGTTAGTCATATAGTGCAAGCCTTGATAATGCCTAGCCCTGTTAAGCCAAGCCTTGTTTAAATTTTTAAAATTTTCACATTGATTATAAAATTTTATGTTTTTTCTTACCTAGTCAACAGCAAATCCATTATATAATGTGAGACCTAAACTCCTAAACCTAAACGCGGATCGTTAGCGGTCAGCCCGTGGCATAGCCTCGTGTGTGGTGTGTGCGTCAGTGTGTGGCTGCGCAGGCGCTGCTGGCGGGCGCGTCGCTGGTGCAGGTGTGGGGCGTGCGCGCGGCGTGCTGCGCCTTCCTGGCGGCCGCGCTGGCGCCCGACAACGCGCTGGGCATCCGCGCCTTCGCCGAGCTGCACGCCTGCGCCGACCTGGCGCGCCACGCCACGCGCTACATCGACGCGCACTTCGCGCAGCTGCTCGACACCGAGGAGTTCGTGGCGCTGGCGCCCGACGTGCTGTGCCAGCTGCTGGACAGCGACCGCATCACGGTGCGTGCCGATGAGAGACTGCGCTTGACAGGTCGCGACCGAGTGGCCGATATAAATACTGTATCGAATGGTTGCAGGTGCCGAACGAGGAGCTAATATTAGATGCAGTCATTAGATGGATGCAGCACGATCCAGAGGTAAGAAACAATGAAATTGCAGAGTTTAAATTCATTTAGTAATGGTCTATAAATGTGGCAATCGGGGTGCTTGCAGAGACGGCAGCAGCAGCTGGGCTGCGTGCTGGAGCACGTGCGGCTGCCGCTGCTGCCGCAGGACGTGCTGGTCGCGCGCGCCGCCGCCGAGCCGCTCGTCAGCGCCGGCATCCGCGTCAAGGTGCGTCCCGCCTGCGCGTGCGCAACGCACACGCACTCACCGCGCGGGACACGATGATGAGCCGATGCGTTGTCTGTCGGCAGGACCTGGTGATCGAGGCGCTGTCGTTCCACCTGCTGCGGCCGGAGCGGCGCGCGGCGGCGGCGGCCGGCTGCGTGCGCGCGCGGCCGCGGGCCGGGGCCAGGCCCGCCGGCGCCGCCGCGCTGCTGGTGGTCGGCGGACAGGCGCCCAAGGTGAGTGCGCTGCTGCGGCGCCACGGAGGCTGCGGCCGCTGTAGTGTGACATTGTGCGCGTGCGCAGGCCATCCGCGACGTGGACGCGTACCACGTGGGCTGCGGCCGCTGTAGCGTGTCTTTGTACGTGTGCGCAGGCCATCCGCGACGTGGAGGCGTACCACGTGGGCTGCGGCCGCTGGCGCACGGCGGCCAGCCTGCCGGGGCGCCGCTGCCGCGCGGGGCTGGCGCGGGCGGGCGGGCTGGTGCTGGCGGTGGGCGGCTTCAACGGCACGTTGCGCGTGCGCAGCGTGGACGTGTACGACGTAGCGGCCGACGCGTGGCGGCCGGGCCCGCCGCTGCACGCGCGCCGCTCCACGCTCGGCGTCGCCGTCATCGGGGACGTCGTCTACGCCGTCGGCGGGTGAGTCTGCGCTTCCTCCATACTTCGAAGTGCTGTGGTCTTGTTTGGAATGTTTAAAATTAATAATTTGACCATTGTTTTTTACCACAAGGTCTTCTATTATTTATCAGTTTAAGATAATTTTAATGTCTTCATAAAATAGCTCCGTTTGTAATTAAGTACAAAACTTCATAAAATGTTTATGTATTAAATGATATTGCCAATGAATGATAGTTTACGGCGCGCCGCCCGCAGGTTCGACGGCGTGACGGGGCTGAGCTCGGCGGAGGCGCTGGACACGCGCGCGCTGGCGGAGGGCGGGGCGGGGGCGGCGGGGGCGGAGGGCGCGTGGCGGCCCGTGGCCAGCATGTCCACGCGGCGCTCGTCCGTGGGCGTGTGCGTGCTGGACGGGCTGCTGTACGCCGTGGGCGGCTACGACGGCGCGTCGCGGCAGTGCCTGCAGTCGGTGGAGCGCTACGAGCCGGCGCGCGACGCGTGGGAGCCCTGCCCCGACATGGCGGCGCGCCGCTCGGGCGCCGGCGTGGGCGCCGTGGGCGGCGCGCTCTACGCCGTCGGCGGACACGACGGCCCGCAAGGTACCCGACACCGACACACTTTATTGTCCTAAACCTTTTTTTGTTGATGTAACCACAAGTGACATGTTCAAAAGGTGAATCGGCTGGCATTTCTCAGCCATCTAGCAAAGTAACTCATGTAATTTTCCGTGGTGTGCGCAGTGCGGCGGTCGGTGGAGCGCTACCGGCCGGGCGCGGAGGCGGGCTGGGCGCCGGCGCCGCCCATGCACACGGCGCGGCGCAACGCCGCCGTGGTCGCGCACAAGGGCCGCCTGTACGTGGTGGGCGGCGACGACGGCGCCGCCAACCTCGACACTGTTGAGGTACTGTCTTTAACTGTCGTACACCCCGCTCAACATCGCGTCAACCCGATGCCTGAAGGAGATGACCCCCGACAGAGATGTGGTGCATCGAGTGCACGCTATCACCAGCCCTGTCAAGTCTCCTGTGTAATATCGCATCTCAATGGAGCAGGAGAAAACCTACAATTCTATAACTACCTATTGAGTTTCTACCTTTCTATATATTGAATCTGATGATTTTCACATTGTTGGTTTGTAACTTATTGTAAATCTACAAACAGGTCGTAAGGATCCGCTTTACAAGAATAAGGTATGGCGATCTCCCTAGTAAACTTTTTTTCGTAAAGCCGCTATTATTAAACGTCTCCATCTTTAAAGGCTAGAGAGTAGATATTAGCTCTGTAAATTGGTACTTACTTAGATTAAAGATGTATGGAGTTCGTTAGAGTGCGTCGTTTGTTGCCCGAAGCGGTGGCACGTCGAGGCAGGCTCGGAGCCGAGATGCAGCGCAGTGACCGCGCGCCGTCGTTGCAGGTGTTCGACCCGGCCACCGAGACGTGGAGCGTCCTGAGCGAGCGCATGTCGGTGGGGCGGTCGTACGCGGGCGTGTGCGTGGTGGACTGGGCCGCCTGATGCCGCGCCCGCCCGCGGCCGCCGCCGTCGCCGCCCGCGCCCGCCCCCGCGCCCGCCCCCGCCCCTGCGCCTGCGCTGCTGCGGCTGCCGCTGGCGCACCGCGTGCACGTGCACCTGCACGACCCGCAGCAGCAGGGGTCAGTACTCACATTCGTGTCTATGTGTACGAGTCATCGTACATGGTAGCAGTGTAAAGCCGCCTTTACTTTATCATTTTGTTAGCATAGCATTTTTATAAGTATCAATCAATAAATCAGTGTATTACCGACACTCGAACGGAGCGGTTTGATTCTATCATCCCTTAAACCCTCTTATCATCATATCATACCAAAAGTGTGGGCCTCCCCCATCATTTTTTTTGGTCCTTCGAAGCTTGAACCTAGCGGGCGGTTTGGTTCACAGCAGGACCTCGCGTATCAATTTGGCGAAATTAATCGCGTCGCGAAGTTCACGTATCACATATCATCGAATATTTTTGACATTTTTTTATAAACTGAACTTAAGTGCAATTCAGTTCGTAGTGACCAATCCTGCGAAACATACGACGATACACTACCAGCTTGGTCCAGTAGTACTGTGAACGCTGCTTCCGATATAGTGATCGCGTGCAAAGTACAAAGAGCATGAACTTCTCTGTTTGTATTGGTCTGGATGTGTTATCACTTATGACATAGTATAAAACAAAGTCGCTTTTTCTGTCCCTACATCCCTAAATACCTATTTGCGCTTAAATCTTTAAAACTTTGCAACGGATTTTGATGCTGTTTCGTTTAATAGATGAGTGGTTCAAAAGGAAGGTTTATGTATAGTAAAATATCCGAAGCGTAGCGAAGGCGGGTCGTTAGTGTATGATATGAATCTTTTTAGCGAATATTTTTCAACTTTTTTAAACAAGCTTCCAGCGGAACGGCTGTATCGTTGTCTGTAGTCCAGGAATAATATTCAACTGTTGGCAATTTAGAATTTTATTTTGTCTACTTAATAGTAGTTGTCAATGTAATCTCACTAGTGATCATGATATTGTTTGTCGTTGCAGGTACGCGAACGTGGGCATCTACGGCGTGGGCGTGGGCGTGGGCATGGGCGTGGGCGGCGCGGCGGGCGCGGGCGCGGCGCCGGCGGCGCGCTGGCGGGCGCTGTACGCGCGGCGGCCTCTCAGGCCCATCGCTGATCAGGTTCTTTAATATGGTTTTGTCCTAATACTTCTACCGTTAAAGACCAAAATGAATGATTGGTCAATTGAGAAACATATAGTGCGAATCTCTGGGCGCATATAAGTTTTTGTACAAGCGGGCCTTAGTATATTGACTTGCCATGAAATTCAACTAGAATAGCATAAGGGTCAATCGACACTAGCACAGAGCAGAAGTGTATCGAAATGTCTGTTCAAAACAAAAACAGCATTTTTTAGTAAAAAAAAACTGACTATGATACGGTGACGATGGGATCAACGAGGAAGTACATCCTTTCAACCAAAGAAAACAATTTTCTAAATCGGTCCACAATTCTTGGAGACATGTGTTAATAACATACAAAAAAAAACGTCGAATTGAAAACTTCCTCCTTTTTTTAACCGACTTCGAAAAAGGAGGAGGTTCTCAATTCGTCTGTATGTATAATATTTTTTTTTTTTTATGTTTGTTCACCGATATTTCCGTCAATTATGGATGGATTTCAAAAATTTTTCGACAGTTCAACAGAGGACACTTCCGAGGTGGTCCCATTTTCCCCAAGTCAGGATCTGATGATGGGATCCTGGAGAAATTGAGGGCAACAACCGAAAATTGTATGCTCATATGGTGTTTTTGTTACGTAATTATATTTTACTCAGGTATATGCTTCCGGGCGTCAACATCTGGTGCTGATGATGAAGCCACAGAACTCCTTAACGGATAGGAGTTAGGGGACAGTACTGACATTGGTCGATATTAAACTAGGTAGTAGTATGTACTTATGCAGGGCTAATAGGGCAGGTGATTTGGACAAGTGATTTGCTTCATTCTAGATCGCAAAGTCTTCACTTGACTTAAAGCAAAATTTTTCATTCCTAAGTAAAACTCTTAAGGACATTAATTAGCCTTTATTCAAGTTCACAGCACATTAACGCAACTAAAAATAGAGAAATAAAATTATTTTTTTAAAAAAATTAAACCGACTTCGAAAAAAACACAAACGACCAAAACTAAAAAGCGATAAATAACGTAAGTAATTCCATCCTTAATACATAATTATTTAAATATTACAATTATCACTTATTTTTGAAGTCGGTGCCAAACAAATAAATATATTGTCGTGTTTGCCGGCCGCGCGCGTCATACAACAACAGTCTACGTTAGGTACCGAGAGGCTGGCACCGACTTCAAAAATAAGTGATAATTGTAATATTTAAATAATTATGTATTAAGGATGGAATTACTTACGTTATTTATCGCTTTTTAGTTTTGGTCGTTTGTGTTTTTTTCTAAGTCGGTTTAATTTTTTTATTTAATATAGTTTGATATTAGTTTAATCTACCTGTGTTATGCTGGGGCCACACTACCGTTTAACGTCAATGGCCATTATCTCGATAATTATTCCGATAATTTTTTTCGCATTGAAAGTGGGTGGCTACACTTCAACGGTCAACGTGAATGCTCATTATTGGCGATGAATACGGCGTTTAATTTATTTTATTTTTTTTATTTGTCGGTGTATTAATATTTCTTCAACAGTTGTTTGAAAAGGTAATATTTCCATTATTCGGCGCCAAGCATCACTTTGCGTTCCACGGTTCTTGAAACTTCTGAGATTCGGATCCCACAAACATGGTTCTGTTTGCAGAATCTCGAGAAAAGTAATTACTTTCTCGTTACTCCACTCCGTCGCCATAGTACGTATTCCAAGACAAAAACGTGCGATTTTGAGGTAAATCCGTTGTAAAAAACAAATACGTCCGCTCCCGTTGCGCTCTCGACACACACTGACAATACGTAGTGTGGCCGTTTCATCGCATCAATTCTCGCGTTAATCTCTTTGATGTACCGCCACTTGAGCTATCGCCTAACGCCAAATGGCATTGTTAATGCCATTGTAAAATTATCCCGTTAAGTTGTGGCTACACCTATGGTTAACGTCCATTATCGCGATAATTAATGGCATTTCTCGTTATGGGCCATACTAACGAGAAATGCCATTAATTATCGCGATAATGGACGTTAACCATAGGTGTAGCCACAACTTAACGGGATAATTTTACAATGGCATTAACAATGCCATTTGGCGTTAGGCGATAGCTCAAGTGGCGGTACATCAAAGAGATTAACGCGAGAATTGATGCGATGAAACGGCCACACTACGTATTGTCAGTGTGTGTCGAGAGCGCAACGAGAGCGGACGTATTTGTTTTTTACAACGGATTTTCCTCAAAATCGCACGTTTTGTCTTGGAATACGTACTATGGCGACGGAGTGGAGTAACGAGAAAGTAATTACTTTTCTCTAGATTCTGCAAAAAGAACCATGTTTGTGGGATCCGAAACTCAGAAGTTTCAAGAACCGTGGAACGCAAAGTGATGCTTGGCGCCGAATAATGGAAATATTACCTTTTCAAACAACTGTTGAAGAAATATTAATACACCGACAAATAAAAATAAAAAAAGAATTAAACGCCGTATTCATCGCCAATAATGAGCATTAACGTTGACCGTTGAAGTGTAGCCACCCACTTTTAATGCGAAAGAAATTATCGGAATAATTATCGAGATAATGGCCATTGACGTTAAACGGTAGTGTGGCCCCAGCATTAGTATGGCCCGAGCATTAATGTGTACTAATCGAACAATGTAACGTTCCAGGCGCAAGCGCAGGAGAACATCTACGAGAGCGTGAACGTGGGCGCGGGCGCGGGCGCGTACTGGTGGTGGCGCGGCGCGGGCGGGGGCGGTGCCGCCGGTGGCACGGGCGGTGCCGGCGGCGGCACGGGCGCCGGGCGCGGCTGCCGGCACGCGCGCGCGAGCCAGACGCTCGAGTTCAACGAGCGCGCGCCGCCGCCCGCCGCCGCCAACACTTACCAGGGTGAGCGAGCGTCTCGTTACCGGTATACACGACTTTGGACTTGGAGCCCCCTCACACTAGCGTTTGTCCAGCGTAGGCGTTCGATGAACCTGTGTGTAGCGGCGCAGACGCGTGGTAACACGACGTGTATGTTCCGTTCTTCAAAGCTACATTCCGTCAAAGCTTCAAATGTATCACTTTGTATTTTTAAACAAACCCAAAAAGAGGAGAATTGAATTGAGAAGAATTTTGAAGAAGATTCAACATTTTTTTTGTGTGTGTTACCAAATATATCTGGGAATTGTGGACCGATTTAAATAATTATATTTTCTTTGAAAGGTTGTACTTCCTTCTTGGTTCCATTGTCATCACACTAAATTTGTTATTTTTTTTTGTCAATTTATTTTAATTTTAACGATAATACCGAAATGGTAATAACATTGTATGACGTTTGTGCTGTGGTAACGCAGCGTTCAATAAGGGTACCACGAAACGAAATACCCTGTAGATGGCGTTAGTAGCCCGCCGTTCAGCTATTGGTCAATGTTAGTGACGTGTCAAAATGAACCAGGCAAAATCACGCAATAGTTGGACCTGATTCCCATATACGCATCATGGTATTTGGTGGGTTAATTTTTTTCAGAAACCCCTTATCACCTGAAGAGAATACGTTGCCGCACGGGCGGGCTAGTAATGTAAACTTAAATCGAAAGTTGAAGATATTCGAGAATATGTCGGAATGCAGTGGCCGAGGTGAGGAGTCTACCCGTCCTCGGCAAACGTTTCAAATTCGATCGACCACACGTTTTGTATCGTGAAGGTATTTTCGGGTAGTTTTGTCGAGCTAACGGTCGATGTTCCCCGTCGGCAGGGACGATGCCGCGCGCCCACCGCGGCGGGCGGGCGGGCGCGTCGCCCGAGGCGGAGGCGGCGGCCTACGGCGCGGGCGTCGGGCGCGGCTGCGCGGGGGCGGGCGCGGGCGGGGCGGGCGGCGCGCGGCTGTCGGCGTCGTGCGGCACCATCCACGTGGAGCTGCCGCCGTGCGTCGTGCTGGTGCCGCGCTGTCTGCAGCCGCGCGCGCCGCCGCGCCCCGCGCCGCCGCCCGCGCACCCCGCACACCCCGCGCACGCGCACCCGCGCCCCTCCTGCTCCTACCACCTGCTGCCCGAGAGCCACCGCGTGCTGCCCTTCGTCTGCCACCAGGTAATCGCTTTTGCATATAACAGACGACAAAAATTGACTTTAATGGTAGTCCGCGACTTTAAATATACCGATATTTTAAAAGTTTTCAAATTCGAAAAACGTTTTTAAGATGGTGGACAATAGACATATAATAAAAAAACATAATGTTTTACACACATCAGTGATTATTTAATGAGATCTTATATAGTTTCTTTTGGTGACCTTTAACCATACCGAACATTAACATTGAGTCGACTGAAAACTTGATTTTAAATTGCAATTTTATAGTTTTAAAAAAATTGGAAATGCACACTTCAATTGTGAGCACTATTGACAAAAATAATTGAATTCTACCCATTTAACAAATCGAATATAATACAACAATATCTACATCGAAAGTTAAAACGAACCTAACCATTAACTTGCTTCATTTAAAATTATTACGAGTCTAAATTAAAATTGATTACTAACCGCTCGCTGTCGATATACAAATATTGAATATGTAATAATCGTGTCGTGAATGATGCAGAGCACGTCGCGCGAGTGCTGCTCCGACTCGGAGTCGGACATGCGCGACTCGGAGGAGGGCGTGCCGTCCGACGACGAGTCCGACTTCGCCTCCGCGCCGCCGTCGCGCGCCGCCTCGCCGGACGCGGCCCTCGCGCCGGACGCGCCCGTGGCTCCGGACGCACCGCGCGCGCCCGCCGCCGAGCGCGCGCCCGAGCCGGAGTAGGCGCGACACACACTACACTCTAAATTAAATCTTACGTGTGAGACTTACACCCGTATACACAAACGTTACTATGCGACGCACAGGTACCCAAAAACGGTCCCCATTGTAAATGCCTTTAGTCTGGTTCTTCATAGATAAGTTGTTTGTGAATACGGGCTTTAGGGCTTGATATGCTTCCTTCGGAAGATTACTACGTTTCAACCTCGACGGCGATCGCTTGATTGCAAATTAAATTAAACTTGAGAACTCCTCCCCTCCCTCGGAGTGAGCATAAAATATTGTCTCCTGAGCCTTAATTGCACCGGGAGCGACTCCGGACCTCTTAGCGAGGCTCGGCGGACGGTACACTCGACGCCGGCGCATCGGAGCGGGATGTACGCCGCCGAGCCTGGCGCGTCAATACTCATTCATCAGTTTTATAACGGCAGAATTTATTGTTCCAAATAACAAGTACCTTTTGTCATGCATTACTTAGTAACTAGTGTATTTGAACGTTTTATGCGACTGATATATCGATCTGTGAGTGTCGTAAAATTTTTTTTTCGTGACATGCCTGACGACGTTATAGTTAGCATTATCTTCAGACGCATTTATCTAGAATACAGCTAGCCAATCAAGCCAGCATAAGCGAGCGGCTTATAATCCGTATCGAACTTTCCACCCAAATACGGAGTCGACTAATCTGGGCTTCTATCTATAGGCTCGTGCTATATGAACCTAGAAGCTGTGCTAAGTAAATCAAACCCGTAGTCTACGCGGATAAACTAGATATAACGCAGATCGATCGGTATTCGCTTTCTATGTGAATGCACTCCAGAAAGCAATCACTGCCACTATCACTTATACTGTAAGAAGCCTTATCGTAAACGGAGGCAAGCCTGAGGGGGCGGTACGCGGGTTGCCAATTAAATAATCTTGACCGTTGGAAATTAATCTTTTATCAATAGTCTTTCACATAGCGCGACCGACGCACCGTCGCCTCAGGTTGTCGTGCCGAGGCGCATACGTATTATTAACATTCCTTATAGCATTTAGTCTCCTCCCTCCGAGTTGTCGCGAGAGCGAATATCGGTAGTCTCGGATCAGACTGCCGATGCCGCTTCGGTAGAAGACTTGCGTAGGTTTAGACATTTATAATTATACATACGGTACTGTTCAAACTTTATGTAAATAAAAATATTTCGCGACTCGAATGACATCCGCACGCGAGAGGTCAATTACGTTAAAACATGCGTCGACTCGATTATAACTTGATCTCTTTTCGTTCTCTCTGTGTAGATGTCGGTCGAGTGTTTTGGGTGTTATGGAAATTAGAATGTGAAAGTGGAAATGTATTGTAATAGTACCCCGGCAGCGTGCGCGGCCGAAAGCAACTGACTTTGTATAATGTACTCATGTTTTACGTTCATAGAAAATAGCGAATGTATCGGATGCAAGGATTCCATTTGGTAATTTGGTTAAAGGTCTGCGCCCGCTGCCGAGCGGTCCTGCCGCGGCGCGGCCTGTGATAGTTAGCGTAAGTCGCGTTGTGGTCGCGTGCGCGTGCGGCGCGAGTATAGGCTACACATCATCCTACCTCCTCAGGCGCAACTTATTTCCAAAAGTTCACGCCTCTAGTGTTTTCTAAGAACTTTTGATTCCCCAATGGGCTGCACTTATTAAAAATAATATTGATTTCCTTTATCAGTTAGAATATGGTTTTCAAATTTCATGGATCCATTGGCTAAATAAGTAAGTGGACCTTTGGGAATACGCCCAATTTTCAAGTAAGTGCTGTCTAAATGGTTTTGACAGTTTGGGTAAGATGATGTGTGGCTGCGTGTGGGGCGAGTGTCGGGAGGAGGCGCGGGCGCCGCGAGATGTCGCTTACTCTAGCGCCTTCGTACATGGTCCTATTAATTACTATTTGTCTGTTAGAAAATATTTGTAATAGTCTTTTTTATGTACAATTCCATGAAAGTGGCCGCCTACCGAATACGACATTCTAAAGTCACATACGACTCTTGCCCCTTTTAAATTTGGTAAATCTCGTGCATAGTGTGGCAGTCTTCAGGGCGCTACCGGGACGATTACGGAGTTTCAGCGAACCCCGTCTATTTCAAATGAATACACTACGTATTTTTACGCTCTCTTAACATGATGGGTTCCCCTTTCTTTAGGGACGTCCTGGCTGCGCCTATAATATAGTCAATGTAATGTATAGAGGCCGGTCACTGCGCAGGTGCCGGCCGCAAAGTGTCTAGCGTTGTGGCGCGCGCCGGCGGCTAGCTGTGCTGTGTGTGACCTCGGGACCGCTGCAGCGGGCGATGCCGCGGGAGACCGCTCCGATCACAGCTGCACGCCAAGTATTCGTTATAGATGTGAGGCGCAGCACCAATACTCTTCGTATGTAATACGCGACTACGCCGGCGCTCGCGTGGACACAGAAATCTATATTTTTAACCGACTCCAAAAAAGGAGGAGGTTCTCAATTCGTCTGTATGTATAATATTTTTTTACAATCTCTATTCATTGTGATTATCATAGCATCTATTCTCTGTATAATATTTTTCTATTGTTAACTCTTAAGTAGTCTAGATGTATTAGAACAATAATTCTCTTGGAGCTAGCGTTACGAGTCAATGTAGCCAAATGAATAAAGTTACGAGAACACTTCCTAAGGCATTGTTTCATTTGCGAGAGAGCGCGGGGAAGTGCGCGGCCGCCATTGTGTTTATTGTGCTATGAAACAGAAGACATTTTATACAAAAATGTGTTGGTAGTTGTTTTGACAACGTTATAAACTATTTTAGATATTCTCGCTCGTGGCTCGGCTAGTGACGCCTGTGTGCGGCCGCGCACAGACCAAGCGATTACCTAAGATGTTCACAATGGTCAAAGCGGTCTCGCTAAAAGGACAAGTTCAGACGTTCCGACGTTTCCAGGTTATATTCCTAGTCATCTATCTAGTTCAAGGGGTGGCCTGAGACTAGGCGGTTTGTATAAATTGTCTGGCATTTTTAAAATAAATATATTCAGCAATTTTCAGAATTTGCAGATCATGTGTAAATACTGCAAGCTTTAAGAGAGAGCTTGCAGTACTTACCAACCAACTTTACCAAACCAACGATCCCGGTCAGCCCTCATTGATAGATATCATTACAAACTAGTCTAATGTGTTCACACAATAACCTAGTAACGCTGTTTTTGCCGCAAGCGCCTGAAGACCTTGCACAATGGCGGAGTTATCTGCGCATCTCAAGAGCGGCAGATAGATGCTATCTGATCGGCGGCTTTGATCTGCCCGGCCGGCGCGTGGGCAGCGTTGTGTGGACCGACATATTAGTGTGCCCACTTTTACTCTTCATCGCTTTTCCCGCTGAAGCAAAATTGTTACAAGTTACATACTTTCTAATTCCAAATTATGTCCATTCAAGAGTAACAAGAAGCGTGGAATTCGTTTAAAAGTCACATACCTATTCAAAAATACTGATAGCAAATACCTACTTCAACGATTTATTGGCTTCCTGCAGTAGCTACCTACTTATTAAAATTTCAAAAACAATTATTTTGGAATTGTATTATGCTGTTAAACGTGTGAATATTGCTACATACCACCATACTTTGGTCAATAAAGAAAAATAGAGGGGATTTCTGCAACTGCGATGACCCATCCATCCGATCCGTGAAAGGAGCTTGAATGATCCCCAACGTCGGGGTTACCACAATAGGTTTATACTTTAAATTTTTACTCATATATTTAAATGAAGTATTTAGTTAACGAATTCCTGACGAAATTTCATTCACCACCATCAGACCTCAATTTGATGATGTGATGTAGAAATAACTTGACTGGCATTTGGAATTCGAATAAAGTCATGACGTGAATTATGAATTTATATCATTATGATTAGGGTGAATATACGACAGCGTCTAATTATGGGGAATGTAAATGAGCTAATCAGTATGTAAGTGTGTATCAGTGCCGCGGGCGAGTAGCGGTGAGCGCGCCAGTCGAGGCGCGACCGCCGCTCGGAGCGCACGCCACGCGACCACACGCGACACGCGACGCGCGACCGCTGGAGTGCAGTGAGCGACGTGTCCGAGTGCAGTGCGCGACCAGCCCGGCACGTGCTTCCGACCGCACCGACACCGACGGCATCGTCACGATTCAGGATTACTTCTACTGTCAAAATATATCCCTTTGTAAGTATCGCTTGCCAGTGATGACATTACAAAGTTGCGGGTCGGCTGACTACCCTCAAATTACACTATAAAATCATTGCACATAATATTTCGGTTTCGATCTAGGTATTTGAGTGAAAACTAATAATCTAATTAGACTGATAAGCAAAACTACTCTTTGATAATAATGGCTGTACGCTCCATAATTAATTTTTATACAATTATATTCATCAATGTTTACTCATCAGAAAATGTACTTTGATGATGCAATAAATTTTTGTCATTCGGAAGTAGTTATATAGATCTTCAATGTTCAATATAATCAAGCGGTACTTCTTCACCGTATTAGAATAGCTGTTTGTTGATATGATAAATTCTGCTTTTCTACTTTGGTCAGTTTTAACGTTCTGTCTGAAAAACAAACATTGGCGCAGTTTTCAATATCTATGGGTATGACTACTGATTGTTTCCCTAATTTATTTAAAATCCATTTTGCTCTTACCTTTATATTCTTAAAAATAAGCAGCCGTTGACGGCAGTGTGCTAGCCTATAACTCGGACTTGAACGGTAAATCACAGGAGCATCAGTGGCCCTAGCGAAAAGTTGCAAGTTAATGTGATGTCATTGAAGTACATTTGTTATGATTTTTAAATACATAACAAGGTTTGAGACGTACTACGTAACTGCTACACTTTGCACAGTAGGCAGCGCGACCCGCGAGGACGGGCGGGCGTCGCCAAGGTCTCGCGCTTCGTGCACCACTAGTTACCTAATTGTTTTGTACACCACCTGAACAGCTAGTGTGTGAAATTATAGTTCAGGCACATAGCATTCCATTTTAGCTCGCGCCCCGAAATCATTCCTACACAGATGACTTCTGTTATTCTCCTACTACGAGTAGGTAAGTAGGTAGAACCTTAGCTAATTACCGCGTACCATTTTGAAATGCTGTCAAAATCAAATCACGCGGGTTATTATGATTAAATATATTTCGCTCATCGAAATACTTTATGATCATTATCTACTATTATATTTCGTCGCTCCATTCTTCAGATATAATACCAGGTAGTCCCCTTAACCTACATGGCAACGACGCACTTTTTAGAAATTTTTTAATTTATTTTACTTGTAACCCTAAAACTCGAATTTATTCGATGGCAACACTAAAATACTAGTCTATCTACATACGTGCATTCACATTGAAACCTCATTCCTTTTTCGTGCGTGGCAGCGAACGGACGCCCACAAAGTCGATTCTTTTTTCTATTTACGTCTAAACGAACGGCTGAAAAATATGTAGTTACATATAAGTATTCGAAAAGTAGAAGAGTTACAAAAGAGACGAAGAGTTACGGCAGCTTATTCGTCGGATTCCGAGCCCGACAAACAGTAGTACCAGTCGATGTAATCAGTGATAATTACTTTTTAATTATCATTATTTAACTCTGCCTGACCGGGAGGTTGCCGCGATGGTGATATACCTACAACGTTATTTCGTGACGTTTCGCTACGCCGGGAGGTTGACCGCGATGTTAACACAATGGCAAATTAAAACATTTATGTTTTAGTTATTTATCTAATTAAACACCGGGAGGTTGTTCGAGATAACAACACGAAGGTTAACTATCACTCCTGACCTGAACATATTCAACTATTAAGCCATTTAACTTGGCCCGACCGGGAGGTTGCCCGCGATGGTAACACGACGGTGATAACTACCTACAAAGGTTTTAGTTTCGCTACGCCGGGAGGTTGACCGCGATGTTAACACAATGGCAAATTAAAACATTTATGTTTTAGTTATATACCTAATTAAACACCGGGAGGTTGTTCGAGATAACAACACGAAGGTTAACTATCACTCCTGACCTGAACATATTCAACTATTAAGCCATTTAACTTGGCCCGACCGGGAGGTTGCCCGCGATGGTAACACGACGGTGATTCCTACCCACAAAGTTTTTAGTTTCGCTACGCCGGGAGGTTGACCGCGAGATGTTAACACAATGGCAATTTAAAACATTGAAATGTTTTAGTTCTATACCTTATTAAACACCGGGAGGTTGTTCGTGTTGTTCACGAAGGTTAACTCCTGAACACATTCAGTTCAGAGGGTGGTTAAATTTTAATTAATAACGCAATTAATAACCGAGGTTTGTATTGAACAGACATCGGCGAGGTGTGTGCGGCTGAAGCTAGTCGCTAGCTAATCGTAACGGACATTGTCCAATCTGAGGCCCTGTCCGAAGGATTTTGAAGATGTCGAAATCCTCGCTTTGGATACAAATAATTTGCTACCAAACGAAGAGCCTGTCGTTGACCAAACTATCACAGTACCCGCCATTGCGGAGCCTACCGCTGCACCCAGTGCCGATATTCCTTCCCTTCAATCTAGATAACAATACGATATTTTACGCCCAAATATTTTAGCGGCCCTCGGGGAAGTTGCAGACGATTCCCCCGATTTTGGCGGAAAAAATACATTCATAACCATAAAAATAACCTTGTTAAAATTTGGACACCCTTATTATAATATAAAATGGTATGACAAAAGACCATCGTAAAAAAAAAAAAATGGTTAAGCGATTATTCTCTTATCAGAGAAAGTCACCTACTTTACACCCCGAAATCAGGGCCGCCATCCCCGAAACGGGTAGATTTGGAGACAAAAAGCTCAGCATGTCTCAACAACAGTCAGGAGTCGGTATCATTGCTACCAACAAAGGCCTCAATAAATTACTAACTACTAATACTCAAATCGAAGCCATTAGAGCCATACGCTTTCTATCCGATCTTCATTTCCTACATATTGAGACTCAGAAAAAATCCCTGTCTCAAAAACCCTTTTTTGGTAATACACTATCTGTAAAGATCAAAACTTCCAGGCAATACCCAAGGACAACAGATAAAAAAGAGCACTACTGTGCCTAAGCCATCAACGGTTCAGTTGACAAGTCTGGCCAACAACCAGAGAAACTGCCTAGGGCCCCCTCGCTCCGCAAAAAAGGGGGGGGGGGGGGGGGGAGGTGCTCACGTGCACCCGCCATCACCTACAACAGTAGAAACTAATCAGGTCCACGCAGGTACCGATAATCCTAATATTTTTATATATGGATTAGAGATGGAATAGACAGACCTTTCGATAAAGATTTTTCACAAACTAACTTTATTAATTCCAAAAGGGAAAAGGTTTAAGTGCCTTTTGCCTATTCAAAAATTAGGTATTACATTTAGGGGCCATTTCCACCTATAAACCCATCGAGAACGGTCGATATTTATCAAAGATAAATATAAATTTAGCACCTACACTTAACGGTGATAAACGGTTCATTCTCAATTTAAAGTCTATAGACCGTTGTGTAACAAAGACTCGTTCTAAAATTATTGATCCTTTTTTAGCCAATTTTGCCTCAAGGAGGCTATTTATTACTTAGTAGGTACCAGTTAATGAAGGCTATCGAAAATACTTACTTACGTTTTCATTTTCAAAATATTCAATCCGATCTAATTACCCTATGGCCTTTCAATAAGACCTAGAGTTTTTACTAAAACTATGAAGGAAGTACATACATAGTTAAATTTCTCAGGGTTTACAATCAGTATTTTACTTACACAATAATATTGTGTACATACATACATAACATATTATGTTAGGTATAGGTCGGCTAACTTACAATGACGGCGTGCATAATGTAAACAAAACTTTACAATTATTATTTATTTGTCTCGGATTCATAATTAATTTTGATAAAAGTTTGAAAAATGTATATTTTTAGGGTTTGGTTTCGATACCACTAATATAACAACTTCATTACATAATAAGAAGTTATGATAGAATCTTTTTACGCTGAATAAGTCTTCACAAAAAAAAAAAAAGTTCTCAAGTAGGCATCATGTCCAGCCAGATAATTATATTTGTGCAAAAAAAAAAAAAAATACGACAAAATAAAAACAAGACAAAGACAGGCGGGGGTGGTTACATAAAACGGGTCCACGGAGCATAGAAAGAAACCAAAAGCCGGTTTCACATCAACTAGGTATTAAGAGTTATTAGCAATGTTCTTTGTGAGGAAGACTATTTGGCCCGTGACATGTTAAATTGTGCAACCTTGTCACGTATGTCTTGACAACACAACCGCATTGAGTTACATTAATATAATTTCCCCATTTAAACAACCTAGCAGGAAAATTTTGGCAATGGTGTGAGGAGTGAGGAATCACGATATTTGGCCCTTATATTAAGACCAAAGACAGACAGACAAAGCAGATTTTGAATCACGAAGATTTAATCCCGACAGTGAGTGGGGATATTCTCCGATCCGATAGCTTTCGAGAAAGTAGTCTCCAAATTTGGTTAGCCAGATTGACTTATTTGCTTCTCGCGTCAATGCAAAATGTGATATATTTGGCTCCCCGATCATAATGTTTCGTGTCGATGCATTTACCACAAGATGGGAAGATTATTATTCTTAACGTTTCCCGCCTACTCTTTTAATTCTAAAGTGCTTACAAAAAATTATAAATAGAAAAGCTGAAGGCATTTTAGTTTTTTCCAAATGGCCGTCACAGCCATTATATCCGCTGCTAAAAAGTTTAATAGTTTCCGAAATAATATATATTTTTAATGCCAAATCAAAAATCTGTGTCCAATCCTGTTTCGGGAATCACACTTAACACCGCCTGCACCAATACCTTACGCTAGCGGTAGCGAAGCTCCCCGACAAGCATTAATAATTATTCGTAACATCCTATCAGAAGCTGTAGACCTGATGCTCGCATCGTTCTCGAACAATACGAAGTAACAGTAGTGTAAGTTTTAAAGTCTGGTAGCAATTTGGTGAGGCTAGAAATCTACACATTTTTGATTGTACCGGGTCTGAAGTAATTATCTTTCTTGACCCAAAAGTTCCAAAAAGGTCCTAGCTTGGCACTCTAAACTGTCACAGGTCAGTCTTTTATTTGTTGCTGGGTAACAATACAGGGTCAAATGCCTGCATAAAACTACTTCTCAAAGGCGTATTTAAGTCAAAACCTTTAAAAGCAAAATATACGCATACGTAGGACCTACAAGTAGTACTCAACTTCATAACAAGTTGGGTTGGTACCCCAACAATGATATTAGTCTTGAAAAACTTACGAAATTTTGCTAGCTTTGTGCACCTCACAGGGTACAAACATTGTCTATATAATAAAATTAGAGAATGTCAAGGTTCTTTCTAATAACCATAACGTGTATAACAATAGCCATAACGGATATTATTAAAACTTCAGCCCCTAATCGTGAACAACTGCTTCTATTCTACCTTTATCATAGAAAATAAGAACACATGTCCAGCGAGTCCAGCGACAGTTCTACTGGACTATAGACCTACCTATGTTACACCGAAAATATCAGAAGTTCAAAGGTAGTTATTGTCTTTTATAAGGCCTCACAAACCTGTATCCTCACAGACCATAAGTAGATGGCTGAAATCAATTTTATTCCAGAGCGGCATAGACATACCTATCCATATTCAGTGCTCATAGTAGGTAGGTACGAGACACGCCTCCACCTCGACAGCTAGTGCAGCGGGTGTATGTATTGATATTATACGTAAAGCAGCAGGATGGATTAACATACTTTTGCTAGATATTATAAATTCATTAAAGGAAATAATTTTGCATGGTCAGTTTGCTTTCGACCATGATTAATTTAATATCTAAACTAAGTAAATAACTGCGTATTTATTAACACATGTACATATATGTATGTATGTATATATTCGAGTGATAATTAATTATGGAGAATAAGAAACTACGTAGTAATATAATTTAGGTACTCTTCTTATTCATAATAGGTACCTATTGATACATAAATTACCAGTATGAATGAATATAACGTTCTTTCAAAATCGTAATCTCTGAAAGTCTACCTGGTATTATATCTGAAGAATGGAGCGACGAAATATAATATGTGATCAAAGGAACTTCAAAGTGAAGTTCGATCATTATTATATGAGTCGCTCCATTCGAAGATATAAGTACCCAACCCACCCTATCCCTATCTTGATTTTGAGAAGAACAACCAAATCTCTAAAGGAATGAGGTTTCAATGTGAATGCACGTATGTAGATAGACTAGTATTTTAGTGTTGCCATCGAATAAATTCGAGTTTTAGGGTTACAAGTAAAATAAATTAAAAAATTTCTAAAAAGTGCGTCGTTGCCATGTAGGTTAAGGGGACTACCTGGTATTATATCTTCGAATGGAGCGACTCATATAATAATGATCGAACTTCACTTTGAAGTTCCTTTGATCACATATTATTTTCTTTTCTGCCGGTGGGTTGCAAGTGCACCCTTTGCACTCGCCCATGCACGAGTACCTACCTCAGTAACAAAACAATCAACAAGCAGCCCCAAAAGTTACGATGCTTTATTGTTGAGCTTGCCACAAGCTTGTGTTGCTCTACAAAAGGTAGATAACTGCGGTGTGGATGCACCGTTAATGCACAACAGTAGACCATAGATACGTACAATTGTATTTGACATCAATTGTATCATACCTACCTTGTAAGCAAACATAAGTAAGGTATCTTACTCATACTTGGGAACCAATTTTGTGAACACGCATAATTCTGGACTTGTCGAGCTACGACGATTCACTAAAATGTAACCAAGGTGCAGAACTATGTAGCTAGAAGACGTTTGTGCCATAATGGCACAAACGCTAGCTAGAAGAGCTCTCTATCTCTTTATTACGAGTATAGGCCAATTCGCCTTCGTAGCCGAGCAATCAAGATTCCCTTCTGCCCTTGGCCGCGCTCGGCAGATACAACGCTAGTCACGGGGTCACTGACGCACTTTGATTTCCAGATAGGAGTTTACTATGGGAATTGTTTTCCTTATTGGTGTGTCTCAAATACATGCGCCGACAGCAGGCAGGTTAGGGACAATTCGGTGTTTTAATAATTGACCGCGACCAAGCTAAAGCTATACCTAGCTATGCAGATTGGGGTGTAGGTAGTCTTGAAGCTGATAGGTAGGTACATTACAGCACCAGGCTCTTATTATTAGGCCGCTAAGTATGCCACAGCAGTCTAGCTGCGGCAGCCCAAGTAGCTATAGGAGTGATGGCTGCTCCACTGAGCAGGGATAAAACTAAAACCCTTGATATTAAGTACATATGCTTTGACGCCATGCTTTCGGTATGTAAGTGAGTTGTGTGCCCCCAGGGTGCGGGGCGGCGCCAGGCCCCCGCGATGGTGAGCGCGGCGGCGGGCAGCGCGCGCGCACCATGAGGAAGTTCATGCGCACCGCGCCGAGCCGAGCCGCGCCCAACGGACACGCCGCGCACGCCGCGCACTCGCCGCACGCCAACGGACATGCCAGTGAGTCTCACTCTTGTCTTGTTACGTCACACCTTTTTTTAGGGGGCAATGCATTAGCCACCTTTACGCCGCCTCTGGGGGGAGGCGACATAGTGTGTGGGAGTTGTGGGACTCACACACACTAAACCCTCCTTTGTCGTCAGTGGGCAGCAGCTTGTGGGGGCTCGAGTAGCGGCGAAGCATACGGCTGCATTATCGGAGAAAAGTTTCGAGCAAAAAACAGAGCTATCATAGGGCGACGCGCTTCTAGGTTCCCTGCTACCTTTCTATTCTCTACCCAAAGTTGTCTGGAAGAGATTGCTCATAGTGATAAAACCGCCTAAATTGTACAACAAATGTACCTACCTACCTTACCTACCTATACTTTTCTAATTTCCTAAATGTTTCTATCAATGTAGATTTATGAGAGCATTTCTGTGTTTGGGTAAGATACGTTATGCATTGTTGATACGTCAGACTTAACAACTGCCTTCCCGTGCGCAGACGCAAGGTGGCAATTATTGTTTGCCACTGCAGTTGTCATGGGCTAAAGTGGCGCTTATATCGGCTGCACGATCTTGGACTTCCCGTTACGTAGGAACATAAAAAAGATGACCTTAAACATAACGAAACGCAGATTGCGTCAATATGTTGGTGTTTTTACCGTATTATGAGGAACTCGTCCCTGTCGATGTTGCCCGAAAAGAACGGAATCCTTTATTCTTTAGAGATATTTCTTTTCCTAGTTCTAAATAATTATTCATTCAGTATTCAGGCTCCTTGTGAGCAAGTAGGTGGTCCATCGCGACCGAACAGCGGCCGCGGCCTCGCCGTCGTTAGCGCCGCCTCGCTAATCGGCCGTACACATCGATGTAGCGAAGTCTTCATTAGGGGCAGCGCAGATGACAGACTATCCGTGACACACTTTTTTGCAATTATATTCAGTAACGCACACGACGCGCAAAAATCTGTCGTGAATATTTCACAGACTCAACGCACACGACGCACATCTTCGAATATTCTGTCGGCAGACCTAGACGCTCTTTTTAAATGTCTCAGACGCAGACTCTATCGCACAAAAGGTGTGCCGTCTGCGCTGCACATCTAATACTACCTACGCTAAATATTATGTCATTTTTTTTTCAATAAATTTTATTTTTGCATTTGTGGTAGTTCGTAGTAAGTGCATGCATACCTATTTATTTTCAACTATAAATGTGTTAATTTCACGTAAAACACAATTAATTGTGGGTATTGTATAAACTGACCGACAAACATTTAACCTAGTCTAGTATACTTATTGCAGTCTTGACTGTTGGTTGTTCTAACTCACTTATTACTATTTCATCATCGAATTTCATTGCGCGCGCAGCACATATTAATTATTGAACACAGAATCATAAATGACACAACAAAAATGCATGATAACACCAAATCGAGAAGGTAGCTCAGCATTTTACTCGCGACCTGCGCCTGCGCCGGTGACGTCGCGCACGACACGGCCCTCATTTTAGCTTAGTGTGCTGCACCAAATAAACATCTAGGCACAAATATAATATTAATACACACCGCTATATGTGCGTTTGTAGAGTATAATGTAGATTCTTTTATTTTGTGGATTCGTATAAAGGTGTCATCTTGTGCTCTAACCTATGAGAGCACCCCTCTCTAAAATTATACATACAATCAATAAAATGCATCATACATCGAGCTACTTGTTGCTTGGCAGATGGCTTTGTATCGTATTTGATGAGAGTGTCCTTCCAAGGAATCCGAAAGCGATGTGACTTAAACACCCGAGTTATATTCGAAAATAAATATATAACTTCAAACGCTACAAAGACTAGCTTGAAAGGGCACAGTTCTCAGAGCCGTAAAAATGATTACAAATTAAATTGTATTTTGTAGATAAGGTGGCTATGTCGAGTGTTCTTAGTTTGCTTGAGGTTAGGTACTTCGTGGAATATTTACCGGCTACGTGTCTTTACAACTCGAGACCAGCTCCCAAAGATAGCCTACTTTTGTAAAGTACCTACTTACATTTGGTAAAATGGTTAAACAACCACAACAGATGAAAAGATATCTTTGACGCAATGACATTGCAGATGTTGAAATCGATAAGTTATTTTTATCGATAAACTAAGTGTAAATATTATACCAAAAGTATCTATCGCACTTTGAGTAAAAAAGGGACAATTTATATTCTTTACTAGCTGTGCCCGCGACTTCGTCCGCGTGGCATAGTTTCTTGGGTAGTGATTTTAATGACCCCTAGTGCCTGGCAGCTGGCAGCGGCGCGGCGCAGATCTCGGCGCGCTTTATATACCCGCGCAAACGTACAGCAGGCTCGACGTGATTAGTTAAATGGGCGTAACTTTTTTATTTATGGACCGATTAACATGAAACAAACACTAAATGTTAAGGGAAGCTTCCAGCAATATATTAGTGAAAACCGCATCTAAATCGGATACGCGGTTTCTGAGATTAGCGTGCACAAACATACAGACAAACCGACAAACAGACAAAAATTCCAGAAATCATTGTTTTGGGTACTATTGCATTAATAAAGGCCTCCCATAATATTTTTTCACATATATCTTCCATGTACAGACAGCGATTCGTTACATTTTTATTATATGTATAGAAGAAGATATAGAAGAAGATAGAAGATATAGATATAGATAGAAGAAGATTGCACACCATATAATTAGACTTAAAACTAGGTAGACATTTGTTGTACAATATAGGCGGCCTTATCGCGGCCTTATCTTATTATAAGCGGTCTCTTCCAGGCAAAGGCAACCAACAATGTATTCCATGATCAATGAATCAATTAAGTAGGTAATGCCACTTAAAGAATAAGTAAACTATATAATTAATATCTATTAAATATAGATATTCTTGATTGCACATATAAAACTAAACCTAAAACACAAGAAAAAGTCTCTTCCATACAACAAAACTGACTTTTCCCCAAACTCTATTATTATTTTTTATAAATAGAGCTTTCAGGATGACCTCACTCCACCTGATGGTAAGCGGTCGTGAGGTCCAAAAGTTAGGTCGACAGGCACAATAGAACAAACTCACTGCGGTTGTCGCCCTCACCCTGAAGACCCACTGAGATGCCGTTTCACTCCCCGCCTAAAGAACCCAGGATTGTAAGAGGAAGGAAACACATGAGCTGGAAGGGCATTCCATGACTTAATGGCACGGGGCAAGAACGAGGAACTAAACCTCTTAGTGCGCGCCACTATCGTCTGGATGGTATGCGGATGACAACTCTGTCCAGCACATATTATATCTTACTTGGTAATTATTAGGCGAAATTTGAGGCCCAGGCGCAGCGCAGCGGCGCGCGCGCACAATGGCCGGGCCTGCCCCGCCGCGCGGCTCATTTGACTCATAATGACATGCACGCATCGGTTACATGCGTGTAATCATTTGTTATCAGCTAAAAATGTTCGTATACCAATCTCATCATCATCAGCTTCTAACAGTTCTCTGCTGAACATAGGTCTTTTCTAATGATCGCCGCTTTGATCGATCGGGTTTCTCGTATCCAGCACTTGCCAGCCGTCCTACACTACGTTTGCCGAGACGCGGCCTCCACTGCAGAACTCGCTCATTAATATCATCGCTAGGCTGCCAACGGCCACTGCTGGACTTAATAGGCCTTTTTTTTTTTTTTTTTTTTAGAGGGGAATGCATTAGGCACCGTCATGCCACCTCCGGGGGGAGGTGACATGGTGTGTGGGACTCACACCTCCCGAAATGGGAGGGTATACCCACTAAACCCCCCTGTGTCGCCAGTGGGCAGCAAGTTGCAAGGGCACGGGCAACGCCGAAGCATACCGCCGCATCCCTGCATGCCCTGGCCAGCCGCAGATGACAAGCGGCCAGCACTCCTGGTCCGGGGAGGGCAAATACCCCTACCCCCGGCTTCCGGGGAGCAATAGGGTGCTCCCCAGGCGGACCTCGTGCAACGGTGTGGTTGCACCCACCACACCGTTACGCCCCTATGAGTGGATCGCGCCCCCCGCACTCACCACTCGGGGCTCGAAGGAGAGGCTCAGAGGGCATACGATGCGTTGTATGCCCTCCGGCGACGCCCGGGCCGGGGGCGGCGTAGAGCGGGCGCGTCTACCGCGGCCTCACGCTCTCTTTCCGCCGCCTCCTTCTGCGAGATCACTGTCTCGCAGAATGCGAGCATCGCTCGCCAGACCTCCTTCGACGCCGTCATCTGCCGCAAGAGTTGCGGCAGATCGAGGTCCTGTGCGACAGTGACGAGGACGGAGCGCTCATTGGCCCAGGCAGAGCAATGCCTAAGCGTATGCTCTGCCGTGTCCTCCGAGCCACTGTCGCAGTGACGGCATAGAGGATCAGGTTCACGCCTGATCCTCCACAAGTACCGGCCGAAGCAACCATGTCCCGTGAGGACCTGGGTCAGCCGGTACGTCACCACTCCGTGAGGGCGCCGCATCCACTCTTCCAAGATGGGGCCAATGGCCTGAGTGGTGCGGCGCCCCCAGGGGGCGGTCTCGAGGCGCTCACGCCATACTGCGAGCGCCTCCGCCTCAACGGCCACCCTTTGCGCTCCGACCTCGGCGGGCGCAGGCCAGAGGCCCCGCGACCGCTGCTCGGCTCGTCACAGATATACTGCAGCGAGTACGGCAGCGTCTAGGTCCCAGGGTAGGGACCCAGCAATCGCGATGGCGGCATCCGCGGATATAGTTCTATATCCGCGGATGGCCCTCAACGTGAGGGGGCGTTGGGCCCTCCACAGCGCGCGGGAGGTCTCCATTGTAATGGCGCCGGCCCAGACCGGTGACCCATAGAGGGCCATCGACCTGAGGACGCCTAAATAGAGCCTTCGACACGCCGCAGAGGGCCCCCCTACATTGGGCAGCAGTCCGCTCAGTGCGCCTGCCGTCCCCCGCCAGTTTGGGCCACAGCTTTTCAAAGTGACCCCGAAACGTCCACCGCCCGTCGAGCCACAATCCCAAATATTTTAGGATTGTGCCGACGGGAATCCGCACGCCTTCTACCACCACGACAGAGTCGGTGGGAGGCGCGCGCCGAGGCCCATGGAAACATAGGGCCTCGGTCTTCTCTAGGGCCACTTTTAGGCCCAAGGCCCGGATTCGACGGACCACTGCCCCCGCCCCCTCCGAGGCGCGCTGTATGGCCTCGGCGTGGGTTTTCCCTTTGGCCGTCACCAGGGTGTCGTCAGCGTAACAAGTTACACCGACGCCAGCCGGGAGACGGCCGCGGAGGACCCAGTCGTAGCCGATGTTCCACAGGAGCGGGCCAAGAACCGAACCCTGCGGAACACCGCACGACATAGGATGGGTCTCCACGCCAGTGCGCGCCTCATAGGCTACGCTCCTACCCTCTAGGTAAGAGCGCACCGCCGCCTGCAGGTATTCCGGCACACCATGGTGGCGGAGTGCCTGCAGGATACAAGGCCAGGGGAGGGAGTTGAATGCATTGGCGATGTCAAGAGACACCGCCATCAAAACTCCCCCCTCGGCCACCGCCCGATCTGCCAACCCCTTAACGCGGAGGATGGCGTCTACTGTGGAGCGTTCGGATCTGAAGCCGTACTGGTACGGCGACAGATCCGGCCCCACTCGCGTCAAGTGCTGGTTGAGCCGGGAAGCAATTAGACGCTCCAAAAGCTTCCCGGCCTCATCCAGCAAGACGATCGGGCGGTATCCCGACGGGGAATCTGCTGGGCGCCCCTCTTTCCTTAACAGGATCAGGCGCCCCACTTTCCACACCGCCGGGAAATGGCCCTGGCGCAGCGCTTCAGACGCCAGGCGTCTGAAGCGCTCCTCCAACCAACCAAGAGCCAGGGCCAGCACCTTGCCCGGTACTCCGTCCGGGCCAGGTGCGACGCTCTTAGAGCGCAACCGCTTCACAGCTGCGCTCACCTCCTCCTCCGTAACCTCCTCGAATCCTTGACCCGCTGGCGGATGCGGGTACATTCGAGGAGGCTCCCACCCGGACTTAATAGGCCTCCCTCAATGACAATTGTCAAGTAGGGGGATTCGCCATAGTCACCGTAAACGCTGCTACTCGTGATATTCCCTTAGTCGTATTCTACGACACCTAAGTACGGGATGAGAGGGGCTGGACCACACGAACCATAATCCTAATCTATCTGCACCTAAACCGTGAGGGGTTTTCGAAATGTAGACGACACCAAAATATGCATTAGAATGGACATATTGCTTCCATTTGGTCAGAATATTGAATTTTGTCTCTAGCGGATATTTTATTTCCAAACAGCAATATTGACTGAAGTATAGGTACTAAGTGCATTCATTCATATACAAATACATGAGAAAGAGCTAAGCTATCGATTGTAGTAAAGTAACTTAGCATACTTAATAAGTGCTTACGTTTTACTGATTATAAAAACAAATAGGTATGCCTCCACTATATTCCATTTTGATACGATGGAGGATCGACGACACCCGGGTTATAGATTACCAAGAACGTTTGGAGATGTCTAGAGAATCGCCCTTGAGGTGTATATGAGTATCAATACATTGTATTCTTGTAAAAAAATTTGCTGTTTATCATTTATAAATAAATTGTTGATTCTGATTCATTGCAAACAAATGACTGTTAATAAAAGCCAAGACGGTAAGATTGGTTCAATCTCTGCTGCTTCCACAAATTACGGGCGCAGCAATAGTTTTTGTTATTTATAAAATATTACGGTACAATAATCGCGTCTAGTCGAGTAACGTTACTCGCGCCCGAAACTGTTTAATTCGCGGCTGCCAGCGCCGCGTGCGCCCGCGCAGCGCCGGCGACGCACCGACAGTACACGCGTGATATACAGGTACAGATACATTACTCGCTAAATCTAATGTTTAAAATGTTTATTCTACGATGCTAGCACAGTACGACTACTTTACGGCATAAAAAAAAGAACCTTCATAGGGAATCATTATATTGTACCCAGAGGAAGGCCGGCACAACATCACTCACTGACCGAAATGTTTAGAAGTTGCTGAAAGCCACGGCATTAAGTAGTGAACTCTAATTTAGAAAATGGAGCCACAATAGATCAGTAGTAATGGTCGAGGTATATCGACCATTACCATTACTGATCCGTGTACGAGACTGGGGACAATATTCTTCGCAAATGAGTAAATGAATCTCGGAGTCAATAATGTATCAGACAGCGAGCGTTACGACATATGGCTTGTTCTCTCTTATTCCAGTACTTATTAACAGTTCGTGAAGTGTTTCTATAAAATTAGTTGTTAATGTCGCAATTGCAATAGAGCCGGGCGCTTGGTACCGCAGTGAGGCCGCAGTCGACGCAGGCGCAGGCGCGGTTCCCACGCTCCGCGCGATATGGACGCGAGCGCGCAGTGAAAGTGCCCAATGCGCGCACGCACTACCCGACCATGCCTGTGCCTGTAGCCCAGACGCTGCACGCTGGAGGCTAACGCTTCTACTTACCAACTACAATTGCCTAAGCGTGCAGAATTACGACGGCCTACATTATATTCGATATTTCACGATTGAACTACTAAGACACATAGATCCTCTATACCTACCTACGTGATATAAATTGACGGTTGACTGGAAGAGATCGCTATAACCGATAAGACAATCTAAATTGTACTAATTTAACTTGTAGTCCTGTATGTGCAATGAAGAATACAGGAGTAAATGAATCTTTGAATTAGAGAATGAATATATCTCTAAAATATGCCTGTGGTTTCGGAGCTTAGGAACTTCAGGAATTCAAAAAAATGTATGACATTTTTCACGTGTTTCTTTAGGTCCTGGGTAACATTTGCATAAAAGTAAGTAAAAGTACCTAAAGTAACCTATAAACTCCGCAGATCTTATTTAAATTACCTACAATCACTACACAGATTCCATACCGTCCGATTTCAATGAAGTCCTTGAAATACTCCATAATTGTTCGACTTAGTCCCCTCGAATTCGTCTAGTCTTAAGTTCACTATTTACAGTGCTCTTATTACAAAGTGATTCTGAAGGACAGGCGTCCTTTGAACACGGTCTGCATCAAATTGTGATTTCTTCGTTCTATCAATCCGGCGCGCCGAGGCGGCGATTACGCGCGGCGCGGGCGCAGGCGCACGCTGGTAAATCACGATTTCGTGTTCCTAATCTATGCGCCGCTTTGTGGCGCCGCGCCCGCGGTCGTGCCCGAAACCGAGAGTTGATCAATATTACGATCCGCACAACACAATTCCATTCATCAAATCAAATCGATCTCAACTCCCATTGCTCGGTGGTCCAGTCTGCGCGGGTTTATGCGAGTAATGGTTTCGTACCACGTTTGTAAACACCAGATAGTGCTGCTCCAGTGGTTCTTGTATAACATAATAACGCAACGTGTCCAATTATTGTCAATAAATCATGAAGCCGAGTGCATCGGCGCATGCAGCCGCTTATCTGGCGCGGCTCGTTGGTCGCAGATTCAGCTGTTAGGTACCACATGAATTCATATTAAACGTTATTTATCTATCTTAAGATCAGAGGCATTTATTATCCCGCACAAAACAAAGGTCCATAATAAATTAGAGTTTCGATTATTACACTGAAGTGTTTACGTACAAAGTACAAGCCCGGTGGCGGCAGTAGGGCGCGGCGTGCACGCGCGCATTCCGGCGCGTCGCCCGTCCCGTTGCGGCGTCCGCGACGCTGCCATTAACGACATGCGACTTGATCCACTCAACACCAATATTTAACGAATCCATAGCTCAGGCGCCAGGACATAGAGATTAGAGATGTTGTGCCAATAAGTGGACGACAAATGAAGCTTTAAAATTAATTTGTATCATATCCCTGGATTTTTGATACTGGCTCGAGAAAAATTGATGAATAAACTTATTAAATAATAATATGCTACACAGTATGTGCGATCGGCAACGCGCTGTGTGTTGTGGACTTGTGGATCATTTCACATTTAATGCACGTCCGACAGGCTTTGCCACGAGCTAAAATGTAGGGACATAATAAGTAGGATCCGGGACTTATTGAGCTTTAAATGAACTCCACCGCGTCGAGGCCATCTACCGTCGTAAATGTTATACCTACCTGCCTTCATCAAAAACGATTACATACATTTTACAGATAACTACAGTAAATTATTACACACGTATATTTTTAGGCACTATGTAGTTTTAAGATAACTATGAACTATCTGGACTGACACGGGCTGATGATGGTGATGATGAACTATCTATAGCCATGTGAATAAAAATGTAATCTTGCGCTTGAACTATCCAATTAAAATGTTCTCAGCATCCATCGAAATAATAAGAAATAAATATAATAAAATCGAGATCGAGTCATTCGTACGCGCTCGCCAAATGTACCTACTGTTGTATTAATTGTTAGGTAGGTATCTGAAGCTGCGCGCGTGCGGTGACGTCGCGTCGCGTGTCGCCTTCCCACGGCCATTAGTGGGCCCGCTGCGGCTGCGACGGCCAGTGTGAAGCGTGTCTGTCTGTGGACTTGTCTCTCGAATGCAAATCGACCCGGGATCTCTTAGTTTTGACGTGTCGTATTCACTGACTAAACCAAAATGGCAGTGAAAACCTACCGATTAATGACGACAATAATAAATCATCAATGCACAAAGATCTTGTGATCGACCCGTTTCATTGTTTCATGACAAACGTTGAAAATGATACAGAAATGATTATTAAGAGCAGTCATTGTCGTGTAAGCATTTTTATCATAGATAGTTTTCGGTAAGACGTATGTCTTGACATACAATGACGACTGGTGCGCGCTTATGCAGTTATGCGCGGCCACTGCGGCCCATTATGAGCCGGCTAATTAGCGAGCACCGGCACACACCGCGGGGCGGCTCTGCACCCGTCAGGTGAGGCCTAACAACGTGGTGCGTGACACACGTCATGACTTTGTAGTCTTATCTTGTTCGTCTACTATTACTATTGTTTCAAAGCGAAAACGTTACTCACTAATTTAGTTCTAACGATCCAGCACTCTCAACCCCCGCACGACACTTCGTAAAACGAGCACCATCGAGACATTGCCAAATCCTTCTGATATTACGCATTTGATATTAAGCTGACTACCTCCTTGGAAGAGGGCAAGGCTCCAAGCATCCTTCTCGATGGTATCTCTTCCGCTGTAATTGGAAATTAATAAATAATGCCGCGCGATGAAATGGCATTGCACCGGCAAGTATCCCTCAATAGGCTGCTGCGCGGCGCTCGTCGCGGAAGCGCAATTTGTTCGAGCAGCGCCCGCGCATGCGCACGCGCACGCTCCGCTGCAGTGGCTAAGCGCTGCGGCAGATTGAGGCTGCATTGGAATTAACTCGTCGCGCATTGCACGTGCTTGATGCAATCGTGACGCGAGCCCACTGCGGATCGGTCATAACATCGATACTCACGGAGCTTGGGAACCAAGTGCAAATAAGAATTTGCCGGCATACATTTGTATCCACACACTTGTGTGCGAGGGCTGATAGAGCATCTGTAGACTCCGATGGGTTCTATCCCTATGCGGACCCACACCTACGTTTCCCACGTCGAGGCTGCCACGATCTAGAACTATTGCTCAGTGTTGACATAAGCCGGCTAACGGGGACGGCTCGCAAATGGTACAATGCCATTAGTTCGCGTCTAAAAGTTACGTAATCACTGAGACTTGATGACTTCCAATGGTTTCGAAGACCTATTCATTCACGTTTGAATAATTGCTCTTTTAGTTCTTAGAAGTATTCTTACGGATTGTTATACATATGTACACGCCGATATAAATAAATTAAGTATGCGCTCTAATACATTACATGCGCAAGGTTAGGATGGAGGCGTAGGAACATTCGTGCTCCCACGAAAACTGGAAGAAGCTTCACTTAGGTTCCTTATTTCCCATTTGAATACATGTTCAATATATATTGAATTATAGCTCAGCGTGGTATTACATGATATAATTTCAGAGCACGATGTAGGAATTCTTTAAAATAAAATAGTAGAAACAATAGTGTCGTCTGGTGTTTGCGCGGCCGTGTCGGTGTCGGCGCGAACGGTGTCAAGTACGCGGCGAGCGCGCGGCGACAGCGCCGCGGTCACGGCTGCGCGCGCGCCGCCCGCGACAGCCCGCACAATGGTGGCTCCAACGGCGGCCAGCGACGGCTCCGGATCCTCCCCCGCTGACCGGACAATTATATCTTGTAATCGTTTTGTGCTCTATCGATACAATCCATACTGGTGATCCAAAGTACTGGTGATTTTCATCAAGGCGTGGGACAATGACTATGCTCTTTGTAAAACAATGATTTACAATTATTAAGCGGCCTCAGTGGTAAGTGGAGCTTAAGGAACTAACTCTCTTGAAAAATTATGCCCTAGTTTTAAAGTATTGGCCTTACGGCCCTAGGGCCGACGTCGGCGTAGGCACAGATGCGCAAACAGTATCACACGCGGCGACCTTGTTTCTCACCACATACAATACCTGCGTAAATAGATATTCAATACAAACGTTGGGAAATTTTAACCTCGGTACACATTCCGCCATTATTTGCTCTCTCAAATGTGTTCTCAATGTCTTCCGTCGTTACTATGTGTAGGTAGGCACGCATAGAACACCATAGAACGTTAAAGTACCTATTAGGTATTGGCTAGTTGAAAACTAATAAAATAAAACAGCACTCGCGTGAGCCACGACAGCCTTTGGCGCTATAATTGTTTCTTTTTAACGACATCGTCGTAATCTTTTGATTAAACGTCATTATCCTCTAATTATTTATTTTCTTTTATGTCTATTTACTAAGTAATTATTTGATTTCGTATCAATTTGCCACTACTTTTGGGAAATCATGCAATACTACGTCATACAAAGTTTAGCTGAAAATAATAAAGCAAAACCCGCCTCTTAATGCGTGCTTAACAAACTTAGCTAAAACATGCAATTGCTAGTATTTGCCGCGGTCGGCTTGACGCCAATTTCTAGGAAAGTTAAATTTAGTTTTATGTCCCTCCCTCGGGAATAGTATCTTCTTGTCTGATGAACGTTAAGCTAACACCGCCTGTGTCGCGTCCTGTAAGGTAAAACGTACAACAAGTTTAAAGCCAAGTTGTAGTGTTAATATGTAGAGGTGTCGTGCACCATCCGCGCTGGCCGCCGCGCGGAGGCGGCGCGCGCGCAGCGGCCGTGGCGAGCGGGACCCCCATCGCGCACCTCACCGGTTTTGTTTATTGTCAAGTTCAGTACACTTTGCGAACTTACTCCTTCCTATCGCGAATACCTAAGAAAAAAGCGCCTCATTTCATTTTATTGGTACATCTTCGAAGCCGGAATTGGATCGAATGGTTTTGATGGTATTGCAGACTTGTACGGATTCTCGACTATGAGTGAGATAGCCGTTCGTGCTGACTACCGCCAATTATTTGCAATGATGTTACGCTCTACTTTAAGTGCTCATCGAGTAGAGTTACATGAACGTGAACAAACGATAAGTATTACATGGCGATCGCGACCGCTGTAATCACTTGACGCTGCACGACAGACGCGATTAAAACGTCGTACTTTGTATGTATTATGTTAAAATGTGCGATTAGTTTACATTTGCCATTAGATTCAATATGATTAAACAAAGTATTACATTTGTCCACAGATGGCGTTAACGGCTCCGCGCGCCGCGACGATCACCACTCCACTCTCTCCAGGTAATCCTAAGAGTGTTGTTGGTGTCCTGGCATTACCGTATTCCTTAGCACGCCTGGCCGGTGGTACGTAGGCTACGGCAATGACGGAGGATTACTGATCGCTAAACGGTAGCGTCCTATAGCAAATATCGTGAGAACCCGCGGCCATTAGCGCGGTGTTCCGCCGCGTCACCGCGCCGTGCGCGAGTGCACGGGGTCAACGCTACGGCGGCGCGTCACGGTAGATCAGTCACTCGTCTAATTAGCGATCGGTACCGCCGCAGGCCGCACTCGCCACCGACCTCCGTACGGACTGGAGAGGACTACACTACGTCTTATTTCTTATTTAACCAGTTACTTGACAGTTGTCACAGCGACTTGGGCTTCTCTTTCGCTTTCCATCAGGCGTAGGGAATCCATTATGTCGAGCTACTATAAAAAAATACTATATTGATGATGTACGTATAGGACAACAATAATGTCTGATGCATCAGAATGAAACGCAGGTGCACTTGCGTGATATCGGTAGCTAAGTAGAGGGCTAGCGCCACTCAGGAAATTGCCGGTTCTCGCGCAAAAAACATGAGATGGGTACAGAGATAAGCACAACTGTTATGTGAGTAATTTTAGAACATCATCATGTACAGTAATTTGTATCAGATTATGCTTTGTAAAGGTGTACTTAACTGGCAACACTTAGCTGGTACCAAGTCACCGCTCCGCGCGCAATGCTCGCGGACGCCGGCGGGTTGCGGTCGCGGCCGATCGGCGCGAGTTTTTGCGGCGGCCGCCGCTATTGATACATGCCGGTGTAGTGACGAGGGGCTCCCTGACCTGCCCCGGGAACCTCCTTCAGACCTGACCGGGGCTCACCCTGGGTGAGATCTCTTGCCGATATTCGCTGGAGCTATTCAAACTACAGAACATTTACCAGCTCATGGCTAGTCAGGTGAAGAGAGCCACAGTGCGGTGTTACTTTACTACGGTACGACATATTGTCATTTAATTATAGTACAATTATACAACTAACATAAATATGCTTTAACTTGTTCTGAGTCACTCTATCTGTCGTCACTGAGTACCATCGTTGATTTATATTTTCTTATTACTTGTGCTTATAATACTCATTTCATCAAAAAGACTAGATACGTGTGATACCCCTGGTGTTGCGGGCGTCCATAGGCTGCGGTAACCGCTTAACATCAGGCGGGTCGTAGGTTGGTTTGCTATAACCCTAGTGGTATAAAAAAATACTATCTATGTATATCTCTATTTTGTATCTAGCAATTTATAAACCATGGCGTGTTATGCTGATTAAGCAAAGGCCTGCTAAGGGCTGGGAGTGACCAGCTAGTAGCGTGGCGTACCAAACTGCAGAGTCACCCTCTGACGTCCCTGGCCCATCCCACACAGCCTATAATAACAAAGTATAATGCTTTACGAACAGGGAATCATTATAGGGATAATTTTATTAGTGAGGCCTATGTCCAGCAGCGGATTGCTGATGATATTTATTCACTTCTCGCAACGAAGATGGACAATAGGAGCTGAATGAGATTTCAATGGATCTCATTGAGAGATGGGTTTTGTACGTTCACTGCGAACTAGCCCTTTTATGATCCGAGTTGCAGAGCTGCCTCCTGAGCGCAACAAGCTGAGCCGTGTTTACTGCCGCGCAGGTACTGGAGCGGGTCGGAGGGGTCCCGCGGCGCGCTGTGGGAGGACCCCGAGTTCCCGGCCGCGTGGCGCGCCGTCGGCGACAAGCGCCGCGCCGCCGGCGTGCAGTGGCTGCGCCCGCACGTGAGTACACCGCCGACACTGTGACTGCCGCACCACCCGAACAGGCGGCGACACATACACTTTATACCATTTCTAGAATATAAGTACCATGGAAGGCGCTCACTCAACAAAAAACCGGATCACTAGCCTTGAACATCGGAAGATATCCCTCGGGGAACAAGGAGCCCAACAAATACAGTGTGAACAACTGTTCTGGCTTGAAATACTGAAGCGCAAGCTGTCTGGCAGCCAACTGAGCATGGAGTAATTCGCTAACGTTAAAGATACTTATCGAGATTGTGACTTAAATCCGAGACCACGACTATCTCTATGACGCGGCATGTGAAGCCTCGTGTTCCGCTAAGTTGTATGAGCAAAAAAGTTCAAATTCACTTTTACCATTGATACTAAGACAGATTAAAAGGAGCGAATTGTCGGCGGTTCCCACACCGACAATTTGGCGCGGGCCGCACAATACGCGGAGAAAGTGCTATCATTGTTCCGTATTTATTGCATTTTCTATTAAATACGAGTGCGTCCACCCCGTTTAGTGGCGTGCGCGTGCTCAGCGCGGCTCGGGAGGCCGCTGTGCCAGCGGAGGCAACTCTACCTCCAGGTGGTTCAAGCAAACTCAGACACACAAGGATTAGCACATTTGTTGTTACAAGACAAGGTTGTTCACACATAGGACTCCAGCGTGTCGTCAGCGACGACGCGCAGCGAGTGGAGGGTGACCGCCCGCGGACCGGCCGGCAGGTCCCGCTGCGCGTTTTTGCGACACCACCGCTAATGCGCAGCGCGCGGTTACCGCTTCCTATCCTTAGCCTATATTATTATGTGACTACACATTATAGCTGTAGCTCTTACTGTTACGGGCAATATAGGCTTATACTTATGGGTCACAACGACAATGGTCCTTACATTTACATATCACGCAAATACTTCGTGGCATAAAATATACCTATGAATTTGCACAAGTTGTAACAAATCTTATTTAAAGTCTGATCAGAACGGAAAACCACAAAATAATGTCGATTAAACCATTCTTTGTATAGGTATTTATAAATAAATATCTACCTAAATATTCTCAAGCTAGTAAGTGCGGAGTTCTTAAAATAAGTTTGATTTAAATACAGTTGGGTATTAAAAAATAACATGATTGCTTCTTTGGACATTAACGAGTTAAAATGTGTGCGCGTCGAGACGTCGCGTCTGCCGTAATAGCCCGACCGAGTTAATCGGCGCGGTCACGAATAGTCGCAGGCTGTGCGGGCCGACACAGGCGGGGTGTGATCGAGCCACATCGCGCGCTGTACGTACAGTGATCACGTCTGCCGCGCCTCGCGACAGCCGCCCGCTGCGCCCGCGCGCGCCGGCGGCCCGTCCTAACCGCTTAATAACCCGAGAACCGACGCGGGTTCGCACGGACCTGACAATTATCTGCAATGAATGTATTCGCCCGCGTCATCCAACTATTACACAGTGTATTAGCCTATCCAGTAGAACAATCAGATGTTCTGAAGAGAAAAAGTAAGTCTATTCGTACGTCTATACATAGGTGATCTGGACAAATGTGGTCTCTGACGACCTGAGGTGGAGAAAGTTGTGGTTCGTGCCTATTGCCTCAGCAGGAACAGCATAGACCTATAACATAACTGTAAGCATGTATGTTCGCACGCAGTTAACACGCGGTATCGTCATTCCTCTAATCGAACCTAGGCTCCATCAGCATTAGCTAATGATCCCGGCGGTCATCTGCGGTAACTTGTTACCAGTTTTTACTTCTCGATGAATACGGATGATGACAAGGTATGAAAATGCAGAAAATAATTAGTCCGTCTCTTAGATAATAAAAAAATATAAGACCCGTATTTTTTGTTTTGTCGAAATAACAAGAAAATACTTAGATATAGCGCATTAAAGTTACGGAGTGGGGGCTAACTACGTCACGTTAGAGTATATTTTGTACTCTAACGTGACGTCATGTGACATTTAAAATCAATGTATCTTCGTAAGTTTTTGAACAAGAGGCAAAATAAAAAATACGTATCCAATATTTTTCATTAATCTATCTGATGGACATTAAATTATTTTTTAGTCATCATCCCAATTCTACACATTGACTAATCAATTCTCTACCATTGTACTAAAGACACGAATCGAATAAAATACTAAGTAGGAATATTTTCTCCATGTGCCGCGGATGTCCATGTCCTACAGGTTGCACTGATTTAAGGAAGAATATTGTAATTCATAGTAGATCAAAGATGTTTAGTTGGAATTTATATTCTGTACATCTTTCGCTGTAAGATATTATGTGTCTGTAGAGTTAGGAGAGGATCCCGCTATACAACGACCTTCACCGAGACGTTTATTAGATGACACTTAAATGTAATTAAATAATATGTCAATAAATATAATGCATATGGGTTGCCGATCAAATTTTAGTCCAGGGTATGATTTGATGGATGCGGGAAGAACCAGATGGAGAAATGTGACGCGAATTACCGGAGGCCAACGTTCAGCAGTGGAAGGACCAGGGCTGCTGATTAATTGATTGATCGAATTAATCAGACAGTAATGTTTAATACACCTTCATGAGATTTATAACTCATCAACCAAATACGGCCGCGTGACAATTAACTGCTTTTTGATTACGTCAGCAATAACCGTATTTGAAAGACAACCTGCCATTGTTAACGTACGTAAACAAGTCTGAAGTAACCGCAATCTACTACACAATGTGATTGGTCACCTTCGACCGCAGGAAGCGCGTCCTCGCCTGCTGCGTGCGCGCACCAGTATTGCTGCTATCTTTGGCGCTTCAAGTGCTCGCCAATCAAACGTCGCCGGCGCAGGCGCCGCGCGGGCAACGGGATCGCTGTCACGAGACCCCCCTCCCCTTGTGGTTGCCGCGCCGCTTACCACTAACTACAAAGCCGGCGACATTGTTTGCATAATGCATAAATTGTATTTTATATTTACTCTATATTTGGCTATCCAAACACTTCATTTGCTTACCTATTTGAAAGTTACGAAAAATCACTGTTGTGATACAGATAATCTCAAGATAGCTCGAGGGTCGAGGGCCTCCTAATTATTCCTCCGGGTTGGATCGATGTCTTCGGCTATTGTTTTCCAATCCACATCTATTAAAGTTACTGTACCCCCATTGTCTTCTTGCGGCAGCCTGTAATCCGAGCCGTAGATGTATGCAATCACGAGCCGTAATGGACTTGCGCTTTACCGCCGCTCCCGAATGTTTTACTATTGCAATGTTGCCGTGTGATTATTTCGAGTAATGTAATGTGCGCGCGCACACACTAGCGGTGCCGGCGCGCGGCGCTCTGCTCGCTACACGCTGTTTATGCCATTACATATTGTACTCTTGACCTATTCCACTTCTGAGCTTTTCGCGGAATCTTTAACTAAGGATCTGATTTACCGGGCTGAGCACTACATTCATAAAATATGTTAATCTTCAGCGAATTTATTTATAAATGGACTAATTGACTGGCCTGCGAACATCGTATAGCCACGGAATACAATCTTAAGCTCAATATACATATTTCCGAAATTCAATCCTATCCCCATTCCTGTCCTCGTTCCCGCTCCTATTTATGTACATACGTATAAAAAACATCTCTCTCCCCTTTCTTGTTAGATAAAGAATTTCTAAATATTCTTTTTGAGTGGATACCTACTTCCTAAAATAAATCCTCATGCAAAATTTGAAACTCCTGGCACATGTCGTTCCTGAATATTTACATCGAACACTGGATTTTACCACACATATGCGTATATTAGTCGACATGCACCGCAGACGACACGTGTCAAGGAGCCAATTGTCCGAATGAAGTGTATGAACAACAGCCACCAGTCGGTGTGGTGTGCGTCGCGAGCTGAACCCGAGGCCGAGGGCGCGGCGCGGCTCGCGTGCGGCCCGCCCGGCCCGGCCGTCGCCGCTCAGCCGAACCCACTCCCTACCGTTAAATTATATCGAGCAGATACCGTTACGACGGACTGCGGCCCGTTTGGGCCGGCAGACAATCTCACTGAGTGGCGACGCTAACACGGTAACCACCAACGCCTTAATTAGGTCAACATTAATTAGTGTTGTTTAGATCAAATTTAGTGATTCTATGTTGATAGACCGATCAATCCTAGAATTCGTTATTATTGCTTATGTCATGGCTGAAGTGAGAAATTACTAAGTGTCTTTTAAGCCAAATTCTTCTGCGGTTCACATTTCAAATATGTTACTACGTGTGATACTGTACGCCACATCTCGCATCACAAAAACTGCATTATTCATAATCAATGTAATGATCTCACAAAGATTCCGTGAGCCGCTGCGTGCGCCGGCTCCGCTCGCGCTAACGGGCCCGCCCGCGACTCGGCTCAGCTTTTTTCGTAATTGCTGCAAAATGCGATCAAGTGGTCTTCTTCAAACGGTTGCGCTACGATGGAACTTCTCGGCCCAGTTGGCGCCGCGCGCGCGCCGCCGCCGAGCCTGCGCCGCGCGAGCTTTTTGTACCAGTCCATGCGCAGCTTCCGCTTAGCTTTCGCTAGCGATTAATTTCTCCAGTGTATCGTTTACTGCTGTTCCTAGTATAAATAGGTGTAACACTGAGTCCCAGTAGTACCTACCTACACTACAGTTATATAGCTTTACATGACATAAACAAGGTTTACCAATAACACAATATAGCATAGCAATGTTAACACTATATTGAGAGGGTATACTCGTATACGTGGGAGAAGCAGAAAACCAGCGCTGCCCAGGTCATTCCCTGAGGCAGCATCAGCTGAGCTAATTCCCATTGTCTTTTTTGTATTTTGGTTATTTTGATGTTTTTTTGTATGTTATCTTGTAAGAAGACAATAAATCTTTTTTATTCTTATACATCTACTATCATCCACAATATTCGTTTGCGTTTGTTTTATCCAGTGACTCATACCGAATATTGAAGTAGATTCCAGACCGTTTGGATTACTGTAAGATTTGATTTTAAGTAAATCCAGCGGTAAACCATGTGCACGAGAACATGAAACAGCTACAAATATAATAAATAATTGTAAACTGTTCGTTTTCTATAAATGTTAACTGTAGCTGCCGATCACTGGATGCGCAGGCACTGAGGCCCGGCCTGCCCGCGCCCGCCGCGACTGCAACTCATGGACTTTAATGTGAATGCGTTATGTTTATTGTCCAATAAAACGTAATTGCTATAAAGCGTACTTTGACAATCGCTCATTGGTGACCACAGCGGCGCGGGAGTCGCCCGGCGCGCTCACTACGCACCGCGCACACGCACCTATGGCTATTATAACTAATCACGCACTAAATTAGTTGCGACTTTCTAATGTAAGTAAGTAATGTGCGCGACTTGAGAAAGCGCGACCCTCCGACCTTTCGTATGAACTTTATAGTTATCAACACATGAGTCACAGTAATCCCACTCGTGGGGCTCACGTCACCGATCCCGGCAGCGAGCACTCGCGCTCCGGCGGGCCCGCGCCGCCGCTCTGTGCCGCACGCACGAGTATAGCTGCGGTCTAGTTTTTTCTTCCGCTGGAGAATAATAGAAACGTGCTTATATCTGTCGAAGAACAGAGATCTTATTACTTAGAACATAAAAATCTACAGATAAAAATATACTTTAATCCAATTAAAGTAAACAAACAGTCGTTTTGTCTTTTTGTTGTTTTATTTAGTTGCTAGTTAAAAAGAGACGGATCTTCCTCCCTCATTCGTGTGCATAAAAACTGCAGCAGTAAAAATACCTCATCACAATTACTTTTCACTTGTGCCTCGAATACCAACCTTTATAATGTAAACAAATAATTATACAACTCGTATAGAACTAGCCCATTAGTTTTGTGTTGATTGCTTACAAATGATAACTATAACTACAACACTATCAAAATTAAAACACTAAACGAAGTGTAAACACAAACATTCTCCCTAATAAATCACATTAGTGGCTTCAGGAATACGTACCAGTAGTGTTAGGTACGTACATAAAATCGATGAATATGAAAACATTATAACCAAAAGAGATTAATAAGGTTCTTTTATGGACGTCCCTGGCGCGGCGCCGGCGCGGTCCGAGTGTAGCGGCCGCGTGTATTAGACATCAACGCGCTTGCGCGACACGCTGTTTGCTCTAATTACATTTATACGTATTTTGACACTTTACTGGTAAATTATATCGTTATTATCGTAATCCTAATGTTTGGTTACTAGTGAGTAGGAATTCAAATATATTGCTCGATTTACTTCTTTATCTGTTTAACTCGTTAAATCCGGCTAAATACGGCCACGCAACAGGAGATCTCCGCATCTATAGATACAGTCGTTCTGCCCAGGAGCTTTTTCTACAAATAGCAAACACATAATTTATATTTCGCCTAGGACGCATCGTGGTAGTGGTATAAGTATAAGGGCAAGGGGTATAAGATGCCCTAAAACTGCCTTAATCCAACCTGTAAAAATAGGGCCCAAATCTACTAAATAAAACCACTGAACTATATAACAAGACAGACAGGGTTTATTGAGGAAGCGAACGAAAAAAAATAATCACACAACGACCCATATGTATTGGCAAAATCGCAACGCTTGCGCGGGTTAAAGTAGGACAGCGCCATCTGTGATTGTGACGTAGAACTAGATATGTAATAAAGTTTGATTATACTACTTTTGTTTCATAACAACTATTTCCGTATGTTTTATGATTTAACAATATTTTATTTAAGATATTAATAGAAACTTATGCGTAATTAATAACAAATTGGACACAACCAATTTATTTAATTCAAGCTCGGTTGGTATTGTAATATGCCTTTATAATATCAATGTATTATTGTAAGTATCGTTAAGATACAGTGAGATTTACAATTTTATGTTAGTGGTATTAACCTATCAATTTAAACTGTCCACTCAACTTAACTGGCAAGTGTGCTAAGGAGACACGTGCGTCAATGCGACTCTAAACACCGCTCGGGACCATTGCCGCGCTCGCTGTATTTGTTTATTAAGACACCACCTGCGCGCATCTTTCAAACAAACCTTTATTCCGAAACATACCTACTACGTCTATTTAACGATTTCCAGATTCTGCTTTATCACAATTCTCTGCTTTTTATAGGTTTGATCGTACGTAGGTATTTTCTCCACATTTTATGGACCAACTACTAATGCACATAAAATTTATAATTTATAGCTGTTTGTAAGTTATAATAAATCAAGCAATAACTTCGTGTGGCAATGATTCATTTGTTCAACAGATTTTTATTTTGTGCTACGTAGAAGTAGGTAGCTATAAATACTGTAGCATACACGAACATACAACAGACACACACAACTACACACACTGTCAAACATCTGACAGTGACATCTGACATTGACATCTGACACTGACAACTGTCGTCTCGTTCCCACACTTCACGCAAGGTGCGGGGTGGGAGGACAGTCAGTCTGTGTCCCACCGCCGCCGAGTAAAGACGTGTTCGTGTGAGGATAGCGAGCCGATATCATTGGTACCATCACATCGTTCATTACTTTATTGTTCATGGTTATTTCATATGTGGATTAGTGTCTACTACATTTTGGCGACGACGGAAAAACTGTAAGTAATTTTACTGTTTATACTGATAGGAAAACTGTATTTAATTAAAAAAAAAAAAAAGAAAAGAAGGAAGAGTAATGGGTTTGGCTTCGTAAATAAAGAAACATATTCTTTCAATGTAAGATTTCTTAGATACGTAGCAATGTTTATTTATTTCAACTGCCAATAAAGTAAAATCAAGCGAGTGCTCGGATAGGTAGTTCATATTTTATGTTTATTATTGTATCGTAGCTTCAAGCAAAAAAAAAATACGTTTAAACTGTTTTATTTCAATCACTGTATGAACGTTTAATTGCACTAAAGAATATAATAAATAATTTTGCGTACCTACCCATCAGTTAACGAAATAATTATCCATGGTGGAAAAAGAACAATGTATCTTTACATTGTGTGTGTGTATCTTTACAAGTGAACGGGTACATATTTTGATTTGCATAATGCTGCAGTAATCTAAAAGTTATGAGCATGTAAAACTGTAATTCATCTGATAACGCCAACCGCGTTTCGCAAGTCTAGCTCACTAGGATGGCGAGTGGAATCTAATTCAATCACCCAAAAAAAAAAAAAAAAAATTGGTTATGAGCATGTAAAACTGTAATTCATCTGATAACGCCAACCGCGTTTCGCAAGTCTAGCTCACTAGGATGGCGAGTGGAAGGGGGCTCTGCACAACAAGGCATTTGACTAATTACAATGTAAAGACACTGGTAACAATATCAATATTTTTGGGGAGTCGCTATCAGTCAATAACCCTTTGAAAGCAAAATACTGGTCAGTATCGTAGTGATAGCGTTGCTTTAATTTCAGGATATCGCACATCGATTTGTCTATTCAATTATCCCGGGAAAAATAATTATTATATTATTCTTGATAGTTAATTGTAATTCATCTGTTGAATTATGTTATATTGAATAAATATCTAAAATGAATTGTACGAAATATAGAACTGCTCATTCTTGCTTTGTGCAGCCTAGCTCACTGTCTGAGCGAGTGAAGGCGGTTTGGCATAACTAAACATTTGACTCATGACAGTGAAAAAATAATTATTCGACTTACATACTTACTAAAATCCTGCACTTAGTAAAATCTTGGGAAAAAAATATTTTTAACTAATTAGTATTTCACTTTAAGGAAAATAAGTTATTGGGAAAGTAAGCAGGATGCAGTGGGTGTTTTCTGTGATTTATCATAGGCATTTGATTGCGTTAATCATGAAATCTTACTTCTGAAGTTGCGGCATTATAGTGTCTCGAATGTTGCTTTAAGTTTGAAGTCCTATATTGACGGAAGTGATTCTTCTGGCGCCCTACTACGTACGGGAGTGCCCCAGGGCTCTATATTGGGACCATTGCTGTTTTCAATATATATTTAAATGACCTTCCCTATTTCGCTGAGGCGTTGGCGGATGACACTTCTCTAATTATTGAAACTGACAAGTATCTGACGAAGTAAATAATGATCTCTAGCAGGTATTGGTTTGACACAAATAATTTGCTTTTAATTCTCATAATTAGTTTTATAGTGTATTAAATTCATGATGTCTAATGTGAAGCAAGTAAATAAATACTCGTACTAGTATATTTATATAAATGGGGAACACATTGAGCTTGTTGATTCTACGACCTTTTTAGGGATTGCTGTGGACTCTAAGTTACAATAGGCCCCTCATATAGGAGCACTGGTGGGGGGACTTAGTTCAGCTACATAAGCATAAAAAAAAAAAAAAAAAAAACTGGCTACTTACTGATCTCGCGAATCACTTAGGGAGTTAGCGTCCTGACTGTGGCATCACAGTATTTATTTGAATGCATTATGGTTGAACGTAAAAATATAAATTTATATAGTAAAGAACTCAGATCTTCGCCGGTGCAATCCAGGAGGTAGGGGCAGGCTTGCTGTTTCCAATATCAGGCTTCTTACGACTGGTAACTCATTCATAGGACAAAGTGAAAAAAAATAATTATGTTCAACAAAATTGACTGGGCCTTCTGAGCTAGGGGTCGTGGGTTCGGTTCCCGCGCGGTGCAGACATTGTGTTCGTGCATTCATAATTTTATTGTATCTATATATTAAAAAAAAAAGTCTAACTGTTGAGTTTATTTCGGCACTTCTTCTCAGCAGGCTGCATGTAGCAGTGCTAGCAGGAAAAAGTGCCACGTGCAAAGGTATTGCGGGTGAATCTATTTGCAGAGGGAGACTATTTTATCTTATTATATTATTTATCATAAAGTTATAACTGGCGTTAATTACCTACTGAGTATGTACATAGCTATCTTATAAAAGTATGTGTTTGAGAATAAATATCAATTTCCTCTTTGAGTACAAATATTTTACAAGGGCTACCGCCCGCCACTGTTGTCCTGGAGTTACCCCAGATTTAACCGAGTTCTATCTGGTAACCCTACTAACATGGCATTGAATTGCGAATAATAGAGTTGTGGCTTTAAATTGCGATGACATAATAAGACTATGCATTTCATTGCGTTAACAGTAATAATAATAGTGCATTGAATTGCGATCTAAGGAATAAAGAAATCAATTGCAGGCCGCTCAGTTAGTAATAAACACAGGAATTTATGAAATGCATTAAATTGCGTAACACTATATCATATTAGATAGATAAAAATTTTATTTGCAAAGGTACACACATTTACACCAACGAATACACAGATAACATAACAGAAAAATAACATGATAACAGAAAAAACACACAAATAGGGGAGACGTCAATGGGTGATTTTCCATGTTATTTGATGGTTGCCGGAAGGAACCATTAAAGTAGCGCTTATTTGAGAAATCACAACGAAGTTGTTTTGCGGATTGAGAGCGCAATAGGCCTTCAAGGTTCATCGGGAGAGTCGGTTCCAGAAGTGTAAAATTAATCAAAAATCATTATAGGTAAATTAATTAAAACATATTTTGATATGAAATTCATAACATAAACGCATTATTCAATATGGCCATCAAACAAGCTTCTTAAACGAGGCATACAAAACACCGCGCAATACCGGTTTGCATAAAGCGTTTTGGGCGAGTTGATATTTGTGATTTTGAAATTGTCATAGCTCGGGGACTTTTCATACAAGCGAAGTAATTCTTTCACCAATGTTTCTATGGTTGGTTGATGCATTAATATTAATCCAAAACAAAAATTAAGTCGTCATACCTATTATCTACAGGTAAACTACAATCGGTATTCATACTTGACAAATTCGAATGCGAAGGTGATATAGGGTTGGTCGCGGTCCGATGGGAGCGATAGAAGCGCGGGGTGTACACATCTACTTGGAAGTAGCGAGTATAGAAAAGAGCATGTTTAATTCATTTCGGTGGAGCTGATTTACAAGAGGTATTCTACAATATACTCGGAGCGGACGCAAAGCCAAATATTATATATACTGGAATTACAACTAATACTAATGATTCGGATATATATACAATATCTAAATAAAGTTGATTACAAATACATAAATAAGTATAATTAACTAAAAAAAAAAAAAAAAAAAATAAGGGAGAGATGTAGCATACACGAACATACAACAGACACACACAACTACACACACTGTCAAACATCTGACAGTGACATCTGACATTGACATCTGACACTGACAACTGTCGTCTCGTTCCCACACTTCACGCAAGGTGCGGGGTGGGAGGACAGTCAGTCTGTGTCCCACCGCCGCCGAGTAAAGACGTGTTCGTGTGAGGATAGCGAGCCGATATCATTGGTACCATCACATCGTTCATTACTTTATTGTTCATGGTTATTTCATATGTGGATTAGTGTCTACTACAAATACTGTTCCATCAAAGATAGATTAAGACGAAGCTGGGGTACTGCTTGGGAGAGGCCTCTGTCCCGCCGCGGACTGACAACGGCAGACGATATTGATGGGGTAAACTCGTAAGTTGAACCTTTTGAGCAGGTCTTAGTGATGAGAATAAGCCTCTCCAACTGTTATGTTTGTTACCTTGATCGATCTTGGGCTTCTCGCATCCAGCACTTGCCTGCCGTCCTTTGCAAATCGTCACTCCACCTGACCCGAGGGCGTCCTACACTTTTTGCCGATGCAGTATTCATTATAACTTCAACTTACTTCTACCGGATCATCTATATTTTAGCTAAATTGACCCGACCGGGACCCGAGGAATTATGAAAATCTGAAATATGATTACTGGTAATCTTACTACATATTTTAGCGGCATTTTTTGCGCTCAACTTATTTAGAGTTAAGTGAATAGTCGCTTCCCGAGAGCACATAGCTGTAGATCCCACAATGTCGGGGCGCTGGCCACGTGCGCGGGTCGCTGCGCGCGCGCCGCGCATGTTAATCGCGAAGCCATTCGCGGAACGCGCCCGCGCCCGCGCGCAGAGGCTGCCAACTCGGTTTGCATTCAGCGCGGCTGTCGCCATCGCCGGCAGCGCTACATCCTGATGGCCCACCGGCCAGTAAGTGCCTACGCCCGGCTATTTATATCACGGCCGCTCAAAACTGACGAGCTTTTAACCCGCGTCCGGTTTTCTCGACACTTCACCCGTTTAGTCGCTATCATATTTAAATTTAACGCCTGAATTAACTTTCTATGCGGTCTATGGCTCATGTCGTGTTAATAACTGATATAATATCGCATTTACATGTGCCATCAAGTCGTAAGTGCTCGCGTCGGAGAAACTGAGCGCGGGCCGAGTTAGCACTGCGCGTTGGAAAGCGCGCAAATCGCAAAAGCGGAGCGTCGCGAACTGTGCGCGGGCGCACCGACCGGCAAAAACAATAACACGACCGCTATAATGCACTTCTGGTGAGCGATGTTTGCGTTCATGCGGTAACTAATCAGTCACGAAGGTCTTAAATATTGTCGCGGCTTTCTATTTGCGCATGCGCACAATCGCACGTCCATTAGGGCGCGGGGCGTGCGTGCACTTTCTGCGCAAATATTTGCACCAGTGGAGAGCGCATCCTGCCCGGAGAGCCGCCTGCTTTCTGCTCGCTGTTGACTATTGCCATGCGCAATAATGTCGAATCATGTCGAATAGTTACTTGTGGACTCAATACCTAGTGTCAGAAGACGGACGGTACAGTAACACAAGCGACGAAGGCAGGGCACGGGCGGGCGGCCTCCCGGGACGCACCGCGGCTGCTCTCGCGACAATCCAAATAAAGTAAAGCTCTCATTACGTGATAGCATTTCGTGCGCCGTGTCCACGCGCATGCAAATGTTATTCATAATGATTCACGAGGACATGCATTAGTGGGTATGGAGATTACCTACCTTGAATCTTAGGCGTTCCCGTACTGACGTCCTAACGAATAGTGCAATAGGACGAGTTGCACTCTTCATTAAGACGTCAGCGTAGTTGTAACTTTTACAGTAACATAACCACATAATATATGACGCTGTGCAGGAGATGTGCGCGCGGCCGACGTTCCTCAACGAGTCGGCGGTGACCAGCGGCGAGGGCGGCGGGGCGGCGGGCAGCGGCAGCGGCGCAGGCGGCGGCAGCGGCGCCGGCTCCGAGGCCGCGCCCGACGACCTCGCCGACCTGCCCGCCGAGACGGACGAGGAGCTCGCGCTCAGGTCTGCGCCACGCCACACCTCACCACAATACGCTATGTACTAACTACAGGCTCATATTGTTAACGTTCTCTCAAAATTCGTTTGGATAAAAGACTGGAGTAGCACTGCTATGTCTCTCTGTGTTCACGACCGTTTAGTCCCTTCATCTTTTAGTAGATGTCGTTGTATAATAATAACAGCATGTGCTGTCATTTTATGACACAATAATTGTGAATAGTTCAGAAGTACATCGCATAGATGGCGATGTACCTATTTACATCGCGGTATCATTGTGTTTCTCCATCTGTATATAAGATTACCGGCCCATTGTATGGGCAGTTCAAATTAGTTCAAAACCAGTACGGAACAGTTCAATATACAAAACAGCTCAAGATCAACAGTGTAAATATAATAGTTCAACAGTGCAATAAAAGTATTGTACGAGCTACGTCGTACATGGTGCAGCCGTCAGCAGCGACCTACATGCAGCGACCTGACCGATGGACCCAGCGAGTGCAGCGTCGGCGTTTTACACCGACGGCACACAACCCAAGACCCTCGAAAGTGTGCATACAATAAAACTTACTATAAATAGCATTGAATTATCATAATAAAATAGATTTCAACCGTCTGTGTTGGGTCTCATTTCCCCCCGCTGCGGCCAAGACACCTTTAGCCGTCACTATGATCAGCCGCGTGAGTCTGCGCGGCTGGCAGCGGGTCCACACCACCTACCTACCGTCCCGTCTCTTCCCGCTCGCTACCCCGGGCCTCCCGGGAGCGAGCTCTCTACACCTATTATCTATATAAGTATATATTTACACGGTTAGGCGGGGCTAGGGCTCTAGGGACTTAGTGTCTTAGGGGTAAAGGGACTCTAGGATCACTAGGGAGTTAGGTTCCCTTCCTAATCTCATATATTTCTGACTGGCGGGACGCGGTGCCTTACAACCACCGCTCCTGCCCAGACATTTTGACCCTTGGCGGGTCAGGAGGAATCGCTCCTGCCCGTACAGTATCGTCAAGTAAAAAGTGTTTCAGTTCAATTCAGTGTGAGCTATCATCGACCAGCTAGGACAGTACGCCAGTACTAAACACTCTGGTCGAGTCTTTTCTAGCTCTGGACACGCTTCCAGCTACCCCGCGGTCCCTACGATGTTGCTTACCCCCTTAACTCCCGTCAGATATACATCAAATGTAGACCGTCTCCTTCCAGGGCATTGCAGCCCGCCGCAAGCCCCTCATCCCAACTGGAGATGTATCTTATTTAGTATCAATTACACTGTAGTTTTAGCCAATGTTCCAATGTAGGCAGGCAGGTGATCGGCGCCAAGTGACGTGTGGTGGTTGCAGGTGGAGCGTGAGCGTGGGCGAGCTGGGCTGCGCGGGCGTGTGCTGCGCGGCGGCGGCGCTGGCGCTCACGCCGCGGCTGCTGGCGCGCGTCGCGCCGCCGCACTCCTTCCGCGCGCGCTACACCGGCGCCGTCAGGTACCGCCTCCCGCACCGGCGCAGCTGCAGCGTGACGACAGGTTACACGAGTGTGCGGTAACCTTATCAGTCAGTCGGTGACAGCGACGGCCGCGCGTGTCGGCCCACGCCTCGCGCCGTCTCCGATTCATTACGCGCTGGCGCATCGCGCATCCTGACCGATCTGTTCGGCGCGCGATGACGTCAGCCTGCACCTGCTTTTTTATAAGAACTTTCAGGATGACCTCACTCCACCTGATGGTAAGCGGTCGTGAGGTCCAAAGACAGATGTACGACACTTGAACGATCCAAATTAATTGGTACGGTAAATGTTTCGAGCTTCTCACACTCCTACAGCAGCACCCAACTTCCACTGCTAAATAGCAGTTGCCGCGCAATTAGGGAGTTGTTCAAAGGCCAATCTATTTCATCCATCGTAAAGCACCTATTGTTTTTTTATAATAGCACACACATGGTGGCGTCCCCTCGGCTGGTGCAAAGCACAGCACCGGGCAGTAGCCTACTACGGGAGTAAGAGGATAAAGTGACTGTGGATTGCTTTGGTAGGAAAACTAAGTTATCTGTACGTCTAATATGCTGATGCGTGTCGACACCTACTTTTAAAAATGCAATGTGTTAGCATAATATCATACTGTTTAGTATACCGTGGGCACATTTCCCGCGCAACATCACGACTGTGCGATATTCGGCGGAGCGTGGCCGGAATACGGCGTGCGGGTAATTTCATTTCGTCAGAACAATGGTAAAATGAAGGACAGCGGCGGCAGACGCGGGCGGCGGAGCGGCGGCCGGCGCACGCGTCGCGCGGTGACCGGCGCACGCGTCGTGGCGGCCGGCGCCCGGCCCTCCGGCGCTGGGCTCACTTGGATAGATGGAGAGTGAGAGAATGTATACTTGCAAACAAACAATTAAATGAAAACTAGACACGTATTAGGTAATAGACGGTTGCTCTACAATTTAAGCGATCTTAGCGAGACACCGTTGTTAATAAAAATGGTAAAGTGAAGAAAAGAAGCAGTAATCACCAGACATCCGATAAGGATACATAATTATCTTTCTTTACGCGTATTACTTAATATACTTATGTAAATAACAAGTATGACTGCTTGCGTCGCGGCTCAAGAACTTGAAGAAGAATCTTCACGTGGCGTTCTGTGTACTGCTCGCTTCGTTCGTTACATTGCCTTTGTTGTTGTAGCGGCCTACATTAGCAATACCCCACATTAATAGTTTGGGGAAATCTGTCTATGAAAACAGAAAAGAGTTTGTGCAGAATGTAGGTAGGGTGAAAAGTAGCAGGGTAGGCAGCGAACGAGATAGAGTGGACGTGGAGGAGTGTTGAGTGTCGCTGGTGGTGACGCGGGGGTGTGTTGCGGCAGGTTCCGGTTCTGGGTGTTCGGCGTGTGGCGCGAGGTGGTGGTGGACGACCGGCTGCCCACGCGCGGCGGCCGCCCGCTGTTCAGCCGCGGCGGGCTGCCCGACGACTTCACGCTGCCGCTGCTCGAGAAGGCATACGCTAAGTCAGTATAACACGCTTTTACAACATCGCTCCATTGCCTACATACTTCTGCTGACAGTCTTTGAATTATTTTTTAAATTTGATAGTACAACTGGAGAGACCTATGTCCACCAGCGCAGCCAACTGGTTTAAATAGCCGTTCAATCTAACTGCTAACCCTTTGACTGCACAACGCCATTCCATCACACGGCTGTACGTCGTTTAGCCGACATATTGACTGCAACGTTCAACGTTTTGAGTGACTCAAATATTCAACTAAAAAGCTAGACGTGTGGTTGAACGGCGTTGTTCAGACAAGGGGTTTTTGATATTGACATTTATACACCTCTAAAAGATTAGCTAGCTGGTAAGGGTATAAATAGGTAGAGCATACCGGCTGATGGCGCGGTGGTGCGCGTGCGCAGGCTGTACGGGTCGTACGCGGCGCTGCGCGCGGGCGGCGCGGCGCGCGCGCTGCAGGACCTGTCGGGCGGCGTGGTGCAGAGCTTCAGCCTGCGCCAGCCGCGCGCGCTCACCTTCCGCGTGCTCAACTCCGCCGTGCCGCGCTCCACGCTGCTGCTCGCCGGCGTCGCCCTGCCGCCGCGCAAGGGTAACATGTCCCCGTTTACTGTAGGTGGCGGACCGGCAAGCGGCCCATCTGATGTTAAACGTAACCATAGGCTCTGCAATGCCTTACATGTACGTGGAAAGAATGATCGTCGGAAACGATTCTTGATGGAAAAGTAAGGGTAGTGCGATGGCATAATGTCAAACGGCTCCTCACAGCACTCCCCGTGAAAGAGTCTGTAGAAGACGCAAAGGGAGCCAAAGACTCTCTGCGGGCCCAACGTCTCCAGTTTGTTAGTCAGATCGAGATCACTGACAATTCGCACAGCTCGTCGTTGGATGGTGTCAAACGAATCAAGCTGGTATTTTGGGGCCAGCCCAGAGATGAGAGCGACTCTATTTAATCCGGTCCTCACCCCGCGTTGTGTCGGCAGGGCTGGTGGCGGAGCAGGCGTACGTGGTGACGGGCCTGGCGCGCGTGCGCGCGGGGGGCGGGGGCGGGGCGGAGGGCGAGGGCGGCGCGCTGGTGCGCGTGCGCGCGGTGGGCGCGCGCGGCGCGTGGGCGGGCGCATGGGCGCCGGGCAGCGCCGAGTGGCGCGCGCTGCCCGACCACGACCAGCGGCTGCTGCGCGACCGCGCCGGCGCGCCCGGCGACTTCTGGTGGGTACCCCTCTGATCGTAACACTCCCGACCCCGTTCGGTGCCGTTCGAGGATCGGCCATATTTTTTTCGATTACCTTTGTCGAGAAGAGTATTCCCTAAGTAGCTTAATATTTGTACACGTTAGAGCGAATACATTTTATGTGGTTATTATGTTTCGCGTGGCTGACGTTCCCTCGGAAACTCTTGAGACGTTACGGCGAGAATTTCTATTAATTGACAAAGCCGACTTTAAATGGTAACGGAGTTCCGGAAGGTAAATATACTGACATCCGTTATTGTTCGAAATAAAATCGATATGTACTTATAGTCATTTTAATGAAGTGATGTGCGCACATAATACTTCCGCGAGCCGACCGCGCGAAGGATGCTCGTTGCGCAAGGCGGCTCCCACGCTCCAGTTGCGCGCTGCGCCCGCGCCGGTGTCGCGCGCTTCATTCATAACTTTGGGAGACTAGTTACTATTATGCAAATGGAACGTAGTATTGAACTCGATGAGTTGGTTTTTCTTTTCTAATCGGTGCAGTACAGTGCCACCAACATTTAACAAAATATTCTTCCATCCACAAACATCGATAAACCAAAACAAAACATATCTACCACCGCCTAGACTATGTAATAGCAGATAAATTGCATAAATAAATCGATCGAAACAGTTTATTGGATTTTTAATCGTTAGTGGGTACTAACGTTGGATGACGTTATCAGTGAATATTACAAACCAGATTTCGCTGGTTGACCGTCATGTATGCCGTAGCGAGACATGTGTTGGTATGGTGTCGGCCGGCAGGATGTCGTTCGCGGACTTCGTGGCGTCGTTCGCGCAGCTGGAGCTGGTGCACGTGGGCCCGGACGACTGGCTGCGCGAGCGCGCGCTGCACGCCAAGCGGCCGTGGCGCGCCGTGCTCGCGCGCCGCCGCTGGCGCACCGGCTACAACGCGGGCGGCCCGCCCTCCTGCACAGGTGACTATACCTACACTACCACTACACCCTCGCGCCCTTGCTGCAGTGACGAGGCGCCGTCTTTTTTTAACCGATTTCAAGACTTCAGATGGCATACTTACGCCTGGCCATCCAAAAATTACGTCGTAACTTTTTGTGGAACTCCTCTCTTCATGGACCCCCGTCCCCTTTAAGTGTGACGTAATTTTACGGATGGCCCAGTAGAAGATCTCTCGTCGGTGTAAAACCATATTGTCTGAGCATGTGCGTCGTGTCGGCAGAGACGACGGGCACCAACCCGCAGTTCCACGTGGTGGTGGGGCGCGGGGCGGGCGGGGCGGGCGGCAGGTGCCACGCCGTGGTGTCGGTGACGCAGCAGTACGCGCCCGGCTCGCGCGCGCGCCCGCACGCCATCGGCTTCGCGGTGTACGAGCTGCCGGCCGCGCGCCGCCGCCCGCGCCACGACCTCGCCGACCTCGCCGACCTGGTAACCACTCCCCGCCTCTCTTAACCAGAGGATTCTGACCTTTTTTAACTCTTGTTACTTGTTAGAGTAACCCAGACTCACCTAGAGTCTAGGATCTCTTCACTGTCATAATATTACCGAGTGAAGAACATGGTCATTAAAACTGCTTACTGTGTCGACGCCAGATACATTGTAGAGCAGGCCCAGGTGCTTCGTCCCCTGAGGAAGTGAGAAGTCGCAGTTTGCGCTAGTTGTTAATTGATCATACTCCCCTACGAATTTGTCATGTTGCCGCAAGTTAGCCCTTGCCAACGGTTACCCACACAAGACGATGTATCGTGTGGCAGCGCGCGCTGGACGTGACGCACGAGTGCCGCGCGCGCGAGGTGGTGACGTTCTTCACGCTGCCGGCCGGCCAGTACCTGGTGGTGCCGCACACGCGCCGCCCGCACACCGACGCCGCCTTCCTGCTGCGCATCCTCACCGACGACCACACCGACGTCTGGTACGCACTACTTACAGACTTGCTTATGCGTTAATACAATAACACATCTAAAAACTTATAGCACAACCTGGGATTAATCCCAGATCTCTCGGTCATTACTGCCTGACGCTATCTTCATCATCTACCTATCGCAGTCCACTGCTGGACATAGGCCTCTCCAGGTGTCCGCCAGCTCCAGCTCTTCATACCCATAATCTTTACGGTGGGCAGGCGGGTTTGCATTCACAGGGCGTAGCTCCTCGCTCCGGTGACGCTGCTGCCCGTTATCAGCCTGTGGTATTGAGCTACGCCTTCAACTTCCGTGGTTATACCGTCACCAGTCGGTTGCCAGAGCCTCGTTCGTTATTCAGCAGGATGCACCACGGGCAGGTGAGGATGGCTAAGAGCGAGAGGACGATATGTCCCTCTCTGACATCCCCGCCACCTTGCCACGATAGGAAATATAATGAAATCCGCTTGGTTATCGAACCTTATGATTGAGTTACAGTTGTACGTCAAAATGGCATGTGTCATCATCACGTCATGCACCATGCGCCTGTAATGTGTGGCCTGACCCGCAGGGAGGTGAACGAGGACAACGTGATCGTGCGCGACATCTCGGCCGAGTTCCACGACGACGGCCAGCTCATCCCGGTACGTGGCCGGCGCGCGCGCACTTACTAGTTCGGTTGAGCACTAAAGCATTGTCTAGTTCATAATAATATGCTCTGCTCGTTACAGGCCGACGTGCGCGCATCCGTCGTCAAGATGCTCGGCAAGCGAGAGATCGATGAAGTAAGTCGCTGCATAGATCATTCATAATTTGCCATTTAAATAGACTGTAGAAATTAGATTAGTAGATCGAGGGATTAGCTGGTCGATTGGTCGTCTGATCGATCGGGTCGGTCGATCGATTGATCGAGTGATTTGTTGGTCGATTGATTGAGGGATTTGTTGGTCAAATGAACGAATGATTTGTTGGTCGATCGATCGAATGGTCGACTGATCGTGTGATTTGTTGGCCGATTGATTATGTAATTGATCGACTGGTCGATTGATTGACTAATCGATTGATCTACTGATAGATTGATCGAGGGATTTGTTGGTCGATCGATCGACTGACAAAGTACTTTGTTGTAGCAAGACGTAGTAGAATGAGGTGTCACGAGGAGTGATGTGGGAGTGACGGTCGCGTGTTGCGCCAGGTGGACGCGGGCGGGCTGCTGCGCGCGCTGCGGCGCGTGTGGCGCTGGTGCCTGCCGGCGCGGCCGTCGCTGGAGCTGTGCCGCGCGCTGGTGGCGCTGCGCGACGGCGCCATGTCGGGCCGCGTGCGCGCGCGCGAGCTGCCCGCGCTGCTGGCGCTGCTGGCGTACTGGCGGCACGCGTACGCGGGCGCGGCCGGGCGCGGCGCGGGCGGCGCGGGCTGCGGCCGCGCGCGCTGCTCGGCGTACCGGCTGCGCGCGCTGCTGTGGGCGGCCGGCGTCACCGCCTCCAACAAGGTGCTCGAGTGCCTCGTGCTGCGCTTCGCGACCGGCGCGACGCTCTCGGCCGAGGCGTACTTCGTGGCGCTGGCGCGGCTGCACCTCGCGCACGGTGAGCACCCGACTCGAAGACCCGATCCCCGATCTCGAACGACGCGTTGTCTTGTTCGTAACTTACACTTTTTTTTGGCCCGCCCCTAAAATGGTCCGATTTGGGAATAACATGTAAAAGTTATTTCGATGTTGGTCCAGCACAATATTATCTAACTTGACTTATAATAATCGAACTTGACTGTCTGTTCAAAACGTTTGCCTTATATTTTCAGAGCGATATCGCGCCCTTGACACGAAGATGAAGTCAAATCCCCTCTCCTTGGAAGAGGTACGTTCTGTGTAGTGTGTGTGTGGCGGCATCGATGCCGGGTCAGTCGGAGAGTAGGTACGACCGTGTGTTTGGTGTTGCAGATGATCCTGATGACCATCTACTCGTGAGGCGGCGGCCAGTCGCGCGGACGTCGTTGCGCGCGGAAGCTGTTAATGTTGGACTAGTTGTAATGTTTACGTGCAGTAACCAAAGATTGTCTTCGTTCCAAAACACCTGGAGTTTGCAGTACAAAACCTTATTTATTGGAAATTAAAGAGTTCTTTCCTTATTTACATTATTTACTAAGTAAATATTGCAATGTGATATAATTTTACGAAGTACTTAATAACTTATTATGTATAAATGTTATCATGATGGCTCGTTACTATTATCATTCCATTTTTATGTTAATGCTTAGTGTGAATAAGAAAATGTTATGTTTAAAATCATTATTTAATTTGTCTAATAACGTTGGTGCCTAAGTCTGTATTTAATATGCAATAATTATTTTGGTGCTAATAAAATGTTGAATGAATAAATAAATGATTTTTACCCGACTGCCGAAGAAAGGAGGGAAATGTTTTGCGAGAGTATCATCTATGTATGTATGTGTCGACCAAAACGACATTCGAGATTCGGAGTTCATGGAAGAATCAGTCAGAAGTATCCTGGAAGCAATAAGTTGATACTACGCAAAAAGTCCTTAATACTACGTCGTAGTCGTTATGGTCGTGACTATGACAATGACACTAAAAATCAATGGCAGATATTTGACGTCAAATCAACATTTAAAAATGTTGAAATAAAAACGGTTATTAACTATTAACATCGAACCCAGCACAAATCTAATAATAATTGTTAATTAGACTTCTGGACTGTTGTCAAAATTTTTTATTTCCTCTTTCTTGTTTGAATATGGTTATTTCTTAAGCCAGTCGTTTTTTAATATAAATTACCGTTTTTGTTGATAAAGCATGAATTGCTTTTTCCGGGTTCATTTCTCCTTTGGTTCTATGTTCTAACATTTAATTTTGGTACATGACAAAACTCCACACAACAGTAGACATTCACAATAAATAAATAACCCAAGACATGCCACACAGCGCCATCTAGCCCCAAACTAAGCCGAAGCTTTTACTATGGTACTAGACAACTGATAAACTTACTTAGATACATTTTTTTTGTAAATATTATACATAGAAAACAGCCAGACCAATACAAACAGACATGTTCATGCACACAAGCCACCGAGCCAGCCGACACAATAAAAACTCTGTTCACATTCATACATCAATTTCAAAAAGAAATATGTACATAGTTATATATGCATGGAACTAGAAAGTTCTACCTACCCTATCAAAATGAAAACCTGGTCTATATTTGATTGAGGACAATACTGAATCCTATGGCAGAAAGTTTTAAAATTTCCCGCTGTTCTATAAAATCTCTACTCACCATAGACTAAGTACCATTATTTGATAACTACAGATGTAACGAAACGCAGCGCGCGAGGCGGGGCTAAGGTTTTGAGCGGCCTGAACTTTGCGCAAAGTTCGTGTCAAAATGACAGTAGTTGACCAGTCAGTCACTTGGTCAGTCAGTATAAACTTTCGGAAATACAACTTGTGCGGTGCAATGACTTTGTAAACTTTTATTTAAGAACGTAAAGCTAGTTCGTAAATTATGAATTTAAAATTGTCAATATTAGCGTTGTATCAATGTGTGATAACGGTGCTGGGGGGGTCGGTGACCCGCGGGGACTACGCCGAAGTGCGGCTGTTCGGCGAGCCGGCCGCCTACGACGTGGAGACCAGCGTCGCGCTCAACGACGTCTCCAAGAAGAACAAGGAGGTCGGCTACAAGGTCACGGGCTCGCTGCTCGTGCGGCCCGTCTGGGCGCGCGCCGGCGCCGAGACCCTGCTCAAGTTCAATGCAAGTACACACGTACTACCTACTGTCCATATTAGGGATTGAACCGATATCTACCACCAATGAGTTTATTTTAAAGAATGCATTCTGTAACAGTTTATTTACTAAGTTCAGGAATATCATATTTTATTAGGAAGATATTTTATTTAATGACCATAATAGTATACACCTTCAGAACAGATCTTGTTTGTATAAAATCTGTCAAAATCATAATGCATCGTGGTTAGATACTTTTTAGTGTATAATTATGAATTGTAGGTTGGTATTTTATAAAATATTTGTATTTCTAGCTGCTGAATCCGAAATTGCACCTTCGTGGGAAACATTTAAATGCTGACTTCCGTCCATTTGCCTCAATATGGGATTCATACGGGGACACAGAATTTTATGTGCACTGGAAGAGTGGCACCATAGAAACAGCTTATTTGGATTCCAGCGAGCCTGTGGACATACTCAACTACAAAAAATCTTTAATAAGTTTGTTTCAAGTAAGTAGGAATAAAATTATTGTCAATTAGCTAAGTACTTCTCTTAACAAACCTTTTTATTACTTTAACTTATATACCTAGCTACTTTATCTAATTGTATTTAATATTACATGATTATGTTTTTAGGAACAATATAAATCAAGCTATTTATGTCTAGATTGTTTGAAACAATAACATTTCAGGTAACTAAAGATAAGATTATACAGTGATGTCCACAAGTAACCGTTATGTGGTGTGTGTTGCTGGGGTTGTGCCAAACACAGAGTCATTTACATTGTTCTGTGTGTTTTTTGTGTTCAGTGTTTCTTTTCCATTAATAATTTTATTCATCAGTTTGAATTTGAATTTCTATGCTTGTTTTATTCAAATTGATTTTGTATTATTGTATGGTTATAATGATGCTAATTATTGGTTTATATCAATTTACAGTTTCAAATAATCGATGGTGAATACAAAGAGAATGATATCTCGGGAACTTGTGATGTCTTGTATGATTCAATCTCAACCGATGTCTTCAGGAAAATCAAGGTACAAGACCTATTATTTATTAAACTCTTTATGTTAATTAGAAAGAGGCATGTTTTGTTCGCCCACTTACAATAAGTTAAAGGATAAATACTTAGGTAGCGCCTATGCAGCATAGGCGCCCAATATCGCTAAGTCACGAGCAGTGGTTACTGCTGGACATCAGATGGTCCACTCAATGTACATGTGTGCCTTTAGCAATGACATGATTGCGTGTGTGTCAGAGAGCGTGCGTGATCCCGGGCACGCAGACGGCGGAGGCGGAGGTGGCGACGGCGCGGCGCGTGACGCGCTACACGCTGGGCGCGGGCGCGCTGCAGGACGTGTACGCGGACGAGCTGCTGCAGCTGGAGCTGCGCGGCGCCGGCGTCGGCGTCAAGGCGCGCTCGTGGCACCGGCTGCGGCTGGCGCCCGCCCGCCCCGCGCCCGCCGCGCCCCTCGCGCCGCTCGCGGCCGACGACGCGCCGCCGCTGCACGCGCTGCCCGCGCACCTCGCCCCGCAGCCGCTCGTCCTCGGCGGAGATGACAACGTAGACGAATATACGGTGAGCCTCCTCTATTGTCATTTTTGTCGCCATTTAAAATGCCAATGATATGCCATACTCGTATTTAGAGAGAAGCATATTGTATCGAAAAAAACCGACACGAAGCTCTTTACTCTTGAATAAAATGAAAACTAGATAAATGTTCAATATACACTCAATGTCATTGTTGAAAGTGTATTTATGTCCGGCAGTCGTCGGGCGCACGCTATCGCCGGCGATAAGCGCGCCCCTTGACCCTAAATTCGTCGTTTAACTCGCCCGCGTTACTAATAAATAAAGTAATCACAGTTCCCATCTCGTTGTCAATGTAATTTTCTACTGCTACAAGCTGTTTTTTATGTTTGTACCTATGATGCCATATAATAATTATCAGCGTATATAGCGTGCATTCTGCAATCGTAAAAATTTATCAAACGCTTGTCATGTTGTTATTTTTTATTATTTACGTAACAATGAATGACATCCTGTTTGTACTATGTTATATTGAAAACCAACACTTTAAAGGTTTTTCTACTGTAAGAAAATAATTACGCAATCCTTTTACACTGATTTCTGTTCATGATAAAATAAATACTCGAAAGCAATATAACAGGAGAGTCACGGGATAAGCGCGATTTAAACTCGGGTTCGGCGATACGGTCGCGCGGTGATGAGCTTACCGCATGCGAGGAGTAATAAAGATCGAAATAGCCCCGGGGTGCTCGACCTCGCGTCCGCTCGTTTATCGTTAATCGTTATCATAAAACAGTGTAAAAGCTGTACAACTAAATATGGATTTCGGAATCGAAGATTATATAAGATGACGACACGGGTATCCTTTAATGACAACAAATCGGACGAAACGAGGCAGGCGATCTCGTCCATACTCACTTTCCTCGATGTTTACGATTTACAAAAAGTTACCCTAAAGTTTGTCAGGAAGAGATCACCTAAAGTGATCCACTTAACTTGTACGTCAATATATCTTAATATCTCTCGTTAAATCAAATGTTTGGTGCGCAATAAAGTATATGTATCTGTGTACAAATATGTATTCCAAAGCTTAATCGTCAAATGATGTTCGCAGTCGCCGGAGGAGGCGTCGCGGGCTCTGGCGGAGGCGCTGGCGGACGGCGCGGACGCGCTGCAGGCGGAGGCGCCGGGCGCGGGCGGCGGCGCGGCGGCGGCGCGGGCCGTGCTGCGCCTGCTGCCCGCGCTGCGCGCCGCCGACGCGCCCGCGCTGCGCGCGCTGCTGCAGCGGGCCGCCGCGCCCGACGCGCACCCCGACCGCCTGTCAGTGCCCTCCGCTATTGCACTCTTTCTACCGTGTTCTGACAGAGCCTAATCGTAACCTTAGCATTAACGATAGAAGGGAACGAAGGGAAAGCGAGAAAGAAACAGGAAAATCAGTGCCATGCGGCCAGTAACACTTAGTGTAGTGAGATGATTTTTTGCTGGCTGCGTGTGCGCATCGTACCTGTGCGCATCGATTATAAAAAAAAAAAATTATACATACTGACAAATTGAGAACCTCATCCTTTTTCGATGTCGGTAAATAAAAATGAGGAACGTTCAATCAGTATTATGTAGCTACAATAGACGTATGTAAGTCGAAATTAGGTGTACCTCCTCCAAATTTTTCATACTTTAAAATGATGCCTATAGTCTCCGGTGAGTTGAAATTTGCAGTTTCGTGTCTCGTGCGCAGGATCGGTCTGTGCCGCATGCTGGGGCTGGCGGGCACGGCGGCGGCGCACGCGGCGGCCGACGCGCTGCTGCAGCTGGGCGCGCGCGACGCGCTGCAGCCGCACGCCGACGCGTACCTGGCGGCCTTCGCGCTGGCCGCCGCGCCCGCGCGCGCCGCCGCCGCCGACGTGGCGCGCCTCGCCGAGACCGCGCGCGCGCCCAGAGTGGCCGCCGCCGCGCTGCTGGCCGCCGCCGCCGCCGCCGCGCGCCTGCCCGACCCCGCCCACGAGCGCGCGCTGCGCGACCACATCGCGCGCGACCTCGCCCGCTGCAAGGTCGGTGCCGCCCCGCCGACGTGACTATCAACCGGAGAGACCTATATGTCCAGCGGTGAACCGCAATAAGCCGATGATGATGATGATCTGTCCGAACACTCCAGTTGTTCTTGAAAATCGGAAAACGCCGCCTGCTGTAGAACTTGACATATTTATAGTGAGATCATTCGTGCTTCGGTACTAGTTTCACAAAATGGCTCCATATGGACGCACATTTAAAATCTGTCCCCCGTCGTCCCGTGCCGTTTAGCCCGGTACAAAACCGAGCAGAGTTGCCGTGTAAAACGTTCGCGTGTTGCGGCAGGACGGCGCGTGCCGCGCGGTGCGGCTGCAGGCGCTGGGGCAGCTGCGGCGCGCCGACGCGGCCGCGCTGCTGCTGGAGCACGCGGAGGGCGCGGACGGCGCGGCGGCGCTGGCGGCGCTGGACGCGCTGGGCGCGCTGCCGGCGGCCGCGCTGACGGTGGCGCGGCGGCGGCGGCTCGAGCGGCTGGCGCTGCGCGACGGGCCCGCGCTGGAGGTGCGCGCGGCGGCGCTGGACCTGTGGCTGCGCAGCAGCGCGGCGCGCCCGCTGCCGCTGGCCGAGACGGCGGCGGCGCTGCACCGCGGCCCGCTGGAGCTGCGCCGGCTGTTCTGGCAGCGGCTGCACGCGCTGGCCGAGGCCGACGCGCAGGCGCGCGACGTGCTCGCGATGCTGCCGACGGAGCTGCGCGCGTGGCCGGCGCAGGCGCACGCGGGTACATATCGCCGAGCGAATTATTATTATTTAGATATATATTACATTGCGATTTTACCGGCTTTTCTGGATTGATTCCTTACTACTGTTTATTTACCATGAATACATTAACGAGTACCGGCGTGCAGGCACGTCGCTGGCGCTGACGCGGGACACGGGCTGGTCGGCGGGCGGCTGGGCGGCGCGGCTGGACTCGCTGCAGGTGGCGGCGGCCGGCCTGCTGCGCCGCGGCCGCGTGCGCCTGCTCGCCGACGCGCCCGACAACTCCACGCACGACCAGCTCACGGTGCGGCTACTCTTACTTAACATAACATTTATTAACTGATGTTGTCAATTGTTACATTCTGTTAGACCGGCCGTACACGGGCTACTTCAAGCAGTTGAGAACCGACTGCTTAAAACCGCGACTGAATTAAGAATCGCGGTGGATTATAGTAGTTTATCGGTTACCGTACACACGACTGCTTTTATAGTTCACCGTGAGGTCGCGGCTACGAGCAGTCCTTCTCGACTGCTCGGAGCAGCCCGTGTACGCCCGGGCTTACATGTTATAAGTGCTTCTACGATGATAGAAAATGTTTACTAACATTTTGTAACTGCGGTGAAAGCCCCCATAACTATACATCAGTCAAGCAGCGTCGTTAGTGAGGTCCGATCGGGCTGTCGCAGGTGGAGGTGTGGACGCGCGGCCTGGAGGCGCTGGCGGGCGGCGGCGCGCCGGACGCGGCGCTGCGCGAGCGCGACGCGGGGACGGACGCGCCCGACGCGGCCGGCGGCCTGGCGCTCGCCGTCGGCGGCGTCCCGATGCCGCCCATCGACCTCTTCACGGGACAGGTGCGAGCGCCTTCGACGTCGTCGCAGCCGGTCGCGCCCGTCCTCGCCGCTGACGCCGTCTCCTCGTTGCAGGCGGAGCTGCTGGGGCACGTGTGGGCGGGCACGGGCAGCACGCCGACGGCCGTGCTGCGCGCGCTGCGGCCGCTGCCGACGCGCGCCGCCGCGCTGCCGCTGCTGGGCGGCCTGCGCGCGCACGCCTCCGCGAGCGCCGCCATCGCCCTGGCCCTGGATGCGCACGCGCAGGTACGAGCCGAGCGGCTGCGGCACGTGTGGCCGTGTCAAAAGTGTCTCTACGAGCTCTTTAACATGTGGGCGTTTCGTCGCGTGGCTGAAGCGCTTCTGATTCGCGTTACAGCAGCGGGACTTGCATCCATACATATCATTTATGTGGAGCGGCTGCAGCGCTTCGAGACATGTATGTGCGTGCATATACAACTTAATACAAAATAAACATGTGCACGCAAATATTATATACCTGCGTCATGTTCAAATCAAGAAAAATTATGCCTGGCAAGAATTTTGTGAAATATTTACACCTGATTTTCAAAACAAAACCGATTTGAACCGAACCGACCGAACCGAAGCAACGGCATCGCGATTAGCCGCGCTGCAGCCGCTGTACTGGAAGGGATTCCCTGTGCAGCGCCCCAGTCGCGCTACAGAAGCTCTAACGAGTCGTGTGCAGGTGTCGCTGTGGTCGCGCAGCGCGCGCGCGTCGCTGCAGCTGCGCGCGGGCGGCGCGGGCGAGGCGCGGCTGCGCGCGCGCACGGCGTGGGGCCGGCTGGAGGCGCGCGCCGCCGCCGAGGCCGAGCCGCGCCTGCGCATCGCCGCCGACCTCGACTTCTACGACGTCGTCGCGCTCTGCGTGCGCGTGCGCCTCGACGACTACGAGAACCGGTCGGTACCGTCGACGAGCCCTCTCTCAACTCGCCTCACTCGCTCGCTTCGCTCCACCGCCTCCCTCTGGCCCTATAAATAGTCGGCCTGAAGCCTACGGGTCTTCAAATTGTGTCCGGTCTAGATATTGCATTAGGTATTGCAAAGGTATTTTGACTTTGACTTTGACTTTTATTGCATTAGTAGGTAAACTATCTTAGAGTAGAGACCAGGTTTTTAAAAGGCTTTAATAAGATTGATTAAAGAAACCTTTAACTATATGAAATTTATACAAGTGATATATAATATTACATGAAAATATAACAATCACGTAAGTTTAAGTAAAGACGGTTTGCAAGATACTAGCAAAATATTTTTATATCATTATTACACTTAAATTTTAAATCTAATTCGTTAGTTCGAAAATGTTTTCAAAACGTGTGCGTTCCCTTGGCCGCAGGCGCTTCTCGTGGCTGGAGTCGGAGCAGGGCGAGCGGCCGCTGCGCGTGCGCCGCTCTCTCAACGCGTCGCAGCCGCTGGCGGGCCGCACGCTGTCGCTGGGCCGCGCCGGCGACCGGGCGTGCCGCGCGCTCACCGCGCCCGACGACGAGTAGCCACGTGCGCCTCATCTCATCAGCCTCACCAAAGCTTTCCCTAGCCAAATCTATTCCGTATCGGGATTATACTAAGAGTACACTAATATAAGATGTGCCGTTCGTGGCCTGCCGCCGGGTCGCTGGCCCACTGAAGCGACGTGCATGTATGCCTAGTAATTACACTATTGCTATAATTTATTCTTGGCTCCCGACCCGACGCAACCCGGCTTGTATGCTCAGTGAGCGATTTAGTCAAACATTAAATGACTGAAATTATTTTGCTAACTTTATTATTCAATTTTTTTATAATCATTTTGTCCTTGTTTTGTATTGTTTGAGTATTATACTACATATTTTTAGAGTCACTGTATCCCAAATGTCAAAGTTAAAAAACTTCATATCTTATTTCTGATAAAAATTACCTACAATAATTATGAAATCAAAACATGTTACTTTGAAGTTGTTAAACTTAGGAGGTAAATTTTTATTTTATTTCTTTACTGTTATTTTGAGGTCGAAAGATGATATTTATTTCAAGTGGTGCATCAAGCTGTAAGAAAGTGCGCTGAAAATCGATTTGTATGTACATATACTTATAAAGGATAATTAATAAACTATTTTCAATATATTTTTATTATTACCTTTATCACGTTCCCCCTTAGGAGGCGAGAAGTCATGGGCAGCTGTGCCTGACATTGGCGTTTACAACGCATCATGCTTTTTTATATCATACGTCGGACCAGTTGTGCAAATTCAGAAAACGTAATGTTGAACCGCCATAGTCAAATCAAGGCATCACTCAAACTATATGTTAGAATAGTAATTGTCATGTGTTGGCTTTTGTATTGAATTTCAAATATTTTTATTACTCGATAAGTAATTTTCTTAAACGAATTTCCGTATATTCGTACTTAACACCGAGGGGTTGGAGGCTAATAATTCTTGGTTTGACGGTGGCAACTGGATAGATGACTGACAGGTTACTGGCCCGTTGTCGCAGAGACTAATGACTCCTCTTTCGCATCAGGCGTCTAGGGAAGCCATTACTTCGTGCTACTATAAACAAAATGTGTTCTAGTACGTAGTACTTAATACTTCCATGGTTTTAGTAAGTAGACCTACAAGCTACAGGCCATCTTTTATTTTTTTTTCTTTATAAAACACCACGGTTACAATACAAAGGTTCATTAACCCATGAAAAAGTTAAATGTCCAAACAGAAAAACTTAAAATCCAGAGCATATGAAACTGCAAGTGTACCGAAAAATGCAAGAGAAGCTTTCTCCAGCATCCAATATTTCAAAAACATCAGTCTCACGACTGTGAAGCATAGCCACCACTTATGTTGTTGATGTTGATGCTGATGCTGATGCTTTTTTATATAATACGTCGGACTACTTATGCGAATCCAGAAAACGTAATGATACCGCGATGTAACTAGGGACACCGCCATCTGTGCGAAAAAAATGTAACTAATCTAACCCCGGGCACTTTCAGTAAGGAGGTATGCGGTCCGATCTAACGTGAAGTTGTTAAACAGTTTTTTTTCTCGAGTCAAGTACAGGAGGTACTTATCATCCCCTTTCTGTGAACCGATCGATCATAATCAATATCCAAGATGACCGTCGAAATTGGGAAAAACCCTTTTATTGTTTAAACCCAGTCAATATGGGTTCAAATAAAAGGGCTTGGCAAGTACATACTAAAAGGTACTAAGTACGAAATCAATATCCGAGATGACTGTCGCCAGGAATTGGCAAAAAACCCTGTTGTTGCTTGAACCCCATCAATATGGGTATCAAATGAAAGGGCTTGGCAAGAACTAAAAAGTACTAAGTACGAAATCAATATCAGAGATAACCGTCGCCAGCAATTGGCAAAAAACCCTGTTGTTGCTTGAACCCCATCAATATGGGTATCAAATGAAAGGGCTTGGCAAGAACTAAAAGGTACTAAGAATGAAATCAATATCAGAGATTACCGTCACCAGCAATTGGAAAAAAACCCTGTTGTAGCTTGAACCCCATCAATATGGGTATCAAATGAAAGGGCTTAGCAAGTACTAAAAGGTACTAAGTACGAAATCAATATCCTAACACTTTTGAACCTAACTCCTTTTAACCTAACAGGTTTTAACCTAAAACGTTTTAACCTAACTCTTTTTAACCTAACACTTTTAACCTAACTCCTTTTAACCTAACTCCTTTTAACCAAACTCCTTTTAACCTAACTCCTTTCAACCTAACTCCTTTTAACCTAACTTCTTTTAACCTAACTCTTTTTAACCTAACTCCATCTAACCTAACTCCTTTTAACCTAACTTCTTTTAACCTAACTCTTTTTAACCTAACTCCATCAAACCTAACTGCTTTTAACCTAACTCCTTTTAACCTAACTCCATTTAACCTAACTCCTTGTAACCTATCTCCTTTTAACCTAACTCTTCTTAACCTAACTCCATTTAACCTAACACGTTTTAACCTAACTTTTTTTAACCTAACTTCCTTTAACCTAACTCCTTTTAACCTAACCCTTTTTAACCTAACTCCTTTTAACCTAACTCCTTTTAACCTAACTCCTTTTAACCTAACTCCTTTTAACCTAACTCCTTTTAACCTAACTCCTTTTAACCTAACTCTTTTAAGCCTAACTCCTTTTAACCTAACTCCTTTTAACCTAACTTCTTTTAACCTAACTCTTTTTAACCTAACTCCATCTTTTTTTTTTTTTTTTAGAGGGGAATGCATTAGGCACCGTCATGCCACCTCCGGGGGGAGGTGACATGGTGTGTGGGACTCACACCTCCCGAAATGGGAGGGTATACCCACTAAACCCCCCTGTGTCGCCAGTGGGCAGCAAGTTGCAGGGACACGGGCAACGCCGAAGCATACCGCCGCATCTCTGCATGCCCTGGCCAGCCGCAGATGACAAGCGGCCAGCACTCCTGGTCCGGGGAGGGCAAATACCCCTACCCCCGGCTTCCGGGGAGCAATAGGGTGCTCTTCAGGCGGACCTCGTGCAACGGTGTGGCTGCACCCACCACACCGTTACGCCCCTATGAGTGGATCGCGCCCCCGCACTCACCACTCGGGGCACGAAGGAGAGGCTCAGAGGGCATACGATGCGTTGTATGCCCTCCGGCGACGCCCGGGCCGGGGGCGGCGTAGAGCGGGCGCGTCTACCGCGGCCTCACGCTCTCTTTCCGCCGCCTCCTTCTGCGAGATCACTGTCTCGCAGAATGCGAGCATCGCTCGCCAGGCCTCCTTCGACGCCGTCATCTGCCGCAAGAGTTGCGGCAGATTGAGGTCCTGTGCGACAGTGACGAGGACGGAGCGCTCATTGGCCCAGGCAGAGCAATGCTGAAGCGTATGCTCTGCCGTGTCCTCCGAGCCACTGTCGCAGTGACGGCATAGAGGATCAGGTTCACGCCTGATCCTCCACAAGTACCGGCCGAAGCAACCATGTCCCGTGAGGACCTGGGTCAGCCGGTAACCTAACTCCATCTAACCTAACTCCTTTTAACCTAACTTCTTTTAACCTAACTCTTTTTAACCTAACTCCAACTAACGAGCCGAGCTCTCCTAAGCCGAGTTAGGTTCCGCCGAGTTAGGTTCCGCCGAGTTAGGTTCCGCCGAGTTAGGTTCCGCCGAGTTAGGTTAGGTTAGGTTGGGTTAGGTTGGGTTAGGTTAGGTTAGGTTAGGTTAGGTTGGGGTGCAACAAAGAGAAGCCTCCTCGAGTGGCAAACTGCTACTAATCTCTTTCGGGGGATTGGTAGTAGTGGGTCCCGGCGCACCCTGGGCAACGGCGGGTGGTAATCTCTTAGGAGATTGCCACCCGACGGCTAATTCTCAATGAGGGAGACGAGCTTGCTCGTGAATACGAGCAAGCTGGTCGTCTTGCCTCGGGGCAGACAGAGTCTGCAGCTGCGCGACGTGGGCGCGCAGCACGGTTGGACCGCATTGGCGGTAGTGTGGATGGACGCATGTGATGCGTGGTGGTTTGTCGGCGATGGTCGCAGAGGAAGAGGAGTGCCCTTCGGGGGATCTCGCGGTGTTGTCGTTGCCGTCCTCCCTATCTTCTGCGACCCTTGCCGCCGGACCCATTGGTGGTGCTGGTTGACGGCGTCTGTCGGGTTCGCGGACGCTGTCCTAGCTGAGAGGAGGAACGCATGGTGATGCGTGGTGGTTTGTCGGCGATGGTCGCAGAGGAAGAGGAGTGCCCTTCGGGGGATCTCGCAGTGTTGTCGTTGCTGTCCTCCCTGTCTTCTGCGACCCTTGCCGGCGGACCCACTTGGTGGAGCCGGTTGACGGCGTCCGTTTGGTCTGCGGACGCTGTCCTGGCTGCGCACTTGTGCGCACTGGGGGGCCCTTGTGGCCGTGGTTACTCGGACGCGACTAGTGGGTGTTGGCCTTTGGCCGTTTTTTCCCGGACGTGTCACGATGGGCGGCGTATTTATACGCCGCGGCTTGGCGGGTCCTTCGGCCACGGTTCTCGTGGCCGTCGGATAGGTCCTTTATGGATTGGTCGCCGGGCAACCTGTTTCCCCTCGCAAGAGGGACCAGGGGGCTTGCCTTAATTGGCCGGCCCGAGTGGAGTTAACCACAATAAAAAACCACCTGTTACCCCGACTTCGGTCGGGACCAGGGGGCGCAAGCTCAAGTGGAGAAAACCACACTAAAAATCCACCGTGCGGTGGCGACTGCACGCCCAACGGGGTCCAGTGAGGGTTGGTGTGGGGACATCTCCCTTGCCTTGCACGGATCCCGTCCTTGGAGGAGGGCGACGGCTTCTGCCTGAGCCCTAGGCTGCCCCAAGTGGGGGGGCCGGCCGAGTCTGCGCAAGCGGACCGCGCTGGTGGTGGCGTGGTGTTATGGTTCATACCAAGATCCCACGTCATCATCACCCAAGGCGCGTTGACGGTGTAGACCGGGGTTTTTTAGTGGGTATTCTCCGTCTCGCTAACATCTAGAGGCGGAGTGAGTCCCACATAACCTGCTGCGTCCCCGAGTAGCAGGTATGCGTAAATGCATTTTCCCCCGGTGCAACAAAAAAAAAAAAAAAAAAGGTTAGGTTAGGTTAGGTTGGGGTTATCAGGCTGGAAGACCTCCTCGAGTGCCACTCAGGTGCCAGTCCCCGGTAATTTCTGAATTGCTGGGGAACGGCAGTTGGGTTGGTCGGTTTACCCTGGGCAACGTATTCTGGTGGGGACCGTTCTGTCGGTCGTTGCTAGATGCGGCTAACGTTCCAGCACTCCACCCCTCTCTGCCTTTTCCTGTTGGAAAAGGTTGCAGTGGAGGGGTAGCACGGCGTTTTGTCACCGTGCGAACTGTTACCCCCTCCGGGGGGCCAGTGGGCTTGGCTTGGTCGCCCGGCCCGAGTGGAGCTCCCCACAATAAAAAACCCCAATCCCACCGCTGTGGAAGCTCGCGGCAGGTGGGGCCCCTGTTTAGGGGTCGTGGTCTGGGAGAAGACCACGGAGCGGCTCGGCCCACGGGGACCTCCCGCCCCCCGTGGCTGTAGTAGGGTTGTCCGGGCAAGGCGCCTCTGCCCGGATCGACGTTTTAGTTGCGACCATTCTCGTGGGACTATTCTGGAGAGTTCAAAGAAAAAACCTGGGGATAAATGGGGGGGAAATGATGGTTTGGAGGAGGATGAAGAGGGTGCGTCTAGACGTTTCACGCGTCGTTCTGCGCGTCCGGAGGTGGCGAGGATAGTTGCGTCCGGCTCTGGGACGATGGACTCGGACAACTCGCTCGGTAGCCTGGATGCGGTTAAAGGCGCGCCGGTCGGCGCGGAGTTTGCGCCTTCGGGTGCGGAGGGTGTGCTTCAGAGCACTAATGAGCCTGCAACAGATGCAGTGCCAGGAGCGTCTAATGACGCCATTACAAGGAGCCGCGCATCATCTGCGGCTTCCTTTAGGGGGCCTTCTACTTTCTTTAGACCCTCGAACATGGATGACTCGGACTATACGCTTACCAATGCGTCGGACGAGAGCACAACTTCCCGTGCGAGTTATCTCAAACGGAAGCGTGGCGAAGGATCAGTCTCAGATTCGCCCCCCTCCAAAGGGAAGAGCAAAAAGCTGAAGACCAAGAAAGGGCGCGGCAGACCGACTACAACGGGAGAGTATGTCGGTCTCGCCGCAGCCCAGAGGGAACTGAACGCTGCCAGAAAGGAGCAGCAGCAGCTTCAGCTAGAGGAAGAGCTGGCGGCTGAGGAGCAGAAGGCTCGTGCGGCCAGAACAAAGGCTGGCTACGGCGTAGCCCTTGGGTCAGATATAGAGCTCGAGCTGGAAGGGAAATCCCCGGACGATGTGGGCAAGCTGGCCATGGAAGCTATGGCCAGCTTAGAGAAAAATATTGCCATCTCGAGCAATATTAAAGGGACGATACGGAGGGACCTCAACGAGTCTTCCAAGCGCCTGAAGAGGTTCATTTCGAATCTCTCCACCCGTTGCGCTACCGAGGAAAATATTCGGCAGCAGGTGACCATCACCCGCCTGTCTGCCGAAAACGAACTCTTACGAGGAGAGTTGAACACCCTGAATCAGAGGGTCCACCAGCTCGAGGCGCTACTAGGAGCCCCCGGAGGTCCATCCCGGGCGCCTACCACGGACGTTGTCATAGAGGGGTGTCCTGTACCATCTCCGGCACCCTCCGCGGCCCCCCAATCGGTTCAGTCTAATGTGGGGGCCATGATCGACAAGGCGATGCTCGAGCAGAAGCTCTTCTTTAGAACTCTGCTCGAGGGCATCGAGAACCGGCTTCCTCCCCCTGCGGAGTGTCCGCGTCCACCGCTGGCGGCGGACCGTAGGAGGAGGGAGCCGGTTGTTGTACCGGAGCGACCGCAGGAACCGGTATTCAAGGCTCCGGAGGCACCTTTGCCTCAAAGGGCTAAGAAGGCCAAGGGCGGTAAGACTACCGCGCCTTCTAAACCCACGGCTTCACCGGCCCGGCCGGCAGCAGCAGAGCCGGAGGAAGACCTCCTCCTGCCATCGACCACCCAGGTCAATGAGGGGTGGACCACCGTCGTCAAAAGGAAGAAGAGGGCAACGCCACCCGCCCCTCCCTCTGCCACACAGCCCAAGCCTGTCTCCGGTCCCTCGACCAAACAGGCTCCGGCTCAACGGAAGAAGACGGCAGAGAAGGCTCAATCGGAAGGAAGAAGTCTTCCCCTCCGAAAAAGAAGAGTTTAGTCTCCCCAAGGACTGCAGCGGTGGTCGTCTCTCTCACCACAGAGGCAGTGGACAAAGGGGAGACCTATGAAACGGTCCTGCGTAAGGCGCGCGCAGAAATTGATATGGGCCAACTGGGTATCACAGCAGCGCGCTGTCGCCAAACCTTGACAGGGGCCCGGAAGTTTGAATTCCCTGGGCCCCAGAGCATAGAGCTGGCGGACAAATTTGCCGCCAAGCTCAAGGAGGTAGTCGCGGATGTGGCTAACGTGTCCAGGCCCCAGAAATGTGTGGGCCTGGTTATATCGGACCTAGACGACTCCGTCACCAAGCAGGAAGTGCTGGATAAGGTGGTGGAGGTCGGCGGCTGCAGTGCGGAGGCCATCAGGGCCGGAGAGATCCACACAGGCCGAGGTGGTGTCGGGGCAATTCGCCTCCGCTGCCCTATCCCGGTGGCGAAGAAGGTGGTGGAGAGCGGCCGCTTGCTGATTGGGTTCAGCTCTGTGTCGGCGCGGATTCTAGAGCCACAACCTCTACGCTGCTTCCGCTGTTATGGCCTTGGTCACACACGCTCGCTATGTCCGTCCTCTAATAATAGGGCGGACCTATGTCACCGTTGTAGCGAGCCTGGCCATAAAGCAGCGACGTGCACCGCTAAACCACGCTGCGCGGTTTGCGCGTTCACAGGGGGGCCCTCTGGTCACATCATGGGAGGGAGGAATTGTTCCCCTCCCCTTAAGAAGGGAAAATTCAGGGCTAGGACCCAGCCCACGAATTCAGCTGCGGCTGGGACACTCCCAGCCGATGAGGGTGCAATGTCCGAATGATGTCTTTATTCGGCCATTGCACCTTCTTACAGTCGAACATCAACCACTGCCGCTCGGCCCAGGATTTGCTTCTGCAAACCATGGCCGAGTGGCAGTGCGACATTGCGATTGTGGCTGAGCCGTACTCGGTTCCTGGTCAATGGATCGGGGATCGGGACGGCTTAGTATGTATTGCTCGGCGAGCTAATTCCGTTTCCCCCCCTATATCCTTACTAGATCGGGGGGATGGTTATGTGGCTGTAGAATGGGGTGACCTGGCTATTGTAGGGGTCTATTTTTCCCCCAGGCACCCGCTCAGCGATTTCGAGGACTTTCTATCCCAGATGTCCGTCGTCGTTTCACGCTTGGCTCCCCGTCAGGTTCTAGTCGCCGGCGACTTTAACGCAAAGTCGGCGACGTGGGGCAATCCATCTGCCTCCTGTAACCGACGAGGCCCAGTCCTGGAATCTTGGGCGGTCTCATCAGGCCTATCCCTTCTAAATAGGGGAAATACGTACACGTGCGTGCGTCAGCAGGGGGGGTCCGTGGTGGACGTTACGTTCGCCACCCCTGCTCTAGCCGCACGTGTGCGAAACTGGAGAGTAGATAGAGGGGAGAACCTATCCGACCACCGCCACATTCGGTGGGAGGTCTCTCCCCCAACTATACAGGCAGCATCGGTTCCTGCGTCCCAGAACCAGCGTAGGGCATCCTTCCCGAGATGGGCATTATCTCGCTTGGACCGGGGAATCGCCAAAGAGGTGGCCTTTGTGCAGGATTGGCTGGCGCCACCTTGCTCCGGTCCGGACGTCAACTCGTCTGCAGTGGTCCTGCGGAATTGTTTGACCGAGGTGTGCAATTCCAGCATGCCTCGGTCCGGCCGTCCGGCACCCCGCAGGGCCGTTTTCTGGTGGTCGGAGGAGATCGCCGATCTCCGCGCGGCGTGCATCGCCTCGAGACGCGCCTTTCAGAGGGCGCGCCGCCGCCGCAACAGAGACGAGGAGAACGAGGTCCGCCTATATGCCTCCTACGTCGAAGCTAGGCGGGTCCTCAAGGCAGCCATCGGGGCCGCGAAGGATAGGGGTCGCAAAGAAATGTTAGAGGGTCTCAATAATGATCCGTGGGGGAGACCGTACCGGGCGGCGCGTAACCAACTGCGCCCCATTGGTCCCCCACTGACTGAGACCCTCGAGCCGGACTTGTTAAGGGAGGTGGTCCGGGCCTTGTTCCCGACCCAGCCACCCTTCTCTCCCCCGACTATGTGCCCCCCCACAGGGGCAGCTCCTGCGGTGGATATTCCGCCGATCACGCTTGAGGAGTTTGAGTCGGCGATCTCGTGCCTCCGGGCAAAAAAGACGGCACCAGGTCCAGACGGTGTCCCGGCCCGTGTCGTTGCGCTCGCCGCCACGGAAATGGACGGTAGATTCCGGGACCTCTTCGACCAGTGTTTCACGGTCGGGAGGTTCCCGGAAGTTTGGAAAGAAGGCCAACTATGCCTTCTCCGTAAGGACGGCCGTCCCGCCGACTCCCCATCAGCTTACCGACCTATTGTCCTCCTGGACGAAGTCGGTAAGCTGTTTGAACGCATTATTGCAGGGCGTATCAACGATCACCTGCGGAGAGTTGGCCCGGACCTTTCTGACCGGCAATATGGCTTTCGCACAGGGCGTTCCACAATAGACGCCCTGTCCCGACTGAAGGCCGATGTCCTGGAGGCTAGAGAGCGTGGGGAAGGCGTGTTGGCTATATCTCTCGATATAGCCAATGCGTTTAATACCATTCCCCACGCCACTATCTTGGAGGCCCTTCGCTTCTTCGGCCTCCCCTCCTACTTAAGGGACCTACTGGCTTCCTACCTGCGAGAGAGGTCAGTAATTTATGTCGACAGGTCCGGCGCTCTGTGTCGCTATGGTGTAGAGTCCGGTGTTCCACAGGGATCGGTATTGGGACCCCTCCTGTGGAACATCGGATTCGATTGGATGTTGCGGGCGGCTCTCCTTCCGGGCATGGGTGTTGTCTGCTATGCGGACGACACCCTTGTCACAGCCCGGGGGAAGACCTTTTCGGATGCGGCTCTGCTGGCTTCTGTGGGCGGAGCCCTGATTGTGAGGCGGATCCACCTCCTCGGATTGCGGGTGGCACTTGAGAAGACCGAGGCCATCTACTTTCCTGGGCCTCGGCAGCGCTGTCCGCCAGACGCGCACATCTTCGTCGAGGGGGTGAAGATTGATATTGGGCTCACACTCAAATATCTGGGCCTACTTCTCGACCCGCGGTGGCAGTTTGGCCCGCATTTTAGCGGGCTGTCGCCGCGGCTTCTGAAGGCTGCCGATGCCTTCGCATGGCTCCTCCCGAATCTGGGGGGGCCGAAGGCGCATTGCCGGCGCTTATACGCCGGCATATTAAAGAGTATGGCGCTCTACGGAGCGCCAATCTGGGCGGACGCAGTTTCACGTCCTGAAAATATACGACAGCTCCGGCGGCCCCAGAGGGCAATGGCCCAAAGGGTCGCCCGAGCTTATAGAACCGTCAGCTACGATGCGGCTTGTGCTCTGGCCAGTACCCCACCCTGGGCGCTTGAAGCCCAGGTACTGGCCAGAGTCTACACTTGGACGACTGAGGAGAGGGCAAGTGGGAACCGCCCTGCTCCTGCAGAAAGAGGCGCCATGCGGAGGGAGGCCTATGATGAACTGGTCCGACAGTGGGCCGAGAGCCTCGCCTCCGCAACTTATGGTCGGCGACTGTTGGACGCCCTGGGCCCTGCACTGCAGCAGTGGCTAGAACGTCCACACGGATATTTAACCTTCCGCCTGGTGCAGGTACTGACCGAACACGGCTGTTTCGGCAGTTACCTGCATCGCATCGGGCGGGAGGCTTCACCGGGTTGTTGGGGGTGTGGGGCACAGCTTGACACAGCTGACCACACCCTCGTCTCGTGCCCGTCTTGGACGGTCGAACGCGCGGCTCTCACCAGCGTCATAGGTGACATATCTTCCCTCCCAGCGGTCGTTGCGGCCATGCTCGGGAGCAGGGAAGCCTGGCTAGCTGTTGCCTCCTTCTGCGAGACAGTCATCTCGCAGAAGGAGGCAGCAGAACGAGAGCGCGAGGACGATCCCTCGGCTCCAGTCCAGCGTCGACGCAGAAGGGGGCGTGCTCGGCGGATCTTCGACCGCCAAACGCCTCCTGATGGGGCCCAGCGGGTGGTTGGTGCGGGGGCACCTCCACCCGCCTTGCACGGGTCCCCGTCCCCGTCGGATGGGAGTGGGCCGGCCCTCCGGGCCGCTCCCATCGCTCCCCTTAGAGGGGGGCCAGTTGGGCCCGCGTAGGCGGGCAGTGCTGGTGGTGTTGCGGCAGTCCTAGTCTTTCCGGGTCCCGTGACACCATCCCCATAGGCGCTTGACAGGAGGGGCCGGGGTTTTTAGTGGGTATTCCCTGCCTTCCTTCCACCTTGAGGCAGGGTGAGTCCCACATACCCCGTCACTCCCCTTGGGTGACGGGGATGCCTAAAAGCATTTTCCTCGGCATAAAAAAAAAAAAAAAAAAAAAAAAAAAAAAAAAAAAAAAAAAAAAAAGGTTAGGTTAGGTTAGGTTAGGTTAGGTTAGGTTAGGTTAGGTTAGGTTAGGTTAGGTTAGGTTAGGTTAGGTTAGGTTAGGTTAGGTTAGGTTAGGTTAGGTTAGGTTAGGTTAGGTTAGGTTAGGTTAGGTTAGGTTAGGTTAGGTTAGGTTAGGTTAGGTTAGGTTAGGTTGGGGTGCAATATGGGAAGCCTCCGCGTGTGGCTGTCCGTTAATAATCTCCTTCGGGACATTGTTAGCGGATGGTCCTGGCGCACCCCGGGCAACGGCGGGTAGTAGATTGGCAATGCTACCCGACGGCTAATTCCCTCGAGAGGTTGGGACTTGTCCTCCCGCTTGTCCCTCCTCTCAAGTCGGAGCCTAGCGTTGGCGTCTGGGTTCGGACGCCTTCCAATGGCTAGTGCACTTGGTGCACACCAGTTGGGCCTTTGTGGCTGACGAGGAAGACGAGTCACCAGCTCGTCTTTCCTCAGTGGAAGGGGCTATATGCCCATAGGACCGATCGACGACCGGACTTGACTTGGGCCTGAGGCCATTTTCTTACCCGGACGCGACATAGAGGGAGTGCGCATTTGCGCGACTGGAACGATGCGTCCGCGCATCGTTTCAGTAGACGTTGGTGCCTTCGGGCGTAGGATGGCGGTGTATCACCGCGGCTCGGCGGGTCCTTCGGTCACGGTTCTCGTGGTCGTTGGATAGGTCCTTTATGGATTGATCGCCGGGCAACCTGTTTCCCCTCGCAGGAGGGACCAGGGGGCTTGCCTTAATTGGCCGGCCCGAGTGGAGTGAGACCACAATAAAAAACCGCCTGTTATCCCGACTTCGGTCGGGACCAGGGGGCGCGAGCTCAAGTGGAGAAAACCACAATAAAAAACCACCGTGCGGCGGCGGCTGCACGCCCGACGGGGTTCCGCGAGGCCGGCACGGGGTTTGCCGGCCACGTATTGCACGAACCCCGTCCTTGGAGGAGAGAGACGGCCCTTACGGGCCTGATCTCTAGGTCGCCCCAAGTGGGGGGGCCAGCCCGAGTCTGCCTAGCAGACCAGCGCTGACAGCTTCGCGGCGTTATAGTTGAGGACCCGCGTTGCTGTCGCCCAAGGCGCATTTGACGGTGCAAACCAGGGTTTTTTAGTGGGTATTCTCTGCCGACGCGGAGCGAGTCCCACATAACCCGTCTGCTCCCCCGGGCAGCGGGTATGCGTAAACTGCATTTTCCCCTGGTGCAACAAAAAAAAAAAAAAAAAAAAAAGGTTAGGTTAGGTTAGGTTAGGTTAGGTTAGGTTAGGTTAGGTTTTTTTTTTTTTTTTTTTTTTTTTTTTTTTCTTTGTTGTCTTTTACCTCTGACGTGATCAGAGACTTTTGTATGCTTTTTTATATTTTCTTTGCTTTATAATGTTTGCTTTATTTTATGTATGTGTAATATTTGCTGTATTTTATGTGCTTTATTTTTATGATTGCTTTTATATATACTGTTATGTTATTTTTGTATTTATACTTTATGTAGTTATGCTTGTTTGTATCTATGCTTAAGTTTTATTTCTTGCTATTGCCTGCTCCGCTATGGCTGTTATGTAATTTAGGAAATGTTCCCGCCTTTCGGGGTCGGCGATGATTTCTTGGATTGTATTTATATTAATTTCTGTGTTTATTCTATGTTTCAGGTCAAATCTGGCTCTTTCTGTGGATGGGCATTCTGTGAGCAGGTGGGGGACAGTTTCTTCTACGCTTGGGTCGCAAATGCAGGCTGGGCTGGTTTTACATTTAAACTTGTTCAGGTATTGGGCGAATCCACCATGTCCGGTAAGTATCTGCGTTATTTTGCCGTTGAGTTCAATTTTTCTAATTATTTTATGTGCGCTTATGGCGTCTGGGAAGAATAATTTTGTGGTGCCTGCCGTTTCTCCAGATTGGTATCTGCGGTTCCATTCGTCAAGAGACTCCAGGCGGATTTGTCTCTTGACGAATGAAACCGGACACTGGTCATAATCTGGTCTGGTTTTCTTAAAGAGCGCCGCTTCTTTTGCTAACTCGTCCGCTCTCTCATTGCCCTCCAGTCCGGCATGAGCTTTGATCCAGAAGAGGTGCACGTGCTTGTTCTGCTGCTTGCAGGTTTCCAGATCCTGGCGCACCTCTTCTGCGATCGGCTGTAGAAGAGGTTAGGTTAGGTTAGGTTAGGTTAGGTTAGGTTAGGTTAGGTTAGGTTAGGTTGGGGTACAACAAGGGAAGCCTCCACGCGTGGTCGTCTTACAGACGGCCCGGCGTACCCCGGGCAACGGCGGGTAGTGGAAGTCGTTCACCCACTGCCCGACGGCTAATTCCCTGTGGGAGCACGCACTTGTGCGTGGCTCCGGGGGCCAGTGTTGGCGTCGCTTAGGCACCGACGCCTTCCACGGCCAGTGCTTAGGCACACTAGACGGGGCCTTTGGCCTGTGGGTCTCTCCCAATGGCGGGGTATTTGCCCGATTGGTGAGAGACGTGTTGTCGGCGATGGTCGCAGAGGAAGAGGAGTGCCCTTCGGGGGACCTCGCGGTGTTATCGTTGCCGTCCTCCCTGTCTTCTGCGACCGTTGCCGCCTTACAAGATGGGGGCCTTTTGGCCTGTGGGTCTCTCCCAATGGCGGGGCGTTTGTCCGATTGGTGAGAGACGTGTTGTCGGGCGCATTTGCGCCGGTTTGTCGGCGATGGTCGCAGAGGAAGAGGAGTGCCCTTCGGGGGACCTCGCGGTGTTATCGTTGCCGTCCTCCCTGTCTTCTGCGACCGTTGCCGCCTTACCAGATGAGCCGTTTGACGGCGTGGGATGGCAGTGGATCACTGCGGCGCGGCGGGTCCGATGGCCACGGTTCTCGTGGTCGTCGGATATGGTCCTTTTGGACTGGTCGCCGTGCAACCTGTTTCCCCTCGCAGGAGGGACCAGGGGGCTTGCCTTGACTGGCGAGCCCGAGTGGAGTGAGACCACAATAAAAAACCGCCTGTTATCCCGACTTCGGTCGGGACCAGGGGGCGCGAGCTCAAGTGGAGAAAACCACAATAAAAAACCACCGTGCGGCGGCGGCTGCACGCCCGACAGAGTTCCGCGAGGTCGGCGCAGGGATGCTGGCCACGTATTGCACGAACTCTGTCCTTGGAGGAGAGAGACGGCCCTTTCGGGCCTGATCTCTAGGCTGCCCCAAGTGGGGGGGCCAGCCCGTGTCTGCACAGCAGACCAGCGCTGACAGCTTCGCGGCGTTATAGTTGAGGACCCGCGTTGCTGTCGCCCAAGGCGCATTTGACGGTGCAAACCAGGGTTTTTTAGTGGGTATTCTCTGCCGACGCGGAGCGAGTCCCACATAACCCGTCTGCTTCCCTGGGCAGCGGGTATGCGTAAACTGCATTTTCCCCTGGTGCAACAAAAAAAAAAAAAAAAAAAAGGTTAGGTTAGGTTAGGTTAGGTTAGGTTAGGTTAGGTTAGGTTAGGTTAGGTTAGGTTAGGTTAGGTTAGGTTAGGTTAGGTTTTTTTTTTTTTTTTTTTTTTTTTTTTTTAGTGAGTTTGGATTACAATTTTGAGAATTTTCTGTACAGTTTTTCTTAGATTTTGAGGTATTGGGACGCAGTAGAATGAATTATTGGTAAAATGGTAACTTCTCTAGCATGACCAGAGCTATGGCTATTGAGGTTGATTGGGGCAAATTCAAAGAAACACAGAAGTTTTGAAGGTAAGTTGGGAAAAGTTTGTAGATGGGACAGATTAGCAAGAAGATGTCTATGGAAATTTGAGAAGTAGAGTAGATGATTAGAAGAATAATTGAGACTTAGAGAAAGAGTTTTCTAAGTCCCGTAGTCGGTTTGGTCCTGTAGGCGGGCCATCATTGCCTTTATACGGGGACACTGTCGGGCGTTGGTGGCGTTGTGTGTTACATCGCCTCGGGTGCACATTTTGGCGTTATATTTTGCGCAGTTGTAACACTTACGCTTTGCAGCGTCGCCCTTGTATGGGCACTCCGAGACCTGATGTCCCTCGCTTGCACAGTGGGCACAGGGCTTTTTGTCCGCGGTGCATTTGGCCTTAGTGTGCCCGTATTGCAGGCACACGTGGCACTGGACAAATCTGCTGAAGTCCTCAACGTGAACACGACTGTGATCCACGTTGAGTCTCCCGAGAGCGAGGATGGTGGTACGCATCTCGGGAGTGACCTCCAGCACTGCGTTATATAAGGTGGTGTTCTTGTTGGTAGTGAGGAAGCACAATCGAGCAATTTGGACATCGTTTTGGCACTGCAGGACTTCTAATAATTCGTCCTTGGTAACTTCTTTAGGGATCCCCTTGAGGATCATAAGAGGGAATCTTCTTTTTGCAGGCTCAGCGGAGAAGCCTTTGATGGCTTTCGTGCGGTCGATTGTCTCAGCACACTGCTCGTGCCTCTCGAACTCAACCCGCAGCTTTCCGTTCGATATCGGTTGGATCTTCACCGGGGCATACTTTTGCTTTCGGAAGGAGACGACCTTCTTCCACTCGGTCACGACCTCGGATGGTTTTTTAGACACATCGTCGGCCGTGACAATGATGGCCGGCTTCGTTCGGGGCGCTGGGGGTTGACTTTTTGTGGAGGCCACGGAGGCATAGGACACCGCCGGAGCGGCTCCCAAAGAGTTATGAGGCTCGGATGGCTTCATCCCATCTTTGAAGGAGGCGAGTTCAGACCTGACGGCCTGTAATATCTCCTCCTTCAAGCCTGTCGTGGACTCCCGAACTTCACAGATGGATTCATGAAGGGAGGTTTCTTTTGCTTCTGCTACAAATTGATCTTTGAGCTCTCCGTACAGGAACTCTAATCCGTAGGACAGGAAATCGGTACATTTCAATATGCAGTGCTTGTTGTCTTTTGTGAGGGATTTGTTCGCGCCAAGACAGTCGTTAATGGTGCGTATCACCTCACGGGTTATTTTATAATAAGATTTGAAATCTTTCAGCTCGTCAAGTTGGTGGGTCATTGTAATGACCACGGGCTCTCTTTGGGTGGTCATTATGATCGCAGGATAGTTCGCTGTTATTCGCAATTAGTTCGCAGTTGGTGCACAGAGCTCTTCAGCCGCCGGCCTGCCACTCCGTTACGGTGGTCAGGACGCGACGTTGCCCAGGGGACGCGACGTGGACGCAAGCTCTGTGGGGGGTCCCCGGTTAGGTTAGGTTAGGTTAGGTTAGGTTAGGTTAGGTTAGGTTAGGTTAGGTTAGGTTAGGTTAGGTTAGGTTAGGTTAGGTTAGGTTAGGTTAGGTTAGGTTAGGTTTTTTTTTTTTTTTTTTTTTTTTTTTGGTTTAAGTCTTTTACCTCTGACGTGATCAGAGACTTTTGTATGCTTTTTTGTGTTTTCTTTGCTTTGTAATGTTTGCTTTATTTTATGTATGTGTAATATTTGCTGTATTTTAAATGCTTTATTTTTATAATTGCTTTATATGTACTGTTATGTTATTTTTGTATTTATGCTTTATGTAGTTGTGCTTTTTTGTATCTATGCTTAAGTTTTATTTCTTGCTATTGCCTGTTCCGCTATGGCTGTTATGTAATTTAGGAAATGTTCCCGCCTTTCGGGGTCGGCAATGATTTCTTGGATTGTATTTATATTGATTTCTGTGTTTATTCTGTGTTTCAGGTCAAATCTGGCTCTTTCTGTGGAGGGGCATTCTGTGAGCAGATGGGGGACAGTTTCTTCTACGCTTGGATCGCAAATGCAGGCTGGGCTTGTTTTACATTTAAATTTGTTCAGGTATTGGGCGAATCCACCATGTCCGGTAAGTATCTGTGTTATTTTGCCGTTGAGCTCAATTTTTCTAATTATTTTATGTGCGCTTATGGCGTCTGGGAAGAATAATTTTGTGGTGGCTGCCGTTTCTCCAGATTGGTATCTGCGATTCCATTCGTCAAGAGATTCCAGGCGGATTTGTCTCTTGACGAATGAAACCGGACACTGGTCATAATCCGGTCTTGTTTTCTTAAAGAGCGCCGCTTCCTTCGCCAGCTCGTCCGCTCTCTCATTGCCCTCTAGTCCGGCATGTGCTTTGATCCAGAAGAGGTGCACGTGCTTGTTCTGCTGCTTGCAGGTTTTCAGATCTTGGCGCACCTCTTCTGCGATCGGTTGTAATGACCCTGGGTTTTTTATGCACTCGAGAGCGGAGCGTGAGTCGCTGTAGATGCCGAAAGTCGTCTCTTTCCTTTTTAGGATTTCTGCTGTGGCTCTTCGGATGGCAAGCAATTCGGCCTGGTAGACGGAGCAGTGGTCTTCCAGTTTGAGTTTGATGGCTCTTATTTCTCTCTCTTTATTCCATATGGAGACCGCCGCTCCGACCCTGCCCTCGATTTTGCTGCCATCCGTATATATGCATAAGTCTTGTCCACTATTTGCATCCACCGATTCCTGGTCAACCAGGCACAGGAAGTCATTGTTTGTCTGTTTTGCGGGGTGGGGTTTCTCACAGAAGGGTACTTTTGCCTCTACCTCTCTGTCCAGTGTCGGCTGGGTGATTCCTTTTTTGGACATATAAAGTGCCGCAGCTTCCTTTATTCTGATGTCCAGTGGGAGGATTCCCGCCAACACCAGGGCAGAGTTCAGGGAGACAGTTCGATATGCTTTCCCTATCTTCTGTGCAAAACCCCTTTGCACCGCATTCAGGTGTTTTTGTATGCCAATCTTTTCTGCAGCCGGTGCCCACACACTTGCTGCGTACATGATTATGGGCTCCAAGACTGCAGTGTAGATGGTCTTGATTACTTCTGGGTGCAGGCCCCAGCTGGTCTTTGCAGCTCTTGAGAGCTGTCCATAGATTCTTACTGCTTTTTTGCAAGCTGTATTTACATGGCTATTAAAAGTAAGTTTTTTATCTATGACAACTCCCAAGAGCTTGATCTCGTCTACCATCTGTATATTAATGCTGCCCATTTTCAGGTGTGGGGTGTCGTATTTCAATTTTTTAGTGATGGTCATTGCGTATGTTTTTTGAGGGGCGAATTTCAGCTTGTTTTCGACACCCCACTCCTGAATAAGTGACAGTGTTGCGTTGGCCTGTTGCTGGATTTCGTCGGCTGTTCTCCCGGTGAATGCCAGAACGATGTCGTCCGCGAAGGCTTGACAGTATATGCCTTTCTCTTCGAGTTCTACCAGTAACGGGTCCAGCAGAAGGTTCCACAACAAAGGTCCACCAATGGAGCCCTGTATGCAGCCTTTTTCATTATATACTGAGTGCTCTTTCCCTGCGTATCTCACTTCTACCTTTCTCTCCTCTAGGTAGCTGTCAATGATTTTTCTGACATTTCGGGGGCACTCCTTTTCGGCTAGTCTTAGCTTTATCGCGGGCCACCATGCGCTATCAAAGGCTCCCTCTATGTCCAGTGAAACAATAGTTACTATTTGCTTTTGTTCTATTTGCTTTTTAATGTGTTTCACTAGTGCATAGAGGGAGTCCTCGGTGCTCTTTTGGGGAACAAACCCGTATTGGCGGGGGCTCAATTTTGGCAGTACGTGATATTTAATTCTGGCCATTATCATTTTCTCCAAGATTTTTCCTAGCACCGGCAGGAGTCCTATGGGCCTGTAGGACTTAGGGTTTGTATAGTTGTCTTTTCCCGGTTTCTTAAGTACTATCACTGTGGCCACTTTCCATATTTTTGGAAAGTGCCCCAGTTCCATACACTTGTTTGCCAGTGCTAGGAAAATTCTGTCATTTTGTGAGATGGCTCGTTCACATATATCGGCTGTTAAACCGTCTTTGCCTGGGGCCTTTTTCGGGTTGAAGCTTTGTGCAGCTCTCATCATTTCGTCTTTTGTGAATGGGGGGTCAGGGTGTTCTTCATTGCCGTCTGTGTTTATCTCTATAGCTTTCTGTCTCATGTGTCTCTGTTCTATTGTATCTTTGTTTTCATCGTCTTTTGGGTAAAAGGTTTTTGCGAGAAGTTCGGCTGATTGTTCTGCGTCCAAGGTTTTTCCTTCGCTGATAAGCATTTCGTCTTCCTGTCTTTTTGTTGTTCGTCCTATGACTCGGTAAATTCCTTCCCATAGTCCTTCTTTGTCTTGTTTTTCACAGAATTTCTTCCAACTTTCTGTTTGTGCCTTTTTTGCTTGATTTTCATACTCTTCTTTCTGTTTCAGGTATTCCTGTATTACTTCGGGTCTGCGGATTGGTGCGGCGCAACGGATTCTCCGCTTCTTCGTGGCTACGTCTCTTTTCATTGCGGCGAGTTCGTCGGTCCACCACGGCAAGGTAAGTAAACTTTTATTTTTCTTTTTTGGTATGGCTTTATCGCATGCGTTTATTATGGCTGTAGTGTAGTTTTTTGTTATTTCTTCCAGGTCTAGTTTGTTGTTTGTGTTAGTTATGTTGTGTTCATTTATTCCTTTAGTTTCTAATGCTTCTGTTAATTGTTTGTCGAATAATTCCCAGTCTGCTTTTCTAGTGTTGTAGATTCTGGTAGTTCTTTTTATGTCTGTGCCTATTGCTTTTTGCAGGTTTATGGTGAATAGGATTGCGCCGTGATCGGATCCTGTGACGTCTCCCGCCACTCTCCATCCCTCTATCTTGGTGAGCATGTCGGTGGTGCACACTGTTATATCGACACAGCTGGTGATCCTTCTGTCGCCCCTGATTGTATCAAAAGTCGGGTCAGAGCCCTGGTTTAGGATCTCTAGACCCAACTCTTCGATCATACCAGCTAATGCCTCTCCTCTGTGGTTCACCTCTCGACTGCCCCACCATAGGTTCCACGCGTTTACATCTCCTCCCAGTACCGTGTCTCTTGTGCCTATGTCACGCATGATTTTGCTGAGAAGCTCCAGATCGGGTTCTATTGGTTGGTCTCCTTCGAGGTATACGGAGACCATGCCAATTTCCCATGCAGAGGTTCTCAGCTTGACCACCACTATATTTTCCGATGTTAAGTCAGGGCACAATACGACGTCGATGTCTTTGTTGAAGACAGCAATTGCAGATTTATTTACCTTGGATGTTTTACGGCTACATTGTATAATCCTTACATCAGGATAGGTTTTCATTTCTCCAATGGAGCCGATGTAAGGTTCCTGGATCATTGCAACTGCTATCTTCCTCTTGGACGCTTCTAACATGAGTTCTGCGGTGGCCAATTGACTCCTTTGTAGGTTAGCTTGTATGACACGGTACTGGGTGATGGGTACGCTGGTGCTTGAGTTGTTTTGTCTGCTGTTTGGGATTACTGCCGGGACGCCCTTAGCAGCGGTATTGCACGGTGGACCTCGCTAAGGAGTCCCACCGTTGCCTTATTGGGCATTCCTGGCTGAAGGCACTGTGGTCTGCATGGTCCATTTTTGCCTTGGTGCAGTTGGTGCACTTGGGGGCCTCGCCGGAGGTCCGGCTTGTGCATTCGGACCTGTGGTGCTGGCCTCCGCAGTGACCGCACACGTCAGCTGCCTGTTCGCAGAAGCGCTTGCTGTGGCCGTATCCTAGGCAGCGTGAGCATTGGATAAGAGGCGACTGGTCGGCTACTCTCACTTTTTGCAGGTCTACATGCAGGATTCCCACCGCTGTGAGCCTGTTCCAGAGTGTGGGAGATACCTTGACCACTATATGAGTAGCCAGTGGGTTGCGGGTGGGTTTCCTGTATTTGACCTCCATGCGGTCCTCTTCTTTGTTTATTCCTGCAAAGATGTCTTTATTTTGCATCCTGATGCCTGCCAGTACTTCCTCGTTGGAATTATATTTCATGACATCACGAAGTATAACGAGTGGGTCCTTATTCTTGACCTCTTCTACTTTCAGGGATTTTTCTGCAGTTTCAATTCTCTCTTTTACTCTTCCTAATTCTTCCTTCGTTGTGCAGCCAATTATTATTTTTCTATCTTTCGCCTTTCTGATCTTATCTATCTTTACTCCTTCTTCCTTTGCGTTTATCGCCTGTCTGATTTTGCTAATCACTTGGTCTCCTGTTTCTGTTTCATTGGAGGAGGTGATTACCACAGAGTGCATGGCTTCAGCGGTCCTGATGTTTGCTCTTGGTACTCCAGCCGCCATTCCTGCATATGTCATAGGCCCTGCGATTGTCCTTTCTTTCTGTTCGTCTATCGCTTCCTTGAGCCTCTTCATTTCCTCCTGGCTGTCTTTCAGGAGTTTGGAATGTTCCTGTATTGCTTGGAGCATCTTTGCACCTTCTTCTTTCAGAGCTGTGTCATGTTTTTTGTGCTGTGTAACCTCCTTTTCAATTTCTATTGCTATTTCTTGTGTTTCTTTTTCTTTCATCATCTTATTCTCTCTTTCTGCGTTCTTTACTAGCCTATACATTTTGTCTAGGCTGTTAATGACTGCGTTTTTGATGGTGGTTTTAAGATTTCCGCTTTGGCTCATTTCAAACAGAGCGTGTTTCAGGGTCACCTCTGCCTCCTCTGTGCGCGGTGTGACAATTTCAGGCATGTATTCCACGAACTTTACTTGCTCCGGTTCGCTGGGTTTTGGTGCCTTAGCCTTTGGCTTGGAGGGTTTTGTCTCCCCCTTTTTGGCCTGTCCCGGGGAGTGTAGTCTGGGTCAGGATTCCCTGAAACGACTTCTCCTCTGATTTTCAAGGGATTTGCAGCTGCTGTTAGTGCTGTGCTCACGCTAGGGGGAGCCTTGGAGGGACCTTCTATTGTGATGGTCTTATTTAGAGGTTGCTGCTTGGTTGGGTCCTTTGGAGACGATGTGGCAGCGCCGGTGACGAGCCGTTCCGGGGACTGAGTGGCTTGAGGTTGTGTCCCTTGTGATGTTGAGGGAACGGGCTCTTCCATGGCTGCTGTCTCCTGGGGGGACATTGTTGGGTTTCTAGTCGGTGATCTAGAGACAGCTGTTTTTTTTTATATATAGGTACAAGTAAATACAGGTAAGTAGTAAGGTTTTATTTATTATTTAATATGTATTTTAATCGGTTTTTGTATTTTTCAGGTGGCGAGTACGAGTTGAGCAGATGGGTGTGCAAACAACTCGACGTTACAAGATGGGGCTGTACTACTCAACGGTGAGGTGGGTGTGATAAAAAATTTTGACTGTCCAAAATGTTCGATAATTTAGGACGAAATTTTACAAAAATCAAAGTTTTATGAAATCGGTAAGTAAAAGGTTAAATATTATTATGCGTATGTATAGAGGCCTTAATGGCCTATCTATTGTTATTAATTAAAGATATGCTCTCTATAGAAAAATAAAGAAATGATAAAAAATTTTAGGTGGTGCGAAAAAGGTTAATGGATGGGTGTGCGCAGATTATATCACGAATGGTATGTAATATAAGACCGGTAACTAATAACTTAATAATTCTATGTGGAAAGCTATCTGACTATATGGATCTCGGCAACTAATGGGTTAACAACGAAATTGAGTATATAGTTAGGTAAGGGGTTAACTATATACTATATGTCTAGAAGAGACTTATATAAAATAAAATTTATTGACAAAGTTATTTAAGATTGAAATTTTAAAAGTGAAATATCTCTGGCGGTGAAAGGGTTAAGAGGTGCGAGGGGGTTAAAAAGATGAAGGGTGCAAATAGAATCCATAAACTAAAAGAAAATTAAAGATCGGTCAAGAGATAGCGAAGATATAGGCAAAACAAAATCGGAAAAATTTTAGGTGCAGTAACCCCGAAACCGGTTAAATCCAGCGAAAAGTCCACCTAAGGTCGGTGAATTTTCGATGAAATTTGTATGGGGAAATTTATATGAAGAATTTGAGAAGGTGTAAAACGGTGTGGTATTAGTGTATGAAGATGGGAGGGGTGTCGGATTATAGGTCTTGAAGAGACCTACAATAAAGGTATATGGACTATATACTCTAAATATAATGGTTATTTAATTATGAATTTTCTAAGAAATTATTTTCATATATGGACTACAGTATGGGAAGCAATACTGCACTAAAGTATCACGGAAAATTCTAAGTCAAAACTGGAAAAATTTATTGCGGGAAAACTATTGGGGATAGACCCGTCGGGTAAAAAGTAGGAGGGAGATAAAAATTCTAGGGATATTAGGTGCGAATTTCAGCAACGTAGCTCTCTTCTTGGTGATTTAAAATCGAGTTGGTTAGGTTAGGTTAGGTTAGGTTAGGTTAGGTTAGGTTGGGGTGCAATATGGGAAGCCTCCGCGTGTGGCTGTCCGTTAATAATCTCCTTCGGGACATTGTTAGCGGATGGTCCTGGCGCACCCCGGGCAACGGCGGGTAGTAGATTGGCAATGCTACCCGACGGCTAATTCCCTCGAGAGGTTGGGACTTGTCCTCCCGCTTGTCCCTCCTCTCAAGTCGGAGCCTAGCGTTGGCGTCTGGGTTCGGACGCCTTCCAATGGCTAGTGCACTTGGTGCACACCAGTTGGGCCTTTGTGGCTGACGAGGAAGACGAGTCACCAGCTCGTCTTTCCTCAGTGGAAGGGGCTATATGCCCATAGGACCGATCGACGACCGGACTTGACTTGGGCCTGAGGCCATTTTCTTACCCGGACGCGACATAGAGGGAGTGCGCATTTGCGCGACTGGAACGATGCGTCCGCGCATCGTTTCAGTAGACGTTGGTGCCCTCGGGCGTAGGATGGCGGTGCATCACCGCGGCTCGGCGGGTCCTTCGGTCACGGTTCTCGTGGCCGTTGGATAGGTCCTTTATGGATTGATCGCCGGGCAACCTGTTTCCCCTCGCAGGAGGGACCAGGGGGCTTGCCTTAATTGGCCGGCCCGAGTGGAGTGAGACCACAATAAAAAACCGCCTGTTATCCCGACTTCGGTCGGGACCAGGGGGCGCGAGCTCAAGTGGAGAAAACCACAATAAAAAACCACCGTGCGGCGGCGGCTGCACGCCCGACGGGGTTCCGCGAGGTCGGCACGGGGATGCTGGCCACGTATTGCACGAACCCCGTCCTTGGAGGAGAGAGACGGCCCTTACGGGCCTGATCTCTAGGTCGCCCCAAGTGGGGGGGCCAGCCCGAGTCTGTCTAGCAGACCAGCGCTGACAGCGTCGCGGCGTTATAGTTGAGGACCCGCGATGCTGTCGCCCAAGGCGCATTTGACGGTGCAAACCAGGGTTTTTTAGTGGGTATTCTCTGCCGACGCGGAGTGAGTCCCACATAACCCGTCTGCTTCCCCGGGCAGCGGGTATGCGTAAACTGCATTTCTCCCTGGTGAAACAAAAAAAAAAAAAAAAAAAAAAGGTTAGGTTAGGTTGGGGTACAACAAGGGAAGCCTCCACGCGTGGTCGTCTTGCAGACGGCCCGGCGTACCCCGGGCAACGGCGGGTAGTAGAGGATGGCTACTACCCGACGGCTAATTCCCTGTGGGAGCACGCACTTGTGCGTGGCTCCGGGAGCCAAGTGTTGGCGTCGATGACCCCCGACGCCTTCCACGGCTGTGCTTCGGCACATTGATGGGGCCTTTTGGCCTGTGGGTCTCTCCCAATGGCGGGGTATTTGCCCGATTGGTGAGAGACGTGTTGTTGGACGCATTTTGCGTCGGTTTGTCGGCGATGGTCGCAGGGGAAGAGGAGTGCCCTTCGGGGGATCTCGCGGTGTTTCGTTGCCGTCCTCCCTGTCTTCTGCGACCGTTGCCGCCTTACCTAGATGGGGGCCTTTTGGCCTGTGGGTCTCTCCCAATGGCGGGGTATTTGCCCGATTGGTGAGAGACGTGTTGTCGGGCGCATTTGCGCCGGTTTGTCGGCGATGGTCGCAGGGGAAGAGGAGTGCCCTTCGGGGGATCTCGCGGTGTTTCGTTGCCGTCCTCCCTGTCTTCTGCGACCGTTGCCGCCTTACCAGAGGAGCCGTTTGACGGCGCGGGTTGGCAGTGTATCACTGCGGCGCGGCGGGTCCGATGGCCACGGTTCTCGTGGTCGTCGGATATGGTCCTTTTGGACTGGTCGCCGGGCAACCTGTTTCCTCTCGCTGGAGGGACCAGGGGGCTTGCCTTGACTGGCGAGCCCGAGTGGAGTGAGACCACAATAAAAAACCGCCTGTTATCCCGACTTCGGTCGGGACCAGGGGGCGCGAGCTCAAGTGGAGAAAACCACACTAAAAATCCACCGTGCGGTGGCGACTGCACGCCCGACGGGGTCCAGCGAGGGTTGGTGTGGGGACATCTCCCTTGCCTTGCACGGATCCCGTCCTTGGAGGAGGGCGACGGCTTCTGCCTGAGCCCTAGGCTGCCCCAAGTGGGGGGGCCAGTCGAGTCTGCGCAAGCGGACTGCGCTGGTGGTGGCGTGGTGTTATGGTTCATACCAAGATCCCACGTCATCATCACCCAAGGCGCGTTGACGGTGTAGACCGGGGTTTTTTAGTGGGTATTCTCCGTCTCGCTAACATCTAGAGGCGGAGTGAGTCCCACATAACCTGCTGCGTCCCCGAGTAGCAGGTATGCGTAAATGCATTTTCCCCCGGTGCAACAAAAAAAAAAAAAAAAAAAAAAAAAGGTTAGGTTAGGTTGGGGTGCAATATGGGAAGCCTCCGCGTGTGGCTGTCCGTTAATAATCTCCTTCGGGACATTGTTAGCGGATGGTCCTGGCGCACCCCGGGCAACGGCGGGTAGTAGATTGGCAATGCTACCCGACGGCTAATTCCCTCGAGAGGTTGGGACTTGTCCTCCCGCTTGTCCCTCCTCTCAAGTCGGAGCCTAGCGTTGGCGTCTGGGTTCGGACGCCTTCCAATGGCTAGTGCACTTGGTGCACACCAGTTGGGCCTTTGTGGCTGACGAGGAAGACGAGTCACCAGCTCGTCTTTCCTCAGTGGAAGGGGCTATATGCCCATAGGACCGATCGACGACCGGACTTGACTTGGGCCTGAGGCCATTTTCTTACCCGGACGCGACATAGAGGGAGTGCGCATTTTGCGCGACTGGAACGATGCGTCCGCGCATCGTTTCAGTAGACGTTGGTGCCTTCGGGCGTAGGATGGCGGTGCATCACCGCGGCTCGGCGGGTCCTTCGGCCACGGTTCTCGTGGCCGTTGGATAGGTCCTTTATGGATTGATCGCCGGGCAACCTGTTTCCCCTCGCAGGAGGGACCAGGGGGCTTGCCTTAATTGGCCGGCCCGAGTGGAGTGAGACCACAATAAAAAACCGCCTGTTATCCCGACTTCGGTCGGGACCAGGGGGCGCGAGCTCAAGTGGAGAAAACCACAATAAAAAACCACCGTGCGGCGGCGGCTGCACGCCCGACGGGGTTCCGCGAGGTCGGCACGGGGATGCCGGCCACGTATTGCACGAACCCCGTCCTTGGAGGAGAGGGACGGCCCTTACGGGCCTGATCTCTAGGTCGCCCCAAGTGGGGGGGCCAGCCCGAGTCTGCCTAGCAGACCAGCGCTGACAGCATCGCGGCGTTATAGTTGAGGACCCGCGTTGCTGTCGCCCAAGGCGCATTTGACGGTGAAAACCAGGGTTTTTTAGTGGGTATTCTCTGCCGACGCGGAGTGAGTCCCACATAACCCGCCTGCTTCCCCGGGCAGCGGGTATGCGTAAACTGCATTTCTCCCTGGTGAAACAAAAAAAAAAAAAAAGGTTAGGTTAGGTTGGGGTGCAATATGGGAAGCCTCCTCGTGCGGCTGTCCGTTAATAATCTCCTTCGGGACATTGTTAGCGGATGGTCCGGCGCACCCCGGGCAACGTTGGGTAGTAGTGTGTTATGCTACCCGGCGGCTAATTCCCTAGAGGAGAGACGATTGGATCCCGTCTCTCCTCGACCAAGGTGGGGCCAGTGTTGGCGTTGATATAGCTGCAACGCCTTCCATAAGGCCAGTGCTTCGGCACATTTTGATGTGGCCATTACGGCCGGGGGTCTCCCCCAATGGCGGGGCATTTGCCCGATTGACGAGACGTGCTACCGGACTTGACTTGGGCCTAAGGCCAATTCTCCCGGACGCGACATTTGGTGGGCGCATTTGCGCGAACCGAACGGATGCGTTCGCGCATCTTTTCGGTGAAAGACGTTGCCATAGGGCGTAGGATGGCGGTGTATCACCGCGGCTCGGCGGGTCCGTCGACTACGGTTCTCGTAGTCGTCGGATAGGTCCATTTTGGACTGGTCGTCGGGCAACCTGTTTCCCCTTGCAGAAGGGACCAGGGGGCTTGCCTTAATTGGCCGGCCCGAGTGGAGTGAGACCACAATAAAAAACCACCTGTTATCCCGACTTCGGTCGGGACCAGGGGGCGCGAGCTCAAGTGGAGAAAACCACAATAAAAAACCACCGTGCGGCGGCGGCTGCACGCCCGACGGGGTTCCGCGAGGTCGGCACGGGGATGCTGGCCACGTATTGCACGAGCCCCGTCCTTGGAGGAGAGAGACGGCCCTTACGGGCCTGATCTCTAGGTCGCCCCAAGTGGGGGGGCCAGCCCGAGTCTGCCTAGCAGACCAGCGCTGACAGCGTCGCGGCGTTATAGTTGAGGACCCGCGATGCTGTCGCCCAAGGCGCATTTGACGGTGCAAACCAGGGTTTTTTAGTGGGTATTCTCTGCCGACGCGGAGTGAGTCCCACATAACCCGTCTGCTTCCCCGGGCAGCGGGTATGCGTAAACTGCATTTCTCCCTGGTGAAACAAAAAAAAAAAAAAAAAAAAGGTTAGGTTAGGTTGGGGTGCAATATGGGAAGCCTCCTCGTGCGGCTGTCCGTTAATAATCTCCTTCGGGACATTGTTAGCGGATGGTCCGGCGCACCCCGGGCAACGTTGGGTAGTAGTGTGTTATGCTACCCGGCGGCTAATTCCCTAGAGGAGAGACGATTGGATCCCGTCTCTCCTCGACCAAGGTGGGGCCAGTGTTGGCGTTGATATAGCTGCAACGCCTTCCATAAGGCCAGTGCTTAGGCACATTTCGATGTGGCCATTATGGCCAGGGGGTCTCCCCCAATGACGGGGCGTTTGCCCGATTGGAGCGAGTCGGCGACCGGATTGGACATTGGGCCCGAGGCCATCTTACCCGGACGTGACATAGTTGGAGTGCGCATTTGCGCGACTGGAACGATGCGTTCGCGCATCGTTTCAGTAGACGTTGGTGCCTTCGGGCGTAGGATGGCGGTGCATCACCGCGGCTCGGCGGGTCCTTCTGCCACGGTTCTCGTGGCCGTTGGATAGGTCCTTTATGGACTGGTCGCCGGGCAACCTGTTTCCCCTCGCAGGAGGGACCAGGGGGCTTGCCTTAATTGGCCGGCCCGAGTGGAGTGAGACCACAATAAAAAACCGCCTGTTATCCCGACTTCGGTCGGGACCAGGGGGCGCGAGCTCAAGTGGAGAAAACCACAATAAAAAACCACCGTGCGGCGGCGGCTGCACGCCCGACGGGGTTCCGCGAGGTCGGCGCGGGGATGCCGGCCACGTATTGCACGAACCCCGTCCTTGGAGGAGAGAGACGGCCCTTACGGGCCTGATCTCTAGGTCGCCCCAAGTGGGGGGGCCAGCCCGAGTCTGCCTAGCAGACCAGCGCTGACAGCGTCGCGGCGTTATAGTTGAGGACCCGCGATGCTGTCGCCCAAGGCGCATTTGACGGTGCAAACCAGGGTTTTTTAGTGGGTATTCTCTGCCGACGCGGAGTGAGTCCCACATAACCCGTCTGCTTCCCCGGGCAGCGGGTATGCGTAAACTGCATTTCTCCCTGGTGAAACAAAAAAAAAAAAAAAAAAAAAGGTTAGGTTAGGTTGGGGTGCAACAAAGAGAAGCCTCCTCGAGTGGCAAACTGCTACTAATCTCTTTCGGGGGATTGGTAGTAGTGGGTCCCGGCGCACCCTGGGCAACGGCGGGTGGTAATCTCCTAGGAGATTGCCACCCGACGGCTAATTCTCAATGAGGGAGACGAGCTTGCTCGTGAATACGAGCAAGCTGGTCGTCTCGCCTCGGGGCAGACAGAGTCTGCAGCTGCGCGACGTGGGCGCGCAGCACGGTTGGACCGCATTGGCGGTAGTGTGGATGGACGCATGTGATGCGTGGTGGTTTGTCGGCGATGGTCGCAGAGGAAGAGGAGTGCCCTTCGGGGGATCTCGCGGTGTTGTCGTTGCCGTCCTCCCTGTCTTCTGCGACCCTTGCCGCCGGACCCATTGGTGGTGCCGGTTGACGGCGTCTGTCGGGTTCGCGGACGCTGTCCTGGCGGAGAGGAGGGACGCAAGGTGATGCGTGGTTTGTCGGCGATGGTCGCAGAGGAAGAGGAGTGCCCTTCGGGGGATCTCGCAGTGTTGTCGTTGCTGTCCTCCCTGTCTTCTGCGACCCTTGCCGCCTTACATTTGGAGGAGCCGGTTGACGGCGTCCGTTTGGTCTGCGGACGCTGTCCTGGCTGCGCACTTGTGCGCACTGGGGGGCCCTTGTGGCCGTGGTTACTCGGTCGCGACTAGTGGGTGTTGGCCATTGGCCGTTTTTTCCCGGACGTGTCACGATGGGCGGCGTATTTATACGCCGCGGCTCGGCGGGTCCTTCGGCCACGGTTCTCGTGGCCGTCGGATAGGTCCTTTATGGATTGGTCGCCGGGCAACCTGTTTCCCCTCGCAAGAGGGACCAGGGGGCTTGCCTTAATTGGCCGGCCCGAGTGGAGTTAACCACAATAAAAAACCACCTGTTATCCCGACTTCGGTCGGGACCAGGGGGCGCAAGCTCAAGTGGAGAAAACCACACTAAAAATCCACCGTGCGGTGGCGACTGCACGCCCGACGGGGTCCAGCGAGGGTTGGTGTGGGGACATCTCCCTTGCCTTGCACGGATCCCGTCCTTGGAGGAGGGCGACGGCTTCTGCCTGAGTCCTAGGCTGCCCCAAGTGGGGGGGCCAGTCGAGTCTGCGCAAGCGGACTGCGCTGGTGGTGGCGTGGTGTAATGGTTTATACCAAGATCCCACGTCACCATCACCCAAGGCGCGTTGACGGTGTAGACCGGGGTTTTTTAGTGGGTATTCTCCGTCTCGCTACCATCTAGAGGCGGAGTGAGTCCCACATAACCTGCTGCGTCCCCGAGTAGCAGGTATGCGTAAATGCATTTTCCCCCGGTGCAACAAAAAAAAAAAAAAAAGGTTAGGTTAGGTTGGGGTACAACAAGGGAAGCCTCCACGCGTGGTCGTCTTTGACGGCCCGGCGTACCCCGGGCAACGGCGGGTAGTGGAAGTCGTTCACCCACTGCCCGACGGCTAATTCCCTGTGGGAGCACGCACTTGTGCGTGGCTCCGGGGGCCAGTGTTGGCGTCGCTTAGGCACCGACGCCTTCCACGGCCAGTGCTTAGGCACACTAGACGGGGCCTTTGGCCTGTGGGTCTCTCCCAATGGCGGGGTATTTGCCCGATTGGTGAGAGACGTGTTGTCGGCGATGGTCGCAGAGGAAGAGGAGTGCCCTTCGGGGGACCTCGCGGTGTTATCGTTGCCGTCCTCCCTGTCTTCTGCGACCGTTGCCGCCTTACAAGATGGGGGCCTTTTGGCCTGTGGGTCTCTCCCAATGGCGGGGCGTTTGTCCGATTGGTGAGAGACGTGTTGTCGGGCGCATTTGCGCCGGTTTGTCGGCGATGGTCGCAGAGGAAGAGGAGTGCCCTTCGGGGGACCTCGCGGTGTTATCGTTGCCGTCCTCCCTGTCTTCTGCGACCGTTGCCGCCTTACCAGATGAGCCGTTTGACGGCGTGGGATGGCAGTGGATCACTGCGGCGCGGCGGGTCCGATGGCCACGGTTCTCGTGGTCGTCGGATATGGTCCTTTTGGACTGGTCGCCGTGCAACCTGTTTCCCCTCGCAGGAGGGACCAGGGGGCTTGCCTTGACTGGCGAGCCCGAGTGGAGTGAGACCACAATAAAAAACCGCCTGTTATCCCGACTTCGGTCGGGACCAGGGGGCGCGAGCTCAAGTGGAGAAAACCACAATAAAAAACCACCGTGCGGCGGCGGCTGCACGCCCGACAGAGTTCCGCGAGGTCGGCGCAGGGATGCTGGCCACGTATTGCACGAACTCTGTCCTTGGAGGAGAGAGACGGCCCTTTCGGGCCTGATCTCTAGGCTGCCCCAAGTGGGGGGGCCAGCCCGTGTCTGCACAGCAGACCAGCGCTGACAGCTTCGCGGCGTTATAGTTGAGGACCCGCGTTGCTGTCGCCCAAGGCGCATTTGACGGTGCAAACCAGGGTTTTTTAGTGGGTATTCTCTGCCGACGCGGAGCGAGTCCCACATAACCCGTCTGCTTCCCTGGGCAGCGGGTATGCGTAAACTGCATTTTCCCCTGGTGCAACAAAAAAAAAAAAAAAAAGGTTAGGTTAGGTTAGGTTAGGTTAGGTTAGGTTAGGTTAGGTTAGGTTAGGTTAGGTTAGGTTAGGTTAGGTTAGGTTAGGTTAGGTTAGGTTAGGTTAGGTTAGGTTAGGTTAGGTTAGGTTAGGTTAGGTTAGGTTAGGTTAGGTTAGGTTAGGTTAGGTTAGGTTAGGTTAGGTTAGGTTAGGTTAGGTTAGGTTAGGTTAGGTTAGGTTAGGTTAGGTTAGGTTAGGTTAGGTTAGGTTAGGTTAGGTTAGGTTAGGTTAGGTTAGGTTAGGTTAGGTTAGGTTAGGTTAGGTTAGGTTAGGTTAGGTTAGGTTAGGTTAGGTTAGGTTAGGTTAGGTTAGGTTAGGTTAGGTTAGGTTAGGTTAGGTTAGGTTAGGTTAGGTTAGGTTAGGTTAGGTTAGGTTAGTTAGGTTAGGTTAGGTTAGGTTAGGTTAGGTTAGGTTAGGTTAGGTTAGGTTAGGTTAGGTTAGGTTAGGTTGGTTAGGTTAGGTTAGGTTAGGTTAGGTTAGGTTAGGTTAGGTTTAGGTTAGGTTAGGTTAGGTTAGGTTTTTTTTTTTTTTTTTTTTTTTTTTTTTAAGTGAGTTTTGGGCAAGATTTTTGTGTTTTCTGTACATGTTTTCTCGGATTTTATACTATTGAGACGCTGGACATTCTATAACGACGTAGAATATTAGTAAGTATTTACAATATTGGTAGCTCCTCTAGCGTGACCAGAGCTATAACAAAAGAGAAGTTTGTTGGGACACAGTCAGAGAAATACAGAAGAATTTTCTAGGTGAGTTGGGAAATAGTTTGTAGAAGGGACTCAGGGCAAGATATTTGTCAGTTGAAAATTTAGGAAGAGAAGATTAGAGTTTAGATGGCATTTGGGACTAAGAAGAGATTTTCTAGTCCCGTAATCGGTTTGGTCTTGAAGGCGGGCCATCATCGCCTTGATACGAGGACACTGGCGGGCGTTGGTTGCGTTGTGGGTCACATCGCCTCTGGTGCACATCTTCGCGTTGTACTTAGCGCAATTGTAGCACTTACGCTTTGTCGCGTCGGTCTTATTGGGGCACTCAGAGACTTGATGTCCCTCACTAGCGCAATGGGCACAGGGCTTTTTCTCCGCGGTGCATTTGCCTTGGTGTGCCCGTATTGTAGGCACAGGTGGCACTGTACAAACCGGCTGAAGTCCTCAACGTGGACACGGCTGTGATCCACGTTGAGTCTCCCGAGAGCGAGGATGGTGGTACGCATCTCGGGAGTAACCTCCAGCACGGCGTTGTACAAGGTGGTATTCTTGTTTGTGGTGAGGAAGCATAGTCGAGCAATAGACACATCATTTTGCACTGCAGGACGTCCAGTAATTCGTCCTTGGACACGTCTTTCGGGATCCCCTTAAGGATCATGAGTGGGGGTCTCCTTTTAGCGGGCTCTGCAGAAAAACCTTTGATGGCCTTTGTGCGATTGATGGTCTCGTTACAATGCTCGTGCTTCTCAAACTCGACGCGCAGTTTCCCGTTTGAGATGGGCTGTATCTTTACCGGGGCGTACTTTTGGACATCGTCAGCCGTGACGATGATGGCCGGCTTTGTTCGGGGCGCTGGTTGGTTCTTCTTCGAGGCTACGGAGGCATAGGACACCGCAGGAGCGGCTCCCAAAGAGTTATGAGGCTCAGAAGGCCTCATCCCATCTTTGAAGGAGGCGAGTTCAGACCTGACGGCCTGCAATATCTCCTCCTTCAAGCCCGACGTAGTCTCGCGGACCTCAGATATGGATTCGTGTAGGGATGCTTCTTTGGCTTCTGCTACGAATTGGTCCTTGAGTTCTCCGTAAAGGAACTCTAACCCGTACAGTAGGAAGTCCGTGCATTTTAGAATGCAATGCTTGTTTTCCTTGGTGAGAGACTTGTTCGCACCAAGGCAGTCATTGATGGTGTGTATGACGTCTTTTGTAGTTTTATAGTAGGCTTTAAAGTCGGTTAGCTCATCTAGTTCGTGGGTCATCTTAATGACCACGTTCTCACGTTGGGTAGTCATCTTGATATTCGCAATGATAGCAGGTATTCGCAATTAGTTCGCAATCGGTGCACAGAGCTCTTCAGCCGCCGGCCTGCCACTCCGTTACGGTGGTCAGGACGCGACGTTGCCCAGGGGACGCGACGTGGACGCAAGCTCTGTGGGGGGTCCCCCGGTTAGGTTAGGTTAGGTTAGGTTAGGTTAGGT